>JANFAE010000009.1:0-737755 GCA_024613145.1 Pisolithus marmoratus
ACCCAGAGGGGATGACCTCCCTCATGACAGATGGCAGGAAGTCAGACTATCTGCAATTGTGGAAGGAGATCCAACGATTCTCGAATCTGCAGAGGTCTCAAGAGCCTCACCAATCATGTATGACAGTGCACCAGATTTCCTGGATGCCATATGGAAAGGGTATAAGAGCAAACCTATGCTCACAAAAATACTGGTGCAACCAAAGCACCACCCCCAATTCAAAGAGAGGAATGGTCTCTTATACATGAAAAACCATGGAGGAGAGGAGGGGTTATGCCTCCTGCATGCTAAATACAAAGGCAATGATATCATCGCAAAAGTAATTGATCAAGTGCATAAAATGCTAGGGCATTTTGGGACCCAACAGACAGTGGATTACATCTGCAGGTGGTATTGGTGGCCAAAACTTGGCCAAGAAGTGGACAAGTTCTGCTGAACATGTCTGATATGTCAAACCATGAAGACTGACAACCAATGACCAAAGGGTCTACTGCACAGTCTGCCCATGCTGCGAAGACCCTGGGGGTCCATTGCAATGGATTTCATGGGACCTTTCCCACCAAGTGACAGGTATGACTACCTCTGGGTAGTCCTATGCCATCTGACATCCATGATACATTTGATCCCTGTAACTATGACAGTGTGAGCTTCAGAGCTTGCAGGAGTATTCATTAAAGAAGTAGTCCATTTACACAGACTACCAGAGACTATTGTCTCAGACAGAGATGCGAAATTCATGTCAACATTCTGGCATGAAATGCACAGAATGCTGGGGACAAAGCTCCTCATGTCCACAGTGTTCCATCCACAGATGGATGGCACATCTGAACAAGCAATACAAAATGTAGCTCAGATGCTACAAGCGATGGTCTGACCAGACCAAAAGGACTGGACGTCCAAACTACCAATGATCGAGTTTGCAATCAATTCCAGCATAAGTAGCTTGACAGGGTTTGCACCCTTTGAGTTAAATTATGGGTACATGCCTGCTATGATGCAATGCATCACTGAGGGAAAACCCTCAATGGCACCTGGAGTAAAAATGTTTGTGAGACAGGTGTTGGAGAACCTAGAGATGGCTCATGATGCCATCATAGAAAGCAGGGTAGCACAGATGTACCATGCTAATAAGAAACAAAGGGAAGGAAATGACCTTCAGGTTGGGGACCTAGTATATCTCTTGACAAAGAATCTAAACATCCCAAAGGGATGTGCACAAAAGCTCATGCCAAAGTACATCAGTCCAATGAAGGTGTTGTGCCATGATGGTGAGAGTGATGCATATACACTCGACTTACCAGACCAATTGAGGTCAAGGTGTATTCACCCAACATTTCACATTGGGCTCCTATGCAGATACAAACAGAATGACAATGTTCTGTTCCCAAGGCATGATGCCCAAGCATTCTGTGATGTCAGTATGACCAATGAAGAAGAGTGGTTAGTAGACAAAATACTTGCTCACCGTTGGATGGATAACAGGATTGAATTCCTGGTTAAGTGGAATCTAGGAGATTCCACATGGGAGCTGGTGGCCTGCTGTAAAGACCTTGAGGCCCTAGACTGGTACCTCGAACTTCAAGGCGTATGCACAGTACGCCAATTGCCTCGAAAGGCACAAAGTACACATAAGCATACAGTAGCCACATAAGTGGTTGCAATGTAGTCATAGACTACTAATGAAACAAACACAACGAATACAGTCAAAACAAGAACAAACCATTAATAAAAAATCAAAAGAAACTGCCAAGTACCTAGCACAGCATTCTGTCAAGTAGAGTAATATACTTAGTATCCTACCGATCACTGTTCCATACTTCTGTTTTTCACGTGTCCATGCTTTCCTTTTTTGTCACTAAAGTTTTATATCACTTCGACATGCCTCACCTCTTCTTCCTTAATGCTCACCACATTCCAGTAGTAGTCTACAATGTCCCAATGTGATCACCATCGCACCCCAAGCCTAACCAGCTCATCTCATTCTCACTCCCATTCTTGTTCCATGGGATCTGCTACATCTGACCGTGGCAGGTCCCCTATGCATTACGACACGTACTCTGATGATGAGGCCCCTCACTCACCATCTCCCACTGGCCAGCATAGTACACACATGGTCAGTAGTGGCCACAAATGGCCACGTTCCCCCTCACACTCCCCATCACCAGAGTGTACTTCTCATAGGAGCAAACACTCCTGTTGTCACAGGTGGGAATGCCACCTCACCATGCCTTTCCTGCATCATCATGGAGCATGTTTGGAGTGTGATTCCTATGCACAACATTATGGGCTAGCAATAGCCCTTAATGAGGATGGCGTCATGTCCTCTATGAACCACCTGGCCGACCTTGCAGCCAGCCTTATATGATGTACATTGTATGATGACTTCCATCGTCAAATCTGATCTTACGAGAGGAAATTGGATGAGGCCTGGAAGGCCAATGACAACCTCCAAGTGGAGATCAAGGATCTTCACAAAAAACTGGGAGAGGCTCCCCACTCCTCCGTTGCCTCCATCCCTCCCCCACCCCCTGTCCTCTCTGATGAGCAATTTGCTCGTGACCTTGAGCATGCTCGAATCACCTCCCTTGGCAGCAAACCCCACAATAACCAATCTGGCATTGGTACTTCCTTGTCCATGTGGGGCGTGCCCCCACCCAACACATACACCTCCTTCTCTTCGAGGGGGAGGGCACAGGTAACACCTGCTCTATCTTCATCACAGGTCGAACAACCTGCAGACCATAAAGGGAAGCAAAGGCAACCCTCACCCCCACAGGTAGAACCTGCCTGTCCTCCTATGGAGGATGAAATCACTCCCAGCGACCTCTACACTGATGTCCCTATGACCATCAATGAGCTGATCATCCAGGGAACTATGTTCCCTAATTTCGATGGGACTGAGTACCCATACAGAGTACTTCACCTTGGACAAGGCAATGACAGCATCAGGTCAATCCTCTTTATGAGGATCAATGACAACCTGTATGCCTATGGTGACAAGATGATTGGCAAGGTCATCAGTAATATGAACAAAGGGGTCCCCCCTCCTGTTCTGACCCACAAACGATCAGTGGGTCAGGCAATCTGATGGGAGAGGGACATGATGGGCCCCATCGCCCTTTACAACACCATGGAGGAAATCCACAAACTACATATATGCAATGGCATACAATGAGCCTGAGAATAAGGCTCCCTGCATCCGCAAGGTGCAGGATTTAGTAATGTACATCAACCTGTGGAAAAGGTGCAGGTTGGAGACAAATGAGGTCATGGACCTCATGCTGAAAGAATGGAGGCCACCCATTTGGGCCTCCCAAAAATTGCATCAGAAAAGAGAGGTGCTCAGAGACAAGGAGAGAGCATCTCGAGTGCAGACAAAGGAGGGTGGACCCTCCAGATCCAGAACTGTCAGTGGTCGACTGACCCTACAAGGACAGATCATGGATGTTCCCCCCATCCCCTCTGCAGCAGCTGCAGAGGAACCACGACCCATCATGCCACTTGCACATCATGTTGTGGCACAGCCATCAGGGGGACCTACCCCCAATCCATATCAGAGACCACCAGAGTCATCTCAACTGTGAGGAGGGGCTGTCCCCGAGCTTCTGCATGGGGCTCCATCTGTTTATGCCCCAGTCGATGACTGGATGAAATTCATCCATCAATATCAGAATCAATCTGATAGTTTCAATTAGAGCTCCAAGCTCTCGAGAATGTTCCCCAGAGCCTTGGGCTTCAGCTTGCACCCTGATGATGATGAGGCAGAGGTTAATCCTCCATCATGACAGGATGTATGAGGATTCCTCCTCTACAAACAACTGGTGCCAGTCTCCTGAAGACACCATGACCAGAATGTCTGGCTCTGTGAGTTGATCAAACTCCTTGCAGTAAAGGGTCAGTATAGGGCCCTTCTGGAGTGGGCTGAGGTAGCCCCTGCCAATGGTACCCCTGTCCCTTGGGAAGGGGAATTCACCCATTCAGCCACTCTGGCCAATGTTGCCACATACCTGGCAGCTAATGGCATCATGTATCACGATGCCAACGATGCCCTCAAGTGGGCACAGAGGGCGGGCAATGAATGTGTTGCCCAAATAATTAGCAATGGAGGGGATAAGGACCCCAACACCAAGGCAATTGTTGATCAGATGAGGGCTGCCTTGAACGAGCCACTCCCCATGGGTGAGCATCACTCACTAGAGTGGAGTGATCTCCAGGCTTGTGTGTTGGGGATTCTCCCTGAGAATATTGTGCCCTATGAGGCATGCCCCATTGAAGAGAGGGACCTGTTTGCCCTTGAGGAGTTTGCCAAGTCAGCAGCCCTCTATGACCTTTCCCACTGAGCTAGAGGGGAAGGTAGTAATGCAGGAGGGGCTGTACCAATCCCTGACAGTACCCTGGAGGAGGGTGAGATGGAGGATGATTTGAGACTGATGTAGTCTTGAGGGTATTTCCCTCTTGGAGGTCCAACCCTCCAATACAAAAAATAGTCACATTGTGCAAAGGTTCAACACCCTTGTGCATAGACATAACTCCACACTTTGAGGTGTAACCCTCTCCAGTGGTTCGCAAGGTTCAACATCTCGCTTGTATATAGTTGTCCATTTTCTTTTTCTTCTTTTTCTTTCATTTCTGTTTCCAAGCCATTACAGGCTCTACAGGGGGAGGGTGTTAGGGGTGCACCAAATAGGGTGCTTGTTATCAATCACAGGCATGTGGTACTCTGGTATCACATGCCTGGCAGCTCATCATATATATATATGATGTTTCGAAATTTTACTTAGACAATCTTTTGTCTTTACATATCATATCTTTGCGAATACCAGACGGTACAGTTTGCAAGCATGATCTTAAGACAAAAGGTACCCAATCTTACACCATTCCTCTCTTCAAATTGGGGGTGGTGCTTTGGTTGCACCAGTATTTTTGTGAGCATAGGTTCACTCTTACATCCTTTCTGTATGGCATCCAGGAAATCTGGTGCACTGTCATACATGATTGGTGAGGCTCTCGAGACCTCTGCAGATTCGAGAATTGTTGGATCTCCTTCTGCACTTGTGTGAGGGATGTCCTCGGTACTCCTGTCCATGGCTGAGGCCATTTCTTGAGCCTCAATGTGTCAGCTCTCTTCTTTTTCCTTTAATCAATTACTTTTTTGAGGAGCACCATCCTCTCTTATTGCAGATAGTCTGACTTCCTGCCATCTGTTGTGAGGGAGGTTGTCCCCCTCTGGGTCTAATCATATGTCCATGTTGGCCCAGTCCACTTCTTCATTGGAGGAACTATCTCCTCCTTCTCTCTCATAGTAGTGTGATAAGCAATCTGCTACATGGTTCTCAGTTCCCTTGGCATAGACAATATTTGCATCAAACCAGGACATATAGTCCAGCCACCATATTTGTCTGCTCAACAATTTCTTCTGGGTTTTGAGGTATCCCAGCACCTCATGATTGGTGACAATCATAAATTTGAAGCCAAGGAGTTTATCCTCCCACTTAAGTAGTGCTTCAATTATTGCAAGAGTTTCTCACTTGAATGTCCTATAGTTCTGCTGGGCATCACTCAGTTTCTTGGACATGAAACCTGCTGGTCAGCAGGTTTTCCATTTGGGTCCCTGTCTGTATAACACACCTACTCCATAGAGTGATGCATCACAAATGAGCCATATAGGCTCATCTTTTTGTGGGTCAATAGGCTGCAATACTGGATACTTCCATGCCAGGTCTTTTATCATCTGGAAACATCTACCATGGATTTCTCTCCACTGGAATGGGTGTTCATTCTGTTGTATTCCTGTCAATGGTGTTGTATATGCTGATATATCTGGCATAAATTGTGCCAAGTATTCTATGAGGCCAACAAACCATTGTACCTCATTCAATGATTTGGGAGTTCTCCATCCCCTTATACGAGACATCTTGTCTCTGTTGGTGTGTATGCCTTTCTCATTGATAATGTGGCCAAGGCAGCCTAGCCTTTTGGCATACAAATCACACTTCTCCTTTTCAAGATAAAAGTTGGCCTTTTCCAAGGTCTCAAATACAATGCACAAGGGTCATTCATGGTCTTCCAGCATGTTGCTATAGACCAATACAAAACATCCTATGTGATCTCTAAAGATCACCATCATCAGACATTGAAACGTTGCAGGGGCATTGCAATCTCCCTGTTGCATGACCTGACTTAGGAAGGTCCTGTATATTGTCAAGAAGGCCATCTTCCAGACATCTTCAGGTTCTATATGGACCTGTTCATATGCATTTGACAGGTCAATTTTTGAGTGGTACCTCGCTCATGCTATGTCCATTCTGATCTGATCCTGGTCAGGAAAGGGTGTGACATCCTTTATAGTATTGTCATTTCTCTTGCAGCAGTCTATGACTGTCTGCAGTTTCCCATTTTTCTTTGGGATGCACAACATTGGTGCTGCTTGTGGAACACTTTTCAGCACCCACCATCTTGCCTTGGTGTACAGTTGGATTTTCTCCGACAGTTGTTGTTTCAATGTGTCTGCACAATGCAGCAAATGATAAGAATATTGTTTATTTTCATCAATCAGGGGAATCCTGTGGTTAACCTCCCACAGTGGGGGCAACTTTGGGACTACCCCACTAAGCCTATGTTTATACTTATGGAACCATTGTTCCCTTAAATGAGGTATATCCTCTTTTGTTATTGCCTTCTTTATGGGTTTTATCGATGCAAGATGTGTCTCACTTTTTGCTTCTGGTCTCCCCTCCCCCTGCAAGCCCTCCCAAGGCTGTTGTGGCCTTGTAGGGCATGCGAGTCAGGCAGAAGGAGATACCTTCGCACCAGGGCATAATGGCCCTGCTACTCTGGCTTCTGGTTCAACCAGCAAAGGGATATGCTTGTTAGTGATCATGATTGTTTGTGTAGCAAAGTCCAATATGACTTTGTGCTGCCTTAGGAATGGTATTCCTAATATACAATCATAGTGATCAATATTTGCTATGTCAAAGTACAAAGGTGCTTTGTATTGTCCTATGCATATAGACGCGTTCCCTCCATGTGTGATTTTTGATTGGCTACCAATGCATCCTAGTTGCAGTGTTAGCTGCTGTTCCAGAGTAAAAATCCTCATTTTTGTGACTTTGGCATAGGCTGGGGTCACAAAATTGCCAGTACTACCTGTATTGATCATGGTGTATGCCTTGCAGCCATTTATGACTGCCTCTATTGTCATGCACATGTGCAATTCTGGTGCAATTCATGGGTGAGAACCTACAGTTTGATTATCTGACGAGGTCATGGCATATCTGAATGCATGAGTGATTGTTTTGGCTGGTGGTTCGGCCTTCTTTGCAACTTCCATTGCTGCCATGTGTAATTCATGGGCATTGGGAGTGCCATCCCACACTATCATCAAATCACCATGAGGCATTTCCACCATGGTATCATCAGGATAAATCCTGATACAGTTATTCTCTGTACTGTGTCATCTCAGATGGTTCTCTGTCCTGTTTATTTTGTTTTCCAATTCCTGGCAAGTAACATTAGTATCTTGCACCATTATTCTCAGTTCATTTATGTCCTGCAATGATTGCAGTCGACTAGTTTTGTTGGACTGGATTTGGTCAGCCATCGCACGAAGTGCATATTGATGTCTATCGATGTTCAGCCCATGGCCCTCCATTTGAGCTTGGTTGCATTCATCCCATCCTTGATTAAATTCTCGGAATGCAAGTTGCTCTGGGTATTGCAGGGCTATGTTCAACAACATGTTTCCGTCAATAGCAGCTTTGGCTATATGCTTGATATGTCTCTGGCATTCCGGACATCGCTGATTTTCATGTATGGCTCCATAGATGTATGACCATATCCATCAGTCCTGAGTAGGGTTTGCCCCTATGCTTTGAGACCTATTGTCTCAGTCTGTGTCGAGGTCCATAGGATCATCAGTGACTCTTAGAGATGCATTTCATATGCTCTCTTCATCATTGGTGGATTCGACATGATGTGCTATCCTCCCATCTTCTTCGATCCATACCTCCCCCCATGGCATGCTTGTTATCATGACGTTGGGGTATATTCTGACACTGGAGCTTATACCTCCTTGTAGCTGAACCATGCTTATCACATTGTCTACCAGTCTGGCCAAGCCAGTGCAGTCCCTGTGCATGTGTCGAATTTCTTCTCAAGCTATGATTAATTTTTTGAGGATTTCCTTGCGGTATTCCTCTCTGCATTGAAGATGGTACACCATCATCTGTAGTGTGGAGCGTATTCTCCATGCACTATCTGGAGGTGTATCCTTGTCAGCACATCTTCCATCAACCACTCCTCTGTCATATTCTCGATGAGCAAAGTCGTCAGGGCATTCTATCACTCTCACAAGTGAATTGTCATTGCTGAGTAGCCCTTCTGCTACATGATCAACTCAGTGTCAGCATTCATCCATCCTTCATGGACTGTGCCATATAGATGGGACCATTCCCATCGTTTGAGATTGGAATCTTCCATTGTCTCATTGTCAGTTTCAGGAGAACTATGTTCTTCAGATGCTACAAGGGTTCCCTCTGAGGATTCGTCCTCTTTGATATATATCATGGAACATGATATCATTTCTTTGCCATCAGGCAATTCTTCTTCATGATGTATGTATTGTGCCCAAGTATGCAATGGGTTCATCATCATCGTCTAATTTGGAATAATTTTCATAGTTGTGGTTGATGATGTCATCGTCGAGGCTTTCTGCCTCATCGGGATCACTTCCTGCATTATTCTCTTTGTTGTCGCTATTCTCAACAACTACGATTTTGTTGGTTTTGACATGCTCCTGCTCTTCAGGGATACCAGCAATTCCCTTGTCCTCCTGGATGCCAACTGCATATAGTCATGGCCTAGATGCAGCCTTATCTTTGTCCTTTTGGGGGTGAGGACAGTCCAGGGCCATATGGCCCTCCTCAGAGCAATTGTAGCATGTTATTCCAGGCATAAATTTTCAGGGTTAGGTCCCCTTTGCTTGTGAGTTTCCTCACTCTTGCTGTTGGGGTTTATTGCCCCTATCATTGTGGTGGTATTGTCCACCTTGCCTTTCATGGCCTGTGCTCTTTCCTGGGGAATTGGTCTTTTGATGATAAAGTGTATTCCCCTTTTTAAAATACTTGAACTTATTGTTCGTGGCTGAGCCCATTGTGCTCTTATTTCCATGTGGGTGTGAACCACTTCATCCCTGGGAGGTTTTCCCTCCAGAGCCAGCATGGCTCACCCTCATATGTTGGTTGATTGCTTTCTGCACTGTTTCCATGTGCCGTACCTCTTCAAGTATTTCTTTGATTGTAGAGTGCTCAGCAGATATTCCATGAGCCTCATATATTGCTTTTATGATCAAATGCAGTAATCCCTGCAAGAACTTCCTCCTGAATGAGTAGTCATTGGGAGGTTGCACCATTCGGTGCACATGACATTTAAGGTCATTATAAAATGCCAGAGCTCCTTTGTCATGCTCATACCTTGTCCGATCATACTTGTCAGCGGCATTTTGTGCTGACACTTCATGGACAAACCTTTTGAATAATCCACATATGAGGTCTTCAAAGGACCATCGATGAATTTGTCAATTTGGTGATTCAACCTCTTGGTCATACCATTGGGAGGCTAGTCCCTCCAAGAATAGTCCAGTGTACAGTACACAATCCTCGTTGTGATCTGGTCCCATAATCTTAAATGTACAGAAGTACTTCAATATCTGGCCTAGCCAGTCATCAAATTTTTCCAGGTCATCCTGGCCTCTGTATTTTCCAGGCTTCGGTAGGCTCATAGCTTTCACCTCTGGCCCAACTTGGCCCATTGGTATACCAACTTGTTCCCAGATGCACTGAGCATATTTGTTCTGCATAAATTCCATATATCTTGTATTTCCTGGGGTATATCCCCTTAGATAGTTAGGTCAATTACCCTGTATTATGGGGTGACCACTGACTTGGGGAACATTCCTACCAATGATATCTGCATCATCATCTTCATCATCATTGGGGTCATCATCCCCAGGAGGTCCACCTCCAGGAGGGCTGCCTCCAGGGAATCCTCCACTGGGGGGTCCACCTCCATAATATCCTCGAGGGTCATCCCCTGATCATTATCATTGGGAGGATTCCCTCCATATGGGCTTTGGCTGGTAGGTCTATGACCTTCTCCCTGCCTTTCATTCCCTTCAGTAGGGTGTCCCCCTTCCCTTGTGGTTTCATTTGCTGCTGCTATGGCATGGTCCCTTGCCATTTGATGGAGGATGGCAGTCCCTCTTCAGGTGCCAAATATCTGTCTGATAATGTCTGAATCGCACCTCGAGAAGTATGCTGGGCAGTTTGGCATGTCAGGGGCAAATCCCCTTCTGTTGTAGTCCACCCTTCCTGGCATATTACAGCTTCTATTCGGAGGGTTTTCCCTCCTGGCAGGCCCTTCCTGCTGCAACTGAGGGGTGAGTTCCTCCCTCTTCACCCATACTTCTGTGTTCAGACTCCCAGCTCTGCTGGTATGATCATCACTGTTCCTCCTTGCCAGCACTCGTCTGATACATGCTATTGCTTCAGTGTGGTGCCAACTGGGGTTTATCCCATGGTTGTGAAACCCCTCAGGACCATACCCATAATCCAGCCACTGTCATTCAATGTTCAGAAGGAATTCGTTCATTATCTTGAGCACCACATGTGGGTCAATTGGGGGATCTCCCTCATTTGTCCCTCTCATGGAAGGCTCATTGCCTTTGTTATAGATGACTAGAGGAGGGGACTTGTTCCCTTGTGAGGGTGCAGGGTCTGGTGATAACCATGAGATATTGTTCTCTGTCTGTTGAGGAGTTAAAGGACTCAATGAGTTGTCCTTTCTCTCTGCTGTGTCCCTTGTACCCTGGTCAGTACTACTCCCCAACATCATTGACAGTCTTAACCCTCCTGGCATTGGTGCTGCAGCTCCTGGCTGGTTTGCACTTGTGTCCTCTTGGGTGTTGTCAGGTTGAAGGGCTTTTCCCTTCTTCTTCTTCTTTTTATTATCCTTTTGGACCTTGGGGGGTCCTTCTGGGATATGACAATTATTTTTGTCAGGCAGGGGATCACCCTCGCCATCCAGAGTCTTCATTGTTCCCAATTTTACAGTGCATGCATACATGCAGGTAGCTGTGTGACTCATATCATGAATACTCAATTATGCAGTTCAACAAATTGTAAGGTTGGGTACCTTTCATCTTAAGATCATGCTTGTGAACTGTACCATCTGGTATTCACAAAGATATGATATGTAAAGACAAAAGATTGTCTAAGTAAATTTTCAAAACATCATATATATACAACGAGCTGCCAGGCATGTGATACCGGAGTACCACATGCCTGTGATTAATAACAAGCACCCTATTTGGTGCACCCCTAACAGATGGGGATGGTGGCCCAAGTATTCAGGAAGCTTAAATATGATGTGGAGTTGTGCAACCCACACACCTGGGATGTCAGTCACTTGTCAGACAGAGCACATTAGTACAATCATGGGAAATGACACCTACTCTTGGGCTTGATAACTTCTTTAGTGCATTGATGACCAGCTTCCAACACAAAGATGGTATCGAAACAAGCAGGGGTTTCAGGCTTGCGACCATGAGCATTGATTGTAGGTGTGGCCCACACTCTTT
The DNA here is from genome assembly GCA_024613145.1 of Pisolithus marmoratus. Lineage (NCBI taxonomy): Eukaryota > Fungi > Basidiomycota > Agaricomycetes > Boletales > Pisolithaceae > Pisolithus > Pisolithus marmoratus. The sequence goes on from JANFAE010000009.1 coordinate 11,636, forward strand.
GCACACCCTTGTTGTGCCCTGTGATAGTGCTGGGGCCAATGGCGATGCTGATGCTATGGAATATGTCAAAGCGATCAGATTCAGTGGGTTGCACTGCTTGGTTTTGAGATGACAAGGAAATGAGAAATTGTTTGAGTGCAAGAATGAAATCAGGGGCTTTGTATTCAGCACATATCTGATCCACAGTGACTCTGCAATGGGAGGGATATTTAGTGACCTTGTATTGGACCTTTGCATGTATGCCTAGAGTTTTAATCAGTATACAACACATGCCCAGGGGTGGTTAACATACACATCAACTGGTTGGTTGCATCACCTAGGTCAGAGGAAATGGAGTCAGACTTGCCAATGCCATGAGTTGCACTGTCCACAGAGTCCATGCATGGCAGTCTCTTCAGCTGTCTCCAAGCCAGGTAAGCAGACTTGTGGTGTATGGCTTCCTGGTGTTGAAGCCACAATGCCATCTGTTCTACATAGTCACACTTGTTACTCGTGTGATAAGCATCTTTGGCATAGTTGATATGTAAATGTTCTGGGTACTCTGTGTTATAACCATCAGTGCTTCCAAGAGCTCGAATCGAGGACACATAATGTTGGAGAGAATGGATTTTTGGCATGTTGAAATCCTCATGAATTTGCAGGTCATTAAGAACCTGTTTATGGTTGTGAAAGGTCTTGAGGCTCTCTTCCATTGCTTTCAATGACAAGTCCATGTGTTGCTGGCACTGCATGTAGTAGATAAAGTCTATAAGTGAGCAAATGACCACAAGGACATGATCATCTACAGCACCAGAGAGTAAACCCACAAAAACCCTCTGCATTTCTTTGTGCTCTGTGCTGATCCACTGGGAGATGGTCAATATTCCTTTTGCAAAGTGGCAAAGGCCAGGATATCAATTCATCACTTGGAAACATGCATCAACCTCTTTCTCCCCAACAATTTTGATGCACCATTGGAGTATGTAAGTGGTTGTGGAAGATGCCCTTGTGAAGCTGGTGGAGGATATCAGGTGTGATGCAAGCAAAGATGTTGCTGAAGGGAAGATCTTTCCAAGATGGTTTGTACATGGTGCACAAACCTTCATCATCAAACTTTCTTGATCGGCCATTCCTATTCTTACATTGCAAGGTCTTCAATGTGTCTGTCATGCTTCACCAGGTGCATTCCTTGTGGTCTCCTCATTTATTTGATTGAACAAGACAGCACAGACATTGACTCTCTTTGTTACAGGCTACCAAACACTGCTCTGGGAAGTTGGCAACATAGGCTGCAAGTATTGGATGAACTTGGTGCAGGTCATGACCTTCCCATTGTGACTGGCATCAACCAGAGGTTGAAGGAGTAGTGACATGGCATGATGGAAGAGGCAATGTCCTGCTAGGGAACAGGTCTTCTTCTCAAACCACTCGAGCTTGGAGACAGGTAAGTAGCCTATCAGGATTGTTGCATGTGACAATACTTGTTGCCTGACATCCTTGGATATGTTTCCTATGGTCAGGTACACCAGCCATGCTTTCTTATCACCACTGAACACAGACAGGGATGTCTCGTCTGATGAGAGGATGACAGGTGCAATGGTTGCACTGGTGGGCAACTTTCCCTGTGGTATGATTATCTTTAGCCTTGTTTGGCCTCAATATTTGAAGGTGAGAGTTCACTTGCATGTCCCACCACCAGTCTGCTGTCCACATTTCATCATAGATATGATTTTTTCCTGCTGAATCCACATACACATGCTCAGGGACATATGCCATAGTGTCTTGGAAGGCTGGGTTTCCAATGAGTTCCATGATGCATTTGACTGGATCCCTATGCCACAGCTCAAGCTGTTCCCACCTCATTCTCCCATCCTCACCCACCACATCACCCACAACATCTATCATTTCACAAGTCCACACTGGACCAGTTCAAAGTGAGTCTACATGTTTGAGAAAGGCACATGCACTGGTGAAACTGACCCCACTGTCACAAACCTAGATGCAAAGGATTGTATTTTTGTTTTTGTTACAGACTGGTAAGTGTACCAAAGCTTACCAGCAAGAGTTTTAAGAACTCATTGATTTTTGTTTGGCTGACATTCTTCATCAGAAACTGGGCAAGGTCCCATTTGCCCTCATTATGAAAGGGAGCCCACTGACTTTTATGTTCTTGACCCTCTGTTCTCTCCATTTCCTTGAAAACAGTTGGCCATGTTCCCAAGATTTGAGCAGCCACTGCTGTGTACTGCTTGACAAAGCGACCTGTGTTGGCCAATGGCAATCCATCCTCCATGGTTTCTTCTACTAATGGATGTCTAGGTGGGGGATCAGGGAGACTGGATTCAGCATGAGGCCATAGCTGCTGTACCAATGGTCCTTCCCAAATATCCAAGTTGAGTCCATCATCTCCAGCAAGATCATACCCATCTGACTCATAGTGCCACTCAGGTGGTGCAGCTGGTGTGTTATCTGACAAATCATCATCAGTCTGATGGTCGTCCTCAACAGGTACTGTGGTTGCTGTGCAATCAAGGACTTCCCTCCATTGCTGTTGGCATCCAGCTGACTGGGCAATGTGCCATTTGATGCCAGCTAGCATCAACATGGACTTCAAGCAGTAGTTGCAATGATGGGTGGACATGGTGAGTCTTCCTAATGTCTTGCTCAGACATTATTTTTTTAACATTGACATGTCTCAATATTATCAAGTGTCATACAAGCCAATCATCAGATGGTGAATGCCATGTTGACAGTGTTTGGTGCTTTTTATGTTTATGTTTCTCTCTCTCTTTTTTTTTTTTGACCATCCTCATGATTAATGCATTCATGTCAGTCCACATCCATGTCAGGTTGGTTGATTAGGCCAAATAACACCATACTTTTGTCAAGGATATAAGTACAGGACCCATGTGTTAGCTGACACTTTGAACCTTTAGCTCCAATGCAACCCTCTGACAAAGGCTGGTGCATGCATGACAAGGAGAACCACAATGGTAAGAATACATGATCATAGGATCAGTGAGCTTGGGACTGACCACATGGGACAGAAACTGCTGGCAGTCAGAACCACTGACCATCAGAGAAACAGCAGATGCTGGTCAATGACCAACATGAGGCAGCCCAGCACTGTGAAGCCAAAGCCTGAAAGGAACACACCCATGAGCACTTGTGTCTGTTAGTGAACATCAGGAGTGAGAATGAAGCCACAGAGAATGAGGACCATGATGACCAGGGCATCAACAAAGACAATGATGAAGACATCACTGGCAACACTCAGGTAGGTTTATGCATGGTTTATGTTTATTCATCCTGTCCTTCTGCATGACCATAGTTTGCCAGCCAGGTCATCCCTACTAAACTAAGTGGCATGATGAAGCAACCACTCACATTTCAGAACAACAAGGTACCGAAGACACCCCATACAGTGAGCAACAAAAATGTTGCAATGTTTGCAACATTTTGATTATGTGTGAGATATCTTGGGATTGGATGTGGCTGTGCTAATGCCATAGGGAAGACAATTGTAGCCCCTGGTCCCAGCTTTCTATTGGTGGTCATCCCAAGCTCAGGAGTGAAGTGGCTGTGATGGTATGGGCCAATTACTAAGGCCTATGCATTGCAACATTTTTGTTGCTGACATCATGGTGGATGCAATCTACAATGTGGGGCATGTATTCATGGCAGGAATGCCAGCTATTGATTACATAATATATCACACGACCAACCCAATGATTTGTCAGCATGCAAACAAAGCCAAACATTGAACTTGCATCATTTATCCTCTCTCCTGTACCACAACTCCAGAAACTGCATATCTGGCTCATCAGGGTTACTCTCTCAGGGAAATGTCAGCAAAATATGGTCCTCACAGCACTACCATGAGTAGGATGTATGGCCAGCACCATTTGTTCCTTAAAAAAGCTGCAAAAAGTCAACCCTGTGCTGTTTCCCCCACTAATGCCTGAGGGGTCCTGATGCTAATCCATACTGGGAAAGCTGGAAATTCCACGGAGGTCTGTCTGGCACTTCAGGACATGAAGGGTGAACCAATATGCTCCCAACTAATGTATTTCTGCCAAAGAGAAGGTGGTACCAAGGTTGGGTTGAGCCATAGCCTCCTTCGCACACTGGGTGGTCATGGGTGGGATAGCCTGCTGGGCTTCCAGGGTGCAGATTCCTTGCTGCAATGTGTCCCTCAGTGTTTCCATTGGTCACTAATGACCAAATGTTCCTTTCCCAGGCATCCACAGTTCAGTACAGGCCATATTCTTGCTGACCCTTGATGACCACCTAGTGTGCGAAGGAGGCTATGGCTCAACCCAACCTTGGTACCACCTTCTCTTTGGCAGAAATACATTAGTTGGGAGCATATTGGTTCACCCTTCATGTCCTGAAGTGCCAGACAGACCTCCGTGGAATTTCCAGCTTTCCCAGTATGGATTAGCATCAGGACCCCTCAGGCATTAGTGGGGGAAACAGCACAGGGGTGACTTTTTGCAGCTTTTTTAAGGAACAAATGGTGCTGGCCATACATCCTACTCATGGTAGTGCTGTGAGGACCATATTTTGCTGACATTTCCCTGAGAGAGTAACCCTGATGAGCCAGATATGCAGTTTCTGGAGTTGTGGTACAGGAGAGAGGATAAATGATGCAAGTTCAATGTTTGGCTTTGTTTGCATGCTGACAAATCATTGGGTTGGTCGTGTGATATATTATGTAATCAATAGCTGGCATTCCTGCCATGAATACATGCCCCACATTGTAGATTGCATCCACCATGATGTCAGCAACAAAAATGTTGCAATGCATAGGCCTTAGTAATTGGCCCATACCATCACAGCCACTTCACTCCTGAGCTTGGGATGACCACCAATAGAAAGCTGGGACCAGGGGCTACAATTGTCTTCCCTATGGCATTAGCACAGCCACATCCAATCCCAAGATATCTTACACATAATCAAAATGTTGCAAACATTGCAATGTTTTTGTTGCTCACTGTATTTCAACATCAACCATAGAGGCACTCAAAGTAAGTATATATCTCTTTTGGATAACATGTAACTACACACTTGTGACAGCCCTTAATAGGCTCTGATGGTGGAACAGATGATGAGCACCATACCATCAGCTCATTCAGGTCATTTGAAGCAGAGCCTATGAAGCAAAAGCAGACAAAGGATAAGCATGTGGAGGTTACCCCATGTGAGGATGAGGTGGTGAAGAACACTGAACAGTAAGTCTACCTGATGTCCTGCCATATGGAGCATAACTGACAGACATCAGAGTACAGGACTTAAGAGGCAACATGAGATGAGCCTGGAAGATGAAGACTCGATTGTTGTGAAGGCACAAAAGCTCACTGAGCATGAAGGACACCCCCAAGCCAAGGACTATGATGAGGTAACCCAAGAATTCATGACTGCCAGCATCAGAGACTATCATGCACACCTGTGTGCCCAATCTCCCATGCCCAATCATGGCCAAGAGATGGCATTATTGGCAGCTTCTTGGGCAAAGGCATCTCAAGTCACTGGCATGAACCTCACCCATACCCCCAACCTATTGAAACTTGTAAGCAGCCTGCCATATTACCTATAACCAGATGGCCAGCACTTAGACTTATATGCCATAGATCACTAGCCATGGTTTGCAGGTCCATGGCAAGCTCAAGGCAAAGCTTCGCCCACTTGTCGAGGCCATGTTTGGCTTCCATAGTAGCCAGAGTAAGTTGGCTGTCAAGAAGAATTGATCTTTAGCAGAGGCACTCAAAGAAGGTACTAATTTTGCATTCAAGGTGAATGTTTGATTCAGTGCATGAGTCCATTAACCTGATGTGGGGTCTAGCACATGGCACCCATGGAAGACAATCAGCAAGGCTTCCTCAAGGCTCTGCTGATTCAAAAAATTATCAACACCATGTGGTTTGCAAACAAACATGACAAGGGCATCATGTACCCAGAACACTTCAAGCCATTCCCATATCTGACACTTGCTCTTGTCCTGACAGCAGTATGTTCTGTTCCATTTTGATGCTGTGTTGACACTGATGGAAAATGGAGATTGAATGCTGCATTGACGAGTGGGTGATGGGAAAATGGGGAGATATATCCTTCACCATGCAAGAGTACCATTCAGTGTATGACTCATACGTGAAATGTCTTCAAGATTTCGACAGCACTACCAAGGCTGTTGGCATTTTGCCCACAATTTGTTCTAGGATTTACAAGGTCGGATGGTATGTATTAAGTGCATATGCCTTGGAGGCTTTCAGTCTAAAGTTTCTCAGCATTCATTCAGGTGCCAGCATGCTTACTACAGAACCTCAGTGCAAAGTATCTGTGCATGTCATTGCTGCCACCATCCAGGAACATCAGGAAGGGATGATGACAGAGGACAAGTCGGACTGAGGGCTGACATTACTGCCATGCACTTGACCTAGGTATGATCTACTTTTACTGCTGCAGTCCAGAGTCTGATCAGGGCAAGGGTTCTAGTATGGATCATTGCAAGTCATTACTGCCATGATCAGAGACAGTATCCATTGACTACATGTGCAGTATGAGTACTATTAATAAACTGATGTTTGGGGATAATGTCTGTGTGATGGATACCATATATCACTTATGGCTTGCTATCCTGACATGGTAGCAAGAGTATTCATGTGGCAAGTATGTCTACACCCAGCTATACAGCATCCATAGCAGTTGGTACATAGTAGCAAGCCTACACTACTCAAGCTGTGTTGTTCTATGTAATACTGCATAATAACTATGTTGACTACATATTAGGGACTTGTCAATCCAGCTATCAGTGCTACAGTGTCTATATAGTGCTACATATATTGTTGAGTTAAATTTTCCTGATTAGTATATGCACACAACTTCATCTGCCTCCCCTAGAAACTTTCACTGACTTTTCATTGTTCTTGCCCCAAACCAATGAATCATTATCAAGGTTCACTTTATGCTCTACTGATGTGATTACTGCCATTGTGCTTGTCAATCATGTTATGGTGATGGTCCTCTTGCCAGGAGGGCAGGGGAAGCTCTTGGGCACATACAGTGTTGGAGGACTGGATGACATTCTTGTGTTGTCTTTGGGTGAGAAAACTGTGCCTGCACTGATGGAAAGTGTTATTAGAACAAGCTGTTATGCATCAGGTGTATGTATGTTTGACCAAGGTCAGTACAGTCATAACACAATGTTCACTTGCTAATATATTTGTTAGAAACTTGTGCATCTTGCAATGGTTGAAGCAAGCAAATATGCACAGCCAAAAGAAAGAGTCTGGGCATACTATGAGAAGACATTAACTGTTACTCAGTGTGAAGATTATGACAATGAAGCCAAGCAGATCATGAGTGGCAGGCAAGCAAGAAAACCCTGCTAACACATTATTAGGTCAAAGCAAATGGCTGGGTTAAAGTTGTTATTGAGAATGGAAAGCTCCATTAAACATCCATCCCATCCCATTGTCTGACCCATCACCCATTCTGCATGCCTTTGCTCAATACCCCTATTGGTGTACAAGTCAATTGCAAGATTGCAATGCTCTCTACTGTAATCATTGATGCCATTCACCACATTGCCTGCTTGCATCTTCCCCTTGCAATGTGTACCCTTTGCACCCAAATCACTTGGATTATCTGCTTCCATTGCATCACACCATCTGTTGCCAACATCATGTGTAATTATTGCAGTGGACCCAGGAAATTGCTGTATTACATAGCATGCTACTGCATAATATATTGTTGTTTTGCTGCATATTCATGCAGTGGATTTCAATGTGAAGAAATATGCAAATATATGAGGAGATATGACTTGGTGATACCAGGTCATATGTAGTCACATACAAGCACATTATATGAACATAGCAAGGGGAGACTGGGATATGTATGTCCTGGTATGCACCAGTATGACTATGCAGAAAAAGTCATCTGGCATGCTATCAGGTTGTATCCTTGCATATTACATAGTCTCATTTTACTACACAATTCTGACCTGGTATTATCATGTTGTACTTTCCTTGTAGGTCATATCTTGGCAGCTAGGGTCACACCACATCATAACCAGTTTTCACTGGGAATCAACCATCCAGGTGGCCAAAGGCTGGACCACTGGTGGCTGAAACATCCACTGCAGAACAGGGAAGCTAAACTATAGTAAATCCTACAAATCCATATACTGAACAAAGTAAAGGCAGTGTGCCAGAGCCTGAGCCCTGGAGTCCAGAGAACCATCATACACATACCAGGAGAAGGCTATCTACCAGAAGTAACATCAATTAGTAAAACATGATAGCCAGGAGTTGCATGATCATGACACTATTTCCCAATTCCCTATGAAAACAAATCTGCAGTCATGGACTTTACTGTTCATCTTCATGTTTCATTCTAACAACATGCTGAGTACACCATAAAAGGAAAAAAAATTGGCCATCCGACGGTTCTCACGGATCTTATGGTGCAGAAGAAACCTTGCCAAGCAAGGAAATTATATTCTATTTAGTCGGTTCGGCCACTTTTTAATGGACAACGTTCGGCTTGATGTATTAAATTTCTTTATGTTCCAAGGAGCTATCGCCATTACTTTTCCGGTGAATATCATTACCGTTAGCTTTGCCGTTGCCGTTGGGGAAACGCTTTCGAAGCGCAGCGATCATCTTGGTGAACCTAGCCGCAACATGAAGATCGCTTATCAGTAGGGAAGAGGTAGCGTCTTTTACGCAAACCTCACCATAACCAGTTGAGAATATTAAGCATGACGTTTCCACTTCCGTACACCACGACATAAAAAAATGGAAGCTGGTTGGATACGCTGTGCAGCGTCTTCCAAAAGTCGTATGACTTTTGAGGCGTTGGGGCAATTGATAAGTTCCTTTCATAGTACGAAGCGCCATTGCCTTACGATTATGCCACCCCAGATCAGTCGTACGCTGGCAAAGGTTCCGAGCAATACTACCCCATTGATGAGCTGGATCGCGCTGCCGGTCTTGCCGGTTTTGTCCAAAAACCTAATCGTGCTCATCTGAGTGTATGTCACTTTTTTGTTTTACGGACTTACCAGTGGATATTGAGGAATATGGTGCTCCTGTAATACAAGCGTTTGATGGATGGAAGGCGGTACTCCGAAGCACTACTCACACTTCCCACAATAAGAAGCGCACAGCGTGGTAGTGCGCAAATGGTCTCTGATATCCATGTCAGACAAGATTCGAGAAGCTGCAAGAAGCACAACCCACACTACCAAGTATAAAGACAGAGAAGCAAGCGATACCTGGTATTGTGCGATAGGAAGATAAGGGGCAGGTGAGCTGCGGTACGCTTACCGTGGAGCACGAAACCAAACTCGGTGAAATGTACAATTGCTTCCGTTGTATCCCATATGAAATACCTGTGGCTCATAAGACCTGTGTTGATATACAGAGTGACCATGTGCGAGACCTCACCCACATGCAATAGCAGATACGAAGGTCGAGCCCTTGTGGAAACCGAAGGCACGATCCGAGCTCAAGGCGGGTATATCCAGACATCGCAAAGAGAGGGCAACGATCAACGCTGCATGGACAAGCGAGACTACATGGGCATCCCTACGAATGGTCAGCAGGAGTAAATGCGACAACTGTAACCTCTCACCAGTTGTTACGCGTCTTCCTGTTGGCCCTGCCATATGAGACCGGGAAGAGGACTCTGTTTACTACGGGAGATACGATATGGTGCAGAGCGAAAAAGAATAGGGCGGAGATGACCATGGTGTCTGAGTAGTCAGGCAGGAGATGTAGATGGGCCCTTTCTGCAACTGGCCCCGACGACTTGCGAATGAACGAGCAAATATCTTGGACCAGCATCATGACGAGGTAGAACCCGAGCTTGCAAACGTTGCCGGGAAGTGGCAGAAGGGTCTCTTATAAGCACGACTGAGAATCCTCGGTTTCACACGTTTTTAACGAGCCTAAGATGCGACCCTGACATGAAGGTTTGACAGCGCATCTCTGAGACTACAAGACAAAAGGCAGCTGAAACACGCGGATCGAGCACATACAGAGTGCACACAATAGACTGGATGAAACTGTGACCATTATGCATAAAGGACAGATATTTTAATCTGATACAATGGGAGTTGTATGCACTAGCCAGTGAAGACGAAGTAAAATGCCCACAGTCGACGGAATGGAATGGAATTAATGACCAGAATGTACAAGGGAAGCTAGTATCTTGAACACAGCGATGTGGATAGCCGAACGACGCTGCCTATATGCTGGCGAGAAAGTGTAGCGAGCGTGATGTTAGGGTACTTTAATCCACGGGCATAGCAGTGCAAGGGAGCTTGTTAGCTTTTCTTTCGAATATGTATTCCTTCGGGATTATCGCCAAGCGACAACGGACAGGGTATTTCACAACAGTAGGGGTATAGCCATTACATCACCACGCAGTTGCAGCCCGTTTGAGGTGGTGCGTAAGGATCTTCGCCTTTCCCCACAGGGCCCCAGACTGAAGGGACCTGTTCAGAGGATTGTGAGCAATCCGTCCATGGCGCGCCCTGACCGCTAACGACGGGATAAGCCAGTCTACACGTACCAAGTGGTCTTTGGTCGTTTTGCAGTAATGAATCAAACTATAAGAATATTGAGTGAGTACGTCCGACCGTCAAATGCCTAGTGCTGCAGACACGAACCTTGCACTGGCCTCGCTTACTCTCATCCGCGGTCGTGCGAGGTCCTCGCGCAGCCGCTGGTTGTGCTCCGTGAGCCTGCGGAGTTTCAGCTCAGACATGGACTGCTTGTGCGGACGGGCATTCATTGCGAAGAACGACGGAGCAGTAAGGACTGGACAGAATTGAACACCACGGACAAAAGAGAAAAGCCCCGGCAAGAGTGCGGCGGAGTTTGAATATCTCCTTGAACGGGAAACCGCGATGGTTCGTTTGAAGTCGACTGCATCCAGAACTCGTTAGCCGTTGTGTTGTTGTTGGTGCTCGGGTCCCGGACTAACCACAGCTTGTACATATACATACATGTGCAGCACTCAAACACGACACCTGGATATCGCGTCGGCTGCATCAGTCCCCTCGGCGACCGCTTTCGTCGCTCCCGGTACTTCGCCAGTCAAGCCCATGATATGAACGATGACACAGCATGCGAGGACACTGACGATGACATCAACTGGGACGACGATACAACCCTACTCGCGCTCCTGGACGAGTAAAATCATTACCCCACCCATCGATTCGTGATTTTAACCCCAACCCTTGATAGTCCAGACGATTCAGGGCATGACGACAGTACCTCTGTTATCGAACGCCTGGGATCCGTTTTCGCGTCGCGCCGCACCCGAGAAAAGGAATACATCAAACAGGTCATGTTACCGGCTATGCAAGACGTTAAACACGTCTATGAAGTCATCGACCAAGATATCAGCATCCGATTCCTCGAAGGCGTCTCCTTATTCGACAACAAAGCAAGACACGCTGAGGAGGTCGGTCGACGTGAACAACAAGAATCCCTTGCCGCATATACCAACACAAAGGCGGGTTCACTGTTAAGCAACCGAACCTTGACACTTGACCTTGCTTCCACACGGCAGAAAGTATTCCAGGCACTTGTTGCCGATCTGGATGACCTGATTGCTGAGAAAGATGCGCTGTTTCGATCTTTCAAGGAGACGCTTGGAGGCCTCGGTACCTGGGCTTTCTGGTGGTTTCAGCGTTACCTAACCACTTCCACAATATCCAGTGCAGCAGTTACGACAAATCGTGTCTGAGTTACCAGGCGGCCTTGAGGACCTCATCTCCACGCTCGAGAAGAATGCCGCGCACCTTGGCGCCGAGGGTCATGCCAAGGCGAAGGAGAGGTTACTTCGGGGCATACTGGAGAAGTACTGATTGGTGCTGGAACGACCAGATTTTTAACAGGGATCCAGCAAGTACATACGCATGGAAGTGGGAAGGTCCATGTCATTGTGTGGCCGTCGAGAGTTTTTTCTATTCGCGCTTACTAATCAAGTTTCCGGGTTGTCATGACATCTCCCTGAGTTGTTCCCAGTGACGTGTCTGGTTGTTTTCTTGAACCATTGAGAAGGACACTTTCGACTGCCACGTACAGGTTATTCAGTATTGGCTTGTTTCTAGATAGCACGATGAGACCTTGAGAACTGAATGATGGTGCAATAAGGGCTGCTGAATATATGCTCGAGCAAGCAACAAATTTATTATTTTCAAGCTTCGCTTGTGGGCAAAGTTCCTAATACTATCTCAGTTCGTCTCCGCATTCGAGTTTACCGTCTCCACCGTTGTGCTGTTCACATATCGTGCATGGTGTGTGTGCGCTAACTGTCGGTCCCGAAACATTCAGTCTCACGCTACTTCTCCACTCAGCCCTTTATTCCTTAACCCTTCGTTCGTCAAACCTTCATCGTCGTTTTATCATGAGCTCTCGAGGCGGCAGACAGTCAATGTCAGAACTGCGGCACCGTCGGTTAGTGGAGCATAACCAACGACTACGAGAGGACCTCGCAAGACCCAGAATCCGTGTCAGCGAGGCGAGCGCTAGGTTCGTCGTCGAGCTTCCATCTCAGCTTCTGTTCTGATCCCACCTTGCAGCTTGATTCGATACTGTAAAACCACCAAAGATCCTCTTGTCGGTACTTCTTGTTCACGCCTGCCCAGCTCAACTAAAATCCTACTCAGGTTCCTTCCGTGTGGGGACCCGTGCAGAGGGCCGACGATCCATATGCTTTGCAGGGCTCCCGGGGTATCAACTGTTGTAGCATACAGTAAACTGCCAGCATCCTCACTCAGACCCGTGCAGCACCATTCCTTCTCTACTTATTACCCCCCACGTTATGCTGTAATATGATCCTTGGAAGTACTTTTCTCTGACTACTTTTGTTTTCATGCATGTGGATTTCAGCTCTACAATTCACTAGCCCGGTTGGCAGCCCTGCTTGATGGAGAAAAAAATGAAATAAACAAAGATAGTAACTGTTATAGCCGTTGCAAGAACTGCTTAATCCCAGTCTCATCGAGGGCACCGACGAATTGACTAGCAGGTTTTCCATCCTTGAATGCTATAACAGTAGGGCAGCGACATTATCTGAAGGAAATGTCTGTCGAAAGCTGGGCTCTGGAATGTAATGAGTCGACATACGCGGTACTGTCGGGCAAGCTCCGTCTGTTTCTCCGTGTCAATCGTGATCAAGTCGACTGAACGACCGCTCCCGGTTTTCGACGAAGGATCCCCAGTAAGCTTCTTCAGTATTGGTGAAATCATTCTGCAAGGACTGCACCAGCTGGCATGATGTTAGAGTGAAATAAGCAGGCAATTTCGAGTGTCGTACTCGGCATAAAAATCAACTAAGACAACTCTGTCGCCAATGTTCTCGTTTAGAGCGACTCTGGTGAATGTCTAAGAATCACAGAATACTTCGTGGTCAGGACACGGAACTGAAGAAAGGGTACGCACCTCCTGAGTAGCGTCAAAGTATTGCTCGCGACAAATCCGTGAAGCGTGTATCTGTCTCCTGGTTGCGAATCGGGCACACCGATGCGCGAAGGACATCGCCAGTCGAGTAGAAGCCATGGACATGCTTACCCACAAGACGAAAACGAGCCAACGCAGTCGGTCCGCTCGGTCCGTCCCACCGCCACTTCTCTCGACCGAAATATTTCTTATTTTTTTTTTTCCCCCTTCGGCTGATAATCTACATGCCTGCGAGTTCTCTACCGCCCTCGGCCAAGAAACGGAAAGTCAAGCCAGATGCAGACTTGGTTAAGAAACTCGAAGTCCAAATTACTGATGCCGCGACGAACGATGGCTCCCTCAATCCACTCGTGGATCTGCTAAACCTAGCACAGGGGACGTCTGACCCTGCGGACCTATCCAAAATCATATATAGCCTCTATCGCGTGTTCGTGGTCATAACATGCAGCGACAAACTTGCGCCCGGCGGTGGTGACGCTGCGAAACAGGTTCGCAAGTGGATATGGGAACGGTTGGATGCCTTCGTGCACATCCTTGTGGGTTTACTGCAGGACGAAGAATCCGCACTTAGGGTACGATTTCCACTCCCTACGATACTCTTCTCTTATAAACATACATGCAGAAATCTGCATTGGACATCCTTTTTTCTTTGCTTAGGCACCTCTCGAGTTCTCTCTCAAAGGTCAGCCCAGATGGACGGCCTCAGTTTCACCACTCGCATTTCAAGCACATAGTCCGTGGACTGTTGATATGCCCACCTTCTCCCCGGTCCTCATCAAATAGAACTTGCGAGGGTAAGCTAATGCCAGATGTCCGAGACCACTTTGTCGCCACGTGGTTAAGTGTTTACGATGACGTTCGCTGGTGTTTCCTCCGAGAGGCATCGTACGTACTCCAAAAAATATGCTCACCAGTATTTAAATTATCAGGATTATTTACTAGTTCCGTGCTGTCGCGCTTCCCGGCTGCTGAGTATCCCAATCTCGCTGCAAACTTGTTGTGTCTTGTAGACAGGCTGACAACTTTTCCAACCGAGGCGTCGGAGCTGAATGCATGGTGGATACCTGAGCTCGGAGAGAAACCTTTCGTTAGAGGTGACAAGTTCGGAGCAGACGATGAAGAAGATCTGGTCGTATCGGATACCGAGAATGAAGACGACTGGCGCAAGTTCTTCGACGAGCAACCAAAGGCCAAAGATATAAAAAGGACAACCGATATCAAAGGAAGAGTGCACCAGTTATCATTCCACCAATCTCTACACTCCCTAAAAGCTCACCGGGCAGTGTTCACGAGGATGTGGCTTAGCTTGCTGCCTCGTCTCTCCCTCGACACCTCAGATACTAGCCGGTCGCTCGCTATCAGGGCACTGAATATCATGCATCGAGGCATCTTGCCACACTTGACGAGAGCAATTCTTGTCATGGATTGGATTGGTGCATGTGTTGATACAGGTAATCCGACGAGTAGGTGCCCTGTTCTCTACTTACTATCCAAGTAGGCGGTACTGTTGGCCTGTTGGCGCTGAATGCTCTGTTCACCTTGATGAAGGACTACAATTTGTAAGGTCATTAACATTCCCGGAGCGTGGCTGACCCTTTGGTACAGGGACTACCCACAGTTTTATACTAGACTGTATGCTTTCCTTGACAAGGATATCCTCCATCTGAAGCATCGCGCGAGATTTTTCCGTCTTACGGAGCTGTTCTTGAGTTCGACGTGAGCGCTGTTTGTTAACTTGAAGGCTGTCGTGGACTTAAGTGTTACAGACATCTTCCTGCGGCACTCCTTGCGTCGTTTGTGAAGAGACTTTCACGACTGTCACTGAGTGCCCCCCCTGCGGCGATAATCATGATCATACCGTTCACATACAATATCCTCAAGCGTCACCCAGCCCTTATGAAAATGATTCATAGAGCGGATGACGACCACGAACCACTTAATGGTGTGCCGATAGCCTTTCCCTGCCCACTAGCATTCGTGACGAGGCAATGCAGACACTTACATCGCCAATGAAGCAAACCCGAATGCCACGAATGCTATTAATTCGTCGTTATGGGAGCTTCTCAGCCACAGAAAACACTACGACACTGCAGTGTCGACACTAGCACGTATATTTGAGGAAGCATTCACGAAACCAGGGTATTCTATGGAGGACTTCCTTGATCACACGTACGGTACTGTAAGCCCAGGTTGCTGATTTTCAGGTTGTGCCGATGCTGAACATTGTGGAAAACAGCTTTTGGAAAATGAACTCCAGCGCAAGATCAAAAAGGAACCGGCTCTCGCAACTGAACTTGTACAGGACCCCTTCCCGTTGTGTACCGATCCTGCCATTGAGGCTGACGAGGGTATCGCAAGTGATAGCAGGGACGTGATCAGCGAGCTGTGGGCTTTCGACTGAACATTCCATCTGATCTAGCCTTAACATGCAGAGATGCATGAAACGCTTTGTATTTAGTAGAGTATTCCAAATGTGGTCTTGAGAGAGCGTGTATTGAATAAACATTGTCAAACACGACACTGGATCATTGGCCTCTCAAGTCAACCGAGAGGAGGCACTGTGATCTTGCAGCAGGTCCCAGCCAGCGCCGCACTGGCTTTTGGAAATAAGTATTTCAGGCATTATCTTAATGGATTCCATCCGAGTTTCGAAGGTAATCTGTTAGAAGGGAACTGCCTGAGAGAACGAGACATCTGAGTATCTACAGGTTGAAAGAGTTCTCTGCGGCAAATCAGGGAGTGCTCACTTTGGATCACTCCACCTGACTGCACACCATCTGATATTCCGCTATGAGGACGTCGCAATAGAGGAGATGTGGGCAAGTCCATCATCCGTGTGTTTGTCCACGCAGTATATTGATTCATGCTCAGGTACCCTACCCACTGATTTCGCTGGTAGTGCAGCTCCCGCAGACTTTGCAGGGCCAAAGTCCTATAACATTTCACACACGGACATTTGAAACCTTTTCCCTATTGTTTGGGAGTGATCATGATGCTATCGATGTATTTGAGAGCGTCAAAGAGTTGACCGTGTGCAGTGAGTAATACCATCTGCCTTCTGATTTACCACGACTGCTGAAAGTGATCAGCATCTACCAGTCAACTTTATGCGTTCTTTTACTCCCCTAACCCACCTTTCGATGCTGAGGGCGGGTGGTCTGTTTACTCTCCTCGGAAGGAGTTCGGTCGCATGGGTGTGGGTAGTCGGACCAAGGCATGGCGATTCACTGACATAAATAAGGATTATCAGGTGGGTTACCTGTCACCACGTCACGCAGAGTAATCTTCAATAGACTTTCAGTTTTCTTCGACTTATCCATCTCTGTTGGTCGTTCCGACGCGGATAAGTGACTCCACCCTCGCTTATGCAGCCAAGTACAGAAGTAAATGTCGAATTCCTGCATTAACGTACCTTCACTGGGCCAACTTTGTGAGTCGGTACGCTGTCATCGTTTTTTGCTAGACCGTCATCGTGTCTGCCCAGGGAACTATAACACGGTCAAGTCAACCAATGGTTGGC
Source organism: Pisolithus marmoratus (assembly GCA_024613145.1). NCBI lineage: Eukaryota > Fungi > Basidiomycota > Agaricomycetes > Boletales > Pisolithaceae > Pisolithus > Pisolithus marmoratus. The sequence goes on from JANFAE010000009.1 coordinate 28,613, forward strand.
ATTAAACAGAACCGATCTGTCCAGGACGAGAAACTCGTGGAAGCTATTTTTCAATCTCATCGTTTCTGCGATTCACGGTCATCGGGTACCCCCGTCTACGGTGCCACTGCGACAAACCTCATTGTCGATGCCAGGCCAACAGCTAACGCCATGGCGAACACTGCCCGAGGCGCCGGGACTGAAAACATGGAAAATTACAAAGATGCGAGAAAGACATACTCAGGTATTGATCACATACACGCCATGCGTGAGTCACTAGGGAAAGTGGTGGATGCTTTACGTGAAGCGGACGCTGTTGCTGCCAGTGTCAGCGGGAAGGTCCTTGGAGAAGCGAAGCAGCTTGCTGTTTTAGATCGACAAGCTCTGCGCCGTTCTGGATGGCTCCGTCATCTGTCGAACATTCTTGAGGCCGTAGTTCTCATCGTAGGGAACGTGCACATCAACTCGTCGCATGTCTTGGTACATTGTTCCGATGGCTGGGATCGCACTTCACAACTCGTGGCTTTAGCCCAGGTGTGCTTGGATCCATACTATCGCACTATGCGCGGCTTCCAGGTACTCGTCGAAAAAGACTGGATATCGTTCGGCCATCGATTCCTGGATCGCTGTGGCCACTTGTCGTCGGAAAAGTTTTTCACATCTGTAGCGGATAGCGGGAACGCGGGAGGTGGAGCAGAGGCGGCTCAGGCCTTCCTTACCTCTGTCCAGAACCGCTTTGTTTCCCAGCATCACATCAAGGAGACAAGTCCTACGTTCCACCAATTCCTGGAGTGCTTGCGTCAGGTACAGAGACAATTTCCAGAGCGCTTCGAATTTAATGAACGTTTCCTGCGGACGATTCATTATCATCTCTATTCCTGCCAATTTGGGACTTTTCTGTATAATAGTGAACAAGAGAGGAGGAGAGGAGAGGACAATTTGGTTCCTTCCGAACGGACAGCAAGTCTCTGGGACTTTCTCAACTCACCATCGCAGGTGGAGCTTCACAAGAACCCATCGTACAACCCCTTACTAGACGATCCTTTGAACAGGGATCCCAAAGCAGACATGGGTGTTCTCACTGCTAACGCCAGAGACGTCCGGTTCTGGCACGAATTGTACGGGAGAACTGATGAAGAAATGAATGGAAAGATTATCATATCCCAGGTGAAAGAGGGTTCAGAGTTTGTTCCATCGATCGAGGGTCTTGACGATGATCCAGTCAACTTCTACGCGCGTACGGAAGTTGTTCCGTCGGTTACGCCTCCACAACCCACCACAATAACGTCTTCTCCGACTCTCGTCAGATCTAACAGTCCCGCTGCTTCTGAGGGGCTGTCGTCCAGCTTTCAAGGTCTATGGTCATCATTGCCTGAATTTGGCCAGAAAGTCGGAGGGGGGTTGCTGGCGGCTACTTCATCAACAGGACCAGGTGGTACGCCGTTACGACCCTCGTCACCGGGGCGCATACGGAGTCCCAATACTCCGGACTTCTTTACTAACAGTGGAGTAAAAACTATGTGGGGAAAGCTGTCATCGAATGCTACGGCTGCGTTCACGGCGGTCCAAGATGTGTATGATGGCGTTACGAAAGACCTAAAAGCACCGTCTAGGCCATTTGAAGATGATAGCGGGGATTACAGCAGAGGAAGGGAACTGCAGGCTAGTGATTTCTCTGTGGATGGGAAACGATTTACTTCGCGAGGAAGTTCATCGTCCTCTTCCATTGTGATACCGCAGAGAAATTCGGCTGATCTGGCGATGGACAACCCTTGGAGTAGTGTCCGATCGCCGTCACCGCAACCACTGGTCACACCTCGGGATACGGTTGATACTAGTCCTTTACCACAGGACCCGACAGTTGTTCAGCCTTCGCAACGACAAAACCCTGCCCTTTATCATCCGCCAAAGCAGGGACCTAGCGTGGGTGGGGCAAGTCGCACGGATGAGAGCAATGTACCGGAGCAGGAAATGGGGAGACCCTCGCTAACTACGGATCCTCTTGGGGTCGGACTCGTGTAACAGTAGTATTCACATGTGCGTTCCGGGACGTATTGCACGCGGTGCAGACCAGGTGTCTCGCATCTAGCCAATCCGTATTACTCGTTTCCCCTTGCTTGTTTCACGCGCTCTTGTCAACGTGTCGGTGTGCAAATTTTTCATCCGCCAAGCGAGATATGGCGTGATGATGCTTACGTCAGCATCATCCGCGGTTTAATAGCTGGTTCTTTCTCGCCTCAACAATCAACCCAACTTTCCTTTCCTCTCCTTGGACTTTTCCCTACTTTCCCCACCATGCCTGCCAACGGAACTGCTTGCCCTGGTCTTACTCCTGGCCATTTTCTTTTTACTTCCGAATCGGTCGGTGAAGGGCACCCAGGCAAGTACAAAGTAGTGACAAGCGTCACGCTAGGCTGACCTTGCTCGCCCAGACAAAATCTGTGACCAGGTCTCTGATGCAATCGTAAGTCAGGTTCTATTGTTAGTGATAACCTTGCAAGCGGTTAATGCCACCACTGTAGCTTGATGCTTGCCTCGAACAAGATCCTTGGTCAAAGGTTGCTTGCGAGACGGCCGCAAAGACCGGCATGATCATGGTCTTCGGTGAGATCAGCACCAGGGCTCAGATCGACTACCAGAAAGTCATCCGCAACACCATCAAAAAGATTGGTTACGATGACTCGTCAAAGGGTTTCGATTACAAGACATGCAATATCCTGGTTGCGATTGAGCAGCAGTCCCCTGACATTGCTCAGGGCCTCGATCATGGCGCTCTGGAATTGCATGGCGCTGGTGACCAGGGTATCATGTTTGGCTATGCTACCGATGAGACCGAGGAGTATATGCCCTTGACCATTACGCTAGCCCACAAACTAAACGCTGCATTGGCTGCTGCCCGGCGCTCTGGTCTTCTTCCTTGGTTGCGCCCTGACTCGAAGACACAAGTCACTGTGGAATATACGAGTGACAATGGCGCCATGATCCCTCTTCGCGTCGATACCATCGTCATCTCAACGCAACACGCCGAGGAAATCTCGACAGAGGACCTTCGCCGAGAGATAACTGAGAAAGTGGTTAAGCAAGTCATTCCACCGGCACTTCTGGACGACAGAACCATCTATCACGTAAGTTTCTTTCTCACGCTTTTGATGGACAGATGAACTAGAGTGAGTCATTAGATTCAACCTTCTGGCCGTTTCGTCATTGGTGGTCCTCAAGGTGATGCTGGTCTGACTGGACGCAAGATCATCGTTGATACATACGGTGGTTGGGGTGCCCATGGTGGAGGAGCATTTTCGGGCAAGGATTGGTCTAAGGTAGACCGTTCCGCTGCTTACACGGCTCGTTGGATCGGTAAGTGACTTGATGACGTATGGCGTAGCGTGTTCTCAACTGTTTTGATTCGGAACAGCCAAATCCCTCGTTGCTGCCGGCCTTGCTCGCCGCGCTTTGGTTCAATTGTCCTATGCTATTGGTGTTTCGGAGCCATTGTCAATTTTTGTCGATACGTACGGAACTGGCAAGAAGTCGAACGAAGAACTCGTTGAGATTATCCGCGGAAACTGGGACCTTCGTCCTGGAATCATGGGTGAGTCGCTATCTTATACAAATAGCTGAAACTGATGATTTGTCAAAGTTCGTGAGCTGGAGTTACAACAGCCGAAATACCTCCAAACGGCATCTTATGGTCACTTCGGCAATCCTGCATACACCTGGGAGAAGCCGAAGAAGCTCGTGTTCTAAGACATGTTCAACCATACGCTCTTTGTGCATCGTAATTATTGACACCATCATGGGAAGTTCATCCTTCCCCTATCTATCGACGCAACAGCATATCTCTAGAACAGTCGCTATTTCAACCATAGACCGCCTGCATTATGACATGACTAGTACCCGGGCCGTATAGCTCATTATTTCCACTACTGTAACGACACGTCCAGACTCATACTCTATGTAGTACTGAAGAATACGACCGCGTTCAACCGCGTATTCCTTTATTCTTGGGGTACCACCTCCGATTGAGTGCCTGCTTGGCATCCTTAAGTTTTACAATAATTAATAGTTATGTGCAGTCAAGGTAACAGCCGACTCAAACATTTGCTGTCACACGCACCGCCACCCGCTCATTTTCTGGAATAAACTGACTTAAAATTACACATGTTGCTCTGATGTCTAAGGTTTTGCAGCTTCTTTTTCTTGCAACTCTAACATACATATATACACCCTACTCTAAATGACTGCATTATTGAAGATTAAAATTTTGTGATATTGCTGGCTGCAGAAGTCAGTTTGCATCTGGCTACACAAACGTGACAGCCAGACTTGGGCCTATAGGAACATGGAAGCCACGTGTTGATGACGTAATATATATCGGTCACGAGATTATCACCATATCTTTTCGATTGTGTAGAAAAAGTGGCTAGGCATGGGCTTTGTTCTCCTACTTGGCACCCATCTAAAAGCAGTGAGTTTTTTTCTTCGCCTTTACTACCCTAATTCACACTGTCACAGTGTGTGGCATTCTAGGTTTGCTCTTGGGTGATGCTGGCCACGATGTAGCATCTGAAATCTGCGAGGGGCTCTCTCTGCTTCAGCATCGCGGTCAGGACGCCTGTGGCATCGTAACTTGTGGTCCTAAGGGTCGCCTCTACCAGTGTAAAGCCAACGGAATGGTCCGCGACGTCTTCGACGATGTCTCTATATCAAGACTCAAAGGCGAAATGGGCATCGGACATGGTTTGTGCTGTCCCTCATTGCCTCTCTCACCCGAACCCATCTAATCAACTTCCTAGTCCGCTATCCTACTGCCGGAAGCTCTAACCACGCCGAAGCACAGCCCTTCTACGTTAATTCGCCCTATGGTATCGTACTCGCACATGTAGGTCCAACCCCTCTTCTGTCTCTATGCGTATCCGCCTCACCAGCTCATAGAATGGAAATTTAATACACAGTGATTCCTTACTCCACTTCATGGACGCTGTAGCGCATAGACACATCAACACCTCCTCCGATTCCGAACTCCTCCTCAATATCTTCGCCAACAACCTCCAGCAAACCGGCAAGTTTCGGATCAACGAAGACGACATTTTCACAGCTATTGGAGAACTCATGAAGCAGTGCAAGGGTGCTTACGCTTGCGTAGCCATGCTGGCGGGTTTCGGGATCATTGCTTTTAGGGACCCGAATGGTATACGGCCTGTTGGAATGGCCTCCCGGAAAACCTCCTGCGAAAGGAGGGACTACGTTATTGCCAGCGAAAGCATAGTTGCTGATGCCGGAGGCTTCTCCGATTGGGAAGATGTAAGACCAGGTAGGTTCCTAGCACTTTCCACGTACTGAAGGTCTTACGCAGTTTAGGCGAAGCTGTCATTATTACTCGCGCAGGTGTCAGTAGAAAACATGTTGCGGAACCGGCAACATTCGCTCCAGATATCTTTGAATATGTCTACCTTGCACGTCCGGACTCCGTTCTAGACGGTGTAAGCGTCTACCGCAGTCGAATGGCAATGGGAGATGCCCTTGCAGAAGAAGTCCGGAAGGTGCTCACGACAAAGGGTTTGACCGTAGATGTCGTGATACCGGCACGTTGATGGTATCGATTTGTTTCTCGGAGGATTTTATTAAGTAAAACGCGACAGGTTCCGGACACGTCGCGGGTTGCAGCCCTCAACTTAGCTCAGAAGCTTCAACTTCCGTACCGGGAAGGCTTCGTCAAGAACCGCTACGTGGGGCGGACATTTATCATGCCTGGCCAGCAGATGAGGTGGCGCTCTCTGGTATCACGTCTTGATCGCACCTAACTGAGTTGACAGGAGAAAGAATGTCCGAAAGAAACTGAATGCAATGGCACTTGAGTTCTCTGGCAAGAATGTACTCTTGGTCGATGGCAAGTGTTTCGTATGCCGCTTGACCTCAATTTCAATATTTGGTAGACTCCATCGTCCGAGGTACGACATCCAAGGAAATCATACAAATGGCAAAAGATGTTGGGGCCAGGAAAGTCATCGTCGCGAGCTGCGCTCCTCCCATACGGTGATGGTCGAAGTCACTGCATGTTGCGCGGCTGATGCTGATATAGACGTAGTCACTCCAACGTTTACGGCATAGATATGCCATCCCGTACAGAGCTCGTTGCATATAGGCGGACTACAGAGGAGATCGCAGAAGCTATTGGCGCGGATCTTGTCATCTTTCAGACACTTCCTGATCTCGTCGCATCTGTCCGGCAGTTGAACCCATCCATCGAGACGTTCGATTGCTCCGTCTTCACGGGCGAATATGTTACGGGAGGTGTGGACGAAGCATACCTAACCCGCATTGAGTTGTTGAGGGCCGACCACATCAAAAACAAACTAGTCCAAGGACAACTTGAAGCCAAAGATAATAGGGAGGTTGCATTTCGTGAAAGAGGACCTGCAATTGGTTCAGGTGGGCCTGTCAACGGGGCTGATGACAGTGTCGGTCTGCACAACACATGGCACGCCACCTGACACTGGTTTCTGGCGCGCTGAATACGACTACAATTATGTATGTGTTTAGACTCCCACCTCACCCAAATACATTATGGTGTTCCGGCTACAAGTGAATAGATATTGTGTACAGCAGACTAGTTAGTAAAAGACAGTGAAAAAGGAAGCGAGTGTTGACGGAAACTTATGTGGCGAATTAGCGAGTTGAAGACAATTACCGTGCCGGCGTGTTGCCAGCAGCCTTAGGTAATTGGGAGAAAGCACGATGCTTTGGCATGAACAAGGATGCCATGGGATCTTTCTTCTGTATTAGGGGTTTGAGAATGCGTGCTTCTGCGAGAGTCGGTGAGGATAGTGCGGAAAACGGGGAAACCGACTGCAGGTGTAGAGGAATTCGATGGAAGGGGTTCAACGAACTGGGATTCCTCCCCTGGCATAGGCACGCTGGTTGAGAGCGTAGTTGATGCTGAAGGCAGTGCAGTAGCACCTGTTTTATCAGTGCAGACTTTTGGCGTACGTGACGGAGATGCTGCAGGTGGTTTTGCACTGGGAGCGCCGGGAAGTACGCGATACGTCTTCCCCTGTGCCATGGGAGGCAGAATGCGAGTAGTATATAGGGCCGTCCGGAACTTCACTTCCTTCTTCGTCTTTTGAAACAGCGTCTTTGGTTGAGTAGCCGAAGTTCCTGCTCACAGACTATTATGGACGAAAATTTAAATGGTATGAAGAAGCGCGTACGGGCACGCTTAGTTGGCGGTAGTCTGTCGGTCAATTTAACTTCTCGTTCCTTCTTGCGCTCGGCGGCCTCCATGCGTTGGTTGCGTAGTTTGGAGGACACTTCCTCCAGGCGATGTGCCTCTGCCTCGCGGAGAAACTAGTTGATCCGTGATGAGCGGTATATGTCCAGTAAGGCACTGATGAAACATACAAAGAACTGTTCACGCCACGAGTCCGGCCGAAGTTCTCCATTCCGGATGAGTTGTTCTACAAGTAAAGGATACGTCTTGAAACATAAGCGTTCCCACAAGTCTAAAGAGCATGCGTCAGGACCGATTGTACACGCGATGACTCAGATTACCAGACGTGTTCTCTTGCAGATACTCCAGCTAACATTAGAAAGCGACAATACACGATGCAGTTTCACATACTGGAGATGATTGTTCAAGGCGAAGCAGAGTCTCTGCAGAGCAGCATTCGAGGACAGGTTTAATCAGGTCATACCGTATGTCATCACCAAGACAACTCAAAGCTGGCCAAGGAGCATAAGACAAAGGACAGAAAATTATATTGTATCTGCACCATCTGCATGTGCTGAGAGAACTGTTGCGACGAAAACATGAACTCATGCGGATGAGGAATGAGCGCGAATACTCACCACGCTGGCAATATGTGGTCAGAGTTGGTATTCGGCGTAGCTGGCTTTCGGACTCCGAAAACATGGGTAATGTCTATGTCTATGGGCGCGGGCAAGCCTGGCCTTGAAGGGAGGTCGCAGAATGTTGTGGGGACTGACGAAAGATGGTGAGAGGACAAGACTTGATTGCAGGACCGGTTTTAATACAGGATATGGGTCTCCCCACGTGGCTCAATTGATCCCTTGTTGTCACACAAGTGCTGCTAGTAAGTCACTAAATGTACTACATATTCACCGAGTATCCTCCCCTTCATCGTCGTCGTCTTCCTCCTGGGCTCTCTCTTGTGCATTCATCGCCCCGATGATGTCTTCTGACTGGCCTTTCTGGGAGGCAAGTCGCTGTCCTGCGGCCACATTGTCTAAGCCAATACAACATGTGCACGGTCGAAACTTACTTATCAGAGTATGGATTGCCTCCTGCGTCTTCCGCTCTAGCTTAGCTAGCTTCTTTTCCATCTCTCTTTTGAGGTCCCAGTTAGGTCGTTTTGGAGCAATGTTAAAAACATTCTAAGCGGCAAGGGGTATGGGTATGAGTGTCTGCTAGGATGCTGCGCGTAGTATTGCGTACCAACTCCTCCGCTCTTTGCTCTTCGTCCTGCACTATTATCTTTTCCGCCATTCCGTCCACATCCTTTTCCAAAGTGTCCTCAGTTATAGCACCATTCAGCGCATGCTTCCGTAGTGTTCGCGTTTCAGGGTCAAAGTTGCGGGTAAGCAAGAGGGCGCCTCTGAGCAGTGGGTACCAAAATGACGTCGACCAGGTGTGACTCACCTATTATCGTCTGTTGCGCCCTCCTCCTTCCTTTTCCTCAGCGCAAGTAGACGCGCTTTTCGCGCCTCCAATGCCTCCTGAAGAGACATGCCCAGAGCCGTTTGAATGAGAGCACTTGAAGAAACGTCGCGGCTGACTAAGCAGTCAAGTGCACCGCTGACTTGTTAGAGGTTGGAAGCTTGCCAGCTCCGTGATGCTTTTATCATGGCAGTTCCGTGCATGTGTAGGTGTTCTCCAATCCACGCACGGGAAATTTCGATGTTTTAGTGCCTCCACGTCTAACGCAGCTGGCAAATCCGTCGACATGATACAGTTCCCCTGCGAGGTCATACGGTACGGTTGCATTGCAGAGTGGGCCCATGGAGTAACTTAGTCAAATATACAGCAATTTCTCCATCGTTGCTCATATTGGTGAGTTGGCCCCAGCTCCTCTTACTTCTTCTGTCTCAGTTTGCTTGTGCAGACCACGGGAAATCGACACTGGCAGACCGGTTAGTCCAAGCAGTTACAGTGTGCAGTAATCACAGCTGATTTTGGGTGGCTCATAGTCTGTTGGAGGTATATTGAGATACTTGCACTTCTTCAATCAGCATCCTCATGTCTGTGTGCAGCTTACGGGGACCATTCCGAACAAGGTTTTCGGTGCGAACCAGCAAGTCCTAGACAAGCTCAAAGTCGAGCGCGAACGCGGGATAACTGGTAGGACCAATAACCATCTTTACTACGATTCCTCATATGATTTCAAGTCAAGGCTCAAACTGCAAGGTCTAAAGCACGTCCTTGGCTCGATAAGGTTCGGGGCTGACTCTCTGCAGCATGATATATCATTCCAACAGGAAGAAGTACCTACTCAATCTCGTCGATACTCCTGTACGATAGGACCTTTTTCCCTCAACAACTATTAATTGCAGCTACAGGGTCACGTTGATTTTTCATGGGAGGTGTCTCGTTCGTTAGCGGCCTGTCAAGGCGCACTCCTGTTGGTAGATGCCACGCAAGGTGTCCAAGCGCAGTCTATCTCCGTATTTCACATTGCCAAAGAGCGTGGGCTCGAAATCATCCCTGTGTTGAACAAGGTCGCATTTATGCTCAAACCCTCCTGGCTTTTTTTCGGTTTCTGAAAAAACTGTGGAACAGATAGACATGCCCGTAGCGGATCCATTACGCATCACTGCGCAGTTACAATCCATGTTTGGCATAGACCCTGCAAAAATCTTACAAATATCAGCCAAGACAGGCAGGGGTGTTGAGGCTGTTCTGCAGGCTATTATCGAACGAATCCCGTCACCATCAGGAGCTGTGCATGAGCCCTTGAAGGCTCTCCTCTTCGACTCACAGTAGGTGTTGGGAGTCTGTCCCTTGTGCTCTTCTAAGTATTCCAGATATGACAGATATAGGGGCGTTATCTCGTTGGTGAATATCAGGGATGGAGTCATGCGAAAGGGTAGATTCTGATAATATCCTGCATTGGAAGCCCGTTGACTGTTTATCATCAGGGGATAGGATAACATCTTGTCATACTGGGAAGAAATACGAAGTAACAGAAGTTGGTATTATGCACCCAGAGGAGGTTCCCGTCACGCATCTACAACCTGGTCAAGTTGGTTACATCGCCTGCAATATGAAAGAATCCACGGAAGGTAGAGTGTGTCGAAGAGAACGAAAGTCTATCTAATTCTTTTGCAGCTCATGTAGGAGATACGCTTCATCAGGTGAACGTTCCTGTCGATCCCATGCCTGGTTTTCAGCCCGCTAAGGCGATGGTACACTCTCTTTGACGTCAAGAAACCACCTTCTGATCTCGTTTAGGTGTACGCTGGGGTATTTCCTGTGGATACCGGTGACTTCGTAAAGCTTGAGGAGTCGATTCGACGTGTATGTTGCCGTCTGCTTAACGAGTTGTTTCTGCTTACATCCGGGTGAATAGCTCATACTTACGGATCGTAGTGTCACTATTCAGCGCGAATCATCCACAGCTCTTGGACAAGGTTGTAGACTTGGGTTCCTAGGTACTTTGCACATGGACGTTTTTCGACAACGTCTGGAAGATGAATACGACGCGAACATTATTATTACTGCTCCAACAGTCCCCTATAAGGGTGTGTTTTCACTTCTGGTTTATAAAGCCCGTACCTAAACGTCCTGGAAGTGATATACAGAGACCAGATGTTAATTGTTAGCAATCCAACGGATTTCCCTGATGAGTGGGGACCTACATCTCGTGTTCGCGAAGTACAGGAGCCCATGGTGAAAGCCTCCATAATAGTACCAGAAGGTTCGCTGGTCGGCCCCCTTCGAATTCCCTTCGAATCTGATGGTCTGATAGAGTACCTTGGTGATATGATGGACCTTTGCTTCTCTCGCCGCGCGGATGATCTGGATCATCGCTACTTGGATTCGGGAACTGGCACATCGGCGCGTGTCATGTTGACATGCACCCTGCCCTTGAGCGAGATCGTAACGGACTTCTTTGACCAATTGAAGAGTAGAAGTTCAGGATATGCAAGTTTCGAGTGAGTTCGATTGCGACAGTAAGGCTTTGTTCCTGACCTTGCAGCTATGAGGATGCCGGCTACAAGGCAAGCAACCTGGTCAAAGTATGGACGATTACTACCACTAAGCTTTGCGAGCTGATGATTTGCAGATGACCTTTCTCCTGAATGGCAAACCAGTGGATGCATTGGCGCTAGTCATCCATCGGTCCATGGAACAAAAAATTGGAAGGATATGGGTCAAGAAACTGCGTCCGTAGTTGACGCTTCTTCCTTGTCTCAACGCTCACAATGTACCCAGACAAGGTGATCCCGCGGCAATTGTTCGAAGTTCCTATACAAGCGGCCGTTGGCAAAAGGATCGTTGCTCGAGAGACACTACCTGCGATGCGTGCTGACGTCACTGCTGGCCTGTACGGAGGTGAGAATCTTTCTAGCGGGCCTTTCTTCTTTTGACTTGATGTCAACGCAGGACATTATGAACGCAAACTGAAACATCTCGAGAACCAAAAGGAGAGCAAGCGGCGGATGAAGAAGATAGGAAATGTGGATCTCCCGCAAGACGCTTTTTTCGACATACTGAGCACCAGAGCGAAGTGATAGTCTGGTCGGTCGTGCTGAAATGACGATTGCAGGCTACGTATTACGTGGTGACACCGCTACAATTCATAATCTTCATCATCATACGCCTCCTTGATAAGACGATAAACTGAGGAAGGAGGGTGATCCCCGCTGCAAGAATTGTCAACAGTGCCACCACAAAATAGACAGATTGCCCACTCGTTCGTGATATACGCATCAATCATTTCGGGCCGAACGTAGTCGTAGTACGGGTTCACGACGTCTACTTTATCAACAAGGTCTCCTTCCTCGAACCCTAGTACACCACTCGGATCCGCAAAATCAAGTGCACCTATATTCGTGGTATAAATTCCACTGAGGGGTTAGCTTGAACTGTCCTGAACAGACGACTACTGGCGTGCTGTGTGCTCGGGCAGCAGTGGCGGCCAGAAGCGATCCTGTTATAGCGAACATTCCACCGTTAGCGAGGATTGCATGCGCACCGAGTACGACTTTATTGATTCGAGACATCAATGCATATACTGATGAATCAGGGACGAGCACGGTTGATATCCCTGACGATGAGAGAGACTGGGCCATCTCTCGTCCACTATACCTGTCAGCTCGCAAATTAGTACGGATATCCATGCGGAAGGACACAACACCCACGATGGGGCAGTATCTGCCACGATTACGGTGTATTTTCGGTGAGAGGCTGCTGCCTTAAGGAAGGCTTCGACTGTGCTTGACTTGCCGATTGTAAGGATAATTTCGCTGTGGCAGGATCAATTGCTCCCTTTCGCTAGGATCGTTGTGGAGTGTGCACGTACTCCGAATGTATGTGATCCTTGGCATTTTTGGACACGCTGTCATACACGGTCTCGAGCTCATCGAGAACATCCTGAATAGCCTCCATAAACACAGGTTTCAAGGCCCTTGCAAACGCGTCGGGATCGTCGGGATCGTTCTCCCTGAAAACACCCCTCGTTTCATGTGACGTCCTCTGCGAAGCAGTCTGTTTCCGGGGTTGTCCCTGCGAGACGAACTTTGCAATGGAAAAGGTGGGTTTTGAGGTGAATGGAACCGTAGCTCCCCGGGACGCAGTATGGTATTCTTCTCGGATGTGGTGCAAGACTTTTCTGACGGTGTTTCCTACCGTATACTCTGCCATAAATATTATTCAGAAGCATAGTATAGGTGGACAATAGTGGACACGCCTTTAGGCTGGGCCTCGACTAACTTGCGGCCGACAGAATGGATAACGTCGACTAGTTGGTCGATGTTTGAAAATCGGGCCTTGGACACCACTTGACGAAGGACGAGCACTGTCTCAAGTGCAGTTTGCTGTGATCCCACAACTTGACTGACGAGAAGCGTATAAAAACCCGGAGTATTCACAAAGGGGTGCCTCTCACTGACCGCCTTCGAAGTCTAGCTGCAAGATGTTCGACAATTCGCTGATCTGCGGCGCTCTCTGCGTCTGTAGCCATGACAAGCCAGGTGGAATGATCAGTGCACACTGTATCAGTAGTACTTCCTGAGTCAAGTGCCCGGTGGCGGTGCCAGACAATAGACTAACAAGGTTTCTGGCGCACGAGCAGAAGCTGGGTCCTAACAGCCTGAGCCTGAGCTCTTAGCCTATCTGAAAAGCCTGCCCTTCTGCGCTTGAGAGAACCCAGATCTCACGACGCGAAAGGTATCTTATTACGATAAGTCACTTCCAAACGGAGGGTGGTACACGGTGGTATTCCCCCTCGGTACTTGCAGCTGCCACGCTGGCAGGCGGCCATCGCTAAATATATAAGTAAGTGAGTCACGTCTCCGGAGTGGCCGTGTGAAGTCGGTTATACGTATTTTGTCAAAGTACTGAGCCTGGTGAGCCATTGTCCCACGTATTACTGGTCGTAGCCAGAATGACACTCTCCTCCAAGGTCGAGATGAACCCTTCAAGACCAGATGAAGCGAGAGTCCTTGTAATCTACACCGGAGGAACAATTGGGATGCTTCTCAGTCCTAATGGCTATGTACCCGAACCTTTTTTTTTGACAGAGACACTGTGCAGGCAGAAACGCTTCCATGATCCGTTGGAGGATTCATTGTTCTCAAATGCAACATCCGTGGAAGGATACAGGGTGTGGTCGAGCAGCGGAACATCCACCCCTGTCACTCCCGAATCGCTGGTCTCGCTAAATACCCCAGTAACCCAGCATCCAACGCTTGTCGTTCGTTCGTCGCGTCCGATTGGAAAGGGTCAAACTCTGTCTGTTGGACCAAATTCCCCATCCGCAGATATGCAGGGTTGCGAGAAGATATCCGATGGAGTGTACCAGGCACGTCTTCCAAGCCTGGTTACTCCGCGGAGTACAGTTTCCGGCAAAGATAGCAGCAAGCGCATTCGGTATGCCATTCTCGAGGTATGTACACCCAAGAGAATTGCCCTCGAGCAACCCTGTCAACGTTCTGTTCAGTGGAATCCCCTACTAGACAGTAGCAACATCGAGATGAATGGTCGGTGACAAGTGATGCTTATCCATTCAATTCCCCTGCTGATAGTGCTGAATCACTAGACTGGATACGTATAGCCACGGAAATTGAGCTCAATTACACTGGTTTCGACGCATTCGTTATCCTTCACGGCACAGACACTATGTCCTATACTTCCAGTGCCCTCAGTTTTCTTTTGGAAGATTTAGGGAAGACAGTGGTAGGCTGCAGTCTCTATCTGCACTTCCAAACGCCATCCTCTGATTTCTTGGTAGATCCTTACCGGAGCTCAGATACCACTCTCACAGCTCCGGAATGACGCCGTAGACAATCTTCTAGGCGCCCTTTCCATTGCCGGAAACTACATAATTCCAGGTAACTTTCTCGTTCATGGCTACTTGCCCTGGATAACATTTCATCATTGTAGAATGTAGTCTGTATTTCAACCACACTCTTTATCGTGGGAATCGAGTTTCGAAAGCATCTTCCTTTGATCTAAATGCCTTCCATAGCCCAAATTTTCCGCCTTTGGTAAACGGTCCGTGCAGTTGATCTTGCTGCTTTGTGCGCTCAACCGTTTCAGTGGGAATTGAGATCCTTGTAAACTGGAACAATGTCCTGAGACAGACGAGATTACGTCGCTTTCGGGTTCACAAAGGTTTTTCTTTTGTTCTCCTGTTGTCCAACCTATGACTGATCTTGCGAATCAGAGATGAGTCCCTACGTTGGTAGGTGGTGCAGTACTCGTTTGCCTTGATGACGATTCATCCCTATATTTTAGCGACCCTCCGGTTGTTTCCTGGGATGACTGGCACTACTGCTCGTGCATTTCTCTCTCCTCCAGCACGAGGCGTTGTACTCGAAACCTTCGGTGCTGGTAATGTACCTCAACGAACTGATTTATTACAGGCTTTCCAAGAAGCTTGTGATGCTGGGGTCGTCATCGTTGCTATATCCCAGTGCTATAGGGGATCCGTATCCTCAGCCTACGAGACGGGTAGAGCATTGCAGAGAGTGGGTGTTGTCCCGGGTGGGGATATGACACCTGAGGTACGCATAGGTCCCCCTCATTTCTTTGTAGTTTGCGCGACCTGTGTCCTTTGTAGTGCGCTCTTACAAAGCTTAGCTACCTCCTCTCGAAATCCGAGCTCTCAGCGTCTCAAGTAAGGGAGTTGATCAGCACACCACTACGGGGGGAGCTCACGCGACAAACGCTGTCAGTCCCGAGTAACCCCGCTGACTTGCCAAATCTACACAGCATACAGGGCCTGCTAGTTCATCTCGTCCGGTTGATGTCGCCCAATAGCCAAATACCTTTAATAACCCTTAGTCCTGATATCGAGGGGGTCGCGCAAGATGCTACTGCGTCGTCGTCCAAGACCGCCGCCGAAACCGCCTTCACCGAGGCAGCGCTGCTTCGCTCCTTGGTGCACCTTGCCGCAGCTCGCGACGATTTGGAATGCCTAGAGTTGTGTTTGGATGCCTCGGCAAATCGGGAGATGGAAGACTAGAACACCGATCGCCATTCCTGATGGTCCTGTAAATTGTCTCGAGCCAGGTTCAAATCGCTCTCCGTTGCACATAGCCGCTCTTAATGGCAGTACTGCGTCTGTCAGTCGTTTGCTTAAGGCGGGCGCACTAGTACACCTCAGGGATAATCTGGGACATACGGCTCTATACTACGTGAGCACAGTTTATTTGATTGTAGCGTAGCAACGAATGGCTTAAACCTACGTAGGCTGCGCGTCAAGGGCATGCGAATATTGTGGACCTCCTTGTCAGCGCAGGAGCTAACCTCGGAGGTTTCGAATGTGGTGCTGGATATGCTTCCCTCGCCCTCAAAAGTGCGTTAGATTCAGGGGACCATAAATCTGTCAGCATTTGGAGGAATGCTGGTATGAATGTCGAGCGTCCTGAGACGGAGAATAAGCACGTAACGAAGTGAAGCTACATGTACTTAGGCCGGTATACGAGGGTAGTGCAAGAGTATACTGTTAAGATCCTGCAGTCATTCATACTGCATCTCGATGCTATCCTCGCTGTTCTCTCTACCCTTCATTGCATCCACCATTCGATCGCGAAGTGAGTTGAGGAAAAGGCCTTGCTGGGAGCAAGGAAATGTGAAGCTCTCGCCCATGTAGGACAGTGCTTCGACGAAGAAATCAGGCTCCTTGTCAAGGTGCAGTGGGGCGTATTTAATCCGACGATGTACAAAATCGTCGTCGCTCATGGGTTCCCCATTGGGACCGCCATAGCCATTGAAGATACGCATTGTGAAATCTATGCCTGAGGCATCATAAATACGGCTTCTAGTGGTGCCTGACGTCACCGACAGGGTAAACTTACTTTTCTCATTTACTCGTTCCCCCTCGACACTGTCCTCGCGACGAGCCATCTCAAAATAGGTATAGATACAGTGGAAAGTCACTTCCTGTTCATCTGAGCCAGATACATCCTCAAATTTGACGTTAGTGACCAAGAGGTTGGACATCTCTTCGTAGAACTTGATAACCTCCGTTATCTTAGGATCCTCTGCTCCGATTGGTCGCCGTTGATGAGAACGAGAAGAAGCAGGTGGAACTTTTGGTGCGATGCGGGCTAGAAGCTCCTTTGACCTTTCTATTTCGGCATCTCGTTCACGAGTTACATCACGCACTTTGCGAAGCGAACCAGTTAACGACTTGGGACAGCATGGAGGATGGTACCTACCTAAATCCTGGAGCTCGTCTACGCGTTTGCTTTGTTCTGAGATGACCGCATCCTTCTGGTTGATCACATCACGAAGCTGAGCAATTTCTTGTTCCACCGCCCTCTTCTCCTCGTCTGCAGCTTCCCTAGTGAGGAAATGCAGAGCTACGTTCTGACCGGTTCGGGAGAGAGGCTCGATACGAGCAAGTTGTGATGTTAGTTCTCTGACAAGAGCATCCTGCACTGTAAAAACATTACTATAGCGGCGGTGGACGGGAAGGTCAACACACTCTTTGCACGTTCTTCATATTGCATGTGTAGCTCCTCCAATGCTATCTCAGGTTCTGTTCTTCGGATTTGAAATAGCTCGTCCAGTTGCTTTGACAAAGAATCTCTCTGCAGCTCGAGCTTCCAGGGTGTGAGCTAAACCTTACTCGACGAGAGAGGAGCTGGCTCCTACATCCTTCACTCGTTGTTTCCACCGGTCAATTTCCTTGTGAGAAGCAACATTTTCAGGATGACGCAATTTGTTGTTTCCGACCGCTTGATCTAATTTTTGTGATGGCGTCGGTGAAGGAGTTTCATCTTCGTCCGGCTGGTGGTTTGTGACGTTCACAGTATCCCCTAATGCTGACGGATTCTTGTTACGTTTCCATCGTCTCGGAACTCCCTCCTCGTTCTGATTGTCCTTTACTGCAGATACCGAGGGAGCTCTTGAAAAAGGCTTGGATTGCTTTGGTCTTACTTTCGACAGTTCAGTTATTTTTCTTGAGTTTGGTGAGCCTGCTGGGCCACCTTTCCGAATATCTTGACTTTTTTAGGTGAATGTTCCAAGAAGCACTGCAGTCTGAAATACTCACTTATCTCGTCCTCGGAGGACATGGTGTCGCGGCAAGGATGCACTCACGTGCGTGTTTACTGGTGGAATGATGGATATCATGTGACCGTCCATGTAGATTACCCGTCAAGCGCTAACCAAAGTACTAATATACTATCCACGGTCTCGAACTGACATGACCCCGCTCGAAGAGCACACGAAGAAACGTGTAGCATTGATAGAGGCAGACAGGGCCCTCCGCGTTGATTATGCACGAGTATCACTCCCACTGGAAGATCATGCTGATAAGATCGTTCGTCGCGTCCGTACTGAAGAGGCTACAACCGTCTGGGGCGTAGAACACGAGGGTGTCCCACATCCATTCCCAGGGATGGAGTTCCTTAAAGGTCAGAGCACCGTTTTTGTAATCAATCGTGTTGACATTCCCGTTGAACAGCCAAGGCTATAATATCAAAAACGCGCCTTTTTGGGATCATCAG
Organism: Pisolithus marmoratus; assembly: GCA_024613145.1. Taxonomy (NCBI): domain Eukaryota; kingdom Fungi; phylum Basidiomycota; class Agaricomycetes; order Boletales; family Pisolithaceae; genus Pisolithus; species Pisolithus marmoratus. The sequence goes on from JANFAE010000009.1 coordinate 46,790, forward strand.
GAAGGTACCTAGAGAAAACTTTTGCCAGAGGTTTTCAGACTATATATCTATTAGATGCCAAAAGGAGCACTTCTTCACGCCCATCTCGATCTGACCGTCAGTCCCTCCAATCTTCTCCGCTTTGCGCTTCAGTATCCGACCTTCCATATCCGAACGTCGGAGGTCATTACCTCCTTGAATATTTCCTCTATCGTGCCAGAAATTAGACCTCTGACGCCGGATTTCCCTACGGAGGCTTGTTCTTTGACAGATGCAAACTACCCGCCGATGTCCTGGGTCCTACTCAGTCAGGCACGCGAACGGTTTGACGAAACTCTTGGAGGTCCAGAAGGTTTCGATGGATGGGTGACTGGTCACCTGTCCATCGATCCCTGCACTGCATATGTCACGCACAACAATAACATTCGGGTGAGGAACAATGAGCTTTTACTTCTGAACTGTGCATGCTATAGTTGCTGCATCACTCAGATCTGGGATAAATTTCGCTCTGCGGCTGGGTTAGGTATTGTGCGTCCCTTCCGTATCGCCGTACTGCATATAACTTGAAATTCACTCCCTAGGGTATTGTCTACTTTGCACCTCTATGGGGACAGTACATTAGACAGTTCCTGGAAGATAGCGTTGCGGATGGCATACCTTACGCGGAAGTACGGATAAATTTCAGCGATAGGTATGTTGTTCTCCGCTCCGTCTCCGTCACGTCAGACCATTTCGATAGATTCATGGTCGGGGCCAATGGAAAGATGGATGTGCCACATATCGAATGGCTTAGAACATTTAAGCAAGTAGTAGACAATTTCAAGCAAGACAGGGAAGACTTCTTTGATGCCAAAGTTCTGGGAGATCATCATATATGTGGAGTCGCAAGGCTGAGACTGCACTGTCTAGGTTATATACACCGTCATCCGAGATTGTGACACGGAAGGATTGGAGGGCCACCTGGACGACTGCCTGGCTATGAAGAAAGAGTTTCCTGACACCATCGTTGGTGCGACTATCGGTTATGTGATTCTGCAGAAGTTTATGGTTGACTCAGGATTTGATCTCGTTGGACACGAAAATACACTCGTTCCCTTGAAGGATTATGTAGAACCCCTCATCCGGTTCAAGGAACGACAGAAACACGAAGGTGTATCGATACCTTACATTTTTCATGCTGGAGAGACTTGTGGCGATGGAACCGAAGCTGACGAAAATCTTTATGATGCCATCCTTCTTGGAACGAAACGTATTGGCCACGGGTGAGGTTCTTTACGTTCAGCGAAGTTGTGTACTCACCCCACCGAAAATAGATTTTCCCTAGTCAAGCACCCCAAGTTGATGCGAATATGCAGGGAGGAAGGAATTGCTTTAGAAGTTTGTCCAATCTCGTGAGTGCTATTAGCCCACGTCCGTTCTGTCCTTAATACGCCTCAACTAGGAACGAGATCCTGGTCAGGGGATTTTACACTTGACAGACTCTGGGCTATTGACGTTTCAATTTTAGCGCCTGACGGCCTTAATGCCCATGCATCCACTACCAATTTTGCTGAATAACGGTGTTCCAGTGGCCCTCGGTTCGGACGACCCAGCTATATTTCAGAATACGGGTTTGTCGTATGACTTTTACCAGGTAATGCTATTGCTGGCAATGTACTATTATGGTGGTATTCAGCTTTTATTTAGGTTCTTGTTGTAAGCGAAGTCACAGGTCTCCTGACACTTGGGCATCTCGCACGGGATAGTATAACAGTTCGTGTTGACTTTTTTCTTTGTTTGCTTTGCTAACAGTTTCTGTTGCAGTACTCCATGCTCGAGGGTGCCGAAAAGGCGAAATTGATGCAGATGTGGGAGGATCGCTGGTCAGACTTCCTTCGAGAGCTAGTGACCCCTGAGGCTGAAGGGTGTCTGAACAACTGAAATGATCCCCCTGTGTTGGTGTATGTGGTGTTGTTTGGTTGTGAGGACCATAGACTAGTCTTGTCGTCGTGTACATATGTCCGCTTGCCAGTGAACATTACAGCAGCAACCACTGGCGCACGTCGCGTGCCAAGGGCTCGACGAGGGGACAGAATTTTGTTAGAGTTGTACTGGTGTACACTCACTCAGGGCTCGGCCGAGAAGGTAAGTGGTTCTTGTGTCCGTTAGCCATTACCATGCCCAGACCCACCATTTCCTCACCACCTCCACCCTCCCCCGTCAGAACCCGCCTCCGATTCTTCAGTCCAAACTACCTTTCATATCACTGTCACTATCAAGCCATCACCCCAACCCCTTCCGTGTATTAGAGATATTCAGTCACTAAATTGGTCATGGCAGAGGTCGACCTCAATCGCAAGCGGTCTCGCTCCCCGTCAGACTCTGACGATAAAAAACATTACAAGCGTGCGAATACCGGCGTAGCCCCTGCGGATGATTCGCGCGCCCAGCATCACCAAAACCCCCGCTCGTCTGCTGCGTCTGCTATGACTCATGATGTGAATATGGCAGAAGCACCCGCATCCATAGCAGACACGGCAGCCTCTACTCCATCTCCCAACCCGTCCTCATCAGATCCTAAAGTGGGCGACAACCGTTCCAGGTCGGACGATAGTGCCAAGCCGTCTGCTACAACGTCCGCAGCGCCGTCTTCGTCCATCAGCGGTCCCACTCCGCCTTCTGGCATGATTCACATGCGTTGCCTAATCGTTACTCAAGACGCGTCCATCATCATCGGTAGAGGTGGGGCACATGTCAATGAGATCCGTGATAAGAGTGGTGCCCGTGTTGTTGTCTCTGAGAGCATCCCTGGCAACCCAGAGAGGATTCTCAACGTCAGCGGTCCGCTCGACGCCGTGTCTAAAGCAAGTTTCTGTTCATCATCCAATCCCATTCGACTCTCATACGAATACTCTACCAGGCCTTTGGGCTCATCGTTCGGCGTATCAACGACGAGCCATTTGACGTGCCTTCTGTTCCAGGTAGCCGTGCCGTTACCATCAAATTCATGATTCCCAATTCTCGCATGGGGTCGGTGATTGGAAAGCAAGGATGTAAAATCAAGGAAATTCAGGATGCTAGCGGAGCAAGGCTCAATGCCAGTGAAGGCATGCTTCCCGGTTCCACTGAGGTATGTACTGTCTCGATTCCTCGCTTACATGCCATTTATGTCCCACAGCGGGTTCTGAGTGTAGCAGGGGTTGCGGACGCTATCCATATAGCAACGTATTATATCGGCAATATTCTCATCGAGGCACAGGAGCGTATGCCCTCAGTCGGCCATTCCAGCTATCGTCCTGCCAGCTACTCGAGACGATTGCCATACACGGGGTCCTCTTATGTTCCTGGCTATGCCTCTTCCCAGCCGTATGTCCCACACTCGCACCAGCCGCCGCCACAGCAACTCCAGACCCAACAAATATACATCCCGAACGATCTCGTTGGATGCATCATTGGCAAGGGGGGCAGCAAGATCAACGAGATTAGACACTTGAGCGCTAGCCAGATTAAGATTATGGAACCTGGCGCGGGTATCAATGGTGCACCGTCGTCTGGTGGTGAGGGTGAACGGCTTGTAGTGATCACTGGTCAACCCGCCAATATTCAGATGGCAGTACAGCTCTTGTATCATGTGCGTCTTGATTTATGCCCCTGCAATGACTTTGGCTGAATCTACTTTGACAGCGATTAGAGCAGGAGAAACAAAAGCAGCTGCGGGCATCAGCCACTACTTCGAGTTCTTCCTGAACCTACCGAGTAAACTGGATGCCGATGTCACGTTTCGGTTCTTTTCTTGTTTGGGACACTAGTAGCATCACAAATGATCTGTTTTTTTGACCCGTTTGTTCGTGACCAAATTGTGTTTCGATAGGGCTTGTATTCCTACTTCGCCACCTTCGTCTTCTTTTCATTCTTGTTCTAGTCATTGTACATATGAGATCTAAGTTACTGTTGTCCCAGTCAAGCTGCCTTTTTCAAAATCAGTTCAGGGGAATGGCTATGCAAGACTTACTACTTTAGGCAATTGATGTTAGCTCCAACCTCCTTTAGGCAACAAACATTGGACAAGACCCAATCACCTTTTGAAATAAAACTGAAGGGCACTGCCCAACGACATGTGATAAAATACCTAAGTCCCTGAAGCTCCACTGTGTGATTAGGTAGGGGTGAAGAGTATGGGACTCAATAAAAAGAAAATATAGCAAATCCCGAATAAGAGTGAGTATAATTGCCGCAGATGCAGCTTCGAGTCCATGTGGTGCACGAGCGTTGTGGCAACTTCCCGTTTCGGAGGTCATTGTGCAGTACGTGCGCTCTATCTTGTACCACAGTCGTGAGGCCGCCGTTTTGAATATAGCAAGTTGCTTGTCGTTCTGCATCTGTCCGGGAGGTATAGCATGTCGCCAGTAAGTGTTTTCGTCATTGGTAGTTCGATTTTTTTAAAAAAACCATTGAGGTTTTGGTCGCGACCTAACTCGTTTGCCTAAAGTAGTAAGACGCCGATGTGGTCACGTGCACTGTGTACCCAACTTTTGCACTTATCACCTAAACTGACTTTCCACCACTCCTAAGTACAAGCATCCTCCACCCGAGAGGCAATGACCGGAGGTAAAAGAAAGCGACAAGCAGAGGAAATAGAAGCTGAAAATGATGTACAACCGAAAAGGCGGAACAAGCAGCGTGTTCTGATGCTCTCGTCTCGAGGGGTCACGCATCGCATGAGACATCTCATGAGCGACTTGGAAGTGCTGCTGCCCCATGTTAAAAGAGGTGCGTCGGCACTTTATCCCGTGCACATATTGCGTGTGATCTTAGTGTTTCACAAACCGCAGAATCTAAGTTGGATTCAAAATCACAATTACAACTACTACCTGAGTTGGCTGACCTGCACAACTGCAACAACACGCTGTATTTTGAAGCACGGAGACACGAAGACTTATACTTGTGGGCTGCAAAAACTCCGAACGGCCCGAGCATAAAATTGCACGTCTTGAATGTGCATACCATGGACGAACTCAAGATGACAGGAAACTTGCCTGAAGGGAAGCAGGGGTATACTGAGCTTTGACAAGGCATTTGACGAGACGGAGTGGGGACGGATGACCAAGGAACTATTCACCCATGTAAGTAACGTGGCCTAGTACCGTAGGGTGTGCTGATATCTTTTATGGTCAGATATTTGGCGTTCCACCTCTGGCAAGAAGGGCGAAACCTTTCATTGACCATGTTTTATCATTCTCTATACTAGACAACAAGATTTGGTTCAGAAATTTTCAGGTTATTTTATAATGTTACCTTCCTGGCCATATCATTAACACCCCGCACGAAAGATTCTCGAAAAAGATCCCCAACAACCAAATGGACCACCGAAGATGTCATTAGTCGAGATCGGTCCTCGGTTTGTCCTAACTCCAATACGGATATTTGAGGGAGCTTTCAGTGGCGCGACTGTCTACTCTAACCCAGGTTCGCTCATGTGTTCATTAATTTGCCCAAACGTGAGCGCGACTGATTTCACTGTCAATCAGAATTTGTCACTCCTGCGGCAGGTTCGATCCATGATGAAGCAGAAGAAGGGGGATAGGTACCGGAATCGCAAGGATGCACAGGAAGAGAGTGCCCGAAGGAAGGTGATACGGCACAGGGAAGAGGACGCCTTGAGTGTGCCGAAGGTCTTCGCGTGACGGCTGGTATCCTGTTAGTACGACGAAGCCGTCCGTTGTATGAACATGATCCCATTCTGACCTCGTTTCGGAAGTAGCAGACGGTGATAATTTCACGGAGTGATCGCCAGAAATTATGACATCGGGTGAATATTTCAGTACTTGATCATGAGACATTCTGCATTGTCCTCCTATCTAAGGCATAGCCAACTAAGTATGTCTCCGAGTCATATTTCCTTTGTCCGCTGCTAAAGGCAACCCTTCAGGTTACGAAACAAAGGGAACCTTGGCCAGTGAATCTTACCAGCCAGGGTAGGTTGGATGTGAATATTCGGATCCTTCGCAATGGTCGTGCCTGGCAAGACTGGAAAAACATGGCACTGGCCCAGTCATGTTCACAAGGCCGCCGGTCATGTCGAAGCAGGCAGCATGTTTCTCCTTGTCCTTTGTTCCCCCCGTCTCTGTCTGGGTCACTAAGCGGCGATGCTTCGCATATAATGAGGATGTCCTTGCCTGTCTCTTTGGTGCTCTCCCCCAACCTCCGTTACCATCTCTGACAGCCTGATCATGACTGTGGACACTGGACATCCGGCCTTTTTCTGACACGTTGTTTATGTATGGAGAGGCCAGTTCATCGTAAGCATTTGCACCTGTAAAACGCTATGTCGCGGGCCTCACGTCCCCTGCAATCAGATCTGCCTTCTCACTAGCTGGCCATGTCAACATCTCGATCACTCCTACCAAGTCCTTCCTCAGGCCGATCCAGACCAACAACTCGACTGATGTTGCAGTCGTTGACGATTACTTTCGAGGGTCAATCAGAAGTGATCACGCCAGTGACCGGATATGCCCCTGTTCGACTATGCTCCGTTTCGCAAGAGCTTGTTCGCGGCGATCCCATCGAACTCTCCAACGAAGGACTGGAGTATTCAAGCATCCCTTCTTCTTGGAATGCTGTTTTCGACATCCGAGTGCCTGGTTGGCTACCAGTGACATCCACCTATGGAGATGTCGACTTCGAAGAAACCGGCTCGCGTTATGCTCTCTACGCTACTGCCACCTATGTCCCCTTGGGGGATGATACTTCTTCGTTTTCCTGGTTTACCCTTTGTTCTTCACTGTGTCCGCGAACTAGAACAGCGGACGCCCCGAAATGTCCTGTCACACTCTGCCGTGTCGTTGAACCTCCAACTGGACCCTCTGGTTCATTCCCGTTAGCAATGTATGTCGTTGATACCCAGAAATCGTTGGACGATACACGGGAAGAATCTCCTACCACTTCTCTCGATGTCCTGGGGAAGATCGAAGTTGTTGCGTGCGCCCCGACCGCAGTTTCAATGCACGAAACCTCCCTCCCTTTTACATTACGTCTTCGAGCCAAAGATTTGACGGATTTCGAGCGTGAACGCCTCAGGTTGACGGAGTTCTCTGTCGACATACAGCAAGTTGAAGTCTATAGGTGAGTAGCAGATGGCCATGTCAATATGGAACGGTCGCTTAGGTGTACTCTAGGAAACACAGGCAAGTGAGGACTATGCCAATGGTTTCCCCATACCTTCGCAAAGGCAGTCAACCACCAAATGAGCCTTTGCGTAGCCATCACCCCATCCACACGTTATGCGCCTGTAGACGCCTTTCAAACATCTCAACCTTCGAAGTCGTCGGTGGGTAGAACCTTCTCCCTTCTCCCAGAGAATAATTCTGGTCGCTATGTCATTGGAGGCGACGGTCACATCTTCACAAGTACCGACGACCCTGCTTCTCCGCTTCGAATGGTACATCCTCGATATCGATGTCCCTATTGCCATCGAGCCTCACTGAGGTTGACTGGGCGGGACCCCGCATGCGTCGCATGACAGAGAGTAGTCCTCTTTTCAGCGTAAGACACACTCTCAGCGTTTCGATCCAATGCGCGTACGATCTCCCGGAACAAGGATCCGTTTGCCGACAATTATATTTCTTTCTCCCCCTGCAACAGGTCTATATGTTCTCGCCAAAACTACCATCTGCGGGATGCCATATATCAGATACATCTTCAGAGGAAACCCAACTTGAGACGTCTCTTGCTCAGAGCTTGCCTGCATATTCTCAGCTCTTTCATCCGAACGGCGAGCGCAAGATTGATCTCTCAACACCATTACCTCTTTATAGACCGCCCTCCATCCTGGCGTCACAGTTGCCCGATCCGTCCGCAGGTCCTCGGAAGGACGAGGATTCATCCAATTAACAACACACTCCACTGGCCATGCCACCGACCATTGTTATCGTTATCGTTATTTCGTGACGCCTTCCAGCCGTCGTTGTTCGAACGTTCTTTTTTTTCATACATGCGGTGTGATCTGCTATCGTCGACTAGGTATCAATGTTTCACACACTTTCATCTTCGCTTCTCTGGCTTTGAGTATGGGCTTGTAGTTAGCTACTGTTCCACTGATACGCCACATAATCGACCGTAAAGTACTAGTGTCGTCAATACTGAGGTAGATATGATATGACTTCAACTGTGTTAGATGCCTTGAAAGCCGGTGTAAGACGGAAGTCTCAGATCTCAGTGGATATGCATACCACCGTCTGAAACTGAAACTGACACAAACATCAGTAGGATCCGTTTGGACATTCCTGCAGTGTCACCGTATTAGTGCTCGTGTATACGGGCTGCTAAATCTCAGTTTCATAGTCTATGGACACATGTTATATGACGAAAATGTGGATGACGCTCGAGTGCGAGCGGTCCGGGCAATGACTGAGAAGTATCTCGAGTTGTACCAATCATCCATACGCCTAAATCCCAACTCTTCAGGGCGACACAGGAAGAAGTTCAACGCCAGAACGGGAAATGATGCAGCTCGCTAACGACCACTGCCATCTAGGGTACAACCTCGTAAAGTGAAACATACTCACATTTAACGAGTTTTATCCAGAGTAGGCCGCCACCCTTGGGCAAATGAGGTACGTACCCATACCGGTGCGAATTCCGTTGGTTTAACTTCTGCTAGGCAGTGATACAAGCTCAGGGATGGCCACACCTTACTATAAGACCGACCGGTTAGTGGTGCGACCTCCCTGTTCTATGTGGAAAATTATCCTGTGGCGGGCGGCCGCTTAGAAGCTTTGATGGCCACGCCCACTGGGTTTCACCGCCGGGATTATCGTACCTTGGGCCTGCTTCTCCAACTAACCATAGTTTGCAGGTGTCTCATTGCCCCTGCGTTCCGGAGAGAGGTACAAATAACTGTTAGGTATTGTACTTCCGTAGCAAGAACAGCCATTTTCTCATGATGGTTGCACACACATATCAGTTGCCAGACTTGCGATCCTTCTTTGCACGGAAACCTGGTGGACCTATCAGCCCCCATTTCAAGGAAGCATACCAAGGTTATAATGAATGGGTTAAAAATACGCTTGGATACTATTTCTCGATTGTACGTTCTCGAGCGAAGGTTCAATTTTCGATATCTTATCGTGTCCACCTTTCAGGAAGTCTACAATGCAGAGATGCCTCTCCTCGCAGCCCTGGCTTATCCAATTACAACGGAACATGAATTACGAGCCATTCTCGACTATATGACTGCGTCTTTCATGCTGGAAGAAATGACGTACGATTTTGACCCGTCTTGTGACTGTCTGGACTCTCATTACCTGTATACAGTGACCGCTACTCAAGTACGAAGGCTCTAAAAAACTCAGAGATATGGATACAGACCCTGAAGGATGGCCAGCCGGAGACGAGCAGTCGTCACCCATTCATCAAGCTTATGAGCAAGTAAGCTTCTCTCGCGCAGACTCCACTGTCGTTTCTGATGGATCTAGGGAGATGATGGCCCGACTCAAGTCCGCAGTTGATCCATTTCATTGGCCGCAATTCATCTCCACTAATGTCGATTTTGCGAGGACCACTGTTCGCGAAGCTTTGGATCGCGAGTCATCCAAAGGTGTACATGCAACACGCGATCTTCAGTCCTATATGATCACTCGGCGCGAAACGATTGGTACTCGTCCATGCCTTGTCTTGATGCGGTCAACCCGTCGTTTGTATATACCTGACCATGTGCTTGAACACGATGCTGTCATGGGCATGGAGAACGCTGCTTTAGACATGGTTTACATCGCCAATGTAAGTGAGCGGTCCCGTTTCCAAAAAAAAAGCATGAATGACGCCTCACAGGACATCTACTCGTTTAAGAAGGAACTGGGCGATAACGGCGCCCTCAACAACATCATAACGGTCATATTGAAAGACCCAGACACTTCCCATCTTGATCTACAGGGGAGCATCAATTACGCAGGGGATCTTTTCAAGGCCGCCCTGGATGACTTTCACGCTTGCAGGCGTAGGATCCCCTCTTTCGACAGTGGCATGGACAAATACATGTCTGCGTATGCGGATGGTTTGGTAGACTGGGTGATTGGAAACATCGAGTGGAGCATTGTCAACAACCGCTACAAGGTCTTTTGCAACGATTCTGACAGGAGAAGCAATATTATGAGGCTAAGCAACGGACACAGCCTACATCTACATCTCCCTTCTGTACTATGTGTGATTTTGCTGATCGTGTTCATTTTTGTTTATCGCCAAGATCCAACTCTGCGACTGATGCATGTGTCGCACTATTTGTCACCTTTCTCTTCAAGCTTTGTGCAGTAGTTATCGTGTGTATCCCTCTCAGACTAAAAATGCTAAAAACGTACCTCCCACCTACTAAATATATCATGGATGTCAGACGTCAGTGAGTGATACTTTGTCGCGAACACTCCAATCCTCTACTGGACCCTCACAGTCGACGAGCCAGATCTCTGTAAGGTCAATGCCCGATAGACATACCTCACCGCACTGCAGTGAAACTGTGTGATTGCTCTCATCTTCGACGGCAGCGCTGCTTTCTCTCAGTGACTGTGCGGCTCGGTCGCGTTCCCCCGCTTCCGCGTCTTCGTCAGTGATGTAAGCAAGAGAGAGGTGTGGAAACATGGGAGCAGACAGGGGAGACAGATGTGAAAGAGTTTCCTTGATTTCGCCAGCCAGAGCTAGAAGATCTGCCGTCGGAAGTACAGAAACGAGCAATGAACGGAAGTAATGGTCGCTGACCACCACAGATTGAAAGTTGACACGGATTGACTGGCGGTCTCTAGCAAGGTTGACGAGTAGGGCGCCCGGTAGTTCATTCCCGCTGCGAACGGAAGCGAGAGTGATATGGGGGAAAAACTTGGGGTATGAACTCGGTGAGAGGGTTCTGCCTTGCGGCCGTTGCGGCATTATAGACTGCAGAAGCGTGGCCTGGCATGGCGGGGGTACCAGCCAGAATGAAAGACCTATAGCTTCCTCAGCACACACTAGCAGTACTTCAGAGTTTGGCTTTTCCACTCACTCATTCGATGGGGGTCGGTAGTGGAGGAACCAACTGTTTTTGAAACTAGGTCGAACCCCTGTCTGCTACACGGTTTGCAAAGTACATACAGCGAAGAACAAACAAGTTACAAGCGACAGTATTACAACCAACTAGCCACCCGACGGTGCAAGCAGCACTACTCGCTCGCACGGATAGTTTCTCCGGTGATCTCAGGTACACTAAAAGCTCAGCAAGTCTCCGAAAAAAAAAATAGTGACATCAAGTAGAGGATTCGCCCGGCCCCAAGCTAATCCAGCTACTCGCCACGCTGGAGCTCTCGGTGTCGCTCCCAACGTTTTCCGATTCTGTGTCTGAAGCTGAGTCATGTTCGTCGCCGGCAGGTTGTACGGCGGTTCCCGGTCTCGGATGCTGAGGAGATATAGTCAAGGGTACGCGTGGGTCCGACGGAGTAGAACTATCAGTGGAAGCGATCCTCGCTACATCGGCACGCGGGGAAGTAACATTCGCGGGAAGGTGGGGAGGCAGCAGACCATTTCGAATTCCCACAAGAATGTAGGGAAGACCGAGAAGAGAATCCAGGAACCTGGTAGGAAGGAAAGATGCGAATGTATAGGTTCCAGCTGTAGAAAAGTGGTAAGTATGGTTGCGAGCCCTTAAGGAGTGCGACTGACCTCCTGCGCCAATCGCAAACCGATTACCGCGGACCCAATCCTTGACTTTCTCATATGCCAGGCCGACGCCTATACCATAGACGACCTTGCCAGCAGCGGCGGCCTTTGTTCCGGAACTCACAACTCCGACAATGCTGTCTACGAACTTCGAAACGTCTTCCGGAGTTCTTGTTCTGGCAGTTTCGCTCAACGCGTAAAGTGCTGTACCATAAGTCGCTTTCTCTGAAGGCGTCCAATCATCTACAGTTGGCGAGGTCGTAGTCTCCTCAACAACCTGTCCGACAGCACCAACATCGACGGTAACGACACGGACTCTGCCCATACCTTGGGCAGCTGAGATTTCGCGTCGTAGGACATCGGCAGCGCGGGCGGTGGCAGCAGCGCTCATGGCGCGGACGCTACTGAATGGCAGGCCAATGCGTGCATCTGCAGCTGGTAAACAGATGACGATTGATCTGCAAGCACGCGTGCGTTGTGCATCTGCACGAAGCAATGACAGGAGGGCCTGAAGCGTTTGAAGTGGTGCAACATGAGTGGAAAGGAGATAAGGCAGGTACGTGTCATGTAGAGAAACTTGCTCTAGCGGGGCAGGGGCACAGCTTGTGGATGAAGTTGGCATAGTTAAAAATGATATGACAGAGTGCAATAAGGGATGACTTGGGTTGGGAAGATATGGATCTCCGGCAGCCGAGATCGGGAAGCGGCGTGACAAGCTAGACCCAAGTGAGCGAAGAAATATCGGTATAGTAGTAGGCTGGCGGAAAATTCAATGTTATGAAAGGCGAGACAAAGCGGACACACCTCGTTGGGATCAAGAACGAGGGCACGAACGAAGCCATGACCCTTGGCCTCTAACGGGCCGACAGCCTCAGCAGATGAGACGCTCGCAATGACGATATAACCCTTCTTCTCGAGCTCCAGGATTAGAGGCAGTGCCAGCGGATGATCGCTGCCCAGAACCACTGTAAAACATGTTTGCCATCACTGGTGTATATGAGAGCCTGTAATGAAGGCGTACCGACAACCTGCCGTCTGTCGGGTACCGTAGTGGATGGTTTGATGCGTCTCCTGAAGGCATGCTTGGCTGAAATAGCGCGGTATCCTGCGAATAAGCCGAGGCCAAGGGTGGAAAGGATAAGACCCGAGACAACCCAGGAATGATCTTTCAGCCAGTCTCCAGTCTTTTCGATAAGAGACTTTGGGGGTGGCGGAGGAGGAGGAGGGGGAGCTGGCAGCTCAAATGGACCGAGGCGGCCAGCATGGATCTCGGGGAAAGTTGGCCCGTAGCGAGTGATGTCTACCCAGAGTCTGTTTACAGCCTCACGAATGTTTGGAAGATCAAGGGAAGCGGCAGTCAACGAATCAGAAACCAAGCGTTCAACAGTTTCGAAGTACTGCTCGACCTCGTCAATAGTGGGCATCATTGTTGGGAGGTTGCTGGTGTGATGGTACACAAGTCAGGGGGGAAAGGGACTGCAGGCAGCAGCATCCACGTGCCACTCCCTAAAGAAGAAAAAAAAAGAGAGGACCGACGCCAGCAGGATTCGAACCTGCGCCCTCAAAGAGGAACAGATTTCTAATCTGTCGCCGTAACCACTTGGCTATAGCGCCTTGGAGACCAGGTTTCTCTTAGGCCTCCATTGGGTAATGCCTCAACTAGTGCTCAGAAACGAAATGTCTATTGTGCTGGGTAGTATGAAAGAAGAGAGTAGGGTACCAAGTGTCTAAAAGCGCATTTAGTTGCCACCCATCTCTTTCGCAAGCTGCTCAGCCTTCGCCTTGACGTCCTCAATCGTACCAGCCTAAAGCACGTCTTAAGCCAACGTCTGCGCCAGTTCCAAGGACCCACTCACCATGTAGAATGCAGACTCAGGAAGGTTGTCATGTGCGCCAGATAAGATCTCCTTGAATGATCGGACAGTATCCTTCAGGGGAACGAGCTTGCCCTCGTAGCCAGTGAAGACTTGAGCAACTTGGAAGGGCTGCGACATGAAACGTTGAATTTTACGGGCACGTTCCACCTGAAGGCCAGTAACATTAATCAGTGAACCCCGACAAAATCACGACCATACGTACAGTTAACTTGTCCTCTTCCGAAAGCTCATCCATACCCAAGATAGCAATGATATCCTGGAGGGACTTGTAATCCTGAAGAATCTTCTGGACTGCGGTAGCAACCTCGTAGTGCTCTTTGCCAACAATACGAGGGTCAAGCATGCGAGACTTGGAGTCCAGGGGATCCACGGCAGGGTAAATACCAAGTTCGGCAATACTACGAGACAGCACCGTCGTAGCGTCTAGGTGAGCGAATGTGGTTGCAGGAGCAGGATCCGTCAAGTCATCAGCTGGTACATAGACTGCTTGCACCGATGTGATCGATCCCTTTTTGGTTGTGGTAATGCGCTCTTGCCTTGTCGAAATTGAGTAAAAACCAAGGAGAACAGATGAAAATGAACATACATGCCACCCATGTCTGTGGAAAGCGTTGGTTGATAACCGACAGCAGACGGGATACGACCGAGCAAAGCAGACACCTCGGAACCAGCCTGGGTGAAACGGAAGATGTTGTCGATGAAAAGAAGCACATCCTGGCCCTCTTCGTCACGGAAGTACTCCGCAATGGTGAGTCCAGTCAGAGCGACACGAGCACGAGCACCCGGAGGCTCGTTCATCTGACCGAAAACTAAAGCGACCTTGGAATCGCCCTCCAGATTGATGACGCCGGTTTCAATCATTTCATGGTATAAGTCGTTACCTTCACGGGTACGTTCACCAACACCTAGGAAAAACAAAAGTGAGATGGGACACATACATCCGAGGGGAAGGAAACCAACCGCAGAAGATGGAGAAACCACCGTGAGCCTTGGCGACGTTGTTGATAAGTTCCTGGATCAAGACGGTTTTCCCGACACCGGCACCACCGAAGAGACCGATCTTTCCACCACGAGCGTAAGGAGCCAAGAGGTCGACGACCTTGATACCGGTCTCGAGAACCTCCGCCGTCGTCGACTGGTCTACGAATGGAGGGGGATCGGCATGAATGGGCGAGAGTTTGACGCCCGTGATTGGGCCACGCTCGTCAATTGGCTCGCCAATGACGTTCATGATACGACCGAGGGTGGCCTTGCCGACAGGTATTTGTATAGGTGCACCGGTGTCAATGACCTTCTGACCGCGCACCAAGCCTTCCGTACCGTCCATAGCGATGGTACGAACGGTGTTCTCACCAAGGTGGGATGCGACCTCGAGGACAAGACGACCACCATGGAAGTCCTGGACTTCGAGAGCATTCAGAATGGGTGGAAGAACGTCGGTCTCGAACTGCACGTCGACGACGGCACCAATGACTGTCTTCACCGAACCAATAGTGCCCTTGGCCTCTGTTGCATAGCAGCGCGCTGTTTCCAAAGAGCGGTCAAGGGAACGTTAGTCAGAGTGGACGGCGGTGGTGTACAAAACCTTGACCAACCTGGCTGCGATGCAGAGAGGCGCGAAGGACGAGCCGCAGCGTGTTGTTTTGACGCGGGGGAAGGAACGGCAACGCGGGACAGCAGGGGTGCTGTCGTCTGTACGAACCTGTTAGCGTTCTTGACGCTGTTGGCCGCTCTCCTGGAGATGCGGGTGACGCCGCGGGCGGTGAGCATGTTGAGCAAGATAAAAAGGGACTTGCAAAACGAATTTTTTGCGTTGGAAAAGAAATACATATACCAGCCCGACCCGAGCCTAAACACAATTCAAATTCAGCTCCAATCTCCGACCTCCCGATTTCGGCCGTATTGCTTATGTCATCATTCGACGCGTCGCGATATTCGACTCAAAAGACGCGTCTTTTAGAGCCAGTGTGATGCACGAGGAGGGACTCTTTGTTTCCAATGGACTGCTTGGTCCGACTATCGACCCTCCCGAAGACGCACCAAACCTAGAACCTATCTCGCAGCTTTCCTCAGGACTGCCGTTTCCTTGCAATGAGGCAGAACGACGCGGTTGTAATGACTCGATGACGGCCGTCTTCACCCCAACTGGCCTACTCCCAGAATCCCAGGGTACGTTCGTCAAATCGTTCACCTTCGTCTCCTGATGTCAACAGATGATACATTTCCACCGATATCTGCTATCCATCGGAAGCCATCTGCTACTTCAAATACCTTGTCACATGCTCGAACTCCTCTTCGGGTCACCACGTATGACGGTAGAACTCTCTATGTCAAGCGTAAACCACGCGTGGTTGAACTGCGCAAGGTTCGCTGCCGTTGAGTTCAGTTGGTTTGTTGCTTCACTAATTTTTCTATTGCAGTCGAACGCTCCTACGCCGCAAGCAGGCAAGCTGTTGGAGGTGCCAATACATAGACTCATGGAAGAATACTCCACTTCCAACGCTGTGAGAGCCAGCACAAGGTAAGTTGCCCCGTCTCTTGATCAATTTCAACTCCGAGCTAACATTTACGGCATGAAGCTGTATCCCTGACAAACGGCATCTTGACGAGCATACCCATGGCGAACATACCTTATGGGTGGAACGATACCGGCCTCGGCGTTTCACTGAACTTCTAGGGAACGAACGAGTAGCCCGCGACGTTCTGGCATGGGTAAAACAATGGGACTGGTGTGTTTTTGGTAAGCAACGAAAAAAGAGAGCTCGAGAGAGAGAAGAAGACTATAATGCTGAGGATGAGTATCGCCGACCAAGAGAGAAGGTTGTTATGCCTTTTTTTTTTCCAACTACTGTACAGAATGGAAACGTATCTTTTTCAGCTGTTACTACTGTCAGGTCCTCCAGGACTCGGAAAAACTACTCTTGCTCACGTCGTCGCTGCACATGCGGGCTACGAAGTGATGGAAATCAATGCCAGGTGTGCACTTCGGAATATCTGCGCTCTTCGACTGCTAAGACCCATAGAGTGATGCTCGGTCTGCTCAAATCATTGACGAGCGAATACTGCCTACATTAGAGGCAGGGTCCACGGTTGGAAGCTCAAAACCTGTTTTACTGGTCATCGACGAAATTGATGGTGCCACTGGAGGTGGCGACAATGTAAGCTTGTTCTTAGATCAACGCCCCGTTAATGACATCAGTGTCCACAAGTCAAGCGGCTTTGTCCAGAAATTGGTCTCTCTAACCTTCAATAAGCCAAACAAGAAGGGTATGCTGGTTACCACTTCCCTTCCCCCGCTTAACTAAAGGCTGCGTAGGGAAGAATCGAAATAAAAAACAATCGCGCCCGCTTCTACGGCCTATAATTTGCATTTGCAACGATCCAAATTCTCACGCTCTTGCAGCGCTTCGCCCACATGCACGGCAGATTCGATACATGCGCCCAGCCGACGTCCACACTGTTAGGCGTCTTCGTGAGATATGTGAGCTCGAGGGGCTGAGCGTAAATACAAGAGCTTTGAGCGTTCTCGTCAGCATAGCAAAGGGAGACTTGAGAGGCTGCCTAAACACATTGCAGGTCCGTCGCTGTCGTCGCCTTTTCCGGGATCTGCCACCGACTGTAAATGCAGTTCATCAAGTCAAGGAACGAGGATGTCACGGAACCACTCATACGACGGGCTACAGTGGGCATGAAAGAGGGGGACAGTACTACAACTACTGTCCTCAAGGAGATCTTTGCACCAATTTCTCAGAGGCGAGCAAAGGATCCTGCAGTAGAAGACGACAGTGTGCATTATGTCAATCGCTTGAGTCGGGCCATAGAGGTCCTCAATAATCCCGCCAGTATTGCAAACGGTGCGTCGAGTAGTACATAATTCCTCCCTCACAGCCGATTTATTTGCACTCAGCATGTTTTGCTCAGTATCCACATTATCGTCGACATGAAGCGGATATGTCACGATACCGACAAGTAAACGAGTGGCTGGTGGCGTTTGATACCTTGTCGTCAGCCATGTATGCCGAAGGAGAATTCGAATTGCATGGCTATCTCCCATACCTCCTGATACCCTTTCACCCCCTGTGTCGGGAACAGCGGAGCCAGCGATTGGAAAGGGATACATCTGACTGGGATGTAAGTGGCCCCTACCTCGTCAACTGAATACACTGACGGGCGTATGAGTAGAGCGTACAACTCACGCGTGTTAATGAAGAGATTTACAAATCGCTGGCTGATGGCATCCGTACTTCCAGCAAGACAGCCGGTGCTTACAGGCACCTCATCACAGGACAAGCCCTCGCCCTTGAATTTGCACCATACATTAACCGCATAATATCCCCTCCGCTGCGACCAGTGTGTATCAAAGTGAATAAGAGTTCAATGGAAATAGTTTACAACCTGCACAGGTCAACAGCCAGATTATCAAGCCCGCCGAACGTGGTTTGGTCTCTCGCCTTGTAGAGATCATGATATCCCTTGGTTTGCGTTTCGTCCAAGAAAGGGCTGAGGACGGTCAACTGGTGTATAGGCTCGACCCGTACGAGTCGTTCCATTTCCCTGGAAACAATCTCCTTGCTGACAGCTTGGGTACAGCCCAATAGATGTGTTCGTGACCTACGATGGCAAACGCGCATCTGACATTGCAGCTTCGAGATACGCAGTTCGACATCTAATCGCTGCAGAGGTTGGTCTATTTTCTTATCTTTAGAAAAGTCAAACTTAGAGCCTGGCGAGATCGACGCCGCTCTTGCTGCACGTCCGGTCGATGTCACGCCCAATCAGGGGAGGAGCCACCTCAACAAACCGTTCGTGTTTCGTTCAGCACCCGGAATAACCGTCGCTCACATGGCCTCGACAGGATGCTGGTGGAGCAACCTGATGGTGGTATAGGTGACATGGAAGATGTTGACAGAGAATGTCAGCTGCAGCCGGACGAAGGTCAACTTCCTGTTTACAAACGTCCTCGCCGAGTAGACCAGCTGGATGAGAAGGCAGGCTTCCATATTTACAGCCATCCAATACCGATAGCCTAACAGCACATGATTGCCCCCCTTCAGGCCCCTGTTGACTTCTTTGGACGGCCGATTGCCATGCCTCGCAAAGTATCTGGTCCAGGTGCTTCCCGATCAGCAGACACGCTTGTCACGTTCCGTACAACATACCGCTACCTCGAAGGTAATTCAGCGGCTGTGCGCAAGCCCGTGAAGGTTGCTTCTTTTCTATAGCATAAGGATGATCGATGGCTCTCACATGTATTTATATCCCAACGGGGGCGCATGAATGGTACGCCGGCTACTCAGATGTACCCCAAAGTATGTTGAGTTGACATTGGCTAATTCATCGTGTTTCATCGAAACTCGAGTTGCCGGATGTAAACAAAATTTCAATAATTTGTTTTGTAATGTGAGGGTATTTCGTGACCGATCGTAGAGCTATCCGGCAAGGCTTGTGCCTTGCTTGAAGCCAACGTGAAGCTATCGGTCAACAGGAGGGCTGGAATTTCGACCGAATGTCACAATGACAAATCTTTTACTCACTGGGCACCGACTGGAGTTAAGTACCGCAAGCCTATCCCCTACGCTAAGCACCACGTTTTTTGATGGGCTAATGACTGTATCCAGCCAGTCACATAATGCATTAGGGGTGTCTGCCGCACTCTTACTCGATGACCCGTATCCAGACACCCCAGTGTACGCAAGCCTAATTGGTGTGGTCCCCCTTCACACGGTGGAGGTCTGTCTAACCGGTCAGTCATGCTTCAGGGTCACTTGCGTGCTCGGTATCCGGGCGTGCCTCCCACTTACCGCATGCATACCCTGCCATGTACTTTCCTTCAGGTCACGTTTGCCTTTCTCCAGGCCCTCGAGACTCGAGTATCACCGAATCGTGTACAGCGCAACGTCTGCTTGTTGTAACCTTTTACCCTTCCTTTGGCAGTCTAGATGTCATCCTGCATCGAATGGCTATACTTCGACGACCTTGACTTCCTGAAGGCATACTCGACAGAGATTCACCACGTCGCTTCATATATATTCCGTCTGCGCAGCTGCTGGCGACGCGAAAATCTGCAAACGGCATTACCCGCTCGCTGGCTGGTCAGTCTATTTCAGGAAGGTCTGATTGCATGCACTGATCACTCCCACTCTGACAGAGATTACTAGCCCTGCAGGGTGAGAGGTACATCCACGAGCGAGCGATGGATTGCCCTCTGCGTGGGCTGTCACAAATATGTCAATCCAAAAATGGCCGACCCAGCGAGAACCCCAGGGCTAATAGTCTGAGTATGAATTTTAGCTTCTCGCCATCATGCGAATCCAGCAAATCGGAAGTTCCGGAGACCTGGGATGCACTGGCGCTTGATGCTGCTGTTTCGGAGATTTTTGCGTCCACTGGCAGAGAGAGCGATGATTCGATGTCCATCGCTCACTTGTTTGCAAGCATACCCGGATGCAAGCTGCAGAGGTATTCTGCTATACCGAATTCCGTACTTCACTTTACTGAACATAGATTCCCTCATGGGATCCTAATCATACCCATTCTCCTAAGATGCCGATTGCACGGCCGCTGGATTTTGCATTGTTTTCCTCGCCTTCATACAGCAGGAGCCTCGAGAATCGACATTTTGATGTTATGCCTTTGACACGGCCATTCGTAATGCTGTGCATGAAAGGTCCCGCCTATTGGCGACACCAAGTAAACACACATTTACAAAAGTCTTCACCGGCGCGTCTGCGACAAGATATGGCTGGTCATGCGGGACCGCACCTGAGCAACCTTGTGACTTGCTGGACAGAATCAGCGTCCCACTTGGAAGTAAACCCGCTTCCAGAATGGCTTGTATTATTCGGTGTCATCCATGATGGAGACTACGTACGTATAATTGCTCATATACCGTTTCGCGGAAGACATGCATTGCCTCGTTACCTCTCTTGCCTTGTCGAGGAGCTACCCTTTGGTGCACCGCTTTTCCCGCAAGGAAGTGCGACATGCCGAAAGATAGCAGACCGCCTGCGTATTGTTCTGGCTTTCCTGACTTTGCGACGACATGCAGATGACTTACGGCGGCTTCTTTTTGGATCTGAGGCCTGTCAAAACGAGGCATCGTGCAGTGTAGGATCATCTTCCCTGAAGCACTCACAATGTTCCGCACACCACAAAACACTGAGCAGCACTTCCGTGCTACTTTCCGATGGATTGGAGGATGGTAGCTCTGATTATTCCACGTGCGAAAGCGTTTCCCCCCGCGCCACAGAGCTAAACGATGAGGGGACATGCTGCAGCAGGAATAAATTACGCTCTTTTTCCAGAGCCCCGTCCACAAAGACGGTAAATCGCTCGAGCAAGGGAAACTTGTCATTTTGCACGTCCTCCACATCTTGTTGCAGTAGTCTCTCCAGTCTGTCAGGTAATACCAGCCCATCAAGTTACGAGTATTCGGAGCGGCGGTCCTGGAACGGATCTCGACGGCCAGGTTTTATGGAGCCGTCGACCAGCTCTCTGTACCAAGGGAATTTCTGCACAAGTGAAGCGGAGTTGCCTGACCCCTTATATTGCTTGAGAGCTCTGGATAATGGTAAAAGAGCGGAAATCGTCGCTTGGATTGAGAATACCTATTTGGCCCAGCCGCCCGAAGATGACATATACTACATTGGTCTAGAGCGGTGACATACCACAGAGCACGATACCTAATGCTGTATGGAATTGAGGGAACCAAAGATAGCACAAGTCGTGGTATGCCTGAAGGAGGTGACAAGATACTACGCGCCACGTTTGATAGGTCATAGGACGTAGCGAAATTGGCGATTTTCTTTGTCAGTAAGGTCAAGGAACGTCATATCGACGTTCACCTCCCTTCCATCCTCAAGACGCACAACATAGACCGATTCCTCCTCCGGATCCTTGCCCTCTAGCTCGCGTTTTGTATTCTCAGTGGCGAGGATATGGCGCAAGAGAAGGAGCCCCAGTGCAGAGCAAAAATTGGTAGTAGTGATGATGGCCCATGGAATGTGATTCCTGCGATACATGCGGTTGATTGCGGGGTTACACAAAAATCAACATTATACCTCGGCTGATATTGAGCCTGCCACATAAACTGACTGACTGCGTTTCCCGTGGCGTAGGCGCATAGCACGATAGCATTAGTCGTGATTCCTGCGTAATGAGAGGTTAAATCAGATTTGCGTGGTAAAGTGTAACCAGTTCACGTTTGGTATGTCCCGATGTTATCGAAGCCACCCATCCCAGAAAGATGGTGAATGGAGCGATAGCAAAAACTAAAGATTTCATGAGCGAAAAAATGAGACAAGCCTCGTCAGTAAATTGGGGACAAGAGGACATCTTACTGCAAATCCAATATGAGAATAGCAAGCCAACCTTGTTTGAATATGGAAGAAGGCTGACAAGGATGGCACCCAGGATTGCAGGGATGTACATCAGCGTACCAGCATATGCGCGACCGATGTACTTAGATGATGCAAGCTTAACTCCGAGCCAAATGGTCAGGACTACGGACAACTTCGTTAGCATCTCCATGAACAAGAGAAACAGGCCGCGAACTTTCTACTACACCATCCACACAGCCAAGAAGGGTGGTCTGAATAGCATTGAAACCGAATTGAGATACTATCAACTGGCGTTGATTAGTAAGCTGATAGGGGAGCGCCACTTTAGTATGAGGAACGGTCGATGATGAGCATGCAACATGCTTACGGAGTTGACAACATTCCTGTGCAACGCAGGGCCAAGATTAGAACATCACCGCCGAAGTGACTAAGAGAACGCACGCGGCACCAGCGATGAAAACTAGGAGCCATGTCTTGGGATCCTTAACTGTCTCCATAAATCTGTGTCGCAGAACTTCTCAGTGAGTGGTAAAGAAGCGCACGCAAGCACGTACTGCGGATACTTGAAGTGCTTATTCTCTACTCCGGTCTGATTTACCCGAATACGTTGCACAGCCTGAGCGCGCTCCTCCGCGCTGAGGAACCATGCCGATGTTGGAGAGTCTGGGAAAAGGAACCTTCACGTAATGGCGAATACAAATGTCACAAGGCGGTGTTACACTGAATTCAACATGCTTACAAGAAGAGAACAGCTGTCACCAGTGTGAAGGTTCCAGTTATGATCATCAACCTGATGATGATGTCGGTGACTGACGCTGCGGTTGAGAGGTGATGCGTGATGCACACTCACCACTGCCATGGCATGAAATTGAACGTATTGGTATGAAGAACGCCGAAGCTAATGAACCCAAGAACAATAACAGCGACACCGTTCATGAGGACTGTCTCCATGTGGTTGAGTGACAATAACAAACTTGACAATATGAACCTACACCAATAGCCGACACGCAATGTTTGTTCCTCTCGGGTATAAAACATCGATGTCACGATCATGAACCCAGGGGTTATGGCGCCTTCACAAACACCAAGTAGGAACCGGACAGCGAATAAAGCCCCGAAAGATTTACAAGCAGCATGACAACACAGAATGACCGACCACAGGAAAATGTTGATGCTGAAGGGTGCAGGTGAAAATAGGGTTACCATAGCTGCCACAGCGTAGTGACATTGACGAACCTCATCCACTTGCCGACGGGGAAGCGCTGAAGTGCCAGATTCTGGGGGTATTGAAACAAGAGGTAGCTGAAGTAGAAGATTGTACCCAGCCAATTGTATTGATTAGCGGTCAAATTGGCATCGTCACTGTAATCGGGACGTCTAATGAGCCAAAATTGTAAACGAGAACCCTCTCCTTACAGTATACCGAGTACAGCAGCTTCACCGAGCGTGGTCTTGTCCATGAAGGTGATCCTAGCAGCCGGTCAAAACGTGCCCCTTGATCTTTGGACCTGGTGCATACAAATACATGACTGAGAAACAAGTAGGTAGATGTTACCATGCGAAAAGTTCGGAGTGGAGGTAAAGACGTACTGCACATAAACGGCATGATATGCCAGTCAATCTTTCGCCTGGAGGAAAGGAGTTAGACTGCGTGTTATCGCTCAGACTCGACGAGGAGTAGACCTGAGGGAGCGTGCCTCCTCACTAGAGAGGGTAACTGGTTCGAGGGTTGCCGCGACATCAACATCCCGAGCATCCAATGACTCTGCGTGCTTTCGCTCGTGACTGTGGGGGGTCATGGTGAGTCCCCGGGGATGTGGGAAGTGTTAAGAAAGGATACAAGCGCCTTTATGTAGCCATGTGGGCATTTCTCGGAAATGAGCTTGAACCGATGCCTTTGTAGGTCCCGGAAGAATTTGATTGATTTGATTTGAAAAATTTATGTATAGTCTATTACATCATCAAGTAGTACTAAGCATATATCCCGTTTTGGAAATCATCCATCACAGGTGCGCGTGGCTGTGTACTTGGTATCTGCACAGGCTGGTGCATCAGCAGCGCCGTTGAAAAGATGTCTGATATCTCTCAAGCCAACACAAAGGAATGGATACTGGAGCCAGAGACAGAATATCGCTTTGAGCTTGATCCAGGAACTTCCCTTGCGATTAAGGTATGTCAGTTCGGCGGAAACGGTAGCTCTCTCAAGTTCCATGGTTTGAGGTAGCTTTTACGTGGAAATGCCGAGATATTTGGTGCAGAGCTCGCAGAGGGGAAGACCTATCTCTTTGGCTTTGAATGTAAGGCCGCCGTCTTCACCTGGCAAGGTTGTACAATTGAGATGAGTGCTTCCCCCCCCTCCCTAAGCTGCGTGACATAAATCCGCCGCAGCACGTTACAGGACTACCTTCCACAGAGTATGTATCAGAAGAAACCCCAATGGGCGCATATGCAAATCTCCACATGGCTTTCGAGCAAATGCGTGTTCGCGCTCTGAGCGCGTTGTACGGATCTCCGCTACCTGATGATAATCATGGTGCGAACACCGAACCACCGCGAGTCCTTGTCTTGGGTCCAGAGAATTCAGGCAAGACAACCATATGCAAAATCTTTACTAATTATGCAGTTCGTGTGGGTCAGAATCGCTCCCCGATATTGGTAAACGTAGATCCAAGCGAGGTCAGTTTGCACTATGCAATTACTTCTGTTCCTTTGGTCTTAGTCGTTAGGGAGCTTGGACTGTCCCTGGAACAGTCTCCGCCGCGGTGGTGACAAGCCCCATTGCAACTGCATCTCCAGCTAATCCGCTAGGTTCTGCGGCTACCACTGCTCCTACTGTGCTTGCCTCAAATGCCCTCTCACCTCTGGCATATTGGTACGGTCATTCCGAGATCAAAAGGAATCCTTTGTTACTTGATCGATTGATCCGTAACTTGGGGGAGCACGTGTTGGAAAGACATTGCAATGACCCAGAAGGTTTACCCAACACACGCTTTCCCATGTTCTTAGCTCACAAATTTCCAGAACGGACGTCGGGGTTGATCGTTGACACCTCATCGTCGTTTATTTCTGGGTCTAATTCTGCGGATAGTCGGCACACTCTCATCAAGGCCTGCGTCGACGCGTTTAGAAGTACGTAGAACGTTCCAGCTTCCTAGACCACGACATCGATGCCGATCTCAGTAAACATTATTCTTGTCGTTGGCCATGAGAAACTGAACGTCGAAATGCAAAGGTTATACGGGAGCCGGCTTACTGTTGTTAAGATACCGAAGTCGGGAGGGGTATATCTCAAAGGGCTTCTAATGCGGTCGACGTGCTCATGTACAAACCCAGGCTGTCGATCTCGACCGTAGCTACCGAGAACGGGTGCACAATTATCAGTTACATGCGTACATGTACGGGCAAAAGATCGATCCTCCTCCAGGTATCACGTCTGCTATTGTGGCAGGTGAAGCTGCAGCAGACCTCGTGCTCGCTCCCTCCTCTTCAGTTGTCAAGTTTGGAGACATAACCATCTACCGTATAGGTGAAGGTGGGAGGTCTTTCTCCGTATTCTTCGTCGTTTGCCTCAATCATTTAAGAAACTATGGCTCCTTCTTCGGCACTTCCTATCGGTGCTATCCGCACGCTCTCCGAGATGCAACCCATCTTGCTAGACCCCGCCACTGCCGGGTCGGGCCTTCTCAATCGTGTTCTCGGAGTGCTTTCTCCTTTCCATCCAGATGAGAATGAACGATACGATGAAGAAATTCTGGACTTATCTGTGACAGGTTTCCTAGTTATGTAAGTTCGCCTGTCCTTTTCGACATTTCCGAAAATACGACCAGTCTTCGTCCTAATCTTCTCGTCTTCTCGCTTTACTGACTTATCCTTGCCTCAGCACCAATCTAGACGTCCCAAACAAGAAGATGACAATTCTATCGCCTAATCAGGGGTCGGTAATAGGGAAGACAGTTCTCGTCGGGTCCTTTGAATGGCGAGAGTAGCATTCCATTACTTAGAATTACTTAAAACAAACCCCTATGGCTATCGAGGACCAACTTCAAAATGGCTGGATATCGGTTTATTACCATGGTTGATTCGGGCGCTGCCTGAACTACAAAATTGAGAGATCACGACCCCAAACCCCCCTTGAGAAAATAGCAAGTGTCAGCGCATCGCCATTCATCATTGATTGAATGGGAAATATACCTTATGATCCAATCAATCATTAGCAATGCCCTCGTTCTCGCGGAAACCTGTTCACTCCAGTACACACCCCTCCACGCGTACATGGCAAAGAGTCCGCCCATGAATGATAGATTTCCCAAATCGAAAACGGCCGCATTGCCAATATATGCCAGACTGCCCAGGTGCCTATAGCGGAAGGGGCCTGACACAGCTTCGTCCAGGTCTTTCACAAAGTTCGCTTCGAGCACTTCCCGCTGGGCAGCAAGCTTGTTCAGTTTTGTCCCAAGATACTTGCCTTGTTGGGAAGCAACTTGTGCGGTCTACCACCGAACTGTCGTCAGGAGCTGACATAGGGGATAGTATTGTAAATTCCTACGGGTGGTAGTGCTGTTATACGGTTACCCAGTTCCTCTAGGAGTTTGCAAAGTTCGTTCAGATTTAGACTGTTGTCTGCATCTGAATCGTAGCGGTTGAAGAGTGTTCTGACCTGCGCAAGTATCATCTGCGTGACCACGGGAGTGCAAGAATAGCATCGACATACCTTCTCCAGGTGGGACTCAGACATAGGAATACGTTGTTTGATCCTCCGAACTAAAAGAGATACGAACTTGTGTGTCGAATTACATAGCTTCATCCCTGATTGACTTACCCATGATTTCGAATTCATCGAAGTCAATCTTTCCATTTTTGTCTTTGTCCGCTTCATCAACCAACTCCAGAAAGTAGTCCACAGCAGAGGTCTCAATCTATGCAACAGGTCAAATCAGTTTCACACTGGGATTGTATCAGGGTTCCACACGAACGGTTGCAGAATCGCCCATTGCATACACCTCGCCTAGTGGCGCACCCTTAACACGCAAGTGTGCGTCCACTACGATCGCCTTCTTGTGGACCTGGTTGGGCAGCAGATTCGTAACCCGCTCCGCGAATGGATTCATTGCGATACCAGTTGACCAAAGTACGAAGTTGTTTTCAATTTTGTGTGTGGTGATTTTCCCATCCGAACCTTTGACGGTGTATACTACGTGATCAGGAAAAACTGCACTAACACGTGCCGACGTGATGAGGTCTACATTTTCACGACGGAATTTCTCCTGCTCAGAGCTGCCATGGGTGCTTGATCAATGTAATTGGGAGGCTTAACTCACCTCCGCAAAGTTAGATATTGCTTCAGAGTACTACTAGAAAATCAGACCACATATCCTAACTACTCACTCTCCTACTCACGGTGTTCAGGATGTGTTCACGGGACTGGATGACATGTATTGAAACCTCCTTGCGACATATCTTTGGGTACTGCGAACCGTAACGGATGAACTAATGAAAGCGCGGGAAGGACTACCTAAGGGCTCACATAATTTATGATGTCTTCCTGGCACAAATCGTGGATTTCCTGCAATAAGACAGAACATTATCAGCACATCTTCCGCCTTACAAGTAGCCGGCGAGGGACGTACTGCAGCAGTCTCAACGCCTGTAGGTCCTCCACCACAAACGACAAAGCTTAGGAGGCGCTTGCGTTCTTCAGGACTGGTTGTTGGCAAGCTTGCAGTCTCAAAATTATCTGGTAGAATAGTTCATAATACATACATAAAACAGATTTGCCGCTCACTGATGATTCGACGTCGAATAGCCTGGGCGTGAGATATAGTCTTCAGCTGGAAACAATGTTCTAAGCCAGGCACGCCGTGAGTGCTAGAGACAGAGCCGCATGCGATGATCAGCTTGTCGTATCTTCCAAAGTGTAAGATTGCATATATGGAAGGGGCAGGGAACAGAGCCGCACGGGACGTAGATCTGTCGGGGATGGCCCGAGGAATCAAGCACTTCAACTTCGAGTAACCGCTCGGACATTACTAGGTCCACTGCTTTACCGTGAATTATCTGGCCATGCAGTCGAGCAATGATTTTCCTCAGTGGTTCAATGAGGCTGCGAATCTGAACCGTGCCCACAGCGGCGGCTGCGAGAACGAATGAGGACGGGAGAGCGCAACACCCAGGTTGGAGAACTTACAGGGTAACAGGGGGGTAAATGTGGTAAAATTCTCTGGCGCAACGACAGTTACATGGTATTCGCCTCGAGTAAGCGTCTGCAGGGTTGCCACAGACTTGGAAAAATATATGTCAATAAGAAGTAGACTGCATCGTTGTCGCACTTACTCCCCAGCCGCCCCCGACGATGACCAACTTGGGTTTGTCGCTCAACTTCCTGGCTTCTTCGTCTTCTTCATCTGCCAGCAAGACTCTGACCACTGGCAAGTTTTTGGGACCACCACGTTCAGGATGTAAAGCCAGAGGGGATACAGGGACACGGTCCACGTGCTGGTCTGTGTAAGTAAGTGCATCGTGAATAAAAAAGCCTGCTCCAATCGCAAGTACGCCGAAAGCTGCAGATAGAGCGAAGTAGGAGGTATACTTTGCAACTTGTAGTGAGCGCGTAAGTAGACGAGATCTAGAACGTGGCTCTATAGGGATACTAGGTTGTTGCGTGCTGGCTTGGAACGCCCGTTCTGTAAGAAACCGAGTTGCGCAGGGGACTCGTGGGACTCGCCGGGGACCCAAATGAAAGAGATGAAGTCGGGTAGGTTGGGAAACGCGGATGAATGCACTCATCCTTCTGGCAAGCTTGCTCATTCGGCTTTATGGTGAACTGAGGACAAAACGTTCAGTGAGGCCAGGCAAGCATGGAGATTGTCTGGTTTATTAACAGACGTCACTATCCAACTTTGGAAAGCTCCCAGGATTCCCACCTAGAGTACCTTTGGACTTCAGGTACCTCGAATTGCTACGGTAAGTTACAATGCAGGATATCAATGTTAGAGAAGATGTAATGAGGATAAAATACGGTAGTGAGTAAAGGGAAATCGTCCATGCACGCTAAAAGCCCCCAAGAGTTCACAACGTCCTCGACCCGTGCAGAAGTCATGTCCTGGCAGAGGTGTGCCAGGTCTGGCTTCCCGCAGATTCAGCGGTAGAGAGTAATGAGACGTTCAAGCTCTTGTACGACTTCTGTCATTGTAGGACGCTCCCCTGGATCCTGGGCCCACATATGTTCCATCAGATCAACAACTTCAGGACACCATTGCTTCTTTAAGCCATGAATCGAAGGCCTGTGCTCAAATAGTCAGACGCAGATATCGCGGGACTCCCAGTCAATATACCTTTGGCGTTTGGCGCCGACTGCTTCGTAGATAGCGTGTTCATTCATGCCCTGTACACTTGCTCAAACACCCCTCAACCGGAAAAGAATTGGCCAGGCTAACCTCCCATGGAAACTTCTTGTTGGGTGAATGCCACTGTAGCACTTCCCAATATACAAGCCCACAAGAAAACACGTCGACTTTGTGATTGTATTTGGGATGAGCATGCCAGAGTTCCGGGGCTTGCCAATTAACAGTACCAACTAGGCTGCGCACCATTGAGCGCGTCGACTGCTTGACCTTGGCAAGCCCAAAGTCTGCAATCTTGGCAGTTCCCCGAGAGGTTATTAGAATATTAGATGACTTGCAATCCCTATGAATCACAGATGGTTTGCGCATGTGCAGGTATTCCAATCCACGTGCAATATCGAGCATTATGTTCAACTACGGGATGGAGTTGAGGATTTAGAATACAGGAGGAGTGATGTAAACGCACAATTTTATACAGAGACGGAGGGGGGACATTGCGGACATAGTCGAAAAGATCGCCATTTGCGCAAAGCTCACTAACAATCATGACTGGCGACTCGCGTGGATTCTCAGGGATGGAAACACCGAGCTACAAGAATTTCCTCAATGGACATCTAGAGTGTATCTGGACAAACTCACGAAACGGACGATGTTTGGGTGATTGAACCCGCCCAAGAGCTTGAGCTCTTTGATATCCACTGATTGCGAATCATTATCATGGTAAAGGACAACAAACGAATCACGTACTAGAGCTCAACTGGTCTCGGAATTCAGCAACGGCAACTCTGCGACCCTTGAAACGGCCGATGTACACGTCCTTAAATCCACCACTACCAATCTTCTCAAGTTTAGTTAATTTATCTGGTGGTATTTCGCGATCTTCTAGGCCCAAGCTCTCCAGGTCCAGCTCGAGTTCCGGTTCTGGTTGGGCGTTTCCGACATTGGAAAGGGGTGGTGTTCGGGGTTCGTCTTGATGCACACGTTGCGAGCGCATCAGTACCGGAGGAGTCTTACTCTTGCTCTTTGTGCGACGACGCCCACGGACGCGGAGGGTAGATGGTGGACGGACTGTGCCGGTGGAAGACGGTGATGAGAAACCATTT
Organism: Pisolithus marmoratus; assembly: GCA_024613145.1. Classification (NCBI taxonomy): domain Eukaryota; kingdom Fungi; phylum Basidiomycota; class Agaricomycetes; order Boletales; family Pisolithaceae; genus Pisolithus; species Pisolithus marmoratus. Next base: position 77,083 of record JANFAE010000009.1, read on the forward strand.
GCGTGACGATCCCGCCATTGCAATAATGACTGGGCTAGTTGAGGCTTGGTGCCAGCAGCGTCCAAATATCGGGTTTCACAGAGACGTACAAGGTCATCGCGCCGTAGGCGCACCAGCGATTTCTTTGTGGCAAGGGTAAGATCGACTTGGCGTAACCATCAGTGTGGATCACGTTCACAGAAGCCGAGACGTACAATCGTCATGATCCATAGCTTCATCTTCCTCCTCGTCGGCGCTTTCAACACACTCGGCTTCAAGGTCTACAGACTCAGTTTCCAAGTCAATCTCATCCTCCTCGTCATCCTGTTGGTCGGCATCGTCGCGTGGGCCTTCGCCGCCCACCACTTTTCCACTCCGTAACTTGCGCGGCTCGCACTCCGCCGGGGTTACGGGACTAGCATCATCCTCGTCACCGCATTCGGAATCGTCCAGGTCTTCCTCTGTATCCTCCCCAACCCCATCTTCCTCTACATCTTCCTCACCTCCGTTTTCCTCTGCATCCTCCTCACCTCCGTCTTCCTCCGCGTCTTCCTCAACTCCGGGTTCGTTCGCAAGCTCTTCCGGGTCACCCTCATCATCACCTTCACCTCCATCGTCGGTTGGCGGCATACGTTGTATTCTCCGTGGCCGTAGCCGTCTCTTCACGGGCGTCTGACGACCCTGAGGAGGCGGTGGCGTTGGAGAAGGCGACGAGACTAGTTCATCTACCTCATCGTCATCCTCCATCAACTCCTCTTCCACTTCTGAGCCTGGCTGCCGCATGGATCGCGCTCTACCCCTGACCTGACGCGGTGTCATATCGGGGTCCCTTGCAGTAAAGTGTGTTGTTTTTTCATCATTCCCTTTGTCCCTACTCCGAAGGCGCCTAGGACCCGTAGTGGAAGGGCCTATTTTCTTCTCCAGTTCCGACAGATCAGTGAGTTCGCTCTCCTCGGCTGAAGGGACAGTAGATTGCACTTCGACGTCCTCGTCGAATTCTACTTGTTTCACTTTACTCTTACACCTGGTATGTGAGCCTTGTGATGACGCGCGCTCTTTAGAAGATTTACTCCTACGATGTCGTGTCGCAGGGGGAGATGGCAAAGCGTTGGCACAGGTGGGTGGAGGGGACGAACGGCTGGAAACGGACCGAGTGTTTTTCCGCCTACCGCAGTTAGGACATCCGTAGCAAGCTGATTCAACAAGGCAACACACCTTGGAGGACCGTTTACCTCAACTCTGACTTTCAATACTGCATTGGACCCATCGGCGCTTGCAAGTCCATTACACTGGCCCATGGACAAGCTACGCGTTTTGAGGGCACGGACATCCATATTGCTCACACAATTGACGGTAGCACGTCGCCTAAGTCCAAATGGCACGCGATATTTGACTCCAATGTCGGTCTCTTCATCGCCAGCAACATTGCCATCATCCGAAGAGCAATCGCTAGAGATACTGTCAGGTCTGGCTGGAGGCGACGAAGGTGGAAGCGATGCAACATCGTCACGCGCCGCGACAATAGCTTCCACTAGTTCTGGCTTTGTAAATGAGTCCGGATCGTCCACCAGCCCAGCCGCGTTGTAGAGGCGAACAAGCTCATCCTTTCGTAGACGTAATAGTAATCTAGGAGCAGCCTCACTGATGAGGTATTCATCGGCTGTAGGATGATGAATGAGGCAGTACGCAGGATGACACACAACTTACATGATTCCGCATTATCGGTATCAGCATCGGAATCGACTGCCTCTCCCCAGGATAGTTGAGAGTCGACATCCATAGTGCTACCTTCACCATCGTCATCATCTTCATCACTTTCCAAACTCTGAGGTGTATTGGATTTAAATCTTTTATGTCTCCCAGAGCCACGCGTCGGTCGCCCATGAGCATATGTGTTCTCGTTGGCTGACACGACGCGTTTTCTCTTTGAGCCAATGGAGACGTCAACATTCGGACCAGCATCGCGCATGCTACTCTTGTACAGAAGGTTCTGGCGTGACGGCAGCCTCCTAAGGTTAGGTTGAACGGTGGCCAGGATGGGACGGTTCGAGACTGTACTGTCCAAAGAAGATGCAGACGCGCGCGAGGCGTGGGAATTGACTGAAGGGTGTTGAATTCCGTTCACGAAGGCGAGAGCGCGTTTCGCAGCGGAAAAGTGGCGGAGAGAATACTTTCGACTGCGAACTTTGGAGCTAATTGGCGACGATGTACTGACTCTGTGTGGTGAACGACGTTGGGCCATTCCAATAAGCAGGACTATAGCGGAGGCTGATTACACCGAAGCGAGACCAAGAGTACCCTTCCAACACGCGCGCGGCCAGACTGATAGCCGAATCCGCCTGCAGCCAGTTCCTCCCGGCAATGTAGGAATGTGCTGTTGTCGCTGTTTGTCGCTGTGACCGTCGTCGTCGTCGCTGAACACTGTTAGACTTTGGTCTGTTTGGCTTTGTGTTGGCACCTCCTCTCTTCCCCGCCACAGTGCAAACGAGACCAAAGGATGCTTACATCATGCTTTCCCACGCTTCGTGAAATGGGTGGATTAATTCAGCTGACTAATACGCTACCGATGTAGCTCAGGTACAAACAAGAGTAAATATCTCGGTGAAATGGTGGGTTATTTAGAGGGTGATAGCTTGGGTCATATCTTCCCCCCCCTCATCACAATGCTTTTCAAATTCACTAAATCAGACATTCTCAACTCATCCCTCGTTCATTCAGAGACTGGTGCTCTTGGATACACAATCCTGACTCGTCCCCACTTTATCCGAGGCGTCGATAAAGATTCAGACACAGAGAGCGAAGACGATTCCAGGGACACCCGCAGGACTACCATATGCAACAAGACTGGATCGGTGGTGGCAGAAATCAAGTGGAAGGGTTGCCAGCCCATAGAAGTTGTTATTGGGAAGGAGCGCATATCTGCCAAGGGCATATTTGGGCGTCAAAGCGGTATTCTATCGTGCGTTCTGCCCTGTCTACCCGCCTACCCGCCCTCATCTTCGAGTCCGCCCACAGCGGAAACATTCTCGGAATACCCACTCGATTCGACACAGAGTATTTCTGGATGGCCTTACCTGAAGGACTTACAGTACGTGGCCTTAGACCTTTACTGGCAAGGAATTACTCAAGCTATCCAGCTTCTGCATCACGGTTCTAACCGAGTGAAAGGACAATTTTACACCAACAGTTTACGTGTTGGTGATCGTCTAATAGCTGCGCCAATATCAGGGCTAGGGCATGACTACCTTGAGTTCCATGCCCACCCCCTAGTGTCAGCAGAAGAACTTGTCGGTGGGTCCATTCCAATGGCTGAAGCACCACCTGTTTGTCAATTTACTATGGCCTCAGTTACGTTCATACTGGTGGAGGTACTCCGACGATGCCGCTTCCATCTTTACCCGGATGATCGTGACCGCCCGAAAATTTGGAGAGCCAGATCCCTGGCTAGTCTCGGCCGACGATTGCGGCGAACTAGCTTGTAAGATGCCCTGGGCACTTCCTGGCTAGGGTACAAGCAAGATACCCCTTTCTCTCCATTCACTTGTACGAGTCAAAGCTGTTTGTCCTGCAATCTTTGTATCTGTAATTATTCCCTCGTCGCTGTATTCGTTTCTCCCTTTAGGCTGGATACCCAAGTCAGTTTTTCTGGTTTATGACTTGGACGTTTAACACACCGTCGTCCTGCGTCCGCGTCGCGTTCTCCAACGATTCTTGGCGCCAGAGTCCCGATGCGTTTACCGAAACAGGTGCTCCCTTTGTAGCTCATTCACATTCCTTTCATGTAGCCTTTTGAGATCTGGTACGTAAGGGACCTCAGCGCTTCAGCAGGTGTATATAGAAGTCAAAGAAATGGATAAATGCGGTCTTCGTCATAGAAATCGGTATTTGTAAGTAAGAAGACCGAAATTTATCCGGTCACTCGTATACACTTCTGACTTGATACATCGTGGACGAAATCGGAGTTATGGGCTGCTCTCCACACACTTTTGCAACCTCGTACATCCTCGACACTGGCCGCGGGTCAGCGTCCGACAGTACCAGCTTGGGGGTAGTAGCAAGTACCCCCGGGCCTGCAGTACTCTTTCCTGCAGCCTTGCTCGCCAAGTTCGCAGCCCGCCCGTCAGGTATCTTGATAAACTCCAACTTTCCATCTTCTGCAGCACCGTCGAAGATATAATACCCCTTCCTCTCGAACTGAATGATGACTCCTTTCTTGAGTGCGGCCGCATTTGCATCCGTGAACGCAGCTTCGCGGAACTCACTGACCGGGGTGACAAAGTCCTTCACATCGTCCTCTTCTTCGAGCTTTTTCTTAGTGATGAGGTAGTCGTAGTCAAGAAGGGTGATATCTATTAAACGATGGTCGTCCGTGGGCTGCGCGAGCCACGTTATCTTCTTTTTGGTTTGACGGAAGTCCCCTTCGAGATGAAGGCCCAATATAAGTGAAGTGATCTCACCGTGTGGACCGGTGGTCTTTGAGCGGACCAAGGCATTACCCCAGTCCATGAGGGTGATCTGACAGAAACGTATGAAAACTGATTTTTCGTAAACATGCCAAGTAACTGCACCTCCTCGTTGTCTTCAAATGATGCGGCATCCTCCTGTTCCATCAAAATAGTTTTCGTATACACTACGTTTTTTTGCCCTACTGTTGGGTCTTTCTTGTGAAGAGGGAGCTGTGCTACCTCCGGCGACTCTGGTGCGCCGTTGACAACCACAGGAACGCTACGACTATTAGCAAGTGCGCCCAAGCACCCTGAAGGTCGCACGTACATATTGTCTGTAACAATGGCCCACAATCGTGGTGCGATTGGATCAATCACCTTCTTATTGATCGCCCAGATAGAATCCCACTCAAGAGATACGATGGCTTGTGAAGGTCCTTGTGCTAACATGAATTGCGAGAGTGCTTCAACCGTCATGCCGCGGCGGCGGATTCCTGGATGTATATGTTACTCCTGACGACTCGGAGTCTAAAACAATAGATTCACCTCGTATAGTCGGAAACCGTGGATCATCCCATCCTTTTACGAGTTTGTTATCAACAAACCAGTGAAGTTTGCGTTTGGACAGAAGAGTATAGATGAAATTCAAGCGACTTCGAGTGTAAAGCATCAGTGTTTCTAACAAGAATTTAGAACCTAATTGACAAACCTGTAATCCCAAATATGGACGGGACGGAGACCTAGTGCGTTGATCATCCAATAATACTGCGCATTCCGTTCGCGGTACTCATTCGTCCGCAAAGCGTGTGTTACACCCTCAGTCGAGTCCACGATCGGGCACGCAAAATCGTACGTTGGGTATATCTTCCACAAGTCCCTACAATGCACAGGTATAATCGAAGTAAACAAAAGTTGTATACCACGTACCCTGTTCTATGGTGAGGGATAAGGTTGCACCGGTAGATCACGGGGTCCCTGAGAGCCTTATTCTGGTCGTCGACACTAATCTTCGCCCGCAGGCACCAACGTACACCCTCTGGAGTACCAGCTTTCATCTCGGCAAAATGTTTTAAATTCTCCTCCACCGAGTCATCGCGATGTGCCGAAGCAATACCCTTGCCACGTTCCTCTCGCATCTACTCCCAAGTCAGTCACTCGTTTACGAAGGAAGTACCGGGCATGCCTGAGCCTGTTCTGTGTCGTCGGTGTAAGCCTTCCCCGCCTTAATAAGTTGGATTGCATGATCGTAAATGGTGTGGAAGTAATCCGATGTGTGTGTGATGCTGTCTCCTTCGATGTTGAGTAACCTTAAATCCTCGAGAATAGTTTCTTCGAACTCGGTCTAACATCCGTTGAGGCACAGACGAGACTTTAACAAAGGGAACAAGTACCTTTTCCTTCGTTGGGTTTGTGTCATCAAACCGAATGATGAGCTTTCCATTATACATCTTTGCGAAGTATTGATTCAGCATGGCAGCCTTAGCATGTCCGATATGTAGGTATCCACTGGGCTCGGGCGGGAAGCGTGTGACCACTTGACCCTGTTTCGCATTTTGCAGACCAAGGGCGAAACTTGCCGCTGTCTTGGTATTCCGAGCCTTGTTCGCTTTGGCTGCGGTCACGCTAGCGAGAGCAGTTTGAGTTGTTTCGAGACTTTCTAGATGAGAAAACCATCGGAGTGCGTGGACATGCTGCCCGTTCTTGAGCAAGCCTAAAGTCCTGATCGATGCTGGAGACAAGAAAAATGGGCAAATATTCCACAAACAATGTGTGATGAAAACCACCACGTTACCTCTTATCGCTCCCCAGAGGAGCCAATCCACCGCGGCGATGTCGTTGGCGACAAGGAATGTGCGATAAGCGAGATGGTTATCTATCGAGTCCAGAACGGATAGAATGTCGGGCACTCCCGTTACAGTGGATAACGTCTTTGCCAATGCAGCATACGTCGCTGCCTGCAATTGTATCCCAGCTGGAACGTTAAGATTCGAACAAACCCTCTAGAGCGTACCTTGGGGCTGTCCGCATCCAATCCTCCTGCCTTGGCCAGAGCATATACTATCTCGTCCTCAGCAGTGTATTGGACACCATCCAAAGCCAGCGTAACACCTGGTTGCAGACTCATCGTAGTTAAGGTCTGCTTTCTGGGTGTACGTCGCGATTGCGATCGCGCCGTAGGGAAGGGGTGTTGTCTTCGTCGAGAGTATGAGAGACATGTCGGTCTATACTAAGCTGGATTGATCGACTTGTTATCAGTAACGGATCGCTCTTCCCTGAGCCTGCGTCGTGTCGCACTGGGTACACACCTGTTGAATAGCTTCCACTACCGATATGCAAGTAATCGTATTGTCATCCAGACGATGACAGGTGGCGCATTTGTGAAAACTTGTTTTGGGATGACCACAAATGACTCCAGTCCCATCATTCAGTCAACAGCGCTTTAGCGCCTTTCACCTTGTATCCTTCACCCACGAACGATCTCTGACATGGGTTGTATGCTGTATGTCTGGTCGTTCTATCTCTGATAGAGGTGTACACTGATATTCTCCTGCCTAGCATTGATCCTTCTCAAAAGTACCAGCCGTACATCCCCCTCCAGTTCGACGGGCGAAAATGGCCTACAAGAACTTTACAAAAGGCTCCCATCTGGTTATCCACGGATCTGCGTGATGGAAATCAGGCGCTGGCCAACCCCATGACTGCCGATCAAAAACTCACCTTCTTCAGATTACTTGTCAAGTGTGGTTTCAAGGAGATCGAGATTGCCTACCCTGCTGCCAGTGATACCGATTTCAATTTTGTCCGTTACCTCGTCGAAAATAATGAAATTCCCGACTGACGTTTGGATCCAGGTCCGTAACGGTGAACATAGTCAGAAGCTCGAGCCTGATGCCGTTGGCCATAGGTTTTAACGCCAGCGCGCGAAGACCTCATTCGACGGACGTTTCGAGTCCATCGCTGGTGCAAAACGTGTGATCATCCACATGTACAACTGCAACATGTGCATTGTTCCGCAGCGTCGTCTTTCGCAATTCCAAAGAGCAGACGATAAACCTCGCAGTGTCCCACACCAAGATTGTTCCGCGACCTCTCGGACAAATACAACTGCCTCTTACGGTACAACGTTTCGATACGAGTATAGTCCGGAGACATTCTCCCAGACTGAAGTCGACTTTTCTGTTGCAATTTGCGACGCAGTCAAGTTGCAGTGGGGGAAGGCGGGTACTGGTGATAATAGAATCATTTTCAATCTCCCTGCGACGGTCGAGGTAGCTCCGCCCAATCACTATGCTGACCAAGTAAGTGCTAGGTCTCAGCTGATACGCTTACAGTTGTTTGACATACTCTATCTAGATCGAGTATTTTTGCACGCATATATCTGAGCGTGAGCACGTAGTTGTGAGCCTACATCCTCACAATGATCGAGGTATGCTGTAAATCATCGACAAGGCTAACACTCAACGCTTTCGGCAGGCACGGGGATCGCAGCTGCGGAATTGGCCGTCCTCGGTGGAGCTGATCGAATAGAAGGTTGTTTATTCGGAAACGGTGAACGGAACTGGAAACGTCGACATCGTCAATCTTGCGCTGAATCTGTACACGCAAGGCATTCCCCCCCAATCTGGATTTCAGCGACCTTCAGGGCATCATCGACATCGTGACCCAATGCAACGACTTACCCATCCACCCCCGCCATCCCTTATGCCGGGGAACTTGTCTTCACCGCATTCTCTGGTTCCCACCAGGATGCTATCAAAAAGGGCTTTGAGGAACAGAAGCAGCGTCATGCAGGGAACTCTGCCTAACGGTGAACCGCAGATATGGAGTATGCCATACCTCCCGATAGACCCGGCTGATCCTGGGCTGCACATACGAAGCGGTTCATTCGCGTCAACTCGCAATCTGGTAAAGGCGGCATTGCGTTCCTTGTCAAGCAGCATCTCGACCTCGATTTACCTCGCAAGATGCAGATAGCATTTTACCAGGTTATGCAGGCCATGGCTGACCGCGAGGCTCGGGAAATGACAGTAGAAGATATAACCACTACATTCCGGAGTACCTACTATTTCGGCGACCCGAAGTACGAAGGAAGGCTAGCGCTAAAATCCTTCAATATCACTACGGAGCCCTCGGCTGAGCCCTTGGATGAAGACGAGATCCGTGACGAGCACCGTCACATCGACGGTACTATCAAGGTCGACGGTGTTCTGCGAGTTGTTCGAGGCGATGGGAATGGCCCTATATCTGCTCTTCTTGATGCTCTCCGCACTCACCTGGACATACACCTTACTCTTCGCGAGTATAGCGAACACACCATCGGAGATGGTCAAAATGCTAAAGGCCGCTTCGTATATTGAGCTGGTCGCCGCCACGGATAATGTCAAAGAGGCGCGCGGGACTTCGCAGTCTTGGTGGGGCGTGGGCGTCGATTCTGACATTACTGCCTCGGGTCTACGGGCTGTGCTTAGTGCCGTGAACGGTGCTATCGGAGATCGTGCCTTACCTGAGCTGAAGCTAAATGTTGGCTTTGAATTCCACTTCGGGACAGGCCGATGTTGCGGATGCCATTGTTAATTCTCTGGGGTTGCAACTGCCGAGGCGCCTCCAGGCTTCATTTTTCGAGGTTGTTCGGCGTGCCGCCGTCGACTCAAGCTGGTCAGATATCACACGATAGCGTTACACAGTTGTTCAAGGAAACGTATGGTTACGAAGTCCCACACACTTCGCGATTCGAGCTTTTATCATTTAACCTCGAGAAGCCCACCGAGGCTGGCCGTCGGCGTATCGCTGTCGAGTTACTGATTGACAGCGAGGTTCGACAAATCACAGGGGAAGGAAATGGTCCGTTGTCGGCACTGTTAGCTGCTCTTCATTCGCAGATCAAAGGAGCCTTGTCGATCAGAGAGTATTCCGAGCACTCGATTGGTGAGGGCGCAGAGGTGACAGCCGTCTCCTTTGTAGAGTTGGTGTACGAAGCCGATGAAAGGTCTAAAAAGGTGACTGCATGGGGCATTGGCCACGATTCAGATATCACTGCCTCTGGTCTGAGGGCTGTTTTGAGAGCTGCCAGTAGCAGCGTTGATAGGGTAGATGAGAAGGCTTGAGTACTGCTCTGTATTATGTGTGTGTATGTCTTACTGCGAAACCGAGGATGCCCAAAACCAGCTGTGTGCATGTCGTGCTTACTGTAACCCAAAACGTCTGGTAAGTTAGCGAGACCAAGGGTGTTCCAATTATAGGGTGTCTCCAATCTTAAGCTGCGGTTCAGCGCTTCAGCAGGCGGGCTTGTGCCATCAAACAACTAATACTGTCTTTTTTTTTTACACATGTCTGCTTCAAAGTCGCGTTCGTCGAGAAGCAATCCCTCTTCCTCTCATTCCCCCCCCACTATCGGTGGCCCATCCACTTCACGACCACTTCTTCACATGCTTAATCCACTCGGACGGACACACCACGGATACATGCAAGTTAACCAATCCTTGGTGGAGGAAGAGAACGAGGACGAAGAACAAGACATTGAAGCGGGCCACACAGCTCGGACAGGAGTGCTTAGTGCTAGGTCGCATGGGAAACGCAAAGCTACACCTACAGATACTTTGGGACTAAGCCTGCTACGACCAAATGTTCGCGGGGGGGACAAACCCTACGAGCAAGATTCCGACGATGGAGAGGTGCCACAAAGCTTCATGATTGAAGCGACGCGCCAGCCCTTGTCCCCACCCACCCATGCGCACTCCTACAAGGGAGAAACCCGTTCACGACCCCTCTACTCTAATTCTGCAAGGTCCTTGCCACGGGAGACGGCTGTCCCCCTCGAAACAACCCCAGCGCTGTCTATACCTCCAAGGCCCTCGGAATTGGATGTCGACGTCCCTCCTCGGACTCCGCCACCGCGGCAGCCGTCTCAGCATCGATTACGTGGACTGGACGCCGCCGAGCGTGCGCTATGGAACTGGGTTAATGTGTGTAATTTGGATGCATTCTTGCAAGAGGTGTACGCGTACTATGAGGGGAAGGGGATTTACTCAATCGCCCTAGGGCGCGGCCTAAACCTTTTGTCGGTATCACTTGCCGTCTTCGTTTTTCAGAGTCTCATTCATAACTCGTAGGACGGTGGGATTTGTTATCGGCTTCTCGACGTTTCTGTTGGGTTGCATTGATTACAGTCGGCTAGGACGACACGAAGCGACCCGTCTCTCAGATATTGTCGTCGACCACTGTGTAACCAAGCAAGTCTCTACGCTTGTTGGAATCGGCTGTCATACTGAATATGTGATCCAGGTTTTCTGGCTTCATGCTGTTTGTCTTTTTACTCTTTGCCGCGTTCTACGTCTGGCAAATTGTAGCATTCGTGTTTGATGTTATGCGTCTTGTTGACATGTACAATTTCTACACCCACCTACTGCGTATCCCGGACGTGCGTTGGGTTCATCGACTGAAGCGGTGTCTCTTGTATTGACTTATACATTTACGCCCTAGGCCGATATTCAAACGATTTCGTGGCCAGAGGTTGTCCGAAGAATAGCCGCCATCCGTGAAGAGAATCCCATTACAGCCATCTCCTCAGCATCCCACAACAACCCTGCAAGCCCTACCACCGCGTCACTGGATGCTCACGACATTGCCAATCGAATTATGCGACAAGAAAATTACCTCATTGCGTTGTTCAACAAGGATTTGTTAGATTTGCGTGTGCCACTCCCTCATATTCTGAAGAGATTATTATACGGAGAAAACGGCGAAGGGAACGGGAGGACTTTAACACGAGTGTTAGAGTGGAACTTGAGGTTCTGCTTGATGGAGTATTTGTTCGATCAGCGTGGACGCGTGAGGAAGGTTTTCCTGAAGAGTAAACATCGTGCTGCTCTCATTGAAGGGTAAGTGCCTTCATATCGCCGGTTATACTTGTATCATTGAAGGTGCAACAGTTTGAGGCGACGGTTTATCTTCATGGGTATCCTGAACGCCATCTTCGCCCCATTCATTGTTCTCTACATGATCATGTACTCCTTCTTCCGCTACTTTGAGGTTGGTTATTCCACGTGCCATATCTTGGGGCTTCTCATAACCCATCTCTAGGAATATCACAAGAATCCTTCTTCAATTGGTGGTCGCCGGTACACGCCCTACGCACAATGGAAGTTCCGAGAATTCAATGAGTTATCCCACTTCTTTACTCGTCGCCTAAACGAGTCGTATCCTCTGGCGAGCATGTATATCGGTCAGTTTCCCAATGAGAAGATGACTATAGTTATGCGGTCAGTAGGAGTGCTACTCTATTTTGCATCTATTGATGTCCGCCGTAGATTTGCAGCGTTTATCGCGGGATCCTTTGCCGCGGTGCTAGTTCTTGCGTCTGTGATCGACCCTGACCTGGTGCTCCACTTTGAGATTACTCCGCATCGTACGGTCTTGTTCTACCTTGGAGTCTTTGGTTCAATTTTGGCCGCTCTCCGTGCAATGATACCGGAGGACAACAGCGTGTTCGATCCCGAATTGCTCATGACTGAAGCAATTCAGTATACGCACTACATGCCCGACGAATGGAAGGGACAGCTTCATTCCAAACGAGTATACTATTTCACTTATACATCTCACGGGGTACTTATGCTCAAGCCCGTGATAGGTCCACCAAGAATTCGGAGCACTTTTCGCCATGAAGATCCTCATTTTTTTGCAAGAAATTGTCTCCATAGTCACGACTCCTTTTGTCCTGTGGTTCTCCCTACCCCCATGTGCCCCTGCCATTATCGACTTCTTCCACGACTTCACTGTGTGGGTTCCGGGACGAGGCTATGTTTGCAGTTTCGCGGAATTTGACTTCAAACGACATGGTAATGTCAAGGTTCGTTGAGAGTTGCGATAATACGCAATCACGGTTGACGATACTCGCAGTTTGGTGCACCTACTGGGATACGGGACGAGAGAATGCTTTCGCGGGAAGGGAAGATGGAAAAGAGCTTCTTAAACTTCAAGGTTTGTTGTTTGATTCCATTTTGGGAGTAACATTCAGAATTCCCGCACAGGCAGCAAATCCTGACTGGAATCCTTCTGATCCAACTGGATCCCTGTACTTGACTCGCTTGGCAGACCTGAGTGCACGGCGGCGTGCGATGGCCACCCTAAATGCCAAACCTGACAGTGCAACTTCCCCATGTAGTGGTAAAGACGTAGTTGACCGCGTTCAAGAATACGACCGTGCACTCCGTCAAAGCCAACATGTTGCCGTACGACGCAGGCAGCATGCTGGAGGAGCGAGCATATTGGCTGGCGGTGGTGGTATTGGAGCCTCCACAATATGGTCATCCGCTATGGGCGGACCTTCCACCAGTCAAAGCATGGGAATAGCGCAGACAGCGGTGCTGGGCGATTCACACGGGAGCGTGGTACCTCCACCACTGTCGGTTCAGCCAGACGAAAGTGGTACCCAACAGGGAATAGATAGCGGGCTAGGCGATGACTCTTACGTGGATGAGGATGCAAATGGAGCAATACCATACGAGTCGCACCAAGAAGCAATCAACGAGGGTGAGGAGCACCTGGACACTGGAGTAATTGAACTAGTTGGCACGGATTTACGCTGCCAGGGGACCTCAACCCGCACCCATCATCTAATATACCATATGTAATACTTGTTACTACTATCTTGCGAATGCCAGAATATTCCTAGTGCAGTTCTTCGTTCTTACTTGCCAAGATCTCCTCAACGCGGCGAACTTTTCGGTCGTTGCCTTCACCAGTTACTACTTCGCGATCGGTACGTGTGCCGATACGGATGTCTGTGGCAATACGTGGTGCACCTAACTGATGCACAGCAGCGTGACAGTCGTGAATAGCCTTGCAGACGTCGTCCCAGGGACCCTCTGTGGATGTGTTATCGCAGAAAGATTCTGATAGATGGATGTACAAACCTAGGTTTGTCCCGTATCCACTTGGGGCTACGTGAGCCTTGTACACCTATTGTTAGGAGGATGATGCAATACGCACTGCATCTTCCCAAAGCCGGACGTTAGGGGAGAAAACTCGAGATGCCCATAAATACTGACTTTGAACGTTAGTCCTGATTTTTGAAGGACCGTTTGGCACTCTGCAATGTATTCTGCTACCTGGAAGGCATGTACGCTGGCAACTAACGGAATCGCAAATAGTTTGGACGCACAGATGAATCGCCAGTTCCGATTGGGATGAGACAGAAGTCTGGGAAAATGGTCCGAGTGGGGTGGCCTGTTCAACAAGCAGGAATACTGACCTGCGACTGCATAAAGGTTATCCTTATCGTCAGACATGGTGCTTGCGCTACGAAGAACTCAGAGCTCGCGGCTATCGGGAGGTTTCCGGATAAGGATGTGGTCCGGGCCGGCGGGACCCATTTGGGCGCAGCGGACGCCTCTTTGGTGTCGACGTCAGTCATGCCCGCTGCGTCGCTTCAGTCAAGGATAAAAGCATTCGAGGTGCTGACGACGTCTTCCTCATTGTCGCAGGCGCCGGCGACAGCAGCGAGCACCTCGTTTACCGCTCCGTACAAGTCAAGGCACGAAACGACCCGGTCGTCTGACTCGACCGCCTCAGCGGGTACGCTTCAAACGATAGTGCCATTGAGTGGCATCGGCTCCTTCCAGCGGGTCGCAGTCGCGGTCTCCTACTGTGTGTCGCAGGGTGTCTTTGATTGACTTGAAGGATTGGGTTGTAGAGGACGGTCCCTTTGGGGGATCGCTCACTCCCTCCCAGACAGGCGAAGCGGGCAATAGCCAATCGATCAATGTCCGCGAGTCGAGTCTTCCCCTCTATCCGGGCGTCAAGGGTCCACAAAACGATGCCCGCGATATGTCAACGCCACTCATCCATCTCGAGTCACCTCCCAAACAACGACCACCGCTGCCACCGCGTAAACCATCCTACCTGTCAGCCGGGATAAGCCCTGTTCCCCGCGTGTTATCACTAGAGGGAAATTCAGGCGCTACTCTTCGTCCTCCACGTAGCTCAGATTCGCTAACTGCCGAGCACACCTATCCTCCTCAAATATTTGGTACCGCTCGTCTCCGTCACGCCCCGGCTTCTTCTATTTCGTCATTTCATTCTGTTTCGCTTTCATCTGAGGGAAGTAGCTTAGAAAGTCCTAATCCAGGGCCATCGCACCAAAATCCCGGAAACGTTATCGACGTTGACTCCGCAAGTATTACTGACTCTTTTGAGAATGTATCAGTTACGTCTGTGGCCGATCCATCCACTGCAGTGCCGTCTAGCTGGATGACACCCAAGGAACGATCGAAGATTACCCCGGAAGCTGACGCACATGGAGCGAAGGTCGCACCTCCTCTTCCATCTAAACCTCCAGCTCGATCTATATCTGCAACTAGCTCTCCGACATTGACAGTATTGAAGACACGTCGACCGCCTCCACCCCCACCCCCTTACGCTCCACGCTTCCGGATTCCTGCTTCCCGGCCGTCCCTTACACCTCCTTCGGGGTCGACGTCTGACCGGTCGTCAACTCTTAGCACTACGAGTACTATTTCTAGAACGAGCATTCACAGCAACGCAACAGGCGAAAATGTCATGTATTCTCCACTTCACCGACCAACCCCTGTCCCTCCCTCCGCTCGCGCGCGGTACGAGACATTGTTCGTTAGTGCTGTGTTCGGCCAACGTCAGGTTGAAAAACAGAGTCGGAGAAGGATACTGACTTGTAAACCGACATCTCAGAAAGAAAGACAGGCCGCGGGGTGGAGAGGCCTTTCGTTGGATTTACTTACCCAGCAAGAGGGTCACGCCCCCTTATCACCAGAGAGTGGCGAACCGGAGCTTGCCAGCGACAGCGACAGCAATTGTGCTCTAGTGGGTGCAGAGGAGAAATTGAATGGACGGGTGGTCAAGTATATATGGAAAGCATCTCTTCTTGACCGACGGAAGCTTTGGAACATATGGTGAGGATTGCAACCTAGTCAACCCGAACACCCATCCAACGCAACCTTTGCATAGGAATGAATGTGATCCACAGAAAACAGGGAGTCTTGATCGTAATGCGTTCGTCCAGGGCATGTGGCGCATAGATGAGGAACTTCGACGAGCCCAACTTGCCCGATGCACATCCTGCACTTGGCGTCGCTTCATCACAACGTATTCCCCATCGTCCGCTTCCAAGAAATACTGCCCCTTTGCGACTGGTGTCATAGCATCCGGAGTAATAAGTAACAGGCTTTTGTCGAGGGGCGGTGTATAACACGGACTGTTATAAACACGTCTACAGCTGAGCACCCGGTTTGTGTGGACAACTATTGTAGTTAATCGTTCATAGCTAATGTATACCGCAGTAACCTGGAGGGTGGTTCAGCATACATGGCCCAGGATATGTAAGTGAGGGACTGGGCACTTCGGCATATATATTGCCTGCCTGCCAGAATGACTTGCCTTGAGCAAGCAAATGGCGGGAGAACAGCATTTACAGTGTGACGAAGTTCCTTGCGCTGCTCAGAGCGACTATGATATATGCCAGGCAACACAGACTCGTTTCCAGGCACCTTACGTGCAAGTTGTTCACAGTAGAGAGAAATCCCGGAAAGTGGCGACCTCCACACATACTCCACTATTGACTTTATACCCTCATCGCGCACATGCAATTGTGATTACTTACACGAATGATGACTAATGCTTCCATAGTAGGAAGATATATCTACGCTGACGCCAAGTTGACTTGAAATGTCAAGAACTGCTCCAGGTCTGCAGATTGGGCTATTAAACTTTGGCTGTATTTGGTCATCCATGCAGAGACGGCGTCCGAATCGCAGCAGAACTTTCAAAAGATCAGGCAGTAGCCGCTGGGGATATGCGTCCTCTGCCTCTTCCATCTACCATGGCTTCTACTGTTTCCACTGGTCGCAAAGCAAACTTACTCTTATTCGCCGGAAAAGCGCTCTTACCTGACCCATGACTACTTCGTTTTGGAACATAACCCAGCGGCTGGAGCACCTCTGGACGAGTGTGCCGGAGAACTAGGTGTGGAAGTCATAGAACAAGTAGGCGAGATTCAAAACTTGTGGCTCGTTCGAAGTGTGAAAACAATGTCGAGGATACATGCCAGGTCGACACAGGACAGTGTCCACGCTCGGTATGAGAGCCTTCGTAAACGTGCGGCTACGAGCAGTTCTTTTTGGGTGCGCTCAGACCACCAGCGAAGGGCTCGTCGTGTTTTCTCTTCGATCAACTATCTTGCAGCACAGGCTCCTCGCCAACGCACTAAACGTGACGACACCCTCATTCAGAGGGCCCCACCACCAGCTACCCCCGCAGATCAGACCCCAGATACTTCAACCGCTGTTGCTGCTCAGCTTGGCATTTCTGACCCCCTATTTCCCTCCCAATGGCATATCATCAATCCCGACTTCCCAGAACATATGATGAATGTCTCCGGTCTCTGGGAAATGGGCATAACTGGTCGAGGAGTTATAACCTCACTCGTAGACGATGGACTGGATTATAACAACAGAGACTTGGCAGAGAACTTCGTGCGTCGTTTGCGGTGATTTAGTTGCTACTGCTCACCATGCACTCAGGACGCTGCACACTCGTATGACTTTAACGATCACACTGACCTTCCCACCCCCGTCCTTGCAGATGACCGTCACGGCACCCGCTGTGCGGGACAAATAGGAGCCGTAAAAAACGATGTTTGCGGAGTTGGTCTGGCATACGAATCCAAAGTTGCTGGCGTCCGAATCCTCTCCGGTCCAATTACAGACGTCGACGAGGCTGCCGCTCTCAACTATGGTTTCCATAACGTGTCTATATATAGCTGTAGCTGGGGCCCCCCAGATGACGGGAAATCAATGGAGGCACCGTCATATATCATTGAAAAGGCTGTCGTCAACGGCATCCAGAACGGAAGAGGTGGAAAGGGGTCCATCTTCGTCTTTGCTAGCGGAAATGGAGCCATGTTCGGAGATCAATGTAATTTCGACGGCTATACCAACAGTATATATTCCGTGACTGTGGCTGCCGTGGATTACAAGGGATTGCACCCATACTACTCTGAAGCTTGTGCAGCGAACATGGTTGTTGCTTACAGCTCGGGGAGTGGGAAGAGCATAGTGGGTACTGTCACCTAACTACCTCTCGTATTTCTTCGCTCACCGAAATGTCTAGGTTACCTCTGATGTCGGGGATGGCAAATGTTCCAATTCTCATGGAGGAACATCCGCTGCAGCGCCGAATGCTGCTGGTGTATTCGCCCTTGCCCTTTCACTGCGGTAGGTCACTGCTGCATGACTTAAATTCAACCCTCATAGAAGCCTTTTTTTTCTTACAAAGGCCCGACCTGTCTTGGCGTGACATTCAACACCTTTGCATACGAACTGCCTTGAAGATCAATCCTGACGATCCCGACTGGGAACGGACGGCGTCCGGAAGGTCCTTCAGCTACAAGTATGGTTACGGACAGCTCAGCGCGTATGCCTTTGTCACTGCGGCTCAAAGTTGGTCGCCCGTTAAGCCGCAGGCGTGGCTTCACCCTTCAGCGATCCAGATCAACAATGGCTCGTTACTGGAAGAAGAGGGAGAGATGACCGGCGGCGTACCAATTGTCAGCGGAGGCGTGTCTAGCACATTTACCGTGACACAGGAAATGATGGAGCAACACAACCTTGAGGATATAGAGCATGTGACGGTTAGGGTGTGGATATCTCACACGAAGAGAGGCGACGTGGAAGTTGAACTATTCAGTCCAAATGGGATACGGAGTGTGCTGGCCGCACCCCGTTCGCAAGACTTCGACACCACAGGATTTCGTGGTTGGCGTTTCATGTCAATTAAACATTGGTGAGACAAAGGACTTACTACGATGATATTTACTTCTGACTTGACTCTAGGGGTGAGAATCCCCTTGGCCAATGGCATATTAAGGTATCAGACCAGTCAGTTGAAGGCCAGAATGGAACGTTCCACGGCTGGAGGCTTATGTTTTGGGGCTCCACCATTGACCCTTCAAGGGCAAAAACCTATGCTCTTCCCAACAATGAACACCTTCTCCCTTCTTTGGAGGAACCGGAATCGATAGTCATTCCCACATCTGTCACCACTAAATTCCTTCCAAAGCCCACGCTGGGTCTGCCGGACGATCACGAAAGTGCCGAAGGAGAAGCAGACCGTCCCGCCTTTTCTGGAAAACCAGCAACCCCTAGCATGACGCCTACGCCAGATGAAGGCTGGTTCGCAGACATGTCCAATCTTGTCTACAACTCTAGGTGGATCTTCGGTGCATTGGGTGTGGTCCTCCTTTTCGGCATTGGTACAGGTGTATTCTTTTGGCGCCGGCGAGTTAGGCGCCGTGCTGCATACTCATCGTTGGCTGTGGAAGATGTAGCCATGACCTCAGTGACTGGCACAGTACGTCCCGGGGTACGTGCAAAGGAACTCTACGATGCATTTGGCGAAGTATCGGATGACGAGGACGCGGATGAGGAAGAACATATGCTAGAAGCTTCAACAAGACCCGAGATCCATTCGGGCTTCTTGGACGATGATGAAGAAAGCATCGAAAGCACGCCGAGATACAGGGATGATCCCGAGACCGGTGATGATCAGCGACGTCATCTCACAGCTGAAGGCAGACCAGATAGTGTAGGTAGTGGTTCTAGTTGGGATCATGCATCTCAGACTTGACGCGTTCCTTCTCTCTTTGCATGAGTTTTAATATGCCTATACTACTACTTACTAACTCACAATGGATTGTTATGTCCACTCGGGAAATTTTGAAGACTTACGATATCTAACTACATGCAATGTACATATGGGCTGTAAGCATGGTGTAACAGAGAGCTGACCACTGATCACTGATTAACTGCCGATCAATAAAGCGGAGTTGTGCAAGTGGTTAGCCAACTTCGAGCTCATGGCGTTGCACCTGTATGACCCCCTATGGCCCAGCTTTCCCTACGAACCTGTGAACGCCCGATTCGCAGAGCTTGAGCTCCCCAATAGCCTTGCCCTGCGTCTTGGACACAACATTTTGTGTAAGCGGAGGCTTGTGACGTCTGCTTCTCTTTGCAACCGCAAGCTTGGAACGTGAGGGTGATGTCAAGGGACGCGGGTGCACAGGCTGTTGCCTGCCATCCCCAATGTTACATTGTGAGTACTTCAAGTTCGAGCCAGTGAGGCTTGACTCGGGCCGACCCATGTCGCGCTCTGCTGGCAAGGGGGAGTATCCTTCTGACACGAAGTTTGATGACGAGTCGAAAAATCATTCAATTCTCTGCAGCCCAGCAATAACCCGTATCCCAAGAAGATGCAGAGGCCGTGACGGATCCGGATCGCTACCGACTCCTACCACCTCTCGTCAGTACCGATATTACTTGGTCCAGCTGTCACTGACAGCCAAATCTAGGCTACCAGACAGTGGTATTTGGGGTTCCGCTGGCGTGTGCAGGAATCCGTCGACAACCTCGTCATTCTGTAAGAGTTTGAGGGGTGGACATAGTCGTGTCACACCCCTGGTGATTCCTACAGTAAACTGAATGATAACAAGACCTGAATATGTTGCAGAGATTAATACTCATTGCGATCGTTTTTGATAACTCCTCCAGGTTCACAGCCTGGAATCGCGTTTGCGCAAGCAGAACGATGTGTAGTATAGACGGACTTTTCACACTCCTTCCTCAGAGGAACTCCTCCCGTAAGACTCTAGGCACTGGGTGCAGACAGCCACTTGATGTTTGTTGCTTCGCATGCACTATGTCGAGTTCTCGAGCTGATTGTTGTCGTACAGTCATCCTGTTAGGTACCAGTGATTGTAGAGCGCTGGTTCTGATGAGTTGGAACCCATCGTTAACGTCATTCTGGATGCAGTTCATGATTTGTACATCTATGCCAGTTCTCCAAGAATCTTGCCCTTGTAAATGTTTCGCCAATTGAGCGCTCGTCGCAAGGTACGATTTCTGTTCCCTTAGTGTGTATTGCAGCTGTGCATCAGGCGAAATGGAAGAGCGTGTCACAACCTAGAACGGCTTGCTTCAGGATCGCACAATGGACTTTGGTGCTAGCACCAAGCAGGCGGCAGTGTTCTTGTTCTACCAGGTTTGAGGGGAATCCTCGGTGGTCCAATGGAGTTCGACGGCCCAGTAGTGATATCTGGGAGGATGACTAGTTGCACTTCAAGACAGACGTGCACAATATTCTCGAGGTGCGACTGCAGCTCGCATTCGTGTTCTCAACTTCGATACAAATGACACTTAAATCTCCCAAGCTGTCTTGCATGTATCTGCACCACGTTGCCTACCTATCCGATAGCAATGGACCACCAGAAGAGACGACTACCCCAGATACAGACTCACCTGGGAACAACCTACCCGCTGGAGTACCATCTACCCTCAGTACTTTTGAAGTTCCCATGACCTTTAAGGTGGGGCTTGCTGTGCCTAATAATAGGATCACGCAGCATTTTCAGACTTCACGGTCTCCACACTCAGACGGACGGGATCATGAAACTTAACTGCATATGAAGTACATATCGGCATTATATGTAGCGGAGAGCTAAGCACTAGACATCAATAAAGCGAAGCCGGGAACCGTTTGCAACTCGTGTCCAGACATCAACATTTTCGTACTGTCATAAAAGACAAAGTCAGTGGAGTGCATGTTGAACCAAGTGAGTGTTCACCTCAATAACGGTTTCATTAAGCTGCGCCTCATTGTAACCAGCACCCAAGACACGCGACCGAACATCAACCATCGACAATTCCTCATCACCTTCGTCTTCGTCAGAATCCTCTGCGTCCGGGTTACCACCAGGACCTCTTCCGAATCTTCTTTGCCTCTTCCTCCGCTTTCGCCCACCTTCCGCTACCATTTGCTTGATGAGACGGTAGATTTGGCTAACGACAGATCGGTCGACCTCCTGTTCCCGATCTTCATCTTCATAAAGACTCTCCTTACTACACTCCATAAGGCGCAAGGCTTCGTCGACGTCGTCGTGCTGCACAACGTTTGCAAATCGGAGCCGTGCCAGTGCCTGGGAGAGGCGCAAAACGCCGAGTAAAGTACGCGCAGATGTATAGGTGTGCTGCTTCTTCTCTTCAGCAGCGTCTTTCGATAATTTGCGAAGGCGAACGTAAGAGTCTACAATATAATTCGATACCTCTGGGGAGACTGTGGGACGCCTAAGGCGTGCCTGGGCAATGTAGTGTCTGATGTCCGTGTGTCAGGTACTACCGAAGGCAAATGGGTTGAGTGCTGACCTCATGAGTGTCGGATCCACTAGGTCGAACTCGAGTTGAGGGTGAGTGTTATACATGTGTACATGAGTAACATGCTGTGCCAACCGCTCATCATCTTCTCGAGTCGGTTTGTCAAGGATGAGAAACAACAAATCAAAACGGGACAGCAAGGCTGCCGGTAGGTTGATATTCTCTACAGGTGAAACCTTAGGATTATATCGTCCGTAGAGGGGGTTTGCGGCAGCCAGAATAGACGTTCGAGCATTGAGAGTTGTTGAGATACCAGCTTTCGAGATCGAGATCGTTTGTTGTTCCATGACTTCGTGGATAGCCGTACGGTCCGATTCTTCCATCTTGTCAAATTCGTCAATGCAGCATATGCCATTGTCTGCCAATACCAAAGCACCACCCTCTGTTCATGTATAAGAAACCTGCTATCCGTCGCAACGGACCGAGGACATACCTAGAACCATCTCATCCGTGACAGGGTCCCGCATGACAGCAGCTGTGAGACCGACTCCTGAGGAGCCCCGTCCCGTAGTATAAATGCCCCGCGGTGCAACCTTGGAGATATACTTGAGTAACTGTGACTTGGCCACACCTGGATCACCCATGAGGCACACGTTGATATCGCCACGAATTTTCATGCCGTCCCCCATCGTTTTCGTCACCCCGCCAACCAGCAACAAAAGTAAGGCTTTTTTGACATCCGTGTGCCCATAGATCTCTGGCGCAATACTTTGCGCAAGTTTGTTATAGAGTGCAGGATCTCTCTGCATATCGGCGATTTGGTGCTGAACTTGTGGGGTCATCTCCATGTCACTGTATTGCTTCTTGAGCTGATGTACGTGATGTGTTTCCAAGTAAGTGTCGGTAAGGAGTCCAGCACGGATAGCTTGAAATCCGGTGTACGGTATGGGGAGAAAGATACCCCCAAGATGAACAACATCCCCGGGGTTCATGAGGCGGGTGAGACCACCATGCACATGGATGGTCATTGACCGTGGGATGTGACCAACCGGGACTTGGTCAGCCTATCAAGGAATGAGTAGCGAGAAGGAAAGGATTGTACTGCCTACCATTTCTTGTATTCTGACTTCTTGGAAAGGTGTAAATCGACTTGCACGTGTCTGCATGTGCAACGTTCCACGGATGCCATCCTTCTTACATTCCGACTCGTTTTGGCAGTCGGTGATGGGGGAGAAGGATTTGCTTGAGATTTGTTGGAACGTCTCAGAGCCACAGACATCACATGTATACGCGTTCACGAGGAGGAGGGGTTTCACTTCAGAAACACGAGTGACAATGCCACGAACCGTAATCAATTTGCCAAGATGTGTACTTCGGACCTCGCGCACTGCGAGGGCAACGTCTGATTTCAGCGGTTCGAAGTAAATCGTACTATAGCAAGATTAATTACAAGGAAGGTGTGCCACGTTGAAGAGACTTACTATCTCCGCAATAGGTGCGCTGGGAAGCCCTCCTGCTGACTTTCTGTCTGCTCGTTTCGCTCACGACGCTGATGGAGCAGAATATCCATGACTTCATCGTGGTCACTAATATCTTTTGTTGGAGTAGGCATAAGCTTGTCCACAGCCTCATAGAACAGAGCGACATAGCGGCGCGTATTGCTTTGAATACGAGCTACCAGTTCAGTTACTGTCTTTTCGTGCTATTCTCAAAAGGTTGGCGAATTCATTTAACGAGGGGGAACTACTTACCTGATGAATATCTTCCAATTCGATGGTTAGCATTTGCTGCTCTCGATTCGCTATTCGTTGCTTATCATTATAAGCATTATACTCGTCAACATATCCAAAAGCACAGAGGCTTCCGTACCAGTTGCTGTATGTACTTGAAGCGACTCGTAACTCCTTCTGACTGGGATTCATCGTCGTCGAGGGCAATACTGGCGATTCTTCTGTTGATATCTTTCTCTTGCCCCACAAAAGTAGTCAAGAAGGCCTGGATTGTATCTGCAGATGTTAAACATTTGCACACAAAAAAAGAAATTCCAAACATACCGAGCTCATCGTCGTACGTCACGTTGACCTTGATGACAGGTAGAGACATTGTACGCCGGACAAGACGTTGTATTTGGCGACTGGTACTGGTCGCGTTTCGCGTCTGTCACGCGTTTGTCACAAACCCCTCATCACAGGCAGCATTAGTCATCATCCTGCCTCAGTACTAGGAGTTCAGCCAGCCCAGATTTACAAGTGTTGGTAGACGAAATGTCAATGGAGAATCGGAGGCTTGCTTGCATGGAATTGACACGACATGTAAACTCGAGGAACCACAACTACCACTTGATTTCTACGAATAGATATCGACCAGGAAATCCCACAGGGCTCCAGGATTCTTGAAGTCGTGATGGAGAAGATTTACCAACCAACGGGTTCTGCGGACATCGTCTAACGTTATCCTCTGTTCAGATCCTGGAGGATAAAATGATGCCCATTCAGCCCATATCGAAAATGCTTCCCCCTAGAAATGGTCAATGTAAACTGGCTGCATGATAGAGAGTAACATCCGTACCTTCCAAGTCAGAAATGATTCTCGTTCGATTATTGTCGTCTGTACAATCTCCTTGCCAGGGAAAACGCCCCACGTTACTGCATTGCGCGCATCCTCTGGAACATTGCTTCTGAAATCGCCCTACATGACTCACAGTCATCCAATGGGCCACGAAAAAGAGTTGATCCATTCCCACCTGTAGGTTCGTCGCGAAGTAATGAACTAATCCTCTCCCGCTCAGCCGTACCTTCTTCTCAATCTTATCGACAACCTCCTCGGTCGAAAAGAATTCTATAAATGCCTTTTGGGACACATAACCACCACGCGGACCCCAGCCGAAAATTTCGTCCGTAGATGGTACGGTGTCCACTGCTGGCTGGGAACAAACGGTCCACAACCCTCTCCTAGTTAAAGCTTTCAACTGGTGCAAAATTGTCTGCGACTCAGCAGACAGGGGAGACGACGAAAACGGTGTCGAGGCTGCCTTCGAATCCAAATACCGCAGGAACAAGTCGGTTAATCCCTCCATCGATGTAGGGTGCCCCCAATCAGGATGCACAGCGTGGACCTACGGAGGTGGTCAGCTGGTCTATTGTGAAAAAAAAACGCACAGTCGTACGGATAGCGCAAGGCCGCCCCATTGGTCTTGGGCACCGAAGGCAGGACTCTTGTAGTCCCCAAACCGGCCGTTTGGAAAGTCATCCCATGTCGCAGCGTTATTTAGCTCGCCCCGCCCGGGCGGTTCGATCTCGACTGTTGTTTTGGATGTTAAAGCTGCTGCTGCGTTGGTAGTTGCAGTAGTCGGAGTGACGACGAGTTCGGAGTTTGGTGGAAGAGGAACAGGGGAATCCTTCTGCCTCGTGAATGTTAGGAACGGTCGCAAACGCGTAAGAGCTTACTGCGATCAATTTATTCCTCATAATCGGACTCCCACCAGCCCATTTGAGACGTTCCAAGACAAGCTGCACGCTTTTCTCCAAGTTAAGGGTACAGAAATGGACACCGCGAATATCTCTGTTACCGGTAATCTTGAGAATGATATCGACTGCGAGTTGTATTCCATATTCTTTCACAAGTTGATCATCATGCTGAGCATGCTTCAGTGAGTGTTTAACTACAAAGCTTAACCACTCACACGAATGAGGTCTAGGTCTGCCATCATGGACGGTGGAACTTGAATACCGCACAGGCCTACCACTCGAAGGAACGAAGAGTACGTTTGTATGGGCATCACACCAGGTATAATGGGTACATTGATACCTGCACATTATGGGTGTTGTGTAATCGGTTGAAAATGAGGATGCTGACCTCGGCAACGGACTCTTTCTAGCCAATGCAAAAACCGGTCGGCGTCGTAAAACAACTGTGTCACGATGAAATCAGCGCCAGCGTCTACCTTTTCTGTGAGGATGTCGAAGTTTCCATCGTCGTCGGTTTGGTTGTCTGGGTGTCCTTCCGGGTAGGCTGAAACAAGATGAGTGTTAGGATCCGACAGGCTCGACGAGTATCATACCCGCAACACCGATACAGAAATAAGAGGAGAATTCTGGAGAGGAGCGAATGTACCTGACAAGGTCCACGCCACTACAGAAGAGGGTGTCTATGGGTGTCCAATGTTCCTGCCCGCGGGGAGGATCTACATGAAAGGCCTAAGCCCACCGTAAAGAGATCCATGTACTGCATCGCGAAAATACTGACCACCGCGAAGTGCAAGGATATTTTGTATTCCACGGGCCTTGGCCGTCTGTAACATGATGAGAGGTTGTAATTCATGTGCTGTGGCCGATAGCTTACACGCAACACATCGTCGACCAGGCCTGGGACCATATTCGTGCAGGTGAGATGAAGGATGGTGTCTATGCCATAATCTGCTTGTGCGATCCCGGCTAGGTCAAGGCTCCTGTCTTTTGTCGATCCTCCCGCACCCCACGTGACGCTGATAGCGATCGGGTTGAGGTCGGAGAGACGAGATATGCGGGAAAGTAAATTGTCAAATCCTTGGTCTGTGCAGGGAGGGAAGAATTCGAAGGTATAAAACGGACGATCGGTGGGATGTGCTGCGATCTTGTCTGAGAGTTTCATGGAGAGTACACGCTAAATGAGATGAATCCAGGTCTAACTCACTCCACCACAAATATTTTTGCAGTGCATCATCTCGGCGTGATGACTCGCTGATATGACGCGCTTTCACATGGGGTATGACCCACGTGATGTGCCGGCGGCAATGTGATAACAAACAAAGCCAAACATGCCTTTTCCCCGAACAAGACGCGGGGAGACGTACATTACATAGTACTAGTAGTGCTGTCCCCGTGCAAAGTTAACCATGACATCTCCGTCCACGCCTGCAACCGCTGACTTCTCTTCGACGCCCCCGAAACGAACCAAAATCGTTCTACTTGGCGACCAGAGCGTTGGGAAGACCAGCCTCATCACAAGGTCACATTTGACAGGGCTGACACGCCTCGCATGTCCACTCATACTCGTACACAGGTTCATGTATGATACGTTCGACAATACCTATCAGGCAACAATTGGTATCGATTTTCTCAGCAAGACAATGTACCTGGAAGACAGAACGGTAAGATTGCAGCTATGGGACACTGCTGGACAGGTAAGCCATCGAAACACCTCCTAATGGACCACGAACGCCCTTCCGATACCCACTATCTCCCACCATGTGATAGGAACGGTTCCGTTCGCTAATACCGTCATATATCCGTGACTCCTCTGTAGCCATAGTCGTCTATGACATAACCAGTAAGCACCCTATTTTGTGCTGGTGTGCTTTACATGTTCACCTTGAACGGAGACCGTCAGTCATTCCTGTCGACGTCCAAATGGATAGACGACGTCCGGTCAGAGAGGGGAAACGATGTCATTATTGTGTTGGTCGGCAACAAAGCAGATCTGTCCGAAAAGCGGTTCGTGTGCAGATTCACTTCTGCATTTGTAGCCGACTAGCTACCCTCTAGGGAGGTGACGACCGAGGAAGCAAATACGAGAGCGACACAGTTGAACATCATGTTCATGGAAACATCAGCCAAGGCAGGTCACAATGTAAAATCTTTATTTAAAAAGATTGCATTATCACTGCCTGGGATGGAGAAGGAAGGTCAGTCTGAAGCTCCCAACGCAAGTAAGTAATGGTGGTCGTGAAACTATTCTCCCCTAAAAGACGTCTCCAGAGATCGATGTCACGACATCTCAACCACTCACTGTACCGGAGGCTTCGCAATGCAGCTGTTAATACCATCCTCAGCGGTTGTATGATTGTTCGTACAATATAGTTGCATTCCATGATACAGAACACCATCTCGAGATTATGTATCTCGAGCTTGAAAAGTCTGATTCCATATGTCGCTATCCACGATTCATTGTGTTGCCTGCGCCCTTCGGGTTAGCATCCTTGAATTGAGCCCATTGCTCGTCCTTTCGGCGTTTCTCCTCCGACTTCATTTCACTGAAAGCCGTGCCCTCCATCTCGGAGTCCACAGCTAGCTGCTCTGATGATGTGAGCCTCTCTTCGGACTGGCGCCTGCAAGCACAGATTAAGGAAGAGTAACAGGAGGTGAGAGCAGTTCACCTACCCGCCGCCAGTGACGATATTCCCTCGCTGTCGCTCAACCTCGAGGTATTCGTCAATCGTCATGGTGGGTAAGCGGTGACTTGGCCTGAAAACCTGTGCCTGGAGACGCGCACGATCTGAAGCGCCAGAAGGTAGTATGGTGAATGGTTGCAAGGGCTGTGAGGGAGTGTGGGTAGTGTAAGTGGCGATACAGCTTGTTGAAATCTACCTTGCCACTAGGGTCTAATAGGGCACCTCCCCCACTTATGCGAGACGTTCTTTCAAGTCTCCACAAAGCTTCCTCTTCTTCTTTTACCTTACCACGACGCTCGTTTGCCAGTGGTGGGGGTTGAGGCGGCGGAACATTGCGCAACAGTTCTAGTTCCTGTTCGAGGCTCTCGAGCTGAGAGCATGCTTGGACGTAGCATAATCTTAGCAACAACAGGGAGGCTTCCCGAAGGATATCTTCAGTCTCGTTTTCGTCATCGTCATTTGCAGCCGAACTCCGGGAAGTGGGGGGAAGTAAGGAGAGCGTGAGATCAAAGATATTGGATGATTCACTGTCAACGGGTCGCTGTCTCCGATATTTTCGGACTGCGTGAATACGGGCGCGAAGATCTCGCTCGGCCTTGTACTGCTGAATTTTTACTTCTCGTCGTTTAGCAGCGTCCTTGAGGAGGGGTAATTGCGTGTGAAGAGTGCGCTCTGCTTCTGATACAACACCGAGATGTCCTAGGTTAGATATGAATGTCTTTAAATGATTCTATCAACGGACGGGGTTGGCATTCTCTCCCTGACCTTCGTGCTGGAGCTCACCTGAACCTGACTCAAGTTGACCACACGCTCGTCTGCCTCCGTGAATTTGGACCGGTTCTCCACTTCGGCAAGGACAAACGGAACTGTCAAATACACGAGGTCTCTAGTGGAAATATCTTCAAGCGTATCATTCGCACTGAACAACGCAAGTGCTGTGACTCTTGAGTTGACTTGTTTCAGATCGGACAATGTTGATCGAAGCAATTCCTGAGGAAGATTGAGAATGAGGTAGAGCTGCGGGGCCTTCGTTGTAAATACCTGAGTCTCATCATCGGCGGTGGGCAGATTGTCTGCCCTCGAAGCCGTGGAAAGTGCCCTTGCGTATAACACCGGGAGTGGTTGAGTGCTTGCCATGACGTCTCGGTGTGCGATTATGACACGGATGTGGTTATCGGTGTCCGGGGGTCGTGTCCCGGCTAATGTTATCCCAACGCGTACCACCGGTCGTGTCACGGCGTGCCGTCGCACCTACGCTGGCATGAAGGAGTCAGTCCACTTGGAGGTTGAAAACCAAGCAGGGAAGTCCCGCTGCAGCCCAGACACCGGAGACGACCTCTTTCACTGCTCCCGCAAGCGAAGCCCGCAAGATTTGCTTCACCTCGGAAGCGACGACTCAGGATATGTGCAGGGAAAGATATTCATGTGCTGGCCGCCCGCGAATGGAACTCGTCGCTTCAATCTTGAAGTATCTGAGGATGGTTCCATCAACAGATTCGAGGTGGCCCTCTCCGAGAAGTGCTTCCAGGAGGTGGAGGTGTTACCTTTCCGACCCAACGATCATATCTGTCTCGCCCTCAAAGGCGTAGAGGTCGAGTCGCGCAAGAAATCCAGTGCTCCCTATCTACTGCCATTGACCTTGAGGTATACCAGCGGTGTTGCAATCAAGTACCTCAGCGGTACCAACGAAGGCAAAACAATCAACACATGGCAAGGTACGTATTTACGATTACATCGCTGTGATCACCCTCTTCAGTGCGCGACATTAACTAGAACACGCTTCGATGGAAGATTGGTACAGCCCCGGCCGTATGAGACGAGTGTCTGACGTGATCATGGATGACGTATCCACGTCTGGAATGCCAGCTCCTTTGCTCGGTCTTGGAGACATTGATCGGTCCACGAAACAGCCTCTCGGTGACCAGGTACAGCGAAGCGACCGCTGTACGTCAAGTGGCCATCGCGACGCCAAGTGTAGCACTAATCAAATCGACCGCGTGAAGTTAACTAAATTGGAAAAGAAGAAACTCAAACGGCAGGCACAGAAAATGCGCGGTTCCCGCACTTCAAGCCACGTTGAGCATGATGCACCTAAGCCCATCCATTTAAACGGAGATGGCGGTGAGCGGGTCGTGCTCCCTCAAGCCCCGCACGACGTGACTAGTGTCTATACCAATGACGGGGGAGACGACAAAATATTACCGACGGTCCCAGAAGATAGTGGGTCTGTTCAAACTTCAAGAAGTACACAGCTCAGGACAGATACGCACCCTGGGGAGTCAGGCTTGTCGATGGGATCCGTGTTTCGGACAGAAATGGTTAGCTTGTATGCTTTCTCTCATATCGTGCATTAACAGGTCTTTGACAGGGCGACCAATTCTCACCACTGAATGCGCTCCGCAGTGGCCACGAGATCATCAATGTCATAGGCGTCGTACTCCAAGCCAATGCCCCAAAGAGAACCTCCACCAACGGTTAGCCAGTTTCTTTTTTTTTGTTTTGAAAACGCGACCAACTGTTTATACTCGATAGAGTGGTCACGTTCGTTTACCATTGTTGATCCTTCAATAACCTCTAGCAGCAGCCTCTCAGCTGTTGGTGTCGGAGTGACCTGCTTCCAGAAAACCTACGTTGAGTGGCTTCCTCAAGTAGCAGAGGGCGATGTTGTCATGCTGCGCAAGTTGAAAGTCGGTAATGGCAACGATGTGTTTTCCCAGGACCGACTGAGGTATCTTCGTAGATTTCCGAATTCAGCGGCGTTTTGAAAGCGATTGGCTACGCAGACAAACTGCGCTGGGCTGTCTATGATTCCACCACGAACGACGCTCGATCCGTTAACAGAGGGCAAGCGCCTGAGGAAGAAGCAATCGGCAACAGGCTTGGGCTATTTCTTCACTCCCTTCTGGACACCCCGCAAAGACGGTGTGGAGCTACAGTATTGCCGCAAGCTTTTGGCATGGTGGAAAGGATTGCGAGGAACAGAGAAAGAAGTGATCTGTGTACAACGTACCACCCGCCCTTCTAAAGAGCATCGCTTATTGTGCGAAGCATCCCCAGAAGTCGTTCCAGATGGCTTTTTTAATTGCACAGTCGAGGTTTGTGACAATGAACGCTGAGGCACTCTAGGCATTCACTGTTGTTCTAGATTTTACACAAGTTCCACAATCATGGTGGCTCGTATACAGTGTATGTGACCGACTACACGAGCAACCCTCATACGTACCCCCTCCAACCTCATTGGTGTCCGCCAGGCCTTTGCGATCGTATCTTCCCTATTGAAATGTGGGATGAAGCAACAGGCATGGCGCAACTTATGAATGCCGGGGAGTATTGGTACCTTTACAATGTTCGAGCAAGGTTGAACCGGAGTGGCTACCTTGAGGGCAGAATGCAAACTGCCTCAAAAGTCATTCAACTGAGCGAAACACAGCTTGACAAATTCCCGCACTTGAAAGCCCTTGTTACGTGAGTTCTGCAATCCCTACTTTAATGTTTGCATTTTATGACGTGTACAGGCGGAAGCAAAGCTTTTCGGAAGGTGGTTTGAGCGCTGGTTTACCGAATTCCTTCCCGTACAAATTGTTCCAAGATGTAGACGACACGAATACCTTCTTTTCGTGCGTCGTTGAGGTTGGTGACATTGCCTCCACCTTCCGTCTTTCAGCACAAAGCACACGCAGGTTTTGTCCTATTGATTACGATCCGCGGGACGGGACCACCATCTACGCAACCGATTACACATACAACCCGAGCTTCCCG
Organism: Pisolithus marmoratus; assembly: GCA_024613145.1. NCBI lineage: Eukaryota > Fungi > Basidiomycota > Agaricomycetes > Boletales > Pisolithaceae > Pisolithus > Pisolithus marmoratus. Next base: position 108,588 of record JANFAE010000009.1, read on the forward strand.
CGGCAGGTATCTGCTGCCGAGTGGGCGCGTTGTCTTGACTTTCGCGTACTGAGGATCAAACTGGACGACGCCCAGTCGCAAGTGGCACGCGACATCTGCATGGGCAGCTTTTACAGAATATTGAACTTGCGTCTCATCCGAAGGGGCGATGGTTCTAACACCCACGGACGCTTAGGCGGTGAGGACCGACTCTTTCTTCCTCTCACTGATCAACAAGCAGAACTACAATCGACCCTGAAGTTGTGAGCAGCACGTCAAATTCTACTCCTACTTATTGATGCAGCGACGGTTCAGGAACAAAGATAAATGGAAGCGGGAATTGATGCTGGATCGTGCATGTTGGGCCACCCCGCCAACACCTCAGCCGGTGACGGTTCAACTTGCACCTACCGGGTCCAGTACCATCCATGAGGTCCTCTCGAGTACTACTTGTTCCAGCACGTTTACTGTCGTGGCACGCACGGTCGACTTCTACCCGTTTCTCCTTGAAGACGCTTGTGTCTTGCGTTGTATGAAATGTCAAGCCGAGTGAAGTTCATGAATTGACTTTTCTGTTTCATACTAATTATTTTCAGTGTCCCGCTGACTTTCAAGGCCTGTCCAAGGTGTGATGATATGTTGGAGACCCACTGCAGGTGGTGTTATTGTTTGTACCTTCGGCTCGAGGACGATGCAGGCGACAATCTCAATGTGTCACTGTGCGATAAAGAGGTACCTGATTTGCCTTTCTTACAAGTCGGGCAGCTTAGAAGCTTCGTCAGTGCACTCTTTTGCAAGATACTCCGGCAGACGATTTCCATTACGACCGTGGCGCCTTCCGAAATTTCCTTGCTAAGCTTAAACCGGTCATTGGAAACCTCGCAGAGGTTCATGATGCATGGTCGGCGAATAAAGAAAAGGAGATCGAATCACCGCGCATGCATTTCACGATTGAAAGTTGGGCGATCGGTGACGACGAGCGTGGGTATGGTCTTCTCAGCTGCACCCCCGCATAAACTTCTGCGGATCTGTCGTCTAGGTACTCTGTTTGCGTATATATTGTACTAATCGTAATTAGCTGGTTGCTTACTGGGCAATCAGTGGGTGGAAGGAGAGTACGAAGAGCGTATTACATGCTAGTGCCTTCTATATAGTCTGAGTTTGAGTCCGAATTCGGTAGTATGCATTAGTAGTACCTCGAAATTTGGCGGCTCAACGCGACTTAGTACGACACCGCGATGTCCATCGTCTCGCCAACGCTTATTCCACGGCCACCACTGATCCCATTAGTCCTCCCGAAAGCACCTCACTTCGGCCCAGTCCCACTGCCGAAGCGGGACAGGTTCTACGGAAGACTGAGCACTCGCCGAGACCTGGAACGCGAGATGAATGACTTGTCAGACGAAGAAGGTGATCTCGAAGAAAGCGTATGTCATGACAGAAGCTGGGGAGCACCACATCCATGCTCATCGATAGATCTATTCCTTCTGCAATGCAGAATCTGGAGGTCCGTAATCGCGGATTTTCTTGGTACATTCCCATAGGGCGGCATGCCACGCAACTGGAGGAAAAAAATGATGTGAGCTCTTCCTCATACTACGGCATGGCATGGACAGGCGTGAGCTGTGGGGATCTATTATAGGCAGAAGATGATTCAGAGGGTTCAGAAAGTGGGCAGTCTGGCGACCATTCTCCTTCAGCAAACGGGGAGGAGAACGATGAATCCGGGGCAGACCTAGACGCAGGCATGGAAGACATGGACGAAGAACGTCCTTCGGACGACGTCGACGTTACGTCTGATGACACCGATTACGAAGACGAGCAATCCGAGGTTTGAAAAGGTACGTGGTTGGTGGTACAATCTAGCAAATGTACATAGCACAACAAATAATTTATGTCTTGCAAAGTGAGCCGCCCAGTCAAGCGAGTACACCCTGTATGTCAGATATGGACAACAATTGTCTGCCATGCCCACGCCGCCGAGAATTCCCAGCCATAACCAGAGGTCGCACCCATACCCGGACATGTCCCTGCTTTTGTTGCAGTCACCAATGCTTGCGGTAGAAAAGTCAGGGAGGTAAGTAGGTCCGCATCGATCTGCTTTACCTGGAGACGTGTGGATCAGCGATTCGAGGAGATGGGGATTGCCACGACTTCGTTGGTCACTTACGAGCACTGGTTGTACAATGGAGACGTCGTTTCTTGACGGTGCTGGATGATACCGTGACGTAGGAAGCTGCGCTGTAGACCCTATCCCGCGACGGACGGCAAGCGAAACGCTTGACGCCATGGACACGCGTACGTGATGTGCTGACTGTGACTTGGGTCTGTGTAATGCACTGCTGGAGAAATCCCACTGTGGCCCGTGAGCACCATCTCAAAGATTCAATGGGAATACACTGACTAGGATGAGTTTGTTATCCTCGCCTACACTGCCGAAACGATAATTGCGAACATCGCACCGCAATTCGTCGAATGCAACGGCGGAGACGAACGAAGAGTGTCCTTGACACCTGGCAACCACACGCTGTTCCAATGGCGAGAATATTGTTAGCAGGTCATCCTGTCCTCCAGTCTATGTATCGTCATTGGTCAACGATAAGGAAAGAAAAAAATTCGGTACGGACGAGGATGAAACGGCCATCAGGGGACCATGCGACACAGGTGAGCGCGCCAAAGTATGAAGCGTAGCAGTCAACTAGTCTACATGGGAAGATCACCACCCAAACACCAACCGCACCTGGAAAAACTTACTGTTCTGCCAAGGCATCGATGACACGCAAACAACCGTCTTCCGATATTGCGGCAACGTACTTGACATCGGGGGAGAACACAAAGTCTGTACGTGTCAATGAGTATGAAACCATGCAGAAAGGGGACGCACGTACCCATGATGCTGCGTTTACTGACTCTCCAGTGACTTACTGGGTTCTTGGCTATACCCTTGTCTGCCCTTTCTTTGGCAGCTACACTAGATTCAGGGTGCCAAGGGGGGGTGGTGACATGCATCGTTGATGTTGGATCCCACTCGGTACCTCCTGTGCGGTTGCGATGGGGCGTGAACCTGAGCAGGCACACCAGGGGTGCTTGGACCTGGGACGTTGAGCGTGGATGATGTCACCGCATTGGGTATAGATGGACTGAACACGCCATCATCTTTTTCCTTGTCGTAGACGACGATGGTTCCGTCTGCATGCGAAACCAGGAATAGCGTGGGTGATGTAGGCACCCAGCGAACCGCAGTGCACGGAGAGGAAGAGATAGCACCCTTCGTGGATTATTGAAGAAGTTTCCGAACATGTAAGTGCATACGTACCTGTTTGTTTAGACGGGCATAACGACTGGATATGGGATCTGTACGTTTCTCAGCATATCGAGCGTAGGGAGATATGATACCGTACCCAGCCATACGAGGTCGCCTGTGTTGAAGCCGATGACGACGTCCAGCTTCTCTGCAGATGCAGTGCGGGGATTAACGTCATGACAGGTGGGGAAGGCAGAGAAGGCAATTCTCATTAGGGGTTCCTAAGGAGATCAGCATTACAGCACGAGAAGAGATGGGAGGAGTCGTAGTATACCTTCGATTTTGACCCGACCTCTACCCAATGGAATGCTCTGTTGCAATTATAAAACAGAAAGGTAGCATCCCCATGTTTGTTCGAGAGAATTTTGCTGAACCCCTCGATGGTCTGTACGCGAGTGATGAAAGTGGACGACGTAGTGCGCATGTTGTGTTTTGGTCTAGAGACGACCTTTCTCCTGCCTGCTGAGGGATGGGCGAAGAGAGGATGATGCGCCTCTGGCGTGATGGGCGAGTCCTGGGGGACGGATGCCTGCGGGGAGGAAGCCTCTGGAGGGGTCTGGCTGTCATCGTGTGTCTCGGTAGAGGACAGACTGTGCTCGTCCAGGAGAGACTTGTCCTTGTCTCTCCTAGAATCTTTCGTCAGATTAGCGCCAAGCAGCTGTGCTAGGCCGGGTGAACCAGCATGCTTTGATGGATTGAAGCGGATGGTGACCGCTGAGATGCGAGAGGGGTAGGCTGCTGTGCTGTTGCCAGCTGCTGCTGCTGCAGCGGGTGTGCTGCTCGCCTGATAGGTGGGGATGGCGGGGGGCTTGTGCTCCTCTGTGACGGAGTAGACACCTTCCGGGGCGACGAACGCGCTGTCGCTCTCCATCGATGGGTGCTATGTAGGGTGGGACGTGGCTTATTTAGTATTTTACAACTTGGCCACTCTCACACTAACATGTCGGATGGAACGGATCACCACCCGCGCCAGCGGATCTTGCTTGACTCTGTACCATGTTCACCCCTCTCAGGCGTCTGTCGTCGTTTGTAAGTTGTTCAGCCCACAGTCCACCTCCTCGCATCCAGTTCTCGCACGTCCAACCCCCCCGTCGTTGGCAGACCACCGCTGCAGCCGAGCCTCCACCAGCGGGCGGCCACCTCTCCACTGTAGCGTCATCCCAGTTCCCTCGTACGACGCGTGATGCTGCACTGCGCACCCCAGGCATTACTTGGGCAAATGAAGATACCCCTCCACAGAACATCATCGGCAGCAGAGAGACGAGAAAGATGAACATGTACCAGGCCATCAGGGATGCACTCAGGTCCGTATCATACATCCGTCACCACCAACCGTGTTCATCGTCGAATAGCATCGTACTCGCCAAGGATGACACCACAGTCGTGTTCGGAGAGGACGTTGCTTTCGGAGGTGTGTTCCGCTGTACAATGGTAAGGTCCATCCCCCTGTTAGCTTCGTGACTCGCTGAGTTCCTGTCTCTTGGCAAGGGTCTTGCGGAAGAGTTTGGTGCGTACGAGCGTCGGCACTAGGAGATGCACCCTCTAACCCCTGGTTTCTGAAGGACGCGAACGCGTGTTTAATACCCCCCTGACCGAGCAAGGCATTGCTGGCTTTGGTATCGGGTTGGCATCTATGGGCCATACCGCTATCGCCGAGATACAGTTCGCAGACTACATCTTCCCTGCGTTTGACCAGGTACCGCTCATATACACGTCTAATCAGCGAACACGTTATTCCGCCCACGTGCAGATCGTAAATGAAGCAGCGAAATATCGGTATCGTGCTGGTGGACAGTTCTCGGTCGGTGGGCTCACCATTCGCACACCCACCATGGCCGTCGGTCATGGCGGCCTGTACCACTCGCAAAGTCCGGAGGGCTTCTTCCTAGGCGCATCTGGCATCAAGGTAGGCTCAAAGCGAGACGTTGCTTAGACTGCTAGCCTTACTACTGGCTTTCACGTTCAACGATTATCTAGATCGTAATTCCTCGATCACCCATTCAGTGCAAGGGTCTACTTCTCGCGTCTATCCGCGACCCGAATCCGGTTCTGTTCATGGAACCCAAGATTCTGTACCGTTCAGCAGGTGAGTCAACGATTTTACGTCTACTTTCACGAGGTGCGGAGCCTCGTCATTAGTTGAACAGGTTCCAATCGACGACTTCACGTTACCGCTGTCTCGTGCGGAAACACTCCTGCCAGGCTCGGACCTTACACTCCTCACGTGGGGCACCCCTGTTTACCACTGCGAATCTGCCATCTCGTTGCTCCGTTCCCCCCCGTCCGCCCTTGAGCCACTCGTACCTCCTTCGTTGCGTTCCGCCTCAGTAGAATTAATAGATCTGCGCACCATTCTCCCGTGGGACGTCGAGACGGTGGTGGAGAGCGTTAGACGTACTAGAAGGCTTGTCATCGTTCACGAGGCTGGTATGACAGGCGGTGTCGGTGCGGAAATCGCCGCTGAAGTCCAGAAGAGAGCATTCTTGAGACTCGAGGCACCCATCAGGCGTATCACGGGTTGGGAGTAAGTTAGGTTTCTTCATGATCTCCCGTTCAGGTTCTCATTCACTTCATCCTATCCAGCGTGCCCGCAGCTTTGCAGTACGAGAAATTCAATATGCCTGACCCAATACGTATATTGGATGGAATTATGGAGACGCTAACATATTAACCTGTCTCTGAGTAGTCACAACAGGATGCATATTTCATACAGCCAGTCATGAGAGGTGCACCGAGTAATATACATCGCATCCCGGCATATCGCACATTTGCAATATTCTTGGCAGGTCCTCTATTAAACTACACCGATGCTTCGATCGCCCACTTCTCGATTAACCCGCGGCGGACAAGTACAGCTTCAAGTGCCAGAGAAAACCTTTGTTGTCGCCACCTCCGAATACCAAAAGCATTGATCAGCATCTTGTGAAACTCGCCGTTTTCAGAGATGTGCTCAAATAGACGCAGTAACTCTTGCTGGTACAGTATTGACATGTTCGTGGCTGAGTGCACGGTGATATCACCTTGCTTTGTCGGTTGGGACAGCATGTCCAAGACGCGAGACAATTGTCTTGGGCGTCGCGGAGGTCCGCAGGAATCTCGGGAGCAAAGAATGAACGGAAGGAGTGCAAGAATGTGGGTGGCACTGCACGGTCTTATGCCCATGGACAGCGACGTAAATTCCAGCGTCAGTCGCCCCCCAGGTTTTATGTTCCTGACACTTGAGAAGGGATTGGCAGTCGAGGTTGATATGGTCGCCAGACGGGCGACTTGCCACGAAGGGACAGAAGAGGAGCCGAAGGGGTCAACAGGAGATCTATTGCGAGGGCTACATATTCTTGCTCAGGTTAAGGAGTAATCACGGACCTTGGTGTTGGCCATCCAAATATACCTACTCCGATGAGTCACCAGAAGCGTTAGAAAGGGGCTGAGGACAGAGCACTTACCCAGCCCTCGGTCGGCCTGCATGCGGTCACCTGCAGTTAACGAACGGAAGGGAACATCTCCTGGCTTACCTTGTGGCTGAGCCATAATCCCATAGCATCAACCCACAGTTTCCACTCCATGTGGACGCATATATTCCAGCCGTTCACTTCTATCCCGCGAGTGAGGTCAACTAGATCGACTAGAGGGTCTCGGAATTCGATCACGCCTTCGAGAACATCCTGGATGACCATGTTGAGGGGTAACGCGATGCGGTGGTTGGCGCGAATGCTAGCGTTCTTGACGAGTTTAGTATATCGTGACGGCCAGAGGGAGCACGACGGTGTGATGACGGTGAGAAGTGCTCGGAGGGCAGCTCTAGAACGTGCCTGATCTTTCCTCCGGGACCGTGTCCAGGACAACCAGAGTAGAGCGCAGAATATGATGACCAAAATGCCTGATAGCCGTAAATCCTTGAAAAACCGAGGAATGTCCTCGAGAAATGCCTGTCCCTGCCAAGCTGTAGTCCTGAGGTTTAACAAAGGACAGAATGCCATGATCGAAAGGTGTTTTCTTTACAGTAAAAAGTGAAAAAGAGAACGACGCCAGCAGGATTTGAACCTGCGCCCTCAAAGAGGAACAGATATCGCGTGAGTTCGAATCTGTCGCCGTAACCACTTGGCTATAGCGCCTTAGAAAGTAAGCTGGATTTAGTGGTATTTATAGGCCCAGCACCGCTGACGTCTTGTCCCTCCGCTCCGCTGAAGTTGAAGGGCACTTTCAGTCGACACACATGGATTGGTATGCCATTTCCGCTGACTTGTCCTCATCTTACTGACTCACAGCAATTAGCCTAGAGCTCAGCATTCGACAGCAGGTTTTGTCCGACCTGGTCACTCTCAAGCACGAGACTACAGATGCCCTCACTTCCATTCAGGAGCTCATTCGGTCGAAAACAGTACTGCCATCGGAGACGTATGACTCGGATGTAGATGGCACCGCTCGACACCAAGTAACTCCGAGAATCTTTATGGTACGTGGCCTTCTCCGAACCACCCTCTATGTAACTCACAGGACACAGTCCGAAGCGAGGGCCCACTGTCACATTGCGTTTGGAGAACACGTTGCCAATCTTTCGGAGGTGCATATTCGCTGCCAGAAAGATGCCTTGGTTACACCCTTACTTGATGTCTTGCACGATGCACCCCACATTGACTACGACCGGTGTCTCTCATGGGACGGTAATGCATTCTCGCCGTACTTGATCACCATGCTAAAGTTGATTGATTTGCAGAGTGGGCCTTACCAGATCAGTTGGTATATACGACTGTATCTGCGTTACTTCGCGTTTCCTTCGTTAACGAGGACTGCGCTGGTCCCGTCATCAATGCAATCCTAGACTTCATCACAGAGGTTATCGAAAAACTCAGGGTGTCAAACTGTACGTACATGCATGGATGTGATGCATTATCTGATGCCATGATTTCACACTCTAGCCGTGGAAATTTTCACCCAGCTGACACCCTCAGTCCACGGCCTTTACCGTGCCATAACTTCCACCATATATCCTTGGACTACGTCCCAATGGCATCTTCTCTCACGCGCACTCGACAACCTTGTGGAAGATTCTATTCTCGAGCGTATCAACCATCTTCTTCTCGAGATTCACCAGGAAGCAGATGTTGACATTAATTCTGACGCCTCTCTGTTCTTGTTTTGTCACACTTTCATATCCCGATACGTTTCTGCCGGACGACCACTCAGCGGGTATTTCATCGTGTGCTGTGTCATGGAAATGCAGTGGACCGTACTTGCCCAATCCCTCATCCCCGTTTCTTCCAAGGGAATTCCGTATGATGGCCTGCGTAGAGAAGCCGCCGCCGCTAACAGGGCGTGGTCTACCTTGATGAAACAAGCTGCACAGAAGGTATTACTCCAGGAGGAGACCGCGGAAGCCTTACGATCCACTGTAAAAGGAGCTTTGCAGTGCTTCAATGACCTTCTGGGTCAGATGGAAGACATGGACACAGAGCCGCCGTTGGACACTTATGCTTGGGAGACCATGTCCGAGAGCTTGGTATGTCACTAATTGGCAGTCCGAACAGAACCGGGGTTTAACTTTTTCTTTGCAGAAATTGGCTTCCATATGCTGTGTTGCCATCGGAGAACTTGATTCCGATCTTTACGCCTGTCTTGGTTTGCTCTTAAGTGACAAGTCTCCAATCATAGATAATCTCGTACAAGAAGCAGCGTTGAAATCTACCACTGTGGTTATACAAAGGCTCGTCCGAACACATGTTTCATGTCACATATGAACTTATTCCTCTCCGACAGCTTCACTGAAATTGCCGACGAACTAGTCCACCATTTGCGCCGTTTTGTTACTTCCCCCTTATCAATATTTGAGTTCGCGTTCAATTCTGAGAAGCGTGCCCCCCCGCCACTCACAGCTGCGGCAAAGTGTTTTGCCTTATGCATCAAAGTGAGTTGAGTACCACTCGTCGGCGGCTCTTTCTCACGGGCATCAAGCTTGCTTCTGGAGAGGACTCGATCATGTCTAACATGTACTCTCTGCTGAACTTCATTGCAGCGATCAGCAAGGAAATTACTGAAACTTCGTCGCAACAGCTGCTGCATAATCCACTTTATGGTTCGCCCTACGCATCATCTGCTGACCAACTTACGTATTGGAGCGAGGAAACGGCTCTTCGGGGTCGCTCGGACGATGAGAAGCGGCTTATTGGAATAACAACCATATCCGTTGTGGCGCGCCTTGCGTTAGAGTTCGATAATGAAGAAGTCACGAAGTTGACAATTTCAATGCTCTTGCAGAGGTTACGAACAGTGGAACCGACACTTGAAGCAGCCCTCGTGTATAATTTAGCGGACCTCGCACTAGTGGCACCGGCGGATGCGTTTGTTGAAATCGTGAAGGCGTTCTCGTCGATCAACCGCGTTGCAAATTCGGATGATCCCAGGTTCTCGAACAATATGGTTGATTGCTTTCAATTTATGCTTTTGCCTATCTTCTCACCTTGTTTGCAATGCAGGTATTGGCAGCGCAAACGCGGCTTGCTCGGGAACTAGACCGGCGGCCTGACCTTTATGGCATATACTTGGAAGAGCTGCTTACCTTGTTCTCTGACAAGGGTGTTGCCATCCAACATGCTGCATCATCCGCCCACCATGTTAAGGTTTGTTCTTAGTTTCATTCACCTGGTGCCTGCTTCAATGATGTGCATAAGACAGAGGAAATGATAGAACAACTGGCTTCTCTTTTGCTGCCTATAGAGGCTCTTCTCAACCATGCCGACTTCTCTCCGCAAGCTAATGCTTCTCCCGAGTTAACGTCGTTATTCAGGAACATGTGGCTCCTGTGCGTGCTATTGAATCTTACCTTTGCGGAGGATAAGGAGCGAGAGAAATCTGCAATGACATGGCTCGTTCCTGCACTTGGTCGCATAGCTACGAAGACCCCTATACTAGTCCTCGAAAGTGCCACTGACGTCCTCAGTGACCTCGAATACAACACCAACGTCCGCCAAGAATATGCTCGCTCAGTGAGTCTTGTACACTCGTAGATGGGTGTAGGTGCTAAGGCCAGTAGGTAATATCGAAACATCGCGCGTGCTTAGCGCGTTACATTCCGATGCGAGCGAGCGAGACTCGGTCACTATCTGCTGGTCAAGTCATTTTCGTATTGGCTATGCACGATGTGGAAACTCTACGTTCTGATGCGGGTTTACCATCATCATTGGTGTCATATTTCACGAACCCAAGCTTAAACAAGCATGCGGCTCTCAACGCGTGCATGGAAGCTCTTGCCGAGAAGGTATGTACTTCCTAGGAACGTTTGGGGCATTCTGACCCTCTCGTTAGGTCATCCAAGATTGCGTTTCGAGTCTCAACATCCAAGCAGTGGAACAGGCCCTTCCCGTTCACTTGTCGTACGAGCTACGGGACCTTCTAGTATTCAGCACGCACCGCGTTACTCGGGCACGCTGAAGTCGCCAACAAATATTTGAACCGTCTGATTACATCTTTCCCGTCATTGATGTGCGATCCAACGCTCGTTTATGCCATTCTCGAGTGTCTTACTCTCTTGCGACGAGCTTGTGAGGGTGAATTCATAGACGAGGTATTCTTTTTTCCCCCCATTCTTTGATAGTGTCTAGTCGTTCTGATGCAAGTTTTAGTACAGCCCCAAACATGAATTCTACTCCGAGCGTACGGGAATCACCCTCCAGTTAACAGATGATTACAAAGTTCGCAACGACATTTTAAACCAGCTACAGATTAACGCAAGCAATTGGTTTGAACTTGCCCTCGGTCGGGCACCAATAGAACTGCAGTCGATTTTGCAGGTAGGTAATTCGATGCTGATACGGACAGTGTCATGTTTTGAATCCTCACCCCAGAAATATCTCGCCGCGACTCACTCACTGACTGGCACTGATACGGCAGAACTCGGAGCGTCAGTAGCAGAGCAATTCGCCAAAGCCTTCGGGCCGGTGCATCGCCAGCTCAGTAAGTAGTGCAAGTAGCTCCCCCCTAGTTAACAGTCTGACCAGTGATTAGCTGCGCTTCACTCACTTTCACACTGGAAATCGGACCGATCCAGGGTCCTTACGAGTCAGTTGGCAAGCAAAGGTTATTTTGCAGGGGAAGCCGCAGGTTTGCGCCTCGCGTGCCATGAAGGTAAGGAGTCAACCCACTCTTCACGCAGTGGGTTGTACGTAGTTTGATTCCATAGTTCCGGGTGTCTTGGACAAAAACCCGCCTCAACGTACATCTTTAACCGTTATTGAAGCGTTGAAGAGGAAAATGGAGGAGACGAGTGTCGGAATTTGGAACAAGAACACCAGTCTAATGGTTCAGGACCTCAAGCGACTACTTTTTCGTTGTGCCGCCATATTAATCTCACTGGACGAGGTGCGTGAACATGTTCGCATCTAGCAAGGGCATCTACTGATAGACACGGAAGTGCGAGTATGACCTTCTCCATCGTTTGGTTACGCTGCCATTCGAAGTTTTCACTCCAGCCGCTATTGCTACGGGTATTGAAGTCTGGACCTGGGTGATTGCTGAAAAGCCCTCTATGGAAGTTGCGCTGATGTCAGAGGTTTTGTCGGCATGGTTTGGCACTGTGAGGGAAAGGAAGGGAGTCTTCTCTCAATCTCTAAAGTGGGCATCTCTCCAGCTTACGGAAGGTTCCGAAAACTAACTCTATCTTTCAGTTACCAAGACCCTTTTCAGCATCCAATTAGCTACGTGCCGACAGACAAGGAGGAAATCGATCGTGCCGCTACCAATGCTCAGCGTCTCCTTATACCTCATACTCTGATTCTTCAAATGTTATTCAGCCGCCTTCAATCTGCCCGTTACCGCCGTTCATCAGTGATGTTCCTGATCCAACGACTTGTCATGCGTTCTGCAAATGCACACAGACTTTTCAGGTTAGTTTGGTAACACATGTCCCGTGTATAGCTAATATCGTCTTACCAGCACGCACCCGCTTGCACGCGAACTACGGTTTTCTTTTCTTCTGTTCGGGTTTGAGACTCTGAAGAGCTCTCATCTGGATGCGTACTGTGAGGGCCTAGTGCGCCAGAGTTTATACCGCACTGCATACTCTTGGTTTGCTGTCCAACCGCAGTAAGTCCTCCTTTCGAATGGAATGAACTGCGATTGAGCAATCTCAGATGGACATATGGGGCTAACCGGGTGCAAGTCACCGCTGACATTAAGATCCTCCAGGAGTTCCTTAGTCACCTCCAGACTGACTGTGTAAAGGGACTCAATTCTTTGTCCAGCCTAACGCCTGGCCAATCTCCCAGTCAGTTATGTAGGTGTACTCGTTCACACTCGCTACCGCCTGCTCATTGTTCATAGCCTATGTTGCATATCTCAAAAACATCAATCATCCTTTAAAGTTATTGGTGGAAAATGAGATAACCAGGCTAACGGTTTGGGCTAACCCTAGTAATGATTCTCGGCGAGGTACAGATCACCACAGCATTACTGAGAGAAGCATGCTCGAGGTAGGATGGAGCATCCTTTTTGACCGCCTTATGCTAACATCGACTAGAATAACTGGCCCACGAGTGTACGAACTGTTTGGGAGATGGATCCCGCCATTGCTCTGTATTTGACGGAACGCTTCAAGAGCCCCTCCGCCTATGCAGAAGTGGAGAGGCTTGTCAGGACCAATCCCACCGCGGTCGCAAGTGCCCCAGAAGGCTTAAGGTTTCTCGTTGATGACAAGGGTTCTATCCATCATAAGAATAATCTGCAGGTCGCAAACATGCACGCTTTGCCAGTTCACTTAACTCACCAATTTTCGCAGTGCATTCTCGCTTTCGCGCCGGTTTCCCCTGTTATTGCTGTGACATTTTTCGAGAAGAAATACAATGATAACCCGTACTTACTTCAATATGCGCACCGCGTGCTCAAGCAACACCCTGTCGAGCTAACGTTTTTCTTCGTTCCGCAAGTTGTGCAAGCCCTGCGCTTCGATGACCTTGGTTAGTTTTTGACATTAACTTTATTTGAGTGGTAGATGGTGACCAGATGCAAAGGTTACATCAAACAATTTATTTTGGAAACTGCAAAACTCTCTTCTCTATTTTGTCATCAAATAATATGGAATATGAAGGCTAACTGTTACAAAGATGATGCTGCCGAGATTGTAGGTTTCCCTATATCCGCTATGTCCCTTCTAATATTCTTTTCAGGAAGATCCTATGAAACCTGCTCTGGATGAGATGATATTTACCATAGTTGAATCACTAACAGGAGAAGCAAGGTCATTTTACGACAAGGAATTCAGTTTTTTCCACGAGGTCACTTCAATATCCGGAAAGCTCAAACCTTTTATCAAGAAGACAAAGCCAGAGAAGAAAGTCAGTTGTTGTGCATAACTCTAAATTAGCCACTCACAGTTTTACAGGCGAAGATTGACGAAGAAATGGCTAGGATCCATGTCGAGGTTGGAGTATATCTACCAAGCAATCCCGACGGGAAAGTCGTAGACATTGACAAGCACTCTGGCCGGCCACTACAGAGCCATGCTAAAGTTCGTATCTTGTTCGGAAATTTATATCATAAGATTGACTCCGTTTGAAGGCGCCCTTCATGGCTTCATTCAAGGTGAGGAAGTCACGTATCGTGGTGGATTCGGATCCAGAAGCATTGCTCGACGACAACCAAGTGGAAAAACATGAAGACTACGAAGTCTGGCAGCAAGCCATCTTCAAAGTTGGAGATGATTGTCGCCAGGATGTACTAGCGCTTCAAGTGATCGCCATGCTCAAGAACATCTTCACTAGCATTGGCTTGCCACTGTATTTCTATCCGTATAGGGTCACCGCTACTGCACCAGGGGTAAATGCTTCAAAATTTGCATATGTAACTCGGAATTAACGGCGTTGTAGTGCGGTGTTATAGATGTCGTGCCCGATTCAACCTCACGAGATGAAATGGGCCGTGCTAAAGTTAATGACCTTTTGGACTTCTTTGTATCCAAATATGGCGGAGAGGAGACTATTGCCTTCCAGAGGGCTCGGCTCAATTTCATCCAGTCTATGGCTGCATATTCGGTGGCATGTTATATCTTACAGGTCAAGGACCGACACAACGGCAACATCATGATCGATGCAGAGGGGCATATTATCCACATTGGTTGATTTCTACATTCTATGCAAGGGCCAACTCACTCAACTCCTGTCAGATTTCGGGTTCCTGTTTGATATAGATAAGTTGTCGGTTGTTGTTCATCTTTCACTGTGCTAAACATCCTCATCGCATATCCACGTCCCGGAGTGAGTGGATTGTCGTATGTCCTAATAGACCTTGTTCTGATTCGCTTGATAAGGGTGTCAAGTTTGAGCCAAGTTCGTTCAAGCTTAACGCTGAGATGGTCGCCCTGATGGGTGGCCGATACTCGCAAGGATATGACCTTTTCCAACATCTCGCCGTTAAAGGGTTCCTGGCACTCCGGCCACATGCCGATCCACTGGTCAGCACAGTCCAGCTCATGCTTGGGACAGGGTTGCCATCATTCAAAGGGGAGGCTACCATCAGACGACTGAAGGACCGATTTGCTCTTGGGCTGAATGACCGCCAAGCTGCTGAGTGGATGATGGGCGTCATCCGTAATGCTCATGAGAATATCCGAAGTACCTTTTATGATGAATTCCAACGCGTACGTGGATCGTGGTCTTCGTACAGATTACTTTGCTGACAAAAATGGGGCAGTTACAAAATGGTATGCTTCCATTGGTCAAGATATGAAGGGTGTTCATTGTTTTACAGGCATACCATACAAGTAACGTCACAGTAATTACCGGCGCATTCGAGAAACAGTAGAAGTGGTCCAGATGCCCAGAGATACCTTCACAGGTAGAGCTGTTGATGCACATAAACTTTCCTCTGTGTATCGTTGTCGTGCTGTGTAGAACTGATCTAAACGGGCAATAATAACGTTGGAGAACTACTGCATGAACAGAGGGCTAGACCGAAAGGAATACTTTTCCCTGCGTTGCTATCAAACTGATTTTCGACTCGAAGTCGTGGTGGGGCTTGACGCGTGACGTTTGGAACGTGAACAAGGAATCCACTGCGACGGAAATATCGTAGATCAAGCACTGCACTAGCATAGGGATAAGGGATGGCATACCCACTGCTACGATGCTTTCGACTGTACTGTTCATGACATCCGAGAATTGAGATACCTCTCGAGTCTACGTGACATGGCGTTGTGGTGAAATTCGAGAACAGAGTCATAGGCAAATTGGTGATAGCTCGGGACTTCGCAAAGCCCTGCCAATCACATTCTCGGTGCAAGGTTCACCATGATATCAAACGTCTCCTTTGCGGTGTACTGATAACTATGCCCCATATGTGCCCTGTCCACGTCGCGTTGCATAGGCATACTTACTGGTCATTCACGTATCATCTGCTTCTTAACGTGAAACAACGTTCTCCATAGGCTTTATCTTGAATTCCCATGTCATGGCAGTCCCCCATCCTTCAGTCGGGGTGTACAAAGGTACATAGGCACTCTTTGACAGTGCAGTGGGATGGCTGAGGGAACTTGGCATTAAAATGTTGAGAGTCGAACCCAGTTAATGTTCGTGCCTATGGCGTGATATCTGCACATTTATTCATTGCGCTGCGCGGTGCGCGAGTTGCCGCACTTTTTTCAAAACTCCAACACTTTTTTCAGAATTGTGCCGCACTTGCACGTTTTACAGTGTGCATTGCCGCGCTTTTTTTAAAAAAAAACCATCTGCAGTAACAAACTACCACACTTTTTTTTTCTTTCAATTGCGCCGCATGGTGCACATTGCTGCGTTTTTCTACCCTTCGTAGTCACAGACTCAACTCACTAAATCTGTGATTCGGAATGTATGACCAAGTACCAAGATATGTATGAAAGACAGTATGAGCCTGCCTGCCCCTACCATTGTCACCGTGAGTGAGAATGATCGCTCAGTCCTCGACCATACATGGTCCGCCAACGTGGAAGACTCAAATTGATAGCTGAAATCGTCAGCAATGTTTGTACTAGGCGAAATGCCTACTGCGCTAAGGCGACTCCCATGCGGCCACTGCGGCTTCTCTCAACGCCTGCCAGACTATACAGAAACATTGGGGGGGGGTGCTGCATGTCAAGTGTCTACTACACTGAAGTCAGCATCACTAGAAACAGTCAAACGAGAGGATGTATGCACCTTGTACCCGGCACTACCGTTTCGGCACCTCGAGCACCCAGGAAACATCAGAAACCCACCTGGGGTCTTCCAGATACTTGCCAGCAGCAGGGGGTGCCTCTCAGACAGACTTGGAACGACAGCGAACCTTCCTACATCAAGCTGACAACAACAGTGTTGGAGATAAGGACAATTAGCGCCATCAGACGTACCACATGTGGAAAGACACCCAACAATGCCTGATAAAGGCAGAGCGGGCACTAGCAGGTTCGACGACACAGTTAACAGGGACCCCACTGACTCCCAACAAGTCGAGAAAGCAATGCTAACTAGGAGCAACAGTCAGTATAGCAAGCGAGAGATGACATGATCAGACGGCTTGCCTGCACAGTCCAAATGCCTCCAAACGGCCTCATGTACCCTCCTAGGACCATCGGGACCCTTGCCGAAGAGGAAGAATCAAAACAAAACCTGAAAATGTCAGTGAATCCGGTCCAAGAGGCTGCAAGCAGCTTATGCTACTCAGCATCCCCATTTCACCTCCTCGCCATCTCTCGAAACGCCTCTGGAATGTTGCTAATATCTACTGGCGGAAGGGGATGCCTCTCGGACGGATGTAGAACGACGATAAACTCGTTATATTCAAAACGGCGGCCTTCACGATCACGGTACAAGGCCAAGGAGCATGTGCACTACAGCCATCTCCGAAACGGGAAGTTGCCACAATGCGGCATGGCAGACACAACCAAACAATGCTCGTACACAACAATGGACTCGAAGCTCCATTTGCAGAAGCTATACCCATTTATTGAATTGTTTTTTGGTATACATTCTTTGAGTTCTATTTTTCTGCAGTCTACTGATCACACAGTGCAGCTTCAGGGGGTGTGTTAGAGTTTGAGTCACCCCTGTGTGATACATACTTTGGTGCGAGTTTTTACTTGATTACATAAGCGCTTAGAGCGCACTTACAGGATCTACATGAAAGTCGCACACTACCAGAAATTATTTATTCTATTCGTTAGTGTTGCAGACGCAGCGTCGTAAAGTACACTGAACAATGTGTAGTGTGACATGGTATGAAAGTCTAGAAAAAAACGCGGCAACGCGCACTGTAGAACGCGCAAGTGCGGCACAATTCTGAAAAAAGTGTTGGAGTTTTGAAAAAAGCGCGGCAACTCGCGCACCGTGCAGCGTGATGAATAAATGTGCAGATATCACGCCATACGTGCCAGCCGTCTTGCAGGTGGGATGAGGTGAATGACGGCATCAGAAGTCACAGTAGGGGGTAAACTAACACATTTCCAACGAGTCTTGCAACTGGGCCGTATAGTTTCGTCTTGATAGCACTTGATCTTACAAGACTTGGCAAGTCGCTCGGCAACGAACACGTACACATATATGTAGTGCAAATCAAGCGCGCCGGTACTTAGCGCTCGTGTGTACCTAACTAAACTGCACCTATTATTAGGATTACGGCGTCGACGTCCACTCTTGGAAGTGTTTCTCGATGTCGAGTACTTCGCGGACAGCCAACGGTGAGCTTCACAGCCTTATGTTAGGCTCCGTCACTGAAAGCGGCCTCTAGACCCTCGCTGGTATGCGGGACACTGACTACCAATATTTCTATGCTAACACACCGCCGAGAGCAGCCAGTCAGATGCGACAGGTAAGCGGTCCGCAAAGTTCCTCAGTATGATTCCTTGAAACAAAGCACAACACAGGCAAGAGGACCGAGTATCCATCTGATTTCAGGCTTTGTGCCATTTTTATGGATGCCCGAGATATCTCAGAACGAATGGTACAGGAGGCACGACTATATGCGTAAGATCCGTGAACGTATATGCCAGCTGGAAGTTCACGACGTATCAGGGATGAAATTCAAAGTGCTCTGACCCACTTGGAAGAGTTTCACCGTCAGCAACAAGGCACACATCAAGCCACGATGACACGGGTGGAGGAAAGTGATGTATGAAGGGCATTTACATCACGCTGCGCGATAAGGGTTCATCATCATCATGTGCAGGAACTGTTCAAGAGCTTGTTTTCAGCAAGTCCCCCTCACCTTGGTAAACTCGTTACTCAACGCAGGTTGGTAATGGAGACTCTGGAAGATGCTGGTGACAACTCCTTCACATCATGTTTGGCTATATGCTAACCTAGCATAGTGCGAAGTCAGTCCACGCGAATGAGAAAAGTACGCAAGCGCCTTTTAAAGACCGCGCAACGGAGGTCGAATGAACAGAGAGAACAGCAACGGGTTCGTCCGTTAAATCCCTTATCAGCCCGCTTACATCTTGCGGCTCGCCATAGCTTATTACCGACGCATCCGTCTTTATCAAACATTACAAAGCGCTCATCGGTGCCTGAGTGTGATGGAGATGGCGCGTGAAGCTGTGTTGTATTCCCTAAATCTTGTTCGTAGTGTTAGGACTGTGGTGCCCGGTCCTCAGTGACCCGTCTGGACATCGGGAGGTCTGGAACGTACTACTAGGAATACATGTTAGCCGCGCCAGGGGAATGAAGGGAAACTAACAAGTTCGCCCATCGAACGATGTATACGGTCGTAATTTGAATTGGAGGTGATTACAGGCCCTAAGCCCAAGTACTCGCACATAAATATCCTAAGAATGAGATTCCACCGACGCATGGTGGGAACGTCAAGAGCGGATGCATCATCCTAAATGGGTCCGTTTTTCTCTATGCGTGGAAGTCATCGGGACGTACCACTCACCTGCAACGTGTGCCAAACAGCGGGGAATTGGTAAGGTATTACATGGAGAACGCTCACTCCTTTCCGCAGGAAAGGTACATGGTCGTCCTCAATGTAGCCGTAGTTGAACTCGGTACCTCTTCGAGGTAAGAAAAAGCTGCGGAAACTCATAGTGCTTTCTGAATCAGCGAGTAGTCCAGCCTGATGTAAACGCTCCTCGACAGAGACCATCGTGTCGAATAACCACGCGGTGTCAATAAAGTAAGAGCGCACAGACGGATTAGGAGCGCCAAGAAGATCGAGAAGGATAAGGTGTTCAATCGTTGTCAACTCTGTCACACTAGCATGACTGAGCAGTCGCCGCTTAGTGTACGGTGCAATATATGTGCTTGACCACTTTTCAGATAAATGTCTGTCGTAGTATTAGAGGCCTGTATTTCCAAACGGACATACTCTACTACCTTGCTCCATATATGGAATCCGTCCCGGTCCAGGTTTTAAAAGCTTCCTCACCGTCGAAGAATACTAGTTGAAGGGAAATGTCTTCAATGTCTTCCTCATCCTCTAATTCAATTTGTTGCCGTCGACGGTCCAAGAGGGGGTTTAAGGCCTCGGCAACATCCAGCATCATGGCGCATGGCGCCGCAGAGTCTGTTGCTCCCACGAACTGAGTTGCAGTAGTTTAGCTGTCGAATCCCGCAAAGTGGACATTGAATGCCACAGACCTGGTTATTGGGATAGTCGGGGAAATACTTGCTATCGTAGTGAGCAGACAAAATGACTCTTCGAGGTGCATTTGGGTCTTTTGTGGCAATGATATTAGTGAAGGTGCGTTCACCGTACGGCGTAAAATCTGTAAAACTGTCTTCCTCGACATACCAATCCAACGACGTTAGAGTCTGAACTATATAATTGCGAACGAAAGTGCTATTATCACTACCCGCTGAACACATTTAGTAAACCTGCGAAAGGGTAAATGGTATCATACGCACCAGGTCGCGGAATCAGTATTTTCGACAGATGAGATTGCGGATCTCGAGGGTCAACGTTCTTCACTGGATCAGCAATGCCCACAAGGGCGACTAGCTGTGCACTGGATAACTGTTCGAGGTTACGCGGAGCAGGTTGCGAATATCGTGCTTGACAGGGAATCCATGGCAACAGCGCGACAACACCCAAGTAAGCAATAAGACTATAGAGCCTCATCACACGTCAGGATGACTGGACGGGGGTGTCGGTGCTCGACTGGCTAATAAGAGCTTGTAGGGTCCACTGTCGCGTACCAAGTACTGAGTGGTCGCGGGGAGTCACGGAAAGTAACGCTCTGTCACAGCTTCCTACAGGTCTGCACGGTCATATACCTTGGTCACTGACGTTTGCATAGACTTTCTCATGATAGTTGTCTTTGGTCTCTGGGTAACTGCAAGCTGTTGCTAAGGAAGGGTGATCAGTTTTTGACGAAGATACTACAGGTGATAAACAAAGCTGGTGGACTTGTTTATCAGCGCAGTTTCACAGGTTAGAGCTGTCCCCCTGCTCAATGACAATTAGCTGTGATGTGGACATACCAAGATGGCCTCGCTCAGCTCACGTCAAACGAATACCTCGTTCTCGCTGGGACCTTGCATGGTATCCATGCCATCACTAGCCGTCTCTCGCCCTCAGGACCTAGTTCAGGAGCTCAAGTCATTGAGGGAGAGTCCTTCAAATTGACCATTCTACTCACAGTCACAGGTATGTGTACTACGTCTTATCGGTGAAGGAATGCATGAATGAAGCGTAAATCAGGAACCAAGTTTGTTCTGTCGACACCGTTGGTGGAGACAACTGCGGAATCTATCTTACAGAGGGTGTACGAAATCTATTCAGATACGGTCATGAAAAATCCCTTCCATACACCAGAGATGCCAATCCGCAGTGATGGTTTTGACTCTCGCATAGCTGCACTCCTTGGTTCTGGACAATCATAAACGCTGTCAGTGCATTGCCATAGTATACGGGGGTTATATATGTCTGCTTGATTGCTCGGATCTGTTTTCTAAAACACGTGACAATAGCTTGGGAGGCGATCTTGGATCCACCCCAACTTGTTTACTTCTCTGTCCATCATCACTTGCAATCATTCGATGCAAGCTCAAGCGCTTTCGACAACTAACGGTGTCGAGGGAAGCGCCTCAGCCATCTTTTTTCACTTCAATCCTGACGTCGTCACAGTCCCTGACAAGCAGTGTGAGCCTGCAGTGCGTCGAGACACTTCTCAGAGCCGGCCTTGGTTGCATAGCGTACCTGAGGCAAGCAAAGCTTTTGTTCGATCTTTGCTCATCGTTGACGGGAAGGTCTCAGGGGCCTATTGCCTTTTGAGAATTTTTCAGAATGTGAGTGCATACATGCGAGGCCTTAACTTACGTTGAAGTGTCTCTGCAAGATCACCTTTCTGCTGAAATCAACAATACGCTGTCGACACAAACGAGTGGCTCGTTTCCCACCGATGGCCAAACTAGACGTACTGTCAGTGGTGTGACCATCATGAACCTGAAACGGGGGTTCACTAACGAGGGTGACAAGATATTGGACTACTTGGTGTGTATATAATGTCTGGACCACTCAGGTGCATATATGCGTACGTTTCCTAGGAGCATGGAATTTTCGATGCGATTGAGAAGCAATACCTGCGCAAATTCATATTTGCTGTCTATTTGGTAAGTTCCCCGTCACCAATGTCGACACCTGTTGCAAAACTCCCTCATAGGACGGCAATGACCCCAATAAGTATGTAGCCCTACTTCATTGTAGTGTTTCTGACACCGCTTCTAGCATCGTAGAGGCGTACACTTTCAATTTTCGGGTATGCCATCCAATATGGTCGTACCTATCTTTTTTTTTGACTGTTTTCAAGTATCACAAAGTTCCCGGCACCAATACGATTGTACCGATACTGTCCTTGGGAGACCAGCTGTCGAAGCTGTCACTCGGTTATGCACGAAGCGAGGAACCCATGGTGAAATCACTGAAGCAAGGAAAGCAGCCTACCCTAGGGGAAGTGAAGCGAAGTCTGAAGGTGCACGAGACCTAAAATCTAGAGTGTCATGCAACGAAAGCTTATGTCTACTTCAGCTAATGATCAAGACCCTTGTGACGACAATCTCGCACATGGAGAGTCTTCCCAGTAGGTTCAGTTTAGTTCGAGGTCTGCAAAGCTTGTATCTGGCCCCCAGAGAGTCGATTTGGGAACTTCAAGTTGTTCTTCAACGAGAATACACCGGATGATTACCAGCCTCCTCATTTTCGTGCTGCCGACGTCGATAGCAACAAGTGGTTTTTTACTACTCACGGCACAAGCGAAACCCCCGAAAAGATGAGCATTGGCAATTTCGAGACTGGATGGCACGGGTGAGCCTTACCGTGATCGAGAACTACGCACTCTAAGTGCACTTGCAGTGTAAGCATGAATGTCACCTCCGTTTCTTCCTATATCCCCTCTGTGACCGAGGATAATGATGCGCTTTTTACCGGTATTACAAATTCCGCCCCAAAACTGAGCCCAGTGGAAGAAGCACGGCTGCGTGCCGAGGATGCGGAGCTTCAAAGGAAGGATGCGTTGGACCGCAATGTGGTCTGGGACGCGGATGGAGACGAAGATGCAGTTGGGGAAGAAACTTCTGACGAAGGTATAATTCTCGCGAGATATGATGGTGTCTCAGCTATTGTTCCCGTCGGACTGCGAGGGGATGACGGGGCTATCCAGCCCATTCCGGAAGCTTCGGGGCCAGGATGTGTATTTGGGCAATCCCAACACACCCCTACACGAGTTGGCGAATTAGTAAGATCGTCGAACACGTTCAAGTTGCTGCTACATCATTCCATTGTTCATAGAGAGACACCGATCATATGGAAGATACTCAAATTATCCCCGCAACAGGGGAAGCTGAAGTGCCCTCTCTTTCGCGTTCTCCCAGCGTACAACGACATCCTTCGTTGCCTCCGTCTGATCTGACCATGTCGGACGCCTCAACGCCACAAGTCAACACTCAACTTCTTGAAGCAAAACTACGGCACAAGATCTTCTGTTCAATTACGTCCAATGGTAAAATACCGATTGGTGATTCGTGAAAACGTGGAGAAGGGACTGATTGCACTATGTTAAGATACAGAAACTCGGGAAACTCTTAGTCAGGATCTTCCCAACAGACCGGGATCTATGGCTTCTTCTAACATGCAGGGAGGAGCAACAGAAACGAAGACAACTGCAACAGCCAGGGAAGGTGGATTTGAGGACTTAGACGAAGGGACACTTGACTGTGACTGTGGCGTAAAGGTAAAGGTGCTTTCTCTAGAATTCCGTTGGGCCCTCCTGAGACGCATGTCAATCAGATTGAGGACGTTTGCATCCTCTGTGAAGGAGATTGTAAGAGATGGTTTCATATTTGGTAACTCGTCAAGTCCTAAGACGTGACATTGATTCACATAATTTCATACGTAGGTGTATGGGGTAGGTCCTTACGTCACAATTTTCATACATTGTCGGCGGAAGCCAACGGCCGCGCAGTTATCACAGTCCACAAGACAAGCGACTCCCAGAACAATTTTTGTGCCTCGACTGCCGTCTCCGAAAGTCAAGTGAATGGGACATTATAACGGGCAAGATCCATTCAGATATCGTTTGCCGTTTCAAGGATCTCGCCCTATTCAGGGGAGGGTCGCTATTATGCTTGGAGCCACTTCACTTATCGTTTTTGGTTTTCTAGGCGCGCCATTAAAACATTCGAGTCGCGGAATCCCACGACTGTGAAGCAGTTTAGAGAACAGATCGGCGAGTAACTTACAGGCGGCTTTAAATATTGGTTTGACCCTAGATTTAGGTTGTACTGCGGCCTTGACGAGTCAATTGCTCGCCCGGTTGGAAGACGAAGGTTAGTTATTTCTGATCATGGAATGCAGAGACAATAGCTCCGTTGAAAGCGTTCATCGCAACGGAAAGCGCGATCAACGATGGCCTTGGATCTACCAGAGATATCGCGAAGAAAACAAAAAAACAGGCGCGCAGTAAAGCAAGGAAGACACAGAAGGAGTTGCAGAGAACCAAATTTGTATTCCTCCATGCTTCTAAGAGGAGCGAGGCATATCATGACTACTTTAACCCGGATCCTGCCGTCGAGAATCGTCTGATGGGTTTGACGGACAAGGTAGATCCTGAAATTTACATATGTGCATTAACCACCAATCTGATCTTCAGATTCGTATGGATTCTTCGAGGAAGGGTGGGTCGTAAGTTTCAGCTCCACTTTGGGAGGGTAGTAGCTGAATTCCCACTGCAGTAAACTACCGGAAGTATTGGCTTCCCGCCAGCCCCCGATGGACGAAGCACCACGTGAGACCACCCAAAGCGACGACTCGCAAACTCAAGAAGCGAGCCAAAACGTTCTCATGCTGGCTATCGCTCGTCAAACCGAAACAACGTTGAAGCGAAAGGTTGAGAGCCATACTGACAAGCCAACCAAGAAAATCAAGATTTCGATTGGAACTGCTGTTGACCTTTGCGATTGACGAGGCCAGTGTCAATTTCTTGTGGCCATTTAGTATCGTCCCGACTCGTGTACTTATCGAACATCGATGCATGAGATGTGACTAACTTGCTGTCCCAAATGAATACCGGTGGTTTTCATGAACCACCTGATGCTGACGAAGTAGGACGATGAATGCGGCAATTTCAGAGGCCTTCAGAAATCCCAACCACCAGAGAGACTGAATCCAACATCTTTGAAAACAATGACGCGTCGCTCTACAATGTAATGCGTCGCGGACTGCTGCAGCAATGGATCACAAGGATCTTTGAGACTAGTGGTCGCTGCGCCAGGTCGTAGCCGAGTTTTCACTCGTCGCCGGCCCTAATGAACATGTGTGATTAAAGCTGTGACACTTTTTTTCTGCAGTGACTATCCCCTCACGATTTGGCAATTCGTCGAGCTGGCAGCATGATCACCCTCGACGATCTGCATCGGGAGGCCCTCGCAGGAGATGAAGTAATGGTGCATCGGCATACTATACACCCTGGTATCTCCCTACTGCATGGATCTTTACTGCTGTAGGGTTCGTTAACGTGGTGCACACTGTACGGCTCTGGAACTAGTTCATACTGGTACTACGCATTTCACCCAAATTTTTGATTTCGTTCTGTATATCAAAAGACGGGCCCCCACTGCAGGCGATTTTAATATTGGAGAGGAATGCAATCTGAACATTGGGTCTCACTGCTATGTATTTAGGACTTCCCAGCTAGTTGTTCCCCATCACCGTTACCTTGTAAGCTCCCAAAGGCATTTCGACAGCGTGCGTCGTCCGCGCTGTCACGCTCGAACTTCAACTCCCGAAGTCCTTTTCTTCAAGACCTCCAGCAAAATCATACTATAGAATCGCTATGCCATACAAGCTTTCAGCGACACTCTTGAATCACACGTCCGATGTATGTGTTCAATACATAGATAAGGGTAAACATTCCAGACCGTTTGCTAGGTTCGTGCAGTGGCGTCGCCTTCTGATAATCTCATTCTCTCTGCATCGCGTGATTCGAGCGCAATTTCATGGTCCAGGGTCTCATCGTCCTCGTTTGCACCCGCTTCCATTCTACGAGCTGGCTCTAGGTTCGTAAATGCGGTTGCTTACCTTCCTCCCACTCCGAGGGCTCCAAGAGGTGCATATCGGCTTATTCCCGCGACGATAACACACACTAATTGCTCGTGCGTCGGTGGAACAGGGTTTATCGTCGTCGGTGGGCAGGACATGGTTGTCAATATCTTTTCTCTGGATTCTTCGAATAAGGACGACCCGGAATATACCCTTGTCGGGCATAGTGACAACGTTTGCTCCCTCAGTGTCAGCCCGGAAGGCACCATTATCTCAGGATCTTGGGACAAGTGCGCCGCATCATGTTTGGACGTTTACATCTGTAACACTCCCACAGAACAGCCAAAGTTTGGAAGAACTTCACTCTGAAGTATGATCTGAAAGGACACGAACAATCGGTCTGGTCAGTGCTAGCTATCAGTGAAACTGAGTTCCTGACGGGTAAGTTGCATGTTGGCTTGCATTTTATACTCAGTAACCTCACACGTTTATAGCGTCTGCGGACAAAACGATCAAATTCTGGGAGCAGCATAAGGCGGTTCGGACCTACAACGGTCATCGAGATGCCGTCCGAGGGCTAGCATTGGTGCCAGATATTGGCTTTGCTTCGTGCTCCAATGACAGGTATGTCAAAGGCTTCCCACCGTAAATTAGATGAGCTTACGATCCGACTCCTAGCGAGGTGCGGGTATGGACGATGGAAGGAGACACCGTGCATACGTTAACTGGACATACGTCGTTCGTGTATAGCTTGTCAGTTTTACCAAACTGTGATTTGGTGTCTGCAGGAGAAGACCGTTCGGTGCGCATTTGGCGTGGTACGTTGCGTTTAATTTTTCAATATTTGTGGTCTACATGACCGTTGTAGATGGAGAATGCTCTCAGGTTCTCGTTCACCCGGCTATCTCAGTATGGACAGTGTCGACTATGCCGAACGGCGACATTGTTAGCGGGTGCAGCGACGGTGTTATCCGTGTCTTCAGTGAATCGGAAGAGCGTTGGGCTAGTTCCGTAGAACTTAAAGCATTCGAGGACCAAGTTTCAAGTCAGTCTCTTCCATCGCAGCAAGTTGGTGATGTGAAGAAGAGCGACTTGCCTGGGCATGAAGCCCTCGCCACCCCAGGTACCATTGCGTTGTTCGTACTCTGCCCTTCTTAACACCTCCCAGGTCGTAAGGCAGGAGAAGTGAAGATGGTACGCAACGGTGACGTCGTAGAAGCACACCAGGTTAGTTTACTTTTGCATTCGCATGAATGACGGCCGTTCAATAAACATAGTGGGACTCTTCGAATTCAAGCTGGCAAAAAATTGGCGAGGTTGTGGATGCTATTGGCTCAAATCGCAAACAGCTTCACAATGGCAAGGAGTATGACTACGTTTTTGACGTAGACATCCAAGAAGGCGCTCCTCCACTGAAGTTACCTGTGAATGTTTCCGGTGGGCGTTTTGCCTCGGGTGAAGTACAGTTGCACTGAGGCAGTTGCCAGAAAATCCCTACGTTGTCGCCCAACGCTTCCTCGAACAGAATGACTTATCCATGTCATACCTCGATCAAGTGGTAAAATTCATAGAGCAAAATACTGCTGGGATCAAACTCGGAGGTGATAGCAACTATACCGATCCGTATACAGGTCTGTTAGAAGGCTATTTTCGATGAGTTGGTTCTCATTAAGCAATTTATTAGGGGCGAATAGATACCAACCGCCTGTGCGATCTGCTGCAGACATTTCACCTTTGTCTAGTATGGACCCTTACACTGGTGCGAGCAGTTACACAGCGTCGCGCGTGAATGCGCCGCCGGAATCACGGACCTCCAAAATCATCCCATTCGTTCGTGCATGGCAACGTCGCCTTACTTAATATTTGACAACATTCATTTATATGTAGTCCAAACCCTTATCCTTCAAACAAGCAAATATCTCAGCAATGCAAGCCAAAATACATCAATTTAACGAGATTCTTCGCAGTGAAATAGTGAGGCTGTGACTAATGTTATACTCATAGAACTACGCTAATTCTTCAATAATAGTCCACTGAGGCCTTGGCGATGTGCCCGGAGGAACTGATGATGGTCGAAGAGGCGTTTACGTATCTTGTTCGAGCATCTTCTCAATCATCTCCGACTACCACGCTCGGATGGGCTCATGTGGAGACAGTCACACAAATTTTAGGCAGGTGGCCTATGTCGCAAAGGTTTCCAGGTGTGTAGCCCTCCTTTTGTGTGGAGTCCTGCAGCAGTTCAAGTTTGATAAAAGTTTTGGACCTTTGTCGCTTGATAATGGCGTACCCTCTGATTGCTCCCCCCACACCTGATTCCCGAGAAAAATTGTTTGATTGCTTATTCAAAGCCTGTGACTGGACATCAGTAACCTCGGGAAGGAAGGCTATGGCCAAGACGGAGGAAACACACGTACTACTACTGTTTCGTACCATTGCCAATTCTCTACAGGAAGAAACCCCTTCAAGTGGTGGGCGTTGGATCACACAAGTCAGTTCCATGTCACCTTACACTTCTTTCCTAATGCCATTAATTTCCAGGTTTTTAAGGCACTGGCACAAGCTCCGCAACTACTTCTAACTAAAGCTCAAAAAGTGGCCTTAGCATCTATTCTGTTCAAGTGAGTAAGAAATCAATGAGATCTGAGAACGGGTTGAACGTGGCTTCTAGTTTTTCGTGCGTCAGCCTTAAGGGACCTGTCCCTACAGATGCGAGATCATTGCACCTGTCTTTGGTGGTTCAGGTAAGGATCTTCAGGAAGTGCGAGCGCAAAGCTTCACCGACCATAGTTATTGCGAGCTCAAAATGACGACCCAGAAACTGCTTATAGGACCTGTGTTGCTCTAGGAAATGTTGTAAGCGAGGTTCCTTTTTGAAATGAAAGTCATGTGATCATGGGATTGTTAACAGCTCTATGCCACCAAATCGCAGAAAGTCCCGCTGGATATACAGTCTTCACAACTAACGGACATTAAAACTGCTCTAGGTGCAATCAAGTCTACATTCCTGGATCAACGTATCGCCGACGTTTACATGGACATCATGGCTCTTGTTTGACAAAGTCTGTCCCGATTTCTGCGCATTCTGTCACGAGTACCGCACTCAATTTGCGGCACTCACTCTAATAGAAAGCATGGATATCTATATTGGCATCGGGTTCACGTTTCTCAAAGATGTGGTGTGCTAGCGATTACGCGATATATGAAGTTTAGGGGAAGCTGATGCGTTCACTATTACATAGCGAGCTCGACATATGTATGACATGTACATCTGTTGGGCGTCTATGAATTCAAAGACTTGGTTCTCTCTCGATATGACCCTGTTCCGGTTGTACATTGTACGTCACGGTGAAACAGATTGGAATAGAACGAGAAGAACCCAAGGCCAGACAGATGTCCCGCTGAACGAAACCGGGATAGCGCAAGCGGCATTGGTAGCGCAAGCTCTGAAAGAGGTTCCTTTCGTTAAAGCCTATACCAGCGATCTGCAGAGAGCCTCGAAGGTGGGCAACGCTACTGAGCCCAGCGATGGTATTGGCATTCTGATTTCACGTTGCTATAGACTGCTGAGGTTATTCTTCGATACCATCCTTCCGTAACACTAGAGAAAGACGGAGCGTTGCGCGAAGTAGTAGGTGAATTCTCCGGACAAGGGCACACAACGATTAACAGTGGTTTCATATCTAGTACATGGGCGAGTTGGAGGGTGAATTTAGAGATTCGGTGAAGGTAGCACCTTCAAAGGAGACGACCGAGGCTCTGATGCGACGATGGCAAGCCTGGTACTCGCGTGCGATCGTTGGGTACATGCTATCTAAGGTCAATGAAGGCATTGCAGGGGATGGGATTGGAGGTCCAGAATGCATCCTCGTCGTTTCTCATGGTGCCCTGCTCTCGAACATGTTGCGGGTACTCGTAGCGAACGGCGCGGTTCTCCCCGCACAAGGAGTGGTCGTTGGTCGCTTTCTGAACACGGGAGTGACAGTTATCGACTACTTCATGCAAGGACAGGACACGGGTGGATGTCTAAAAGGAATGCTGGTCAAATTCTCTGATGCGACCCACTTGGCGTGTACCAAGGTTGCGGAAGAGAATGTCGATGAGCTTGTGTACAATGGAGCGATCCCCTCGCACCAGTAGACCATGGATGTAGTAGGCTCGGAACTGTTTGGTAGTGACGAACGGCGCACTAGTCTTTCCTTAATAATCCTGAAAGTCTATACCAGGTGACGTATAACAAAGCATTGAGTCGACGCTTGCAGGTGGGACGGTGCGTACTTGAATTCTGAAGTACATACGTAGTTTCCTCACCATATACCATCGCGTGTGACACAGAATAATCCACTAAACATCGACCATAGAAATGAAGGGCCTGTAGGCCATCGTCGGTCTCGTCGAGAGGTAAAAGATTACGACCTGCTAGCGCTCCTGAGATGAGCAACGGGGGGAAAACTCTGCTCACACAATTTGCGGCGCGCCAAGTTCTTATTTCCACCCGCCTTGACAGCTGCCAAGGCGGTGCTATTAGACTGTGTCAGATCAAACCTTCGATTTGACCGCCTCCTTAACACTCTATGCCCCGTCAAAGGGGAAGAAGAATACAATCCCTCAGAAAAAGACTCTTCCAGACTTCTTGACATCACCACACCGTGGGTTCATTCGCAGGTTTCCACCCAAACCTACTTGGCAGGCACTCATGTGGTGCAAAGTATCTGATCATCAGCTTCGGACAGCATCGTTTTCTAGAAATTTGACTAAAGAATTCTCGGTGGAACCTTGACGTCGTCCGCACGTGATCACATATTAGAGAGGGCTTCCCGGATGTTGGAAAACAACTTCATCATGCCACCAACCTCAGAAAACTCACCGCTTCTTGGGAACAGCAATTCGCGCTCAGAAAATTGGTCACGGAGCGTCCTGCGTATCATCAAAGCTGATGGGGAACCCTCTTGGGCAGAATCTTTCAAGTTCATTCTTTTTGGTTCTTGGGCCAACATCCTCCTTGTATTCGTCCCTCTGAGCTTCATATCGCATTATTTGCACTGGGATGCCGCTCTTAGGTTCACATTCAGCTTCGTGGCCATCATTCCCCTCGCAAAGGTAGAGTTGACCTTGGGCTCCTGTGAGGGTCGTTTCACTTATTCGCATCGCAGTTGCTCGGAGAAGCTACTGATCAATTATCTGTAAAACTCGGACAGACTTTGTCTGGGTTATTGAATGCTTCTTTTGGAAATGCTGTCGAAATCATTATCGGTATTGCTGCCCTGTTAAATGGTGGGGATCAAAGTCTCTAGCATGATATGTCTTCAACTCTCTTTTCCAGGCGAGTTAAGAATCGTTCAGACGTCGGTTAGTGTCCTATATTTCCTGTCAACCCTGTACTAAGGGAAAATCTAGATGTTGGGATCCATCCTTTCCAATATCCTCCTCGTACTTGGGTGCTCCTTCCTAGCTGGTGAGCCATTCGTGACACCTGTGTGTCGAAACGTTTCCAACAGTATCCAGGTGGATTTTATCATAGTGAAGGCACTTTCAATTTGACAGGCGCACAAGCGTAAGCATTGGATTTTCGTGCTGTTCTCTGTGCATCTAATCTAAAGCGGTGGTTTGCAGATCGGCTTCAGTACGCATCGTATATCATCTCCAGCTTATTACCTCGCTCATACATCTCCGAAGTTAATGACCCTGTCTTGCATAAGTGCGGATCTAACATATGACAATATGATGTTCAAATTTCTTATCGCGTTGGTTAGCTCTCGTGATTCCGGCTGCGTACGCCAGCACCACGAAATCCGGATTACCAGACCTTCCATGCGACATTCCGGACGACAATGGAGGCTGTCCGGCGCCTGGCCTGCTGGCAATTTCTAGGGGACGGCGATGTTGCTGCTGTTCGTTTATTGCGCATACCTTGTGTTCCAGGTTTGGTTACTTCCTCTTATCAGACTTGATTCGACACTCAATAATCCGTAGCTGTATACCCACCCGCAGTTATTCCGGAAGGGTCAACCAGGCGAGGATGAAGAAGAGACTACCGGTTACATGAATATGATGGCTGCCACTTTATCGTGTGTCTGCATTCGTATGTCCAGTGATTTGCTTACGATGTAGACAGACTTCTTCTGGTGACTGTCGTAACTGCGTTTTGCGCAGAATACTGTGAGTCACGACATCCTAACTGCAGCCGGCGGTCACCCTGAATGCGACAACCTCAGTGGTGGCTTCGATAGAAGAGACCGCTCAGCGGTATCACATCCCGAAGGCTTTCATTGGCGTTATTTTACTTCCCATAGTGGTGTGGATATTTTTGTCTTTGTCGCCCTGGGGAGGCTAATTCAATCCGACTTGCCACTCGAAGGGGAATGCCGCTGAACATGTGACATCGGTATGGATGGCGATAAAGAACAAGTATGAACTCACTATCAGTATATGCGTGGGCAGCTCTATTGTAAGAGCTCTTACAGTATATGTCCGTCAGCCCGCGATAAATCATCCAACAGCAAATCTCTGCCCTTGTCATACCCCTGCTCGTCATCGTTGGCTGGATGTACGTTATAATCGAAGCCTAGTTCTGCATCGTAGTGACCTTTCCCTTAGCATTGGACAACCGCTAACTCTCCATTTCAAGAATTTCGAGGTTAGCCATTCCACATACGATGTTTTCTAACAATTTCACCCATCCCACAGACCATTGTGTTATTCGTATCGGTCTTACTGGTCTCCTTGCTGATCATGCAAGTTCTTTCTATACCGAATCATTGTTGTACTCTAACACACCGTAGGGACGGCAAATCCAACTATATGGAAGGACTCATGCTGACTACTTTGTACCTAGTCATTGCTCTTGCATGTGAGTACATGAGACAGACTCCCTTGTTCCGCAATGTCGTTGACCAGTTCGTCAGTCTGGGTCACTACGGACTAATGGCAGGGCGTTCACTTGCGGAACACCCATAAATCGCTCCCAGTTCAATAGAATTGTAGGGTATGTGGAGATCGGGTGTAGAGGCAAGCCAATCACCAACTTCCAAACTGCAATCGCGTTCCTTTTTTTTTATTTAAATAAATTTCTTATTCTTGCCATCCGCACAAAAAGTCACTAGGATGTCCCCGAGTGCTACACTACGATACTAAGCTGTCCCCTTGTAGTTCTTCGAATTTACGACGCGCTATTCGTATATTCATTCTGATAGCTGCCGTCTCTGTTGGAAATTACCTCAGATGCTAGACGTTGGGGTTCAACTTCCTTACCGATGGCAGGATCATGAGCTACTGCTAATATATATGTGTTCTTGGTCATTTCGTCCAGAACGGCTGTAAAATCTGCAAGTTCCATTTCCAGCGAATGAAATTCTTCGCGCAGCCGGGAGCAGGACTGCTTGAAAGCCTTGATCAACTCAGAGGTTCGTTCGTAACGTTTCGTATCCAAGGCATGGGTAGTTAAGGGATCGGCCGCCTGGTCGGAGGGGTCGGACGAGGTTGCGATGACAAGAAAAGTCGCACGCTCAAACAGGATGACTTCTGTCGCGTTACAGGCTTCCGCAAATATTCGGAGGTGTTTAGAAAGATTGCGGACGTTCGGTATCAAGGTGTTTACTATACTCGACCAAGCCTTTTGTTACAGGTCAGCTGCTCATGCCGCGGGGAAATGGGAAAATCATGCCTTGTATAAAGTCTCATCGTATATGCTTGTGCCATGCACTTTGACTGTAATATCACCGCTCGCTTTCTCCAGCTCTGCAGCCTTTCGATGTAGGACAGCAGATCGTTCACTTTCCCAGACAAGGTCCATCTTGTGCACCAGGAGGAAAACACTGGCGTCCTTGCTGTGTTGTGATAGACCAAGTAGACAATCGCGGTAATACTCGAGGTCTTTGGTCATTTCGTGTGATTCGACATCAAAGACGTAGATCAACACGCCTACGTGCGAAAATATTGTTGCACGTTGGGTTGATAGGTAGGAGTCCATGAAGGCATCCTGTCCACCACAGTCCCAGAGGTTCAGGATCAAGTCGTCGAGAAAGCGGACGTGGTTCTGCTCGACGTCAATGGTAGCACCCAAGCGGGAAGTCAATGAAGCAGGATTGTTGGAACTGGGATAAGATCACGAACGAAATATGAGAAGGTGACACTTGAACCATTGAAACGTACTAACTCACAAAATCATTGAACGCATCGACGTCTTCCCGCTGCCTGAGGCACCCATTAACAGCACCTTAGCATGTTCTGGTTAGACACGTCCGTCTGCGTGCCTTAGTTGGGAAAACTTACCTTCTTCTTCATTGTGTGAGTTGAATTTCACAATGCAAGTGTAGTCCGTTGGGGCTGATGAGCTGCGGTGCTGGCTCACGAGCAAGATACTACATGTCTGAACTGTCCGCAATTCTATGCAGTCTACTATACACGTTATTAGTTTCACTGCTATGTAGCTGCTTTCGACTATGTCACCTCCTCAATGAACTTCCCTTGGCCCCAATTCCTACAATGAATCGCCATCTCCATAGCGGCCAATCCCCAGTCTTCTCCATGATTGTGACCCTTGTTCGGACCACTACCCATACCCGCACGCTCCAACGCCTGCTCTTCGTTCAAGACTGTTAGTACTCCGAAGATGATCGGCACCCCTGTATCCAGTTGGGTTTTCATGAGGGAATGGGAAACGCTGTCGCAGATATATTCAAAATGCATCGTTTCGCCTTTGATGAGCACGCCAATAGCAATCACAGCGTCAAATGGTGCAGATGCAGTGGCAGGATCTGCCACGGATGGCGTGTTTGCAGATGTGAAACCTAGCAAGTCCCCAGTGGACCCTCCGTTCTGGATGCGCGATCCTGCTATGACTCTGGGGACTTGATGAGACAAATGGGCCAAGATCGTTCCGTTGCGAAATATGCACACCTGGAACATGCCAAGGGAAGCTCGAAACTGCCCGGAACGGACTGGATGACTATGTTGCGAGCCTCGACGCCGCATTGGCGCAGTTTAGAAAGCGCGCCAGCGACGAGGGCATCGACCACGGGCTTGTTCCAGCGAGCGTGGACGATGGCAATTCGGAGGTTTGAGCCGTCGTATTCATTTGCTGAAGGGCCTTTAATCGAGCTCATTGTCACTGTCGAATACGCACTTGCTTTTGTTTGTCCAGCTACAAAGTCACTACATAGTTGTACTAGTAGCGACTCTAATACCGAACTGGCTCTACTAGACCGGGTCGATACTTCACAAAAAGTATTCCCCTATAGACTCTGGAATAGACAAACATGGACGGGAGCACTGCCAGTAAGTCGACGCGTTTATATTTTCATTGGCTGACATTCGTCGCAGAAACATATACGCTGATTTATCGTTTCCTCAAGAAACAGTCCCACGTGAAGGCAGCGAAAGCTGTGAAAAAAGCGGCCAAAGGTGTCGTCATCCTCCGAGATGACGCTGAACTTGACGGTCCCCAACTTGATGAGATTGTGAGCGAGTGGGAAGCGCAGCGCAAGAAATCGTGAGCCCTCGTCCTTCGCGTTTGTCAACTAGCGAACTTGATTGTCAGTTGTCTTGTCAGTTCGACGAATGGGTCCGGTAGGGGGTTGCTATGGTCGTCGTAGATACCATCTCAACATTCTAAAGTTTCCAGGGAGAACAATGACGAACAATCGAAAATTTCCAAGAAGGCTGTCGAACACAAAACCGGTGCAACGCCATCGTCAGGTGTGTAACATAGAATTTTTGCGTGAGTAGCTTGTGGACCGAGTTGTGGTTTACAGTTAAAACTAAGTCATTGAAAAACCGGAAGAAATCTGGCGCCGCCTCTTCCGCCTCCGAGTCATCCTCTGAAGAAGCAAGACCTGAGGACAACGCCAACGGAATTGTTACTCAAGATGTTCAACCTTTGCGATCGAGTCCCAGCCCAAGCTCTGTCGACTCGGGCCTAGAATCAGACGCTCAAGTGTCTAAAAGAACCGAATCCGAGAAGCTAACCAAGTCATCCTTGACTGATCTAGTTCAAAGAGAAGATAAGGCTCGGGTGACTAAGAAGCAAAGAGTATCGGAAAAGGGTGCTGCAGTCGCCACTGCTGTGGAAATCCCAGGGGACACTGATGTTCAAACTCAACAACATAACGGCAAGAAGACGCCTCGCAAAACCAACGAACGCTTCCAGAGGGTGAAACCTCAAAACGTCGAGCCAGACTTGTTGGTGGACAACGGGTACGAAGCGAAAGTAAGCAGTGCGCGATGCTGGCCATGCATATCAGTTGACGAGTTTCCTCTCAGGCAAGGCCAATGAATGACTACGGTGAACGTGCCCATCGAGACCTAATAGTTACCCGTGGGTCTGGGTTTAGGAAGGAAAAGAACAAGAAGAAGAGAGGTTCATATCGTGGTGGAGAAATCACTGTAAGCGCCATGCCTTGGATCGCGATAATTTGACGTGTGTACATTCCCATCCAGTTAGAGAACCATAGCATCAAGTTTGACGATTAGAATGGATATATACCATGATCCTCGTGTTCTATTAATCATGTTGCAGAAGGCCTTTCATCTCGTCGGGCTCCATTCCGAGAAGGACTCTGGGTAATGTCTGCTCGCATGGGCCTTCAAAGTAAAAGTGTGCGAGTCCGACTCCTTGCTGTTCGATGTTAAAAACGGCAACGGCACCCCCCCGTTCAGCTACATTGCGAGCGAATAAACTCGCGGGTGAAACCTTTTCCCGAGATTAGGTGCGGTTGTCTGCGGGGGATCTCGTACTTACTTGGGAGGATGTACCGATGACGAGGGCTACATCGGCCTTCCCTACGAGCTCGAATATCTCTTTGCCATGGAGGATGTTTTCCCGGAACCAAACGACCGCTGGACGAAGTAGTCCTCCGCACTTTTTACATCGCGGTAAATCTTCTAGGGGAATTTCGCGTTCCTTGGCGTGTGATTTGACTATCTCCTCGGTCCCAGCAAGGGCAGGACAAATTGGGCTGTCGCGATTTGGCACCTTGTCACCACATTGCGTACAGAGCGTTTCGAACAGGCGGCCGTGCATTTCTATTATTGGAGGATCCGTCGAAGGGAATAGTGTTTGGGAGCAGAGAGCGCTGAGTCCATCCACGTTCTGCGTGATAAGCGTGAACTCTGTTTTTGGGGCAATTTTTCTCCTCTGGTCTGGTTGCGAAAACAGCGCGAGTGCAATGTGAGCAAGGTTTGGGAGGGCTTTCCTCGCTCTGCATAAGAGATTGTCATGCCGTGAGTTCGTGGGTGGTGATAATTCGACATAGCCATACATCTCTCTGCGATAATGATAAAATTGCCACACTTTGCTTGGGTTTTCCTCGAAAGCTTGTGGCGTCGCCAGGTCTGACAGTGAGTAGGTTGACCATAACCCATCAGAGCCACGGAAGGTGGGGATACCTGGATAGTGGACGGCCAATCAGTACAACTTTGTCCAGCTGCGCTTCTCTCACTTGCCAGACGCTGCAGACAAGCCTGCACCAGCGATGGCGATGATGTGGTTACTCTTTCGCAGGACGGACTGGAACTCGGTGACGTCGCTGGAGAGTACCATCGATGCGATAGTGGTTCAAGCTCAAAGGTGACTATATACTGCAACGCCTAGTCGACCTTAAATAGATACAATGGATGGCCCTACGTCGCGTCCAGTAACCGCACCCATTCCATTGATATCCAGGCTCTGGAACCAAATGTAACGACCTCTCCCTTTTCGTTCAACACGGCAAGAACCAGATCCGGGCCTGAGTCTTGCTGTAGTACGACCTTGGGCCAAAAGTAGTCAGTTTGCGGCAAGATCTTGATGGATATCGGCTGGTCATGAGCATTATTCAAGGCATTTCTCACATGTTCGGGCATCTGGGCAAGGTCGAACCCGACCAGAAAGCGACAATCATACAAGACTGGGACAACATCTCGCGACGTTGCATTAGCGAGCATGAGTTGTTTAGTCACGTCAACGGACAACCGAGATGCAGAGCCGGTGCCTTCTTGTGGATTCTTGAAGAAGGGAGGTAACCGCGAAGCCAGCCAAGCGGACTGGGCGCTGCCAGACTTCCCAAAGTGACACCGAGCTTTGATACCTGTATTGGGGGAGTATAAGACTGGAGTCCCAAAGCACGCCGGCGCCAGTGGTGAACTTTTTAGGAGAAACGACTGGAGGCTCCACAGGCCATAGGTGGTTCATTATGCGTTGTATGCCAGCCCGACGCCGGTCGCCGTCAGCGCGAGTAGAACCCCAAGGGTGAAATGAGATGTATCGCATCGCGCGCAATACCAGGGCAAAGCGGACTGCTGGATCGTCGATGGTAAGAAGTCCGGAAGTCGAGAGAAGGAGAGTGCTGGGTGGAGAAGGCAAGATACAATTTTGCAATTGCTCAGTGACTAGAAGTGTGTTAGCGTTGCACTGATAGCCAAAGTGGATACCGTTACCTTGACTGTCGAGTTGCTCGGTTCTCTCTGCAAGGAGGACAGTTGCGCGGCGTAGGCGTTCTCTGGTGTCGGTCACGTCCGAGGTGATGGACTGCAGAAAGGAAGACGCCTTCCTGACCTGCTCGAGTGACTCCTGTCGGAGTGGAGGTGATCCTGTTGCTTCGAGGGTGGGGGATGCCAACATCTGGCGCAAGGCATTTCGAAGAGTGGTTTCTGGATGTAGATTTGTGGGGTCGTTGACATAGCTTAACGCATGAGCATCACAGGTGGCCAAGATTCTGTCCTGTAAGGGAGTTACATGACAGGCGGCCGAGGAGGGGTAGAGTGTCAGACCTTTGAGAAGTCTAGGAGTGGCCTGATGATGAAACGACTCATGCCCGGATGTCCGACCCAGGCTAGGTCATCTGTAGAGTTTCCCGAGCCCATGCCCCATCTTCGATGACGGCGCATTCCTGCAGCACCGACGAGGGTGGAGCCTCTAGCGAGACGCATAAGCGACGTCTCGACCTGATCGTCGGCATGATGACCCAGTGCAAGGATAGATGCACTGGAGTGGGTCATACCATGAAAAAGAACATGGTAGCGAGCTTGACGGGCGATGTTTTCGAACGGAGTGCCCGGGACGGGTCTATGTGGGAATGGGGGTCTCCCCCATGGGATTTGGAGGGTGTGATGGGGTATCCCCATTGAAGCAGCATTTGCAGTGGCTCTGTTAGCCATGTCAGCAGAGGCTGGCTGCAGTCCGTGGTCGACATGGAGGGAGACGAGGGAGACGGGGGGTCTGAGACGGGACAGCAGGAAGAGCAGACACGTCGAGTCGGGTCCGCCAGAGTTGGCGACGGCTGGCGAGCTTGTCAGTCGACGGCCACCGCTGATTGAAACCAGCTCACCTATGACACCCGGTTGAACACACCTGGCGAATGATGCCAAGAACTCTGCGGCGTGGATGATTGTCGCCATCAAATACGGCATTGTTTTCTTTTTGACACAAGTTTCGTCTTTCATATTCCCTCTCGCCATGGTCGCTGCTCCCCCCGGATACAACTTCGCGAAGAACAATGGCATCGAGTCCTTCCCAGCCGCCGTCGTCTTTGCGGTCCTCTACGCTTTTCTGCTCGCGTTCTTTCTGTTCAGGTCATTTGCACGTCCGACCTTTGTCTTCTTCGTGGTCGCGTTCTTTTGTCTCCGTGCGTCGTCCTTGCTCTCCTCGTCTCCGTCTCACCCACACCCCTGCTCTAGTTCGTGTCACTGGTTTTATCATGCGCGCCTTGCTGGCAAAGGTGCCCGCAGACGGTGAAAACCTCAACTTGTTCATAGCGTATGAGGTCATCTACAACACTGGATTCTTCGGTATCATCTACTCTACCTACACTCTCATCCTTGACAGGTTCGCAGGCCCTTTGTCTTTCCCCCCTCATCCTCACTCATCTCTATCCTCTCTAGAGTCGCATTTGCCAAGAATCCACCCCGCGGCCCCGTTTACTTCCTCCTCAAAAGGCGTTTCCTCTTTCGCCTTGCTTTGAGCGCCGCTGTCTCCGTCGGTATTACTGGCTCAATCCAGTCCTTCCTCGGAACCCAGCAGTCAACCCTCTCTACCGGAAACACCCTTCGCAAGGTCGCAATTTACATTTTCCTCGTTTGCGCCATCCTCGTGTGCTTACAGGCGTTCATCCTGGCACGTGTCGAGATTTCAGGTACGAACTCTGTTTGAATATCGTGCACACCCTCATCATTTACACAATCCCAGAGGGTGGTTACCGCAGTGCCACCCACAGCCCCGGTGGAAAGTACGGCATTTATCTGCTCATCGTTATCTCCCTCCTGCTTGTCGCAAGGGAGGCCTTCTTTGCCGCAACGATTAACAAAACGGCAGCCCAGGAGAACGAGCACCTATGGTATCCCCTTGCCGCTCTCACCGAACTAATTGCCGTCGGTCTATTTATGATACCAGGCCTCGTGCCAGCCCGCTCGGAAATACCCCAAGACTCCGAGTGGGCGTAGGGCAGTGGTCCTTACCATATACCTTTTTTTTTTTTTTCCTCTCTCTGTCTTCGCGTATGGACTGTGTGTTTGGGTCGTGTGTAGGACATACTCGCCAACGAATAAGATGTTGTGCTTGCAATCCGAATTGTCTTGTGTTTTTTCTTTTGTTCCGTCGATAACCAAGCCACAGCACAAAAACAACAGGTGACAGCCTGGCCATCAACACGGCTGTGATTTACTAGTTAGATTTGGCCCTCTTCTTCCCCGATCTCTGCAAAGATCGTCCTGGTCGGTTTCGCTGTGGGATTGTCGCTCAGAGACGGACTTGCTAGAGTACCCAAAAACCGACCGACGATGTCCACACATCCTTTGTCCCCTCCTCCTGTGCCAGGTCTCACCCACATCTACTACTAGCGTGCGTCGCCATCACACCATCTCGGCCGCCTCTCGCACAGCAAGGGCGGGTGCACGCAGCACGATTTCAGAGGAAACCCAGGAGCAACAGCTCTGGAATGACGATGAACCTGTCGACGAGGACTGGGTCGGGGGCGTCGGCGCTGTGGGCGAGAAGACGTCTCTCCACAGGCAGAGCTCCCTCCCAACCAAATCCAGGCGAGGTCCGTCCGTCCCTCGGTGTATCCGATACCGTCTGATCTTGTCCCTAGCCCTGCATGCCCGGAGCTCGAGGCAGCCCGGAAATCTCACCCCACGAGGTGTGAATAGCCTCACTGCAATCGCAGGCCACGACGGTGATGAAGAAGACTGGGAAAATGATATGCCAAGCTTTCACAATGAAGAGGAGGCAAGCATCCTTGACTCGTCAGATTTCAATGCCTATGCGCTAATACCTATCATCACACTACCATAGGACCTCTCCAACACAAGCGCTGCTCAGCATCAGCAGGTCGTCGAGGCACAAACACAGTCAGTCTAATGGCAATCCATCCCCACTCTCCCCACAGTATACAGCAGGCCCTATTCCGTCTCCTCCTGCCGGCTCCGGAGTACGCCGTCATCAAAGCTTGACTTACGGGGCCCAGAGCGGCGTGAAGCAAATGTCTGGACTGAAGCGCGCAGGAACGTTGCAGTCCGGCGCTAGGCAGCCAACCGCTGTCGGACAGTCTGCAACACCTACTGCCCCCGAGGAAGATTACCAAGAAGAAGCAGAACTCGCCAATCCTTATGAAGAAGAAACCTACTTTTCGCCCAAATCGCCACCCCCCGCCCAGCAACCATATGGGACTGCAAGCTCAGGGCCAGTATCCGACGAGCCCCATGGGACGCTCGTCCCCTTGGAACACCCCAGGGAGCGGTGATTGGCGCACCCCAGGGGCCTCGTTCTCTTCTACAGGCACCAACAATATCGACGAGGTCACGCGTGCACTGTCCACTATGGAGCTCAACAGTACGATGTACAATAGCATGACAATCCAAAATAGTCAGTCCGCGCAACCACCACGCTTCAATCCCTCGGCCGCCCCGTCGTCTGGCATGCGTGGTAATTACATGCAAGGTGGTAATGGCAACGCACGCAAGTTACAGCTAAATTCCGACCTCGACGGCCGCAAGACACCAACGGCACAACCTGCAATTGGACCGGTGAGTAAAGTTTGCTGACTTTGGCACGAATGAACGTCATGCTCACACGTGGAGTAGCGGGGGTCTGGCATGGAAGGAGATCGCGCAGTCGCCCTCCGGAGTTGCTCCGTGGGATCAGAAGGACAAACTTCTGAGTCAGCGCACATCGAACCCCAGCTTGAGTTATGGGTACAATCTTGGACAGAAGGGCAACATTCCCAGTGTTCCTCCCATTCCCGCTCAATACCTTAACCAAGTAGGAAACGCGCAGGCACCTCGTCTGGGGACCAACTTCCCGCAGGGATCAACGCAGCAAAACCAAGCTGATAATGCGCAGACGCGGGGGGGTTTCCTTAATTCACCGGTGGACATTCCCACCTTGGTGGCTACGAAGGGATACAACCCTGTGACCTTTGAGACCCGCCCATCATTCGTATGTGATATCTCTGTCAAGATGGCGTATCTTTAAAAGAGATCATTACCAGGCTCGATACTTTGTCATCAAATCATATACGGAGGACGATGTCCACAAGTCCCTCAAATACGAAATTTGGAGTTCAACTGACCCCGGCAACAAGCGTCTTGATAAGGCATTCAAGGAATGTGCTGGGAGAGGTCCGATTTATCTTTTCTTTAGTGTCAACGCGAGGTAGGTTGGCTGCTACCGTACCCGATGCTGTTTCTCACCGGGATCTTAGCGGACATTTCTGTGGCATGGCGGAGATGTTGACTCCTGTAAGTTCGTTGTTGGTGTGGTTACCGGTTGTGGTACTAAATGCGTGTATAAGGTCGACTACACACGGAGCAGTACCGTGTGGGCCTCGGATAAATGGAAAGGTGTCTTCAAAGTACGATGGATATTCGTCCGTGACATTCCCAATGCTGGTCTTCGTCACATCCGCTTGAAGTCTGTGTTCCACTATCATAAGATGTAATCGATCTGACAATGTAACAGTAACACTGCCGAGCGCAAGCCTGTTACTAATTCCCGAGACACGCAGGAACTTCTACCGGAAGCCGGGCAAGAGATGCTACGGATCTTCCATAGTCACCCGGCAAGGACATCCCTATTGCAGGACTTTGCGTTTTACGAGGTACGCATTTCTGACGTGGGCATGACGAGCCTTCTCACTTGCCTTAGCTCCAGTCTCTCCAGAAAATGCAGGCGCAGACCACGGCTTCTTCTGGCTCCGATACATCAACGCCACAGTCACAGTCGCCCCCTCCTCAACAGCAAACGATGTTTACCATGGCGAATATGGCAACTCCCAACGCCATGTATGGTGCAATGTCCCCAGGCATTGGGGGCGCGATGTCTCCAGCGATGCTCCAGATGCAGATGCAGATGGGCATGATCAATCCCTTTGGGATGCCTCAGACACAGGCTATGCACCAGAGTGTTATGCGTCACCCGAGCCCGGCACCGACGAATAACCAGAATTACATGAACATGGGCGGGGTGCCATTCTAAGCCGTAGGTAAACAACATCCTAGGAGATGCTATTCACAAAAGTATAGCGTGCCACGTGCCAAGGTTTGGATATTAGATTTCTTCTATGCGATTTCTCGAACGTCAGGTTGTTTACACGTTCCGCCGTTTCTCTTTATCTTGCAGCCTAATCTTGTACACGTACTTTGTTTCTATGTCGTCCTCGTTTGCTGCTCATACACCCCATCAATGTGTTACCCGCCTTCGTCTCTTGATTCTTCCCGAGCCAGTTACACTGCAGCTACAGAACGGCCATGGACATAGGACTCTGATTGGACGTGGATATCCGCATGTTGCTACAATGTAATATCTCGTGTAGTGTCTCCAAATGTACTCAATGACGACGATACAAGTTTTCTAAAGGTTTGATTGAGTCGGTATGGTGACGACATAGGGTGTTCGTCCTACTTGGGAATGGCCAACAAGGCAAAACAAGATAACCAAGTACCAGCTGTGCGCAATCTACTCTCCCCGTTTCATTTTCAAGTTCAAACGGTCGAGTGAAGGCGTCATGTCTTTGCTTTCCGAGCGGCAGAAGGAAGAACTGTGCGTGATGGTCCCGACTGGACGATTTGGCTACTAACATCGTCGATCCAGGCATAAGTCTATGCTGGAGTACCTTCGTGCCAACAATTTCAACTCGGCATACAACG
The DNA here is from genome assembly GCA_024613145.1 of Pisolithus marmoratus. Taxonomy (NCBI): domain Eukaryota; kingdom Fungi; phylum Basidiomycota; class Agaricomycetes; order Boletales; family Pisolithaceae; genus Pisolithus; species Pisolithus marmoratus. The sequence continues at coordinate 152,452 of JANFAE010000009.1, forward strand.
CACTGAAGGAAGAGACCGGTGTGGAGTATACTCCAGACCCCAAAGCCAAGTATGCAGGTCTTTTAGAGAAGAAGTGGACCAGTGTTATTCGTCTGCAGAAGAAGGTATCGGCTCCGTCGCGTCGTGCAACAGGACCCCGATGCAGTTCACCCGATCACAGATCATGGACCTTGAGACTCGAAATGCTTCTCTCCAGGAAGAACTTCTCTCTGGCCCCCTCAAAACGTGCGGCCATGCAAGCCGATTGGGTTCCGCGTGCTCCTGCTGCACACGTTCTTACCGGCCATAGGCAAAGCATAACCCGGGTGGCATTTCATCCACAGTATTCGCTCCTCGCCTCGGCAAGTGAAGATGCCACTATCAAAATATGGGATTGGGAGACAGGGGAATTTGAGCGAACATTGAAGGGTCATCAGAAAGTGGTCAACGACGTGGAATTTGACCACAAGGGCCACTTGCTAGGTGAGTTTTGGGCAGAGTGTATACTTGAATATTTTCAACCAAGGTTTTGGCCTAGTAACGTGTTCTGCGATTTGTTCATCAAAATATGGGACTCGCAAAACGAGTGGAAGAATGTAAAGACGCTGACAGGACATGATCATGCAGTCTCTTCAGTGCGGTTTATGCCGGGAGATCAGTATATTGTCAGTGCAAGTTGGGACCACTCCATTAGAATATTCGATGTCGCATCGACGTGCGTCCCGTTCGCTCGGTGCCGCGACGACATGCATTCACTGTTGTCCATAGGCATCTCGTGCGCACTATACGTGGTCATACTGACTGGGTCCGTTGTGTCATACCGTCAGACGATGGTCGATTTCTTGCCAGTGCATCAAAAGATCATGTATGCGTTCTCACGTCTCTCGTGGGTTTTTACTACTGAAGCTTGGGCATGACAGACGGCCAAGGTATTTGACCCGCTTACGGGAGAACAGAAAATGGAGCTCAGAGGTCACGAACATCAAGTGGAGATCATCTGCTTTGCTCCTATAGCATCATATGATGCGATTCGCGAGTTGGCAGGAATCCCGGTTTGTTGTATTCCTTAAATTTCTGTCGTGCCGTTGACGTTTTTGTTTTGATTTAGAATACTGATCGCACCAAGAGACCAGGGGCGTATGTGGCAACGGGCTCCAGAGACAAGACAATCAAACTTTGGGATACTCAGAGTGGTCAGATGCTGAAGAATCTTGTGAGTAGTCCAACGTTTTCGTGGGTCGGTCTGGCTAACGGTTCGAGATGAAAGGCCGGACATGACAATTGGGTGCGAGCACTCGTGTTCCATCCTTCTGGAAAGCTGTTGTTGTCCGCTTCCGACGACAAGACCATACGGGTATGGGAACTTTCTACTGGCCGATGCATAAAAACGGTTGAGGCGCACACGCACTTCGTCGCGACGTTGGCATGGGGACGACAAAGAGTATCCGGTAAAGCCAATGGGGCGGATGGAGCTGACTCAAAGCTAGGGGAAGAGAAGTTGGTCAACGTGGTTGCATCGGCTGGAGTCGATCAGATGATCAAGATTTGGCTTCCATGAGTTGAAGAGTCGGTGCAGCTGAACAATACTGTAATTATGGTGGGCATCGTGAGGGAACTACAGGCATTCTTTTTCGTTGCGACGTTTGTGAGTGAATTTTGCCATAAGTGTGGTCGTAGACTCACCTGGAACTTCGATACAGAATATGGCCGACAAGTCAGACATTCGTTTACGACACGCTGCAACGCGTACTACTTACACAGCTCACGATCTTTTCTTTTTTCATTTCATTTCATTTTCTGTCTTGCTCGTTCCGTGTACTGATTTAATACTCCATACCCGTATTACTCGTATACATACAACACTCATTGCGTGACGTGGTGCTGTCTTCTTACCTGCCAACCTGCCAACCTCCAAAAAAATATTAGCCTGATTCGGCAACGGCCGTCCCTGACGCCATTCCCAAGGGCCTACTACTACACAGTTAGCTCTTTGCCAGCTAGTCACCAACGTTTGAACACTTATTCGCGATGGCGCCCCCTCCGTCGTCGTCGACGCCGACATCGTCTGGCTCGACGACGTCTGTGCAAGTCGGTCAGTTTGTTCCTTTGGCCTTGTACCATTCACTGTTTGTTCACGTTTCATAGCCGTTCGTATTCGACCGACGACCTCCCAGGACGCAGCGTCCATACCTGCCCGTTTTCAGCGAATCGTCGTCCATGCCACGTCTCACACGAGCGTAGCTATCGACGCGTCCTCGACTGCTCCAACCACTTCTGGGTCTGCCACCGCTGTCGTTACGCCTACCACACCAACCGCGAAAAAGCAAGTCTTCTCCTTTGACCAGGTCCATTCCCCAGATACCACACAGCATGCTCTGTTCACCAGTACAGCCCTACCCCTTATTTCCCGTTTCTTGGAAGGCTTCAATTGTACCGTCCTTGCCTACGGCCAGACAAGCAGTGGAAAGACATTTACTATGACTGGCATGGACCTAGACGCCAATCCTTCTGATCCCCACAATGGCATGGGAATAATACCACGGGCCGTATCTACCATCTTCTCTCAATCGAGGAAGCTCAAGGAAGAACGCGGCGCATCCTGGAATTATACCATCAAGGGCTCCTTCATAGAGATTTATAACGAGGATTTAATCGACCTTCTCAGCTCGGACGACACAGGTGGCGTTCGACGTGAAGTTCAGATCAGAGAAGCTAAAGATGGTTCTATCATCTGGGGTGGCCTCCGTGAGGTCACCGTACGCAGTAATGCTGAAGTTATGAAGTAAGTGCTCCCCCCTTCCCATCATGTTGGCATGGGAATCACCGTTCATTTCTTCCCACTCCTAGCCTCATCCGCCAGGGTACCTCAATAAGGCGCACTAACGAGACTGACATGAATGCACAATCTTCACGTTCTCATGCTATTTTCTCTTTGACGTTGACTCAGAAGAAATACACTGGTTCTGGCCTGCCTCCCCGTTCGTCGTCCCCTTTACCTCCTTCTGGCCGCTCTCCTTCTCGTCTTGCCCGTCCGGGATCATTACATACGAGCGGGTCCCCATCTGCCGCTAGGGTGTCATCTCCCATTCCGGGACGACCCTCCACACCAAGTTTTCAGACGGCAATGGGAAGAGGCGCCGGGTTGCGACCAGCTAGTTCGCTCGGTTTACGACCGCCTGATGGCCGAGCAGACGTCCCCGAGGACGATGCTGGAGGTTGGACGACGATAGTATCTAAGTTCCATTTCGTGGATTTGGCTGGTTCCGAAAGGGTAAATCCCATCGCACTTTTCTTTTTGGTCATAGTAGCTGACTTGCTCTTCAGCTCAAGCGAACTTCTGCGGCTGGCGATCGCATCAAGGAGGGTATATCTATTAACAGTGGTCTTCTGGCTCTCGGCAACGTCATCTCTGCGCTAGGAGACCCGTCGCGGTCCAAGTCCCATACCAACTCGCATGTCCCCTACCGTGACTCGAAACTCACTCGACTTTTGCAAGATTCGCTCGGTGGCAATGCTCATACAATGATGATTGCCTGTGTCAGTCCGACAGAGTGGAATGTCGGTGAGACGGTTAACACCCTCAAATATGCTAACCGTGCAAGAAACATCAAGAATCGTGTTACCGTCAATGAAAAGGAGGACGGGTGGGACGACATCGAATGGCTCCAGGGCACGGTTACCCGCCTTCGTAAAGAACTCAAACAACTTAAAGACGGAGGAGCAATCGTCCCGCCCGGATCCCATGAGCCGGGAGCGCATATAAGCGAGTCCACCGAAAGTCCCAACAAAAGAATGCTTCAGCAAATGTCGGAGCTGCAAAACAATTACGAAGATCTTCGGGAGAAATACGTGGAGCGGACGGAGGAACTTGCCAGGTTACGTCGCGAACTCGGCGAAAGACATCGGCAGTCTTCTGGTGGTAGTGTAGGGGGCACGGCTAAATACGAAGAGATTGTCGGGCCTGTCATCGAGGAATACGAGAAAACCATCAGTGCCATGGAAGCAGAACTTGGCCTAAATCGTGCAGCATTGCGCCTCACCAACGAGATGGTCGAGGAGAAGGAAGAAGAGCTCTCACAGCTCACTGAAAGACATGTTGCCACTGAGCTCTATGTAGAGGAGCTGAGGACGCGTTTGGTCAAGTTAGGCGAACGGGAGGCCTCGACCGAAGTATGTAGTTACCTCTTCATGTGCCTTTCATCTCACTTATGCCTCACTTAATCCCCTTAGGCTTATGTTCGTGACTTGGAGGATAAGATGAAATCGTATGACGAGACATCCGTTTCTTCCAGCGAGTCGCTGTCGGACTTGAAACGCGAAGTTGCCCGATACAAGGAGGCGGAAGCACATTCGATTACCTACATCACGGATTTGGAGACGCGTCTTGCTCGAGCCGACGAATCTATTCTCTCCCTTCAACAGAGTGTGGAGCATCTCGAACGTGAGGGTGAGAGGAGACGGGAGGAGGTGGTAACATTGCAGACACGGTTGGAAAACTTTAAGAATGACGGAGAGAACTGGCGGACCGACTTGGAAGAGCGAGAGAAGAAAGTGCGGGAGCTGGAATTGAGGATGGAGGAGTGGAAGCAGAAGAGAAGAGAAGCTGGCGAAGATCGCGCTCGATTGGGCACCATGATCGGCGAAGTCGAACAGGCAAAGCGTAGCCTCGAGGACCTGACGACCACAAAGAGCGGGATATCTAACCCCTCCTCTGGCGTCCAAACGCCAACGAAGATCGACCTTTCCGTTGAGACCCAATTAGCCGCTCTTCAACAGACACACGCAGCCACCCTAACTGACCTCGCCTCTGTTTCTGCCAAGTACCGTGATGCTTTGCAGGAGATCGCGGATCTTGCAGCTCAGATTCAAGAAGCTAAACTCTCTAATCCAACTATCCCAGAATCGCCCTCAGAGAATGTGGAAGTGCCAACTTTCAGGAGAAAAATGACGGCGTCTAAGAGCCGAGAAGCGCTACGTGATCCGGCGCAACTTGACGCATCTGGGAAGCGTCATTTTTTCAGGCAAGCAGCTTCTTCAGACTCTTTGCATGCGAAGTATGATTGTGCAACTTTGCGAAGGTACATGCTCATGGTCTGTCAGGTCTTTGTCCCAATCACTCTCGCCGTCGGTGTCGTTGTCGCAGGAGTTATCCTTGGCGCGGTCACGCAGAATCTCTGGCTCAAGCCATGGGACCTCTAGCCCTATCTCACAATCCCCCTCCCTTCATCACTCAAACCTGTCCCTTTCCTTGTCCAGCGCGAATGGTGGAAGTACACCGACGGAACATCGATCTATTGTTAGTATGGAGAGAGAGGTTATGCGGCTGCAAGAGGTACTGAAGGAGAGGGAAGCCGAGATCAGTGCACTTGAAATTTCTTTGAAAGAGAAAGAGCAGATTCCTGTTACACCACCGGTGGCTACGGTGTCTAATGATGTTGTAGATCCCTCTACGCATCTCTCCCCAACCACCGCCCAGAAGTTCGAGGCTATCCGCAGGAGTATGGCACTACATGGTGTTTCTCCCCTTCCAAATGGCGCAAGTCCTGACACTGAAGTCGATGAGTCGCTTGACCGGCTGAATGAACTTATGCTGTACGTTTATTCCTGTTTGGTTTAGCGACTTGTTGCCGACCGAAATTTATTAGGTCGATGGCTCAGAAAGAGTCACAACACCAGGAGTTGGTAGATTCCTTGAACCAGCAATTGGCTCGGGTCCGACGCGCACACGACGAATTGGTAATACTATCCAGAGATCAGGTGGGAGATGTCTGTCATATCATGGACGCGTGATCTGACCAGATCTCGTGAAATCCTTAGGCTCTAAACATGTCTACTGAGCTCGAAGGTCTACGTCTTAGGCATGACAACACTTTGGAGGAGCTGGAAAACCTGCGTCAGCGCGAGCAGGATTTACTGGAGTCCATCAAGAGAGCAGACGTTGACCACGCCGCCGCTATGGAGGTGTTGCGATCAGATCACCAACAAGCCTTGGATGCCAAGAGCAAAGAGGTTGATGAGTATGTTGCACGTGTCAAGGATGAACATCAAGCATCTCTTGGAAGTCTTCAGGGTCAACTCGACGAAGCGAATGCTGCCCTTGAAAAGACGATCCGGGAGCACGAAGAGAAGTTAGGAAAGTTACGAGCAGAGCATGAGTCTGAACTCCAACTCTCCTTGCAAGAAGCTAGCTCCACTCTTCAGCGACTCGATGCTGAACACCAGGCTGCTTTCGCGAAGCTCTCTGCTGAGCACGAAGCGGCCATGAAGAGTAAAGGGGACGCTGCCGCTGCCGACCTCCACCGTACCGAGGAAGAGTACTACAACGCTCTAACGAAGCTGCGTAATGACCATGCCGAGGTGTTGCAAAAGCAGGCTGATGAGGCAACTGCGATGCTTGAACGCCTCAGGGAGGATCATGCAAGTGAAATGCGCGTGGCTGAGAAAGCACGGGAGTGTTCCCTCTCGGAGTCGGAATCTGCTCGTGACCAGGCTCTTCGTGAACTGCAGGAGGAACATGCTTCGGCCATCGCCCGGAAGGAAACTTTGTACGCGGAAGATATAGAAAGGCTCAAGGCTGAACATGCTCGTATCTTGTCCAGCAAAGAAGAGGATTACAGGTCCCGACGAGAAAACATGAAAATGGAGCACGCAACTGCGATGGCGGTGCTCAGGGAACAATCCGAAGCACAGATCGAGAGCCTTACCAAGGCTTTCCAACAATTGGAGCAAGAGGCCGCAGCTTCAGCCACTAAAGCGCGCGAGGAGTACGAATCAACCATTCAGGCTCTGCAAGGGACCCACACTGCGGCTCTCGAAGAGTTGGCTTGTAACCACGATGACGAGATTGCACAACTAAAAGCGTCGCAGGAGAGGGTGTTGCAAGCCACTCTTGCGAAGGCTGAAGAGGAACACAAGTCCTTAAGTGGTTCCCATTCTGATGCAATCGCGAAGCTCCAAGCAGAGCACGAGGCTATTTCGCTCGCGGCCCGCTGTGCTCTAGAAGATGCCCAGGAAAAGCATCGCATAGTTCTCGAGGAGGTCCAAGCAACAGCTGTGCGGCAGCTAACAGAGGAACGCGGACGCTCCGCCACCACGCTTGCGGAACTCGAACAACGCCATTCCGCGTTGTGCGACGAGTTGGAGAAAGGGCGTGCTGCTCTGCGTAAAGAACTTGACGCCGTTCGTGCCGATGTCAAGGTTGCTGAGGATCACCACAGACAAGAGTTAGAGATAGAAAGACAGCGCTCAGCGTTGGCTCTGGAGGAACTGCAAATTGCACATTCTAGTGAACGCGAAACGTTACTCAAGGACGTTGAACATCTCAGGAACGAACTGGAGTCACATCAAACAATGATGGACAAGGTTGGGCAAGCACAACGCGAGCATGAACGCGCGATGTCTGAGAAAACACAGCTCTTGGCAACCATACAAGAGGACATGACGAACGTTCGCTTGGAAAAAGACCAACTCAGGGATGAAGTGGAGAAGCTCAAGGCTGAACTCGCAGGGATGCAGACGCAGCAGACCAAACTTGTTCAAGAAGCTTCGAAACGTCGATCGCTTACTGACGAATTGGAGAAACATCGTTCCCTTATTGCCGAGATGCAGGAAAGCCTGCAACGTGTCAAAGATGAGAAAGATACCCTACAGGCAGAGAAAACCAGGCAGGAGAATGCGTTGCGCGATCTGCAGGTTCAGATTGCACGCAGCTCTACTGCACCGGATACACAGTCATCCAAAGCCACCCCAGACCGCAGCCTTTCATTTACCAGGATAAATAATCTAAATGGTAAACTCCCACCCCCGACCCCCCCGCCATCCGTGCCACCCCCACCTGCTCCTAAACCACAAGATTGCAACTTCAGCGTGTCGACACAGTTTTCGGTTATTTCACCTTCATCCTCTAGAGACTCCCAAACCACGGATTCGCCAGCAACCTCAGTTCTATCCATCAATGTTCCAGGTGTCCCGCCATTGGACACAAAGGCGGTCCGCCGCCAAGATCGAAGATCAAACACGGCAAATTAATGAACAGGAGGCAATGATCAAGACGCTCAACAAGCAGTTGTCACACTGTGAGAGCGATCTTGCTACGCACATGGACCTCGTGGGTACCCTGGAAACCTCTCTGAGCGAGTCCGAGAAGAATCGTACGTAGCTGTTTCTTAATGAGCGTGAAAGTTGAGATTGCTCACCCGGCTGGCTTCAACAGTTCGCAAAGCCCGAATGCAAGCGACGGAGCTCGTACGGGAAAGAGATTCTCTCAATTTGCAATTAGAGGGCCTTCGCAGCGAACTCCAGGAAGCTCATCGAGAAGTCGCCACAGTGCGGAAGTCGATCGTGGAAGAGAAGCAGTCTTTGGAATCTAGACTCGACGAGGAGCGCCGAGCAAAGGAACGAGCCCGTGCACAACTCGACTCCAGGATGGAAGAAATTCAGCGGCGCAAATCTAAGTTTGCATGCCTTTAGCTTGATTTACTGACTTCATACGTGGATGAATTTACATAAGTTCCTTCAGTACTTTTCGCTTTCTTTTTGCATGCCGTCACCGTTGTCCTTCCGTTGTTTTATTGCACGTGGCGGTATTTTCTACGTGTTCAGCTTGTTTCGGATACCCTAGTTTCGCTACTTATATGATCTACTATGAAGTATCGCCAAGTTGGTACCACACCCTATGGATGTAATATGACGACGAATTGCTGCGAACTCCTGGCAAGCTGCGGGGAAACGACATTAGTGGGGTCGGGACGGAGAAATGTCGGGACAGATACTTCGGCGTCTTGAACGACAAGCAAGCGCCTTGGCGCGGTAGCCCCGGATCTTGTACGTTATCGAGACTGTCCGTTTGCGAGGTGGAGTTGCCCTGTCGTAAGTTCCGGTTCTCGCTGTGACTTTAAATCCCAACTTGCAACCACACTGCCCCTCGAACCGCCGATTTCCAGAATGAACCCGTGCGTCCTCGCCCGTGCCCACTCCAAAGCATTGTGCGCTTCCGTGATTCCCCGCGCAAGCCATCTCGCCAGATACCAGAGCACTTCAAGTGGAGCTAAACCCAAAAGGATTCTCCCATCGTTTTCACTCGATGGGAAGGTGCGTTGTCGAGGTTTAATGTTGAAGTAAACTCCAGTCGCCTCGTGCCTACTAGGTCTGTCTCGTCACCGGCGCCGCACGGGGATTGGGGAACGAGTTCTGTCGGGCATTCCTTCAGTCGTACGTCTCTCAGATTTTGTGGGGCGTCATACGGAGCTGAGTGGATGCAGTGGTTGCACACAACTGGCAATCGTTGACTTGAAGGAAAACGAGGCCAAAGCAGCCGCGGCCGAGCTGATTACCGATGTGTGCGGTTAGTCTACACGGACAGCGGGCCAGAACCGATCCGTCACTGAATAATGACCAGCGTTGAACACCGATGTAAAACCCGAAGACTTTGAGGTGATCGGAATTGGCTGCGACGTGTCTTCCGAGCTCTCCGTACAAAAAGCCTTCAAGGCTACCATAGACACATTTGGGCGGATCGACTCTGTCGTAGCCTCGGCGGGTACGTGCCTTGCTAATGCTAGCCACGAACGCTGATCAAGTCATTTCGCCGTGTCCGGTGTAGGCATTGTGGAGAACTATTCTGCTTTCGAGTGAGCGCCGCGCGGACTTTTATCATCTCATTGACCATTAACCGTCCCCTTCAATAGTTATCCCTTTGACCGTATCAAGCGGCTGTATGACATCAACGTACACGGATCATTCTTCACGGCACGCGAAGCAGCAAGGAACATGATTCCACAGGGAGGTGGCTCTATCGTACTTGTCGCGAGTATGAGTGCTTCTGTGAGTCAACCCTTTTCACCTTAACTCTCGATTCGCTGATTCTTGGACAACCCCGGAAATAGATTGTTAATATACCTCAGGTGAGAAGCTAAAGTTCGACACATGCTATGCAAGTGTCCTAAAACAGATTAGCCGCAAACACCCTATAATGCGTCTAAAGCTGGTTCGTTTCCGATTCCTGTGCAGCACAGGGTGTTTACTTCCAATTACGTACGTATATAGCCGTGAGACACATGGCATCCAGTTTAGCGGTGGAGTGGGCCAAGAAGGGTGTTCGAGTCAACACGCTGAGGTATGGGATTTCCCCCAAGTTGCGCTGTCATGGAAGCTGAGGCTGCCGTCGTAGCCCGGGATACATGCTCACGAAGCTCACAAAGACGATCCTTGCACACGATCAAGAGCTGAAGGTCAGTCTGTCGACTTTGTTGGAAGGCACTTGATTGAATTGTACGACCAGAAAACCTGGGAGAGCCTCACCCCCATGGGCAAGGTAAGGTACCCGTTGATGACCTATCGTGCTGAACTTAGTAATTGCACCTAACCAGATGGGTGAGCCAGACGACCTTGCGGTGCGTTGCTTATCTTGGTCTCTCGTAAGAACGTTTTCGCTGACTCTATGACAGGGAGCGATTGTATTCCTGGCTAGCGATGCATCGCGGTTTGTTACGGGGACAGATATCCGGGTCGATGGAGGATACTGCATTATTTGAGGGCCTTCTTACAGTACACCTAGTAGTGTCTTAATTGCAGGGATACCGGTCTTTTAGATTGTCGTGGTTAGACAGGTTCGGGTTTAGGCTACGTGCATGGGTTTGGCCAGTTATGCTAACATGCAGTTCTACCTCGATGGGCTCCAGTAAAGTGGTGTGTGGAGGGTAAGTGGCAATCCGAGATGACCATTTGGAAACAATGAACGTGAAGCTCGAGAAGAGAACCCCAGGAGCTGTGTGTCAGGGGGCCACGGGACTCTCTTCCCGCGGGTGCAGATCGGGGGTGTGGAGCGCAACGGAGCCCACGTTTGGCTCCGCATTTGGATATCACAGCCGGCGGCAATAGCAAGAGAACCACGCGACGACGTCATAAAGAGGGTGGGGTTGTGCACCCGCTTGCCCTGATATTCGGGGCAATTTCATCAGCGGCGGACCGTTTCTTCTCCTTCAACGTCTACCCGCTCCATCTCTAGTACTGGAATGGCACAGCGGCAGTCACAGGCAAGACCTGCCTCGAGTTCCAATGCATCCCAGATACCCTCGACATTCGAATTTACCAAGAGGAAGCGTTGGGCAGATCTTCTCATTAACGAACTCTCGGATGCCATTATCTTCGTCCTCTCCAGTAATGCCAAAGTCTGGTTTTGCGGGCGGGCCATTATAGAGCTTCTGGGCTGGCGAGACACCGAACTCATCGATCGAAATTTCTTAGACTTCGTCAACGGTAAGCATATATATCCACTTAAGTCGTATGCCACGTTTTATCCCACCCGTTTTTATAAAGCGGAAGACCAACAAGCGTTTCATGTGGCGTTCCAGGATTCGCTCCATACACGTAAAGAGATGAATGCATACATTCGTATGCAATGCAAAAACGGATTTGCGGTGCAGCACATACCACAATCCCAAGTGCTGTTCGAACTCAAAGGGTACCCGCTCTATCTGGAAAATGAAACCTCTCCCCGTTGTTTCCTTGCTGTAGCCAAACCTTATCCAAGTCGCAACGTCGCAATGTAAGTGATCAACCCTACCAACTGACTTTTTGCAAGGAACTGATCTATTTTTTTTTTTTTCTTCTTTTCGCAACATCAAGGCTCAACACGTTCTTGGAGCTCAAGATTGAAAACTGAACGCTTGCAACGACGCCTTGCAGAACTGCGAGTGCGCACATCCTCACCCACAATCTCGACAGCTGGGAGCTCAACGTCAGCCGGGTATACCTCCCACGGATTTCCCAGTACTGGCGGAGGCGCCGCTGCTGTATCGAGGTCGTACCCCCCAGTAGCACACTATCAACCATCACGACTACCTTGCGATGACTTCACACAACAATCCAATCAGATAAGCGTTACTGGATACGATCCACACAGTATGCAAGTCGCTTCGAGGGCAGTATTCGTCGTCCGGAATACAGCCAGTCGAGGACACCAGCGATGATACGTCAAGGCGCAAAAAGGTTACTAGCAAGTTTTTCGTTTAAGCACTGCTTTTCATTCATTCTTCCTCAGATGCGCAAGACGCATGGAAACTGAGCAATACGTCTGCGTGACATGTGGAAGAACGGACTCGCCTGAATGGCGAAAGGTGCGCAGTTACGTTGAAGATCGTGACCATGAGTTGATCTATCACGTCTCAGGGCCCCCAAGGACCTAAAACACTATGCAATGCATGTGGGTTGCGGTGGGCCAAGGAAGTCCGTAGTAGAGGCGATGAAAATTCGTGTGCGGTGGGAACAAGCAGTGGAGGTGTGTGAATGACAATTCCCGAAGTCGAGGTACAATTCAAGCCCAGGACCAGATGACTCCCTGACGCAAACATGACAGTTATACAGATCAGATACACACGGTACAGGATCAGATGATACTTCGTTCTCTATCTCGATATTCCTTTCCGATTTCCTTGCACTAGAGGCCCCATATACACGGAGGGCGAAACGGACTACGCATTGCAATGTATCATAGCACAAACGACGAAGGCATCGAACATTTGGCCTGCTAATTTGATGGACGGGTCTGTAGGTACTGACGATTGCTAAGGATGGTGGGAGGGGGCAATTAAAACCAAAAAAAGAGAGACGGAAACGGCCGCGTTATATGACATTCGCGCTTCATCCGCGATCTCCGCCTGGGTTTCTCGTCCTGGCGTCTCCCTGCAAACAGCTGGTACGCATGTACAACGTGCCATCCTCTCCACGTTGTCCTGACAGTATTTCAAGCGTGGACATGCAGAAGACGTAGTCGCGATCAAGGAATTACCCTAGAAGCTTCCACGCCCCATGAAAGTATACGAAGGATGGGGTTGTGGAGATAGTCAATTTTTTGTGTGGACAGGAGAGTGGGAAGGGTATAATACCATTTCGTACATATGTTTCCTCTCCAAACCCCATTTCAAGTGTTCATATTGAAAATGATCCACTGTGGAGTCGCTGGTGCTTGTTGGAGTTGAAAAAAGTGCACAACCTCACTGTACGCCCCAACACTCCGCTACACGCTGACGAGGCTCCACAGCCTTGTCAGCTTTGTGACTATTGCGCCATTGATAGGTGGAGGGGCCAGAAAAGTAGGGGGAAAATCACACCGAATGGGGGGGACACAGGCTGTAACAGACTAAAATGTATAGGCCGCTCCAGACCGACTTTCTGGAATTCCCGTTCTAGCCCATGCCTTATTGTCGTCCCCTCAAACGCAGAAAATGGGGGAAGCCCGCGGGAGAGGTAGTTCGGGACCACCAGTGCACCAGACCTCGGGCATGGGCAAGGCAAGTAATTGCTAACCCACTGCACGGCTCACTGTCGTTCACGGTGTGCCCAGGAGAAGGCGAAACCCGAGGGTCGGGCTCGTCCCACCTCCAGGGCACAACCACGGCATGTATTATTTGGTCGCCGGCGTCTTCCGGACCACCCACACGAGCAGACGCAAGACTCCTACCAAGGGAACATTTAGAGGCTACCGCTGTGTACAGCGGACATCGAGGAAGATCGTCATGTAGCGATGCAAACGACACACTGTGTCGGGTGGCCTCCGTGCCAAGCATGTCCACCCGTACAACTGACCGTGTGTGTCTCAGCAGCTGCGCAACGTGGTAGGACCCACCCCAGTCTACCACTGCTCACTGTCCAATTTCATGACTCCTAAACACATCGAAATTTCTCGGCAGCAATTCAGACCTCGCAAGGAAAGTCCAGACTCTAGACGGGTGGCGAGGGATCCCGGCGAGGGTCCCCAGTGACGCCCACTGTGCGCCTGAGCGACCCGGTGCAAGAAAAGTGTCCGGGACCACCCTTGCGAAGAAACCAACAACAATGCTTACCTTGGTAGGTGGCGGTATCTGAGCTCAATCAAAATTGTGTGCGACCAGATGCGGCTTGCAAAGCCACATACCCTGGAAGCTGAGTTCCACGCCCACCGGCACACATACCTTGAGCTTATAGATGACAGAGAGGGAGCCACGCAATCCGGGCACCTGCCGCCAGTACCACAGAATATGCGCCAATACTCCTGAATGGTCCCTATCGGGTGCATCTGACGTGAGCATTTGGTGCACACGAAATTCAGGCGGACAGCACTCACATGCCAAAGAAAGACGCCGCTGGGCTCCGCGACAGTAGCATCCAGGAAAGGAGGTGCCAAAATCTCGAGTTGGACAACGCCAAAATTTCGGATTATCATCGAAGGACCATGAAGAGACAACAACTTCCCATAGTACTGGCATGTTGTTCATCGATGAACGAACTACCACGATCAGCGCCGGGAAATCAGTCACCACGAGGACAAGAAGCCCTTGGTTGAGTTATCGGTTATCTCCTGCCGTCGGAACGTAACATCGACGCCGGCTGAAGTTCCGCATTTCTCAGGTGAATACACCACAGCGTAATAACAGCTTGCGACGGGGACTATGCGAGCAGGAGGTCGTTCGCCTGACGAAGATCAATTTGAAAGAGTAAAAGAAAGGGAGACCGACGAGAGCATTAGGCACACCTACACAATCCAGACGCAAGAACAGAAAACCTCTCGTGTGGCATATCGGGAGCTGCATCGCCCTCATCAAGCGGAACTGAACGAACCTTGCATTCCGGCGTGCGTTGCGATACGTACCGCTAGAACAGTTCCCATGTTGTTGATGGCTAGACTTTAAATCGCAGCTGTCACCGCGATAGATTATGCCCCTCGACTGTACAAAGTAAGTTCTTCTTTCGACGTCACCCACAATTCATACATGTTCTGCCTGGTCGTCTTGGGGTCCCCGCTGTGCACGCTTCCAAGGTCACCGGTCAATCGTTAGGCAGCGTCCAGTGTTGACCAGTTGGTGGCATGCGGAGGGTTGCAAGAGGACTGTCTGGAAGTGTGTAACATCAGTTCGGACACGTAGGCGCCCTTGCTGTCGTTGAGTTGGAAGGGTAGAAGAGCACCACTCGCCTTCTCCCCTGTTCTGTTTTAACCTCCATAAATCTCTGATTGTGGCAGTCTTGATGCAAGGACGACTCTTGCCTTTTGATGTGGCCACGAAAAATTGTTGGAATGTCCACTTCCGATGGCTTGACGAGACATCGTACGAAGGCAATTCAATTCAAAGCCACCGCGCGGGCAAAACGGCCGATGAAAAATCGAGGAATAATATATATCAAGCCATCCTCCGGTGATTCACAAACAAGTCAAAAAACCGTGAAGCTGTGGTTGGTATGTTATGTTTTTCGAACTCTTAGCCAACTGCTACATAAGTACTCCCATCGTCTGGTGTACACTCAATCACATTTCAGTGCGAACATTTGTTGCGGTCGATTAACGGGTCAGACTCCACATTGAATTCCGTCGTCGAGGTTACTACAAAAGGCCGCGACTTTCTCTTATGTATCTCCCGTGACCTACGCGTGCCTCTCCAATTGAATGCTGAACGAAATAAATGCGAAGTTTGAGTTGCGGTATTCCACTGACTCTGTAGGAAGTGCAGTCAACAGCTGCGAGCCGAGGCCGGACGTAGGCCGACGTTCGGTGTACCCATAATTTCACCGCCCCTTGTCCTTGGTACCTATCCGATTGCTACGACACTTGATGACTTGGACAGCAGTGCGAGGTCTCGGGTAATGGTCGGGACCCCTGAATGTGCAGTGATCAAACGGTAATCAACATACCCGCAGGATGCACGCAAGCACACCACCGATGGCATAAACTACATCGATTCACCAGTTATGAGATCCTTCGAGGGAGGCAGAGATTAACTGGGCATTGGTGTCAGATCCAGGTGACTGAGGTGGAGCGGTGAGGGCTCATTTAGATTCGGTCGGAGCTACATGCATGTCAAGGGAGTACTTGTTAGGAAGGGAGTTGATTAGACTGCGACTGGTGCGAGATTCATAGATCTGACGTGGACTCGAGGAATCTAATTGGCAGTGATATATGATGTGATATGATCCGAGGCTAGTGAGATTCAGTCTGCTGTCCATTCCTGATTTTATTCCAGGCTAATATAGAGATTGTGTTTACCACTGACAGATCTGAGACACTTTAAAGCACCATGTTCTCCTCGCTTATATAATATCGGTGTATAATATGTTGGTATGCAAGTCCCAAGTAATACATACATAACAATAACCTCTTTCCCTCCCCCGCGTTTTTATTTAACGCGGACCCTCGCGTGCTTTGAATAGCGCTTCGTTCATCCCCCATGGCACCCAAGTCCTTTTCCCCCCGTCCCTTCCCTCCGCCAGCCCTCTCGGGTGTTCCCCTCGAGTACATCATCAACCAACTACACAACCTCGCTCCGCGCTACTGGAACAGACCAGAGACTGCTGATTGCATCATAAGTATGGCGCTCCAATGACCACCTTCTTCCCTCTCACTATGCCATCCTCAGTCGTGCCTACATGTAGTCGTCTTCGTCAACTGCCTCCATCTCCCTCTGCAGCCTCGAATGCCACGCCACATCTTACACTCCAAGTGTGTTTTATGCTCATGTGCACGTCTCACTCTGCTTACGCTTCGCCACCAGCTACACGTCGACTACTTGTCTGCCAAGTCTTCTTTGCTAAGGGGTTTTTTCAGCGGTGTCTCTTCCCCTGAGCATTCTCAGTCCACGCAGTCGCCATATACCGTTTGTGAATCCTTGCTGTCCGTGCCTTCCGGAAGTCCGGTGCCCCGTCTCCTGGACTCTTGTTCATCACATCCCGTTCTCTTACTCCCCGTGCCTGACCCACGCTCGATACACCTTCTTATCCACTGGATCTACTTCGGAGAAACCGATCACATCGAGGCCTGTCTGAAGGGGGGTGTAGTTAACTGGGAAGGCCTCGCCCGCAACGCAGAATACCTCGGACTATCAGCCGATATCAAGGTATTTCTGGGACAGTGGTATTGCAATTGGCTGTTACCCGTCCGCGGCCAACTCGAACGTTGTCCGAACTGGTCTGAGGAGGATAGCGATGATGGTTCGGGTATTGAACTTGAGTTGGGTAAGAACGAAGCCGAGGAGACGCCAGACAATGTCGCGTGTTCCGCAGCTGCCGCCGTCGAGCGCGGCCGTTCGCGCATCGTCCGCCCCCTCACCAGACTGTCTGGAAATCCGAAAGTGCACGCTGCTGCATAGTACAACACGCTATCTTCGAAGTTCGGACTGCCTACCGTATTCGCTGAACATGTACAGCGTTGACATACTGATACTCACAACATGCATGTAAGGACGACTGTTTAATCCTCAAGTGTACATCACTATCAGTACGCTAGACCGTACATACCTAATTGACGCGCAGCTTTATTGTTTTCGACTTCTATTAGGATGGTATTATTTCTTCGCCTGACCAATAATGCCAAGTAAATCTATTAAAAAAAAAACAATTGTGAACTTATTAGGGGAACTTGGTTCCAGCTAACTGGCATGCACATCGCCCATCCTGCCGTGGTTTACGTAGGTGCCAGGAGGACTATTGTGCCGCCCGTTGTAGCAGAACTTTGCGCCAGTCCCTGCTTACTCTCACTCTTCGACTAGGCGACCAAGGGCAAGGGTCGACCGGCGTATGAGGGGACTATTATGTTACTAAGAGCCGGGACACCTTTCAACCCTTGACTCAACCCTGTTTCTGGGTGGCACAACATGACGGTAACTTTGTCCAGGCTCTTGCTTATGCCGACAAGTCTTGGGAAGTGCTTGCTCCATACGGGCCCGCTCACAATAAGACTCGGAAATTGGCGTTGGCGACGATGATGGCGCTACTGATGACACTTGCACACTGGCAGATCGGCGGCAAGCCAAGCTGCCTTGAATGGTCAACCAAGGACTCCTTGTTCCGTGTGTGTGCAGTTCGGAACGTAAGCTATGTAGTATGTATCTCTATCCTATTTTTGGGTTTTGCAAATTCACCGGATCCGGAACACGGACTCGCGCGTGGAACGGGGGAAGATCTTTTGTCTGGCACCTTTCCGCTCCGCTCTTTGGCACGGCGTCTCAACCTTTCGATATTCAAATATTGACGGATGGGACGGTGGCTAGTTATACGCCAACGCCTTGGAAATTCATTACTACAATGCGTCTTATTTCACGGACATTAACGGGGACAGGCCCGTCAGCCTTGACACCTCACACCGAATGATTTCTCCTAGTGTCACATGAAAATATTATTATGACAGAACTGGTGCCCAGGTTTGCCCCCGATGTGTAGATCTTTTTGTTTTTCGTTGCCGCCTGCCTTAATCTGGTGCCTGAAGGGTTCGAGCTTGAGCGTATTTGGTCATTTACAGTAAGCAGTCAACTAATAAGTGTGGGATATTATCTACTTTGATGGTAGCCTTGCTACCCCAGGAGATCATATGTCGCTATATACGTGTCAGACCAGACCAGATCTCGTTATCTCTGCGTTCGTCAAGTGTATTGAATGTGACAACTTATGTGCCAGCTCTGACGTTGGTCAAGAGCAAAAAATCACAACACGTGGCGACAGATAATGAGTCCTATTAGCAGGGGGGGACAACGTCAGATCACGGGAATTTGGATTTCGAATCGACCTGTGTTCTTGTCGAAGTTGCAGCGCAAGTGACATATTGAAAGAAGAGGTGACAATGGTAGGAAAATGATACACACCATGGAACTAGTACTGCCAAAAGGACTGCCCAAGCTCAATCACCCTGCACTATTGGTTGCCGATGATCATGTTGTCGAAAGATCGGGGGAGCCACCACCCTTAGTTCTGGAAGCGTCTCTGGTTCTGGAAGTGGTTTATCCAACCATGTCTCCAAGAGATGGGGGGTGCCAGGCACCCACGGAGCCTGATAATAGTCAACCTAAGAGGGCGGAATAAATCCGGAGGTTTAAAGAATGCATACGATGTATTGGTGCTGTTCCATCTTCTGCCAATCGATGCCATTCAGCCACGGGTGTTCCATCACGAGCCCAACGACTCCCAGCCGTTGTCTAGCTTCATACGCCAGGAGGGCAGCCACGAATGATTTCAGGATCCGTCCGATGCGGATGTGTCTCGGCCATTTGTACCGCCTGGATTGGATGCGCCTGTATATTTCACCTTCGTCTTTACCATAGTATGGCTAACGTGAAGCAGTCAGAATTTGCACGGACACTTCACAAGAATGCATACTATTCGCTTGGCGATCATTTCATATAGAATGATTCCGCTTGCCCACCAGTCAACGCCACGCCCTACCGAATCCTGAGAATCAATCAACTCAGGAGCCATGTACACTGGTGTGCCGACCATCGTCCAGCCGTTTTTCAAACTATCTGACTCCATTTTCGCGAGGCCAAAGTCTGCCAGCGCAAGATAACCGTCGGGTTTCACCAAGATATTGGTTGGCTTAAGATCACGATGAACCAGACCATGCCCATGGATAAACATAAGAGCGCATGCAATGTTCGCGTAATAGAACCGCGCCGTTGTGGCATCTAGAGGACCGCGCTTGTAGATGAGGTCGTGCAGAGATCCAGAGGGGATGCATTCCAACATCAAATACAGGTGGGCGGAGTCTTGAAAAGCGCTGACCACCCCATTGACGAACAGATTCCATGGCAGTTTGCAAAGGCTGGCTATTTCAATATCGGTGTCATCCGGATGACGCTAAGACAAGAACGGTATAAGATGGCATTGCATCATATAAGGGGAAAGCTCAGAGACCTGGTCCAAATCTTGCACTTCTGCCTTATTCAATATTTTCATAGCGAAGACCGCGCCTGGGCGATCGATCTTGTGTGGACTGGAACGTTGGCGCACCCGTACTAACACGACATTGCCATAGGCGCCTTCACCTGAGCCAGAAATCTGTTCATATCACAGTGATCTTATGACACTGGTGGCATATTCCTACCTAACGTCCGAACACATTCCAACTCTTGTAAAGAGAGTGCGCTCGGTCGAGTTTCTTCCGGGGTAGCCACCATCTGACCATTGTAGTATCCATGAAATCCATGGATCTTGATGCGCTGCCAAGTAACAGTGATAAGCACTAGTGAGAGAGCGCACAAGGCATATGGACGTACCCGAACTGGGGAGCCCCGTAGCTCTTTCATACGCTTTCTCAGGGCCTCCTTACTCTGAGTTAATGCCCTGGCTTCTCTATCGGGCCGTCTCTTATTCCGGACAGAGCTTCTCGTAGGCGTGTTGGGTGAAACACTTTTTCTAACGCTTCCTGTGGTGTTTTCTGGTGTTGGCAAAGACATAAAGACTGGTCTTCTCGTTTGCGTCGATATTTACTTGAATGAGAGATGACGACCAAGGTTCCCGGTCGGCGACGCCAATAAACCTGATGGCTCGCTTTGACCCATCCATAGCTCCCAATTGTACTTCGGAAATGGGCACAATGACTGTGGACATTAATGTTCTTGCTTTGTCCTATGTTACCACAAAGCAGCCGGTACCTGTGGGCCTTGCTTGCTATATCGGGACATCGATATGAGTGACGTTACTGAGACGCTTTCCATCATGACGATGGTGAGTCAATTGCACGTCGCTGACAGTAGACCTGAAGACTGGGTATACGTCTCTGAAGGAGGGGCAACTATCGTGTTCTCATATAGGGGCACGGAGAACCCGCAATTCAACAATCGCGTACTCCGCCTGCGCAAAGCTCCCCTCTTGGACAATAATAATGCGGTTCACGATATTGAGGAGCAACCTGATGATCCTATGATCGCATTCCACAGGGATGTCATCTCGTACTTAGTCCCTCAGACATTCCTCCCGGATCTGGATGTTATTTTGTTGAACGAGTCATGGTTGGATGCCCTCGAGCGCTTGCGCGATGGCGATCGGCCTCTCGAAAGACGGAAGAAGGATAAGATCGACAAACGACGAAAAAAGGGTATCCTTGCGACAGATCTCGTCGGAGGAGGGGGTATCATCGCGGTAGAGATAAAGGTCAGCTGCATACTGGTTCTCGTGTCGATCAGTCTTTCGACGCGCTCCATACATACAGCCCAAGTGGGGATTTTTGCCCCGAGAACATCATTTATCGCAGGAAACGGCCTCCACTAAAACATCGACTTGTCGGTTTTGCATGCACACCCATCTGAGGTCACAGGAGGGTGCATTCCCTACAGATTATTGTCCTATGGATCTATACTCTCGCAACGAGCCTCGCATGGTGAAAGCGATTCATAACCTGTGGGATGCCTGGGTTAGGAGCGATGGGTCGTTGAACAATCTTAGGGTATTCGTTTCTGGAAAGATGGTCAAGCCTTCTCATGTACGTACACCCGTTACCTCGCAGGAACCCGATCCAACCACCTTCAGGATTTGCATGGTGGAACAATTGGATTATCGGCGGCGAGGGACTCATCCGTCGCTACCAATGACTTTAAGGAAACTCTTACAAAAACGGTCATACGTCTGCTCCTTGATACGGGAGTGCTGGATATCATCTCTAATTTGCAACGTACGCTCGACGAGCTGGATATCGAAGGCCTTTCCAAGCTTTACTCTATGACCGTGTCGGATAACGCGAAATCGGGTCTGGCTTCCATCGCCACCGATCCAACTCCAGACGATTGGCGCGATTTTATCGCATGTTACCAGACGAGTTATTGTAAATGGAATCACGCAAACCCTGATCCTAAAAACATCAGGCACTATCTCATATCATATCTTCTTTCGGCCTCGTTCAAGGACTGTTCAATCATACTCAGATTTAGCCAAAGTGACCAATCGTTGCCAGCGGCTCATTCGGTCAGTATCATTGACCTAGACCTTAAGCCAACGAACAAGCTCGGGGAATGGGAAGAGTTGGACAGGAGGATCGTCGAGGGATATAGAGCTGGAGGTCAGCAGAAGCGTTGCGATCCTTAGGGTTATATCTTCCAACTGTGGTGTGTTGTGGTTGCCTTGGTATGGGATTGAATTGGAACACTGAGAAGGAGAGCAATGAATTTTGATTTGCGTGGCCCGACAGCATATACATTACATATTCCGTAATGAATCTTACATAACTTAACCTCTATGCTCCGCGGAGCCATGTTCGTTGGCTTGCGACCATTGCCATGTCCTGCGCGTCTTTGACGAGATCTATATCAGCAGCCCGTGCGCCTTGTACACGAATTCTCCTTGAAAATTCATATTCTGGTATCAGACATGCATCTACCTACAACGTTGACATAGCTGGACTCACGGACGAACAAGCAGAGGTATGTTTTCCACGTGGTTTTACACTTCACGTCCTTCATACATCCGTGACAGTTCAGGGATGCTGTTGCAGAGTTCTCTCAGCGTGAAGTTGCTCCGAGAGCAGCGGAGATAGACCGAACGAACACCTTTCCGGTGGTTGGTATGCCCAGCTATATTACCCTTGCAGTGTATCATTGCCCTGACTCCGCAGGACGTATGGGGAAAACTTGGCAACATGGGACTGCTTGGAGTGACCGTCTCGTCTAAGTACGGTGGGCTTGACCTAGGTTACCTTCATCATACACTAGCCATGGAAGAACTCTCACGAGCATCTGGATCTGTCGCACTTTCATATGGTGCTCACTCTAACTTATGTGTGAACCAGATTCATCGGCATGGAACAGATTTCCAGAAGGAGAAGTACCTGCCGGATCTTGTCTCTGGTAAGAAAATTGGTAGTCTGGCCATGAGCGAGCCTGGTAGCGGGTGTGCATGTTCCCATGATACAATGGTGCAATACTGAGACTCTCTCTAGGAGTGACGTCATCAGTATGAAGCTGCGAGCCGATAAGATAGACGGTGGATGGAAGCTAAATGGTAACAAATTTTGGTAAGAAGTTTGCTCGCATAGACAGGTTATCACTAATTCGGGGCAGGATCACCAACGGTCCCACTGCGTCTACGTACGTGGTATATGCAAAGACGTCACCTGAGAAGGGGTCCAAAGGCATCACTGCATTCATTATTGAGAGGAATTTCAAGGGTTTTTCGACTCACCAGAAACTGGACAAGTTTGGTATGAGAGGCAGTGACACTTGTGAACTGGTGTTTGAGAATTGTGAAGTTCCTGATGGTAAGGGAGATGAGCTCCTGTGGCCCGAGTTGACCTCTTACCCTTCAGAGAATGTCTTGGGTGAGGTAGATAAGGGTAGCCGTGTGCTAATGTCGGGACTGGACCTTGAGCGCCTTGTGCTGAGCGGTGGTCCTCTTGGGTGAGTTTTTTTTTCCTTCGTTTGATGCTGGCGCTCCGGTCGCTCACTTGGTCCAGCCTGATGCAAGCAGCATTCGACTATGCAGTGGAATATATCCATCAGAGAAAGCAGTTTGGTCAAGCCGTCGGCACTTTCCAGTTGATGCAGGCCAAAGTCGCGGACATGTACACGAAGATTAATGCGAGTAGGTCATACGTTTATGCCGTCGCTCGGGCATGCGATAAAGGCCATATTAGTCGTCGAGTGCGTGTTCCCCCCTCAAACCGTTACGATGTAGATACATCTTGCCTCTAGGATTGTGCAGGCGCTATATTGTACAGCACTGAGCGAGCTGTTGAAGTAGCGATGGAGGGTATGCAGTGCCTTGGTGGCAACGGTTACATCAACGGTTGGTGTAGATCAATCGATGTATTACGACGCTGGGACTGATATTTTCTGACAGAGTACCCCATGGGCAGAATTCTGCGAGATTCGCGTCTATACACGGTTGGAGCCGGCACCCAGGAGATAAGGCGAATGCTCATTGGAAGGGAATTCAACGAGCAGTATAAGTCGTAGATACCAGGGCTAGGCTGTGCTGTATTTCATGTGACGATCATTTACCATCGAATAACAGTGGATTGATTGGCCAGGCTGGATTATATACAGGATGGCAAGCTCCGGTTTTCTTCCTTTTCCTGACAGTGCCCGCACTGGGTGAGAATGGATGTTACTGTGAGGTATTACAAGCGTCCGCTAGATGCCGGATGGACCGGGGCAAGTCAGTGGCAAACATCTGTCGTCCATTTCGCCTGAGATTTCACCACTGCCTACGATATCATCATCCGAGTCGTACGCCTTTGCAAACCGACCTATGGTACTCTTACTAACGTCTTGTCAAACGGACACAAAGGGAAACAGGAACACCATGTCAAGAAGAGCTACATTTAATCCTTAGACCCTAGCTTGTGCGCATTACTATCCATGAAGTGTAGGGATATGTACATCTGGCCAGAATAGAGAAAGAGGGCATAGGCTAAGTAGGGGCGCGGGTCGCGCTACATATGTACAGCATTACTTGGGACAGCAGAGATACAGACGTGAAAAGAATGACGTGATGGAAAAGCATGACAAAATCGGAGGGGGTATCATATATAGTCACCGGGTACTGAGCGAATGAATAAACAAGAAGGACATGTACGTGGAAAGATGGTAGTCTTGTGAAGTATCGTAGAAATGTGGACAACGTGATAGTTTCTTTTTCACTGGGATTGAGGGGGAATGTTTTCGATGGGGATCGATTGAGGGTCATAGGTCATCTCTTCCGGGAATCGACCACCATGGCGGCGTTCCTGGTGACGGAAACAAGCGTCGTTGCGAGTGAAACTACACAATTTATCATCAGCAACTAAGAAGAATTTGTGCCACGCTGCAGACTTACCGGCGATCGCAAAGTTCACATAGCCACTTGCCGAGGATTTTGACCTTTGGGTTGACGACTTGGAGATGGGTTGTAGTCGTCTCGTGGTGCCTTCTTCTGCCTGGGGTTACCGGTTTCCCACAATCAGGACATGGGATCCCCCTCTTTCTTTCCTTCTGGAAGTTGATAAGTTCCAGGTGCCGAGCAGAAGGACAGGGTTAGACAGCAACGCACCACTTTAACAACTCTTTTCGGTTTTTCCGAGCCGGCGTTAGTGTTACTTTTCTTCGCCACGGGCAACGTTTTAACTTGCTTCTTAGGTGGTTCGGAGAACTGGTTAGAGCTCTTCCCTTCGAACTCTGTCCTGCCACGCTTTCCCGGAATCCCGACGGGACGAGTAGACACTGTCGATAGCCCACCGGGTTGAATCTGCTGAACGTGCAAGGCAGCGCTTGGCACGGGCAAAGTCCCCTGTACTGGATTTGCGTCGCTCGTCGTTGTCTGAACCAAACCACCGTTGATGCGAGCAACGTCAGAGTTTCTGTTTGTGGAAGCCACGAAGACTGATCGATAAGTGGGATTAGTGCCCAAGTTGGTATTGGAAGCGTTTAAACCTGCATTGGGAACATGGTGAATGGCTGCGGCCGTTACGTTGTTCCCAGAGTTAGACGCGTGTTGCTCATAAACAGGTCCGGCTTGCACATTAAAGTTCTGCGGAAACTGCAAATTCGCTTGGTTTTGAAGATAAGACGCGTGCTCCTGATAATCAGCTCTGGGTTGTACACCAACATTCGTAGAGTGCTGAGGGTTTATCCCCTGAAGATGGTGGCCCCCAAAGTTGGACGTGCGTTGTTGGTAAACCGGTCCGGGCTGCATTCCAACGTTCGTGAAGAACTGAGGATTGGCTCCCTGAAGATGGTGGTTCCCAGAGTGAGACACGTGCTGCTCATAAACAAGACCAGGTTGCACACTGAGGCTCTGCAAGAACTGCAAATTTTCGTGGTGGCTCTCGGAGTTAGAGGCTTGCATATGAGTGGATGCAGCTTGCAGTCCAAGGTATTCGGGGGACTGAAAATTTGCTCCGTTAGGGTAGCTCCCTGAGTTAGACGCAGAGTGCTGATGGAGTAGCCCAGGTTGTCCCCCAAGGTTCTCGGGAGGTTGAAAGTTCGCGCTGTCAGGGTAGCTCCCAGAGCTAGACGCATGTTGCTGATAAGTAGGTGGGGCTTGTACTCCAAGGCTTTCGGGCGACTGAACATTTGCAGCTTGGAAGTAACCTCCGCAGTTAGACGCATGCGGCTGATGGACTGATGCAGGTTGCACTCCAAAGTCCTCAGAGAAATGAGGGGTCGACTGGTTGCAAAGGCTACCCTGCTCCATTGCAGCAAATGTATCTTGTAGGTTTGCCATCTGCGGAGATGCTGTGAAGGTAAACTGATAGGAGACAGGCAATCCCGATGGTGCGGCTTGTGTGGTACCCCCGGCTTCCCCACCAGGTACATCACCCACGTAGCTACCAGAGCCACCGGAAGTGGGGACGTAAGAGGATCCAGACGAGTAATCAACATCAGTCTGGTGCTGCGGTAAGGGAAGTGGATGGGAGGGCTGAAACCCAGTGGCAATCTTCGAAGCGCAGAGAAGAGGGGGCGCGAGGGTCGGCACGAGGGGTGCCGTGGCATCCAACGTGGCATCGTACTGGTCCACATTCTCCTGGAAGACGTTGTGCGTTATCAAATTCTGTAGGATTGGTGTGGCGAGGGATGAGGTAGATGCAGCAGTGGAAGTTCTCGATGAGGATCGTGAAAGTGGGGGGGTGCCTGTGAACGCGCTCGAAACAAACAACGGCGCTGAGGTCGCAGCGCCGAATGCTAGCGGTTGCGTGGGTGGATAAAGTGGCCACACAAGGTGCGTCGCACCGTGTCGAGCCTGGTTATGAGACGCGTCCAGACGCGTCGACTGCAATATGACTTGATCTGTTAGGGCCTGCATCGTCAGACAACACAATGCTGAAGAGTATAAGGGTGATTTATCTCAGGAGAGGGTATACCAATGGTGAGCAAGAGGATAAGAAGAGGGGATGGGATAATCAGAATTTATAGGTCCTCGGATTGAACCCCCTCGTTTGGTATCGGGACGTAGGGAAAACCCTTGTCACAACACCTTTGCTTTGATATTATCGTTGTAAACAGAACTCTTAGGTTTTACTTGGAATATTGACTTGCCGCGCCATTGTCCCAATATGCCTGGGCAAAGAAAATATAGCAAAAACGGAAAGTCACGCTAAGAAAAATCGGCGCACCGAGATGGACCACCCGAAGGCACCGCACAGCCTTGAAAGCGCTTTGGCAGACATTCGGGATTGACCGATATCACATCGCCTGAGCTTCCTCACTCTTCACATTTCCCGAGATCCAAAGCAACATCGACAAGTCAACAATATATTCTGTGATTGAACTTTGTTATTACACGTTATTGTCCGCATCCACAGAATGCGTGAATGCTCATAGTAAAGTCTCTCCTAATGAGCAGCGTAAAAATTCGCAAAGGGAACAGCACGTCTATGCAATGCACACTCACCCAGTGCAGAACAGACAAGCGAGCAGCCCACCGCCACTGTCTGCCGGACGCTCTCTGGGTCAGCCAGTGATGGATTGACCTCCTGCGCAACGACCGGTAAACTGAAGTAAACATCTTTAATATCACAAGCCAACGCACCATCAAATCGAGGGCCACGAGGAGTCCTGTTTCGTGTATTGCCTCACAAATATAGTGACCTTCTCGAAAGGTTAAACCTCCGCGCACCTGATTGTGGTTGGATCAATGGTAGTAAACATTCCCAAACGGGCCTACTGGTGTTCCGGTGGACGGTGCCACGGATGGGTCTAATGCATCTACGTCGAAACTCAAGTGAATAGGTAAATCGCGATTCGGGTTGACGTGGTCAAGTGCCATGTCCATCACACGCCCGATGCCGTACTTGTCTACCTCATGCATGCTGAAAGCTTTGATATTGTTCTCCCTGAGGATGCGTTTCTCTCCGGCGTCGAGATCACGCAGGCCGATGTAGACGAGACGCTCCGGTCTTAGGAGTGGCTTGACCCAGGCATACTCGGGTATCTTCTCTCCGAGCTCAA
Source organism: Pisolithus marmoratus (assembly GCA_024613145.1). NCBI lineage: Eukaryota > Fungi > Basidiomycota > Agaricomycetes > Boletales > Pisolithaceae > Pisolithus > Pisolithus marmoratus. Next base: position 180,078 of record JANFAE010000009.1, read on the forward strand.
GAAGAAATGAAACAGGCATACCATGAATATTTCCTGTTGTGATATCATATATACGCGAAATTGACGTCAACGGTGGGTGTACGTACCACTGGATGTCGTCTCAGTAGTATTGATATCAGCGTGGGTGTCAATCCATATGACGCATGCATCTGGATAGGAGCTACAGGGCGCAACGTTGAAATCTCTAGGACTCGCATGGCGACGACATACCTCAACGTTCCCGAAATGGTACCCATGGCCTGGAAGTGCGTGTTAAACGCGCCCACGAGAAGAAGCCGCGAATAAACATCTACGTACGAGGGAATGATCGCCTCCGAGAGTGACTGGTAGCTGGCCGTTCCTTACATGCGTGGCGACAACGTCTGCTACTGATTCGCAGACACGGGATACGAGTCTTGGATTCTTAAGTTTGCCAATCGGTGGGTCCGAAGCAGCTGAAATTTCCTCGAATTGGTGGTGACCATCAAAAAGGACCTGCCAACCGAGTGCCTCGAGCCGAGTGATCAAACCAGCTTCGACGAGATGGATCGGGACCTTTGTCGACGCCGAGCCTAGGCTATGTGGTATGAATGTAAGTGATCCCGCAGGGGATAGGAGACGTAAAAACATACCTGGCCGCCACTTCACATGACGACGGACAGCATGAGCTAGGTGCCGCTCGTAAGGTAGGCGCATGGTCTCACCTGAAAGGACAACCGACGACCTGCATGCGAACGTTAGCAACATATGCCGGTGAAGAGTAGGGGTATTCGCTCACGGCGATGGTTTTCGGATTGGGGAGGAACTTGTTGGTGAGGGTATTCATGGGTCGACAACTGGGGGTGGGAGAGAGAAAGCCTGTTCCCCGGGTCCAAGATCCGTATGCGTGGCGGCACTTGCCGGGCCCATGTCGATGGGGTCGTCGGGCGTGGACTTAGCGGCGGCGACGCCGAGAGAGCCAAATATGCGGTACAGTCGTGCTGTGCCAGCTATGCGAGACGTCTCACTGTGGTCCGTGATGAGCAGGACCCGAGCTTGCTGCTTTGACGCCAATGGTGACCGACTATTTCCAACTTTTGTTGCTACGCGGTCTCATACAAAGCTCAATGTCATAGAATGTGGTCGGGAACAGGTTCTTCTGCCCCATGTGCGACGTCACTTGTGGGTCAGTGCCAGTGGTGCTGCCATGACACAGCACGAACCTGATGGAATCTAATTTTGTATCGCTGGCCGTTGGCCGTGCTGTCAAGCATATAAATACCAGAGGGGAGCCGTTGATATCGATCCGTTCGATTGCTTGCCCCTTCCTATACCATCCAATCAGCGTCTGATTCTACAGCGATGAGTGCTTCCAACAGCAGCTCCCCGTCGTTTCTCTCCAGAAGCGGGACTCCTTTAAAGGACTTTGTGAGTGATACTTGTCCTTTCCAGTCGTCCCATGCACTTTCACCTACCCCGCATCTCCTCGTTTGCACGCCTCGCTCACCAGGTCCACGACATCATGAAGCACTTCAAGCACGAAAAGGAGTCCGAGGCCCATCAGGTCAACATCGGTCGTCGTCTTTCATCAGGTTTTGCAGAGCTTTACTCCCCCACCATAGATCTTTCGTGAACGAGCTGGTCACAAACCAAAGGGGATCGTGCCCGAGACTGTCAATCCTGTTGGTGTCTCTCTCCCCTTACCTTCAATCACACATTCTCAATCACACAGGATGAGGAAACCGTCCCTGGGATAGAGCACCCAGGCAGCACCGGTGTCATATACTGCTCCGATCGGGCCATGGCTAATGGCTTCAACTATCATAATGCTCACGAATGGGCCAATCTCGGGCAAGGAGCTCCAGAAGTTGGTCCTATCCCAGATGCGCCCGATCGCCCAGACTCCGTCTCGCTGCCTGTTGGGTCACTGGAATATGCACCTACCACAGGCGTCAAAGGTATTACCTTCTATTTTCTTCCTGTCTGCCCATCTCACATACTGCTTAGCTCTGCGAGAGGCTGTTGCCAGTTTGTACAATCACATGTACCGTCAGGGAAAGGCTAGTCAATACACATACGAAAACGTTTGCATCGTCCCCGGTGGTCGCTCTGGGCTGTCTAGAGTGGCCGCCGTCGTTTCAGATGTCTATTGTGTACTGTTCCCTTTCTTCGACCAACGGTGTCACCGCTAATGTTCGCCTCAGTCCTATCAAATTCCGGACTATACTGCATATGACCAAGTGCTCAGTGCTTTCAAGCGTCTCGTTCCAGTACCTACAGCGTGCGTATTCATATCCTACCCTCAACCTTCCACTGAGTCGTTATTAGTTTGGACCCCAAGGTTTGCGCTTCCGTGTATTAAGGTTTTTCGTTTATTGACACACCCCTTCAGCATAAATACCGCCTTGACATCGAGCAGACTAAGGTTAGCAATTTTGGGACACAGCCTTTCCGCAGCTGATGAAACACAGAGAGATATACGCACTCAAGGCCTTTCCGTCATCATCGCGTCAAATCCTCGTAACCCTACAGGGCAGGTTATAGCGTACGTCATGAGAAGATTCTGCGTAATGCTGCTTGTGACGTCTCCTTCAGTGGGAAGGATCTCAAGGAGTTGGTCTCTCTAAGCAAAGAAGGCACGACGCTTATTCTTGATGAGGTTAGTGTCTCTTCCGGCCTTCATATTATTGATCTATATTGATATCTTGTGGTTATAGTTCTATTCCTGGTACATATACCATGACCACGATAAGGAACTGGGCAAATCTGTTTCCTCGGCTGCATATATTGACGACGTGGACGTGGACTCCGTTGTTATCATTGACGGCCTCACTAAGGTCAGCTTCTAGAAATTTGACGATCTCAAAAACTCAATCCACACAGAACTGGCGGCTTCCTGGCTGGCGTGTATGCTGGGTCATTGGGCCCAAAAACCTAATTACTGCCCTGTCACAGTCCGGTCAGTCGCCTACCTTGACACCCCATGCCAAACTAATTCTATTGAAGGTTCATTCCTGGATGGCGGTGCTAATCACCCGTGCGCTGAATTCGTAGTCTGGAAGGCGTCCTTGTACTTAATGCTTTGCCAGGTTACAGCTCGCGGCAATTCCACTTCTGGACCCCGGCCACGTTGCGGCAGAGAAGGTATTTATTCGACCGAGGGACCGCTGCCCGATACCTTTTAAGTGATGTACTTGCAGCTCGCACTTCAGAAACACTTCAGGATGAAGCGTGATCATGTGCTCAAGCGCTTGCGGGGGATGCATCTTGACGTAGACATACCTCCTCAAGCTACCTTTTACGTCTGGCTCAATCTCGAGAAATTGCCTGCTCCCATAAACAACGGCTTGGTATGTCTTCCCTCGTCCGCGGTCAGAGACGCATAAAACCAAAACCGGCACAGACATTCTTCGAGGAGCTCCTCAAGGAGAAGACCATCGTCATACCCGGCATATTCTTTGATATCAATCCCTCACACAGGAGGAATCTGTTTAATTCTCCTTGTCACCACTTTGTCCGTTTGTCGTTTGGCCCTCCTTTGGAGGAACTTGATAGAGGTACGTTCGGTATCCTATCACGTGTGGCATTCCATTGACAACGGTTCACAGGTCTTGATGCCATCGAGAGGGTGGTTAAAATTGCGCGGAAGGAGGGTACGAAGCAGTTCGGCCACAGTTACAAGAAGAGTCTCGATAGCGCCAGTGATCACCATATCTGAGTATTACCGTCAACTGTACAAAAGCTGGACGTCCAAGCGTATGCAGGCTTCGAAGGCATTGATGTACATAACATAGTGAAAATAGACTATAGCGATGGATCAAACAAGGTGAACGCTTTCCTGAAACTCTCTACATCCGCCTTGTCTTCTTCTTCAGTGAGCATACAAGCTTTCCAATCAAGCCTGTCTGTCATGTTTAGGAGGGTTACCAAAACCTGCCTGCGACGACATAAGCTGACATGTACCGTTCTTTCCTACCACACGTACCTCCCGAACTGGATGCTAAATGGTGCATGGGGTCTCATTAGATGGACCATCTGGCGACCGTCTGGTAAGTCCACACGGAAATAGCCGTGGCGTCCTTCATTGCATGCTTCCAATGCGCCAGTCGCATCGGGTTCGAAATCGATGCCTTGTGCATTACCCTCGCTCATGAAAGCATCTTCGACTTTGTCCTGTAAATTACGCGGAACCGGGACGGCCTGGATGTGCGCGTGTCCACCCTTTGAGCTCAAGCGACCGACTTCGAAGAACACGGCTGCTGCATTGTACTTCGCGTACAGGTTCCTCAGGGCGCTTTTGTACCTAAGATGTCCACATATTGAAAAAAGGTCTTACAAGATCTGCTGAAATGATACATACTTTTCCGTCTCTTCAATGATAGGTGGTGCAATATCCGGGGAAATCGTCGCATAGGTCGGCTGATGGGCGATAGGCACGATAAGGACATGGCCACCTCCAGGGACAAGGGACAAGTTGCTCCTCGCAGCAGCAGATTGCGTGGGAACTATTTGACCCTTGGGTAGGGTTAGATAACATTCCGTCCCGATCGAAACAATAAGATGCTTGCTACGAGAACACGAGAAGTTGAGAAAGGTAGCCAGCTTGTATCAAAACGTACACACGCTAGATTGGGATTTGACAAGCAGAACCAGCATTCGTCCGCTGAATAACCATTATGACCCAACACTTGACGATCAAAAACAAGGAACGTACGTCCGATTTCCTTAGGTGGACCTTTCTTGACCCGTTCCCCACGTGGGCGAGATGTCTGCTGGCTCGCTACCGGACAATCCTCGATATAATGCAACCCACTCCCACAGGTATGACAAAGATACCCTTCTTTGGGCTTTCGCCCGCCAGCGTCTCCCACAGGGTGCCTGGTAGGACAGTCACGAAGAAGGTGTCCAGAGACGTTGCAAATTTTGCATACGTAACCCTCTGGAGGTCTTGTTTTTTCAGGACAGTCCGTAATAAAGTGCTTGGAGACCATGTGAGTATAGTCCTTATTTAGCTGCACCGGGTATAAAGTCACCTCTGATGACCCACACCGCCTGCATCTGTATCCAGATGGTGGTTTGGGTTTCTCGCCACTTGATCCATCTACAATTGAAACCATATGAAGGACGTACAATGTGGTGAAACTCGTACAGCCTTGCCTGTTCTCGAGCGCTTTTCAACATGCTCGATATTGCCCCATAGAAAGTTTTCGCCCTCCGATGTGTCAAAGGGGCGCTTGTGCGGCCGAACGGTGTTTGTAAAGGGGTTTGTGGTAATGTTGAATGGTCGTTTAGTTTGTGGACCAGAAGGTGCAATACTGAACGCATAAAACCACTGAAAGCATGATCAAGAAAGGCGCAGGTATGAATATTTGACTTACTCGTTCTTTCTTTCCTGTTACCTTTTCCCCCCCGAATGCACCCAAACTAATAAATCGAGTTATTCTGTCACCCTCGTCCTCCCAAAGAAACGGTTCTCGTTCCCAAAACACGGGAGGATCTGGTCCTCTACCCCCTACAAAATGATATCGTGGTTTGATCTTCCTTAAGACATCATCAAGAGGGGGTGAACCAGTCACACTGAATGTTGGGGAAGGAGTAAAGGTAGAACTATTAGAGGTTATCGATGCGGGCCAGTCACTGGTAAGAAGAATATCCACAAGCTGCGAAGAGTGTGCAGAATCACGGACTGCAGCAAGGGAGCTATAATTCTGACCCGTTGTCGACTTAGAGAGTGTGTTGGACAATAGGCGGTCCACGGTATGAGCCGTGTAGAATGGCGAGGCAAACCCCTGTCCAAGCACTGTCAGATATGTCTGAAAGGAGACTAGACCACGCACGGGAGCCGCTTCCGATGAACTATAAATGTCGAGGTTGTGAACACCCCCTAGACATGCTATCCGAAGGCCTTGCACAGTTGTCACTAGTGCAGACTTGTCTGATAAATTGCTTGTCGTTGGCATGATGGCGTGAAGTGAGGCATCACTCACTCAGGAGAAACACGTCCTTGCAAAGTTCCCCTCCCGTAACTGCATACTTTTTAATGACGTCTTCCGGTAATGGATTGTCACCCTGCATGATGTAGCACTTCAGGGGCGCTATACAGACTAGTCAAGAAGCATCTTCCTTGTATCGTATGTTGACATGCCTTGTATTTTTCCATCTAGAAGTTGGGCAACTTCATCGGGAGCGCTGGCATCTCCCAGAGGGCCGAAAAAATCACCGACACACAACACACAGTCGAACTTGCCATGTTTCGCGTCTATGGACTTAATCTTTGCAAAGAGGTCCCGGACTGAGCCAAGAGCAGCTCCGACGGCCAATCTGTTAGAGAGGCATACATTGTTCAAAGCACTGCATGAAAGATGTACTGCTTACATTTTAACACTTTGAGTCGTCATGGAGGAATATAGCAGTGGCCACTCGAGCACACGTGACTGGTGGGTTGTATGGGATCCCCACGTGGCTGATCGTGGCGTTGCTCTGAAGCTTGTGATGCATCACGACGGTTCGGCGCATTTTCTAAAGATCCCTAATATTATTAGGCTATCATTTGTATCGTATGTATGTACGTTTTGGATGGAGCTGCTTCCATCCCCAGCTCACGATGATCGTCGTTCCAGCCAGATTTGCAAGCCTATTCAAAACAATTGGACTTGCCGGCACACTACGGCTTGTCGGACAACTTGGAAGGCCGCAGCAATGTTGATAGGCACGGCCCGTGGTACAACGAGATACCTATTAGTTGCGACGACGACAAGGAGAAGTTCCAAAGACTACCACACTTATTCGGAACAATGGCGTCGGCGATGATTTTGATCCCGTGGGCGCTTGCACGTGATGCCTAATATTGGTCCATTCACGCTTATTGTTCTCGTCTACGCCCCCTCCCAGGTCCTCTCCGGATTCCTTGGCTCATCCGTTTCTTGCCAATCACATTGCCTTGTATTCGTGCGGCTTACCTTCACTTCAAGAACACGTTAATTTTTTTAGAAAAGATATATACCCCCTTTTCGACCGGAGGGATCCCCTCCATGGGGACAGCTCTCTGCCACCACCGGTCTCGTACAATCATGGTTTATCTTTACACACTCATGTTCACCCTGATCGCGTCCCTTGTGCTGGCTGGCCCCGTCCCTTCTCAGGAGCAAAATACCCGACTGTTTTCACCTAGTTTCAATGGCTTTTGGGCCAATATCTGCAGTTACCTTCCCCACTCCGTCAAAATTTTCTGTGCACGCGACGGGGATACGCAGTGCCCAACTACACCCACACCGTTTGGCTCCGCTAATGGCGTAGTTAATACGCCCTTCGTGAACAGATTCGTTGTCAGATATGCATCCGCTCAGCGGTGGCAACCTTCTACTATGGCTACTACTTGGCAACTCCCGTATGTGTAGCCTGAGTACCGTCGCCCCTTTATTCACCCATAATTTCCGCATGACAGTGATGCGACCAACACATCTACGTTACCACTCATGTGTCCACAGCCTTTTGTGTCGGACTCCACTTATTCAGAAGACTGCTTAGCAATGGTTCTGTACATCCCATCTTCTCTCACAGATGCTAGCCTTGTTCCTACGCTGGTGTGGTGAGATTTTGGCCTCTATCCCACTCCTTGCTTTTCTGAAGCACATCCAGGATTCATGGTGGCTCTTTCATGGTTGGCTCAGCTAGTAACCCTGGGCTCGATGGGTCCGCTTTAGCGCAAGCCACCGGTTCAATTGTCGCTGTCATACAGTATCGGCTTGGTGCTGTAAGTATTTTCTCAATGTGAACCTCGGATGTATCTGATACGTCGCGTAGCTTGGGTTTATTGCTCCTAATGGTGAAACTAATCTTGGTCTCAAGGATGTTGTCAATGGCCTTCAATTCTTACACAACGTCCTTCCAAGCTTTGGAGGTGACAAGTCGAAAATAACCTTGGCTGGCCAGAGCAGCGGTGCGAATATGATTCGCGCACTTTTAGCTGTTCCCTCCGCACAGTCCCTTTTTCAGTCGGCGATCCTCCAATCTGACCCAATGGTCTGACCCAGCTTCTCTCCTTTAGATGATCCGGCTCACCTGGTTGCAGGATTACGGCTTCCTCTCTGTATCAAATCAGCAACAGCTACAAGACTATTTTGTTTCTCTACTACCATGCCAGGTTTCTGACACTGCGTGTTTGAACGCGTTGTCTGTTGATGAGATTGTCAATAACATCGGCTTAAATCAGTTCTTTAACGCATCCCAGATCGTTCCCGCTGCCACGCAGATGGATCCAATGCGCGTTGTGCGTGATGGTTCTTTTATCACCTCTACGCTGGACTCGTCTTCGCCCTTTCCTGCTGTATCTAAACCTATCCTCCTTTCGACTGTGATGGACGAGGCGGGATATACTATTTATGGTAACTTCCCTAATCCCGTTCCCCAGTCCGAGTATCAGGCTATTGTGAACGCGTCCTTCGGAGAAACGCGATCCCAAGTTCTCATGGACACGCAGCCTTATGCAGTCCAGACATCCCCCACTTCCGACTACAGGCCACAACTGGAGGTACTAGGAACCGACTCTGTCTTTCGTTGTGCTACATGGACATTTGCTCGAAACTGGGTTTCACATGGCGGCACTGCCTACGTCGGAATGTACACCGTCGGTGCAAGCTACCCCGGGAATTCACAAGTCCCGTATTGCACACAACCCAACGTGGTCTGCCACCAGGACGACATTGAAATTGTCGTAAGTTATCACCCTTGACCTCTATAGTAACTGTTATGTTGACCAAGGTTTACTAGTTCGGCACCGTCCAAAACCCCACCGCTGCCCAGTCCATGTTGATCTCGGAGATGCAAGCTCGGTACAAGTCATTCATGTATGATGGGGATCCGAACCCATCTGATGCCTCATACTCTGAGTGGCAAGCTGCTGGAGCTTCCGCCGTCAACGCCATTCTCCTGGGCAGCTCGGGAGAAGCTCCAATTGGTGCTTGCACTGCTGACCTTTGGGGCAGTAGCATTGAGTATGACTATCAATTATTCGATATTTAGACACTCTAATTACCCTGATCATTTCGCACTTCACTGTGACCTCGTTCTTCTCTTTGCCTCTACCGCAACCTGTAGCCGTAATGTTATACTATTTGTGTAACTCAGATGTATACCTCTGCAGTTATTTGCTTAATATATTCGTTACACCTACGGAACGGTAAAATCGCTCAGCGGATAAGTATGAGGATCTTGGGTATGTATTACACAAATAGTATCACAATTTCGTGGCCCCGGATGCCTCAGAGACGTCTACTCTAAAGATATCAAAGTTGCGCCGCAGGTCGATTTCTAAGAAAGCCTGCCAAACCTCAGGGAAGGGATGATCGACATGTTAAGGCTACTTACCATGCCGCTCTGCTTTACAATGGCCCTGTGCAGCCGCCCTTCTGGGCCGCCACGCAATTCATCGCCTTCGTATAGATACATCTTCACACTCGATCCAGGGTCGTGATGCAGCCTAGGCCGGATAACCAGTCGGCCAAACGGCCCCTGTGATAATAGAATCAACTTCTCACGTTCCTCAGGTGTATTGACATCACCCGGGAGCAACTGACGCAGAGTTTCGAGGATGTAATACTGCGGGGGTGCGAGACTGATATTTCCCTTCTTGAATTCTGCGATTGCAACGCGGGGGTGGACAAAGCAGGTCGACTGGACTTCTTCTCCGCCATCTGTGGTCGGGACTTTGCTTATACCCGTCCCGGAAGAGTGGTCTTCTAAACAGGTGGGAAAGAATGAAACGAAGAACTGGGTACGGAAACGTCTAAGTTTAATCAATGAGGGTTATTTTGTGGAGTCCACGCGTTGTTACCTTGAAGTGATGAGCGGGGTAATCCAAGTAGTGAAGGGATAAAGGGTTTCCAAACCCAGCACGAATTTATGCCGGAGAAGGAAGGCTTGAAAATCCAATTCCTGGTGGTGAATTGCGCTTCTGGCTCGCTCCATGTCGGATTTACTTAAAGTTTGGGGTGACGTGGGTGATCCTAGGAGGAGTCCTGTTTCTTCAAATGTTTCCCGGATGGCGGTTATTGCCAAGGACGGATCACGGTCGGCGTCAAAATTACCACCAGGAAAGACCTTTCATGTCGTACGAATCAGTCAGGTACAAAGGACTGAGCCTTGGTCTTACATGCATCCCCGCGAATGAGCGTGTCCGACTGCTGCGTTGGACGAGTAACACTTCATTACGCTCGTTGACAACAATCAGACTGGCAGATGGAATAAGCTGGTCGGACGCAGCGGTAGACATAGCACAAAATCTTGGTACGCAACTGGCCGTCGATCTGGTAGACTGTGATTTGGAAGACGAAACGCGGAGGAAGAGCTGTGGATTACCGGTGGTTCTGTTTGAGGGATTCAGCCTGGCATTGACCTCTGCGCCGACATGGAACCCGCACCTCGCACGACGTGACAGAAGGAACAGTATCATGTACGCACCCACAGCCGCGGCCGCGTGCATACCGCGACGCCTATGCTCACAATATTAATGCTCCTACAAACTGTGGCACGTGACCTCGAGTGTGCTTCCCGTTATCGTATACATACTACACTACCTGCCAGATCCCAAGTTGCAGGGCATCACACAAACTTTGAAATGACATCGGAAGTTCTCACTACCAACCCTCCCGGCTTGACCTCAATGGCTACCACTGCAGTCACGTCCCCCTTAGAGGTTCGGCAATCCCTCCATATCAAAACCTAATCATGATGACATATAGACAGACTTATGACGACTTGAACACGGCAGAGGAGACTTGGATTCACTTATCATTCTCGTGGGCTGGAAGGACCTTCAACCTCGACTTGGCCGAGTCAGACAGGTGCGTCTAGTATTCCGTCTCTTTTGCCGTAGCAGCTGAAAATGTCCGACACAACGTGTTGGCACGTCTACGGCTCAGGGTCTACGACATGAAGGCCGCTCTTCTAAGTCTTACCAACGTTCCACCTGAGAGGCAAAAAATTCTTGGACTCGTAAAGGGAAGGCTTCCTCCCGATGAGGGGAGAATGTCCGTCGACCCGCTATATCCAATGCAAGCGCTTATTCCCTTTGGCTGTTAGCTCGGACCTCAAAATTACCTCTGGAAAGAACTTCATCTTGGTCGGAACTCCCACTGGAGACGAGATCAAAGACCCCTCCCGTAAGTTGTGACACTGTAAAGTAGAATCGGCACCCCTAACGCTGGTCAGAGCTGGAGTCGCTCCCTGACGTGGTGAACGACCTAGATGTCGATATCACCGAAAACCCTCAAGCTGCGGCCAGATATAAGAACGACCCAAGAAATGTCCGAAAAATTCGAGAGGCGACGTCGAATCTCCAAATTGACCTAATAAATCCTCTGCGCGAAGGAAAGCGATTGCTTGTGCTCGACCTTGACTACAGTACGTGTGAAGCTGTCTCTCTGCTTGGTCTATGGTTGACTGAATGTGCTTTCCTGACCAGCTATCCTTGATACCAAACCTCTTACCTCGGGCTCACTACCTCCCGCAGAGTGCGCCCGGCCTGGTTTGCATGAGTTTTTGGAGGCCATATACCCGTATTACGACATATGTATCTGGTAATTATTACCTTGTACAGTTCCAAGGAGTTGACAACGAATGCTTTACCAGGTCCCAGACCACTTGGGTATGGTTAGAGGCAAAACTGGTAGAACTCGGTATGATTGGCTCTACAAGGGCATACGAGGTCAGTGCGAGCCAGCCTTGGACCCTTTTATGACTTGACAGCTCGCTAGATATCGTTCGGTAACTAGCGTGCACTTTGTTCTCCGATTTGTAAAAATGACGGCCACCTCAGTCCTAGATAAAACGTGCATGTTCACGGTCTTCACTGAGCGTAATGGGAAGCCATACTCTCATCACGTGAAACCCCTGCAGCTCATCTGGAATAAATTCCCCCAGTTGTATGTCTTCTTTTATGCTGCCAATTACGAGATGATCGATATGTTGCATCTTCGATGCAGCGGCGCAAAGAACACTATTCATGTAGACGATTTAGTGAGTCGGAAAACCCAGGGTCGCTATGGTTACTCATTGTCAAATGCAGAGCAGAAATTTCGCCCTTAACCCTGAAGAGGGTTTGAAGATCCACGCATTTCAAGCACGCACATATGGAGCAAGCTCAAGCAGATAGGGAACTTGAAAAGCTAGCGCGCTACATGGTTTACATCGCATCCTTGGATGACTTCCGGTCGGTTAAACACAAGGTAATGTCTCGTCGGTGCAAGCAGTGGGAGTTGTTATTTGACTCGATCCAGGACTGGAAGCGTACGCTGCGAAATTTTACGAGATCTTGACAGCGTATATCTTGATAGGACTGCGCCAAGACGAACCCACAGTGCCTATCAGCTAAATGCTACAGGATAGAATATCATAAGTGCTTTGGTTCTCTCTCTCTCTCGTTTAACCTCGTACGTATGTCCATCAGTACTCAATTACTCTGCGTCGCCATGCATTGCTCCATAGGATGTCGCGAGCACGTATTTGAATACTCTGTATTGGAAAGTTGCCTTTCTCAATGAGGTGACTCCAGTGGACGCAGATCCAGGACTGTTTCAGCTCGCTGCGTTAGTGGTCAAGGTGGCGTTATCACAGCGTCGGCGCACGCTGCAAGAGGATGATGCGAGCAGCACGGACACTCGGTATACGGGCCCAGTATCGCCTCGTACTAGAACACCTAAAGAGACACCGTCTACTATCTGACGGTGTTTCGAAAATTTGCAGTGAGAGTGTTACCGTTGGCAACTAGGTTACCGGAGTTGCAATTGGAAACACGCCATCGCTCTCTTGGCATATCCCTGCTGTGCGGAGGACTCCTTTCTGATTCGTTCTGTGGCAGGGGACGATTAGAAGGAGTATACTATGTGGCAGTCTGTTCTACTTCGAGCCTTGATTAAAAAAGTGCATAGTTATAGGGGGTTGACTGGCCAACGAATCAAGGTCTCTGTATGTCGGGCGGTATCCCGAGATCAGGTTACTAATCAGTTACCCAAGACCGTGCAGTGCGCCCAGGGACAAGGACTGGTTTAGCGGGCTGACCGGTACGGACGAACTGGAGGGGAATCGCACTGCTTCCCAGTTGAATCCGCGTTGACGTTCTAGCTGTACACTGCAAGTAACGGAAGCCATCAAAGGTACATACGATGGGCCGAACCACACGCTGCGAGGGGGCAGAAGGGTGGCCTATTCAATTCACTGGCCGGCCGTGGTACGCTCACATGGGAGAACGGTCAGTCTTTCAACCGGTCACGATCACCCATCGAACACGGAGCATCGCTGTAGATGAACTGCAAGGTGCATAACGTTACCCAAGCGTTGCCACATTCTTTTATTGGTTTCCTACAACCCGCTCTCTAGTTTAATCAGATCACTAGCGACTGAATCGAAAGTATCAAGAGATGAAGGCACTGAGGGAACAGGGTGTCAACAAGGACCTAGGGCAGCTTTGATAAATGAACCTACCTGGGCAGTTCGTGTGAAGAGTTGTGTCGTTATTGCCAGGGGGGTACAGCATATCCGAAACCGAGTCATACCGCCAAGCACCAGAGGTGGCTAGTGAAAGCTTAGATTAATACGGGAACTCCTTCAACAGATCATACCGGATAACAGCTGTTCTCGGGAAAGACCGAGGTAAAGCTGGGCCTGTGAGGTCTCGATTGACGAAAATGCCCGCGAAAGAAGGGTAAATGTCTTCTGCCTAAATAACTCTGTGATAACAACTCAACAGCTAGTTGTTTGCTGATGACCTATTAGTAACGTACCCACAAACAGTGTGACCAAGGTGGTGATGAGGTTCGCCAGGTTATCGTTAGCAGATTCCGGCTGCTGCGCCAAGCCACACATGACTTCGGCGTGTGCGTAGACTTGAGCATATTCGCGTTCTGATGCCGATGCTACCAGGTTCCCGAGTGCCCTTGTGAGGGGGTGGAAGCGCGAGTTCTCAGGAAGACGCGCGACAACGAGTTGGGCAAGCGTGCTTAAGATAGTATGAGACGCTGCTAAGGCCTACAGAAAACAACACACTGATTATCCAGTATCAAATAGGTCAGGGCCAGAGGCACGATTAACAACAATCGAGAGGGACTCCGCGGGTTCTGCCCCTAGCCATTCATAGCACGTGTTCCCAAGACCAGATTGGTTGTGTGGGCCTCACCTTCAAGTCCATAGTCTCAGCATAATGTGCAAGTGCTGAGAAGTCACGCTGGATCGCTAGTTCGTAGATGTTGGGAAATGCCTGTTGATAGGCGTCCAGGGGGGGACCTGGCAATGGTGGAGAGGGTGCCCTCTCAGCAGGTGGATCAGATGATCTGTCGAGTACGGCATCTCTGACTTGGTCCTGTATTTCGGTAGTGCTGGTGGGTGGAGGCGTCGGGGGGCCTTGAGCCATTTCGATGAGATGAATGCTTAGAGAGAGGCTTGCTGCTGACGTAAACCTGGCCTTCTCGCTTTGCCGTCACTGCGCGCGACATGGAAGAGTTCGAGGAGGACATCGAGACCGTCTTGTACATCGCTCGGGAAATCTCAGGTTACTACCCTTCGTACAATGTAGGGCACAACTCAATCGGTTCTTCCAGTGTACAAGATTCCACCTCTCAGGGTCAACGAAGGACATCGGGCGAACGATTGGGGGGATCTCGCATATCCACTTTGGAAGGGCAGACTACGTATCGTCGAAACGAAGAAGAATGCGGCATTGAAGTTCGAAGACAGTCAGACCGGTACGCTCACCTCTTTTGGACACATTCGCGGTGATCGATTTATGCGTTGCCGTTGCTTCAGGCCAATGTGTGTAAGATCAATTGCTTCGTGGCAGGGGACTAATAGCGGCGAAGTATTTGCACAGGCCGAGTACGACCCTTTGAAACCGTCAGTGGAAGCAGTCCTCGATTCATCTCGTTATTTCGTAGTTAGGGTCGAAGACGCGGGAAAGAAAGCATACATCGGGATGGGTTTTGCGGAGCGCACGGATAGTTTCGACTTCAGTGCGTGCCTTCCCTTCACGCTTTCCGTGTACTGGTAATGAACGCGATCGCTTGCTTCAGACGTCGCATTGCAGGATTACACCAAGTAAGTGTCCACGCGTCCTTTTGCTATCGGCCACGTCTTAGCCTGGCTCGTATCGGCAGGCGATACAAAGCAACCTTAAATCCACCAAGCCCAACATCGGAAACACCCTCGCCCCACATGCCTTCTGGGCCGAAACGGGACTATTCGTTGAAAGAGGGACAGACTTTTTCGATATCCATCCCTAGCAAGAGCCGAAAACACGGCAACAGTACTAGTCTTTTGTCATCAGGTTCCACGGTGACCGGGAGCGGCGGCGGTATCCCACTCCTACCGCCCCCGCCTAGTGGACGACAGAGGTGATTCCGCGGGGTGCGAAGCGTTCTCGGTTGTTGTATCCCTTGAATGGTATACCCAAGCAAACACACTGTACATCATTGGGAGTTGTCATGTCAGCTATCAATGTTCGACTTTCAAATGTGTGACCGTCTGCATGGCTCAGTGCTATTGGGTGAACTTGGTCAAAATATCAAAAACATCTTCGTGGCGGGTTGGCAGGCGTTCAACGATGATGTATCTCGCTGACAAATCTATTCCCACGCCCTATTATTTAATACATACGTGCTTGCACACTCCCGAGCCGTTGTTCCCGTCCTGCAACTGCCAGTCCCGTTCGGCAACGGTTTAAAATGCTGTCGAGACTTGGAACCGGTTCGGCTGCCAATGCAGCTCTTAAGCGTTCTGCAAAGTTAGCCGTCGCTGCATGCAGGCCGTTCGTGCAGCCTTCTGGCTCGGAGCGGGCAAATGTAGTCGATGTGCCCCCCTCGTTCAAGAACGTGGGGCATTTCACTCCGCGTGCTGGTATGTCATCCCCCGGTTGTGACTTGATGTATTGAACCACTTTTCCAGACATGCTTGGCTTCAAACTGGATGCTCCAGCTCGTGAGAAGTCGGCAACTCAAAAGACACGACCCATCTACCTCGATATGCAGGTACGTAAGTGAACGTCTGTGTGGGGCTTGGCTTTCTGAATGCAAACAAGGCGACAACTCCTGTGGATCCGCGTGTTTTGGATGCGATGCTACCATATTTCACAGACCAGTTCGGTAATCCTCATAGTCGGACTCATGCATACGGATGGGAAGCAGAACAAGCTATTGAAGAAGCTCGTCAAGTAACGTCTTTCTTCACTACACTTATTCCTCTATCTCACCTCTTATTCTAGCATGTTGCAGCTCTCATTGGCGCAGAACCCAAGGATATCGTCTTCACTTCCGGCGCGACCGAGAGTAACAACATGATTATAAAGGGTGTAGCTCGTTTCAACCAGGATAAGAAGAGGCACATTATTACCGCTCAAACGGTCTGTCACTATCACTCTCCCGAGTCTCCCATCTCTGAACTTTGATCATTAGGAACATAAATGTGTACTCGACTCGTGCCGAAAACTGAGCGAAGAAGGATTCGAAATCACATATCTTCCCGTGGAGTCCAATGGTCTCGTTAACCTGGAAGCTCTCGATGCCGCCATTCGACCGGATACAGCTCTCGTCTCTATCATGTTTGTTAATAATGAAACAGGTGTTATTCAACCGATGAAGGATATCGGCGCGATCGTCCGAAAGCATCGCGGCGTATATCTCCACACAGACGGGGCGCAAGCAGCTGGGAAAATACCCATCGATGTCAATGAAGCTAACATTGACCTGATGAGTATCTCAGGGCATAAATTATATGGTCCGAAGGGTGTTGGCGCAGCTTACGTCCGACGGAGGCCAAGAGTCCGCTTAGAGCCGATATTGAGTGGTGGTGGACAAGAGCGCGGTTTACGGAGTGGTACTCTCCCAACAGCCCTCGCAGTTGGAATGGGAGAAGCCGCACGGATATCCAAGTTGGAGATGGCAGTGAGTATTGGTTCATATGGTTGATGTGATGATATTTGTGCATCTAAGTTCAGTGTAACCGAGTGGCAGCGCTCCCGGACAAAAGGTCTGGGGGCTGCCAGCTTGGTAATGACAAAGATGCAGGGGTACTGAATGTGGCGATGTTCGCGTCAGATCTTTACCTGATCTGTGTACTTACTTGCTACCTTGCAGAGGGATCATGCAAGAATAAAGCAGCTCTCAGAACGCCTACTCAGTGGCATCCATTCTCAGGTTGACCATGTTGTTCGCAATGGCGATCCGAATGGATACCCGGGCTGCGTTAACCTGTCCTTTGCATACGTCGAAGGAGAGAGCCTTCTTATGGCCCTGAAGGTGATGACCCCCATACTTTATAGCCGTATTTGCTTTGTTCATTTCCTTGTAGGACATTGCGCTGTCATCTGGTAGTGCCTGTACATCCGCCTCATTGGAGCCCTCGTATGTGCTTCGTGCATTGGGTAAGTGCAGTGTCTTTGGTTCTCATCTATTACCTAACCTTCAATCAGGTGCTGCGGAGGATATGGCGCATTCTTCGTTACGGTTTGGCATTGGGCGTTTCACTACAGAGGCTGAGGTTGATTTCGTCGTGCAAAATATCGTGCGCGTCGTTCAACGCCTTCGTGATATGAGGTTCGGCGTTTACTCTTATTTTCCGACGAAGTCTCACGAATTTTCCAGTCCGCTTTGGGAGATGGTTCAAGAGGGCATTGACATCAATGCCATCAACTGGTCACAGCACTGAGCTGCTATAATGCTATATACTTGACGGCTTTTTTGGGTCTCCGAATCCACGTACATACGTATTTTCATCGTGTATACTTTGTTCGCTTTGTAGTACCAATATAAGTACATGTCGCCTGGACAACATGAAGTGTTCGGGGTCCCCAATGCACAGGGCGCACGGACCATTTACAGCCAATGCATTCAAACTCCGCCAAAACTTCACCCTCTTCCACTTTCTACCACCATGGCTAGGCGGTTGTATCTTGGCAGTACGAATGGTTTTCGTCATCGCTTTTGCGCCTTGCCTAACGTTTTGAATACGTAGGACTTCCACCCGATTCTCGTTCGGAGGATGTTGCAAAATTCTTCGACGGCTACGGTCGCATCGTTGATTGCAGGGTTATGACTGGTTCATCTTTTACTTCGTGCTTTTACTTTTTTTTTTGTCTCAACCGTTGACTAGGTTTTGGCTTCGTTGAATTTGAGAGTTCAAAGGTTGTTCTTCATACCCCGCTATGTTGTTTGCCAAGTTCACACTTTCCAGGATGCTGAGGATGCTGTTCATCACTTCAACGGCAAATCATTCATGGGAGCCAAGTATGTTAACTATCCGGTCAACTCTTCATCACTGACTCGTGCGCAGTATTGTGGTAGAGTTTGCTAAAGAGGGCCGTCCTCGGAGGGATCCTTACGAAAATGATCGCAGCCATGGGTATAACAATGGGAACCGACGTGATGCCCCTCTAACCCATCGTAGCAGTGTTCGTTCTCGCAGACCCCCTGGCATACGGCTTATTGTCTCAGGTATATCTCGGGATACTAGTTGGCAGGTAAGTTTAACGACTATCAAGCGCGACCATTGTTTGGGTGTCACTCTATTTAATCGAGTCTGCCGGATTATCACCGCTGTTTTAATAACGAAGGCAAATTTTGACAACCGTTGTTAGGATTTGAAAGACTTTGGACGTGAGGCGGGGAGCGTCTCCTTTGCCGACATTGACCGTGACCTCGCGGGCCAAGGGTTAGCACGCCGGTTACTCGACACAAATTTGCTTCTCATCTGGTGGACAGGGTTCTAGAATATCTTTCGCGTGATGATGCTGATCGCGCCGTCAAGGAATTGGACGGAAAAGATCTCCGAGGAAGGCCTGTGCGGGTTGCGTACGACGATTCGGTATGCTTTGAACAATATTCTTTTCAATTATTCTCATTGCCGCGTGTTACAGCGTGGTGGTGCTGACAATTACAGGCGAGATGATCGTCGCGATGATCGTTACAGGGAGGAACGCCACCACCGAGATGAAAGAACCTCCTACAGGCGGGAACGGTCGAAATCACCTCCTCGCCGTGTCGACCATGATGATCGTCGCCCCAGGTCTCCACCTCCGGGCAGGAGGGACTATGATGAGAGAAAACCTGCAGGGTACGATGATTACCGGCGGGGAGGTTATGATGATGACCGCAGAGCCCCTGATTATTATTATGACCGTCGCAGGGACGATCATGACAGGCGACGTGAAGAACGCAGTAGGCGCGAAGACAAGGACGATCGGTACGACGATAGGTCGGTGAGGCATACCAATGGCGATGGTGGTTGGGTGCGTTGAATGGAGAAATGATCGTGTAGTCGTGGACAGTGGGCCGAGCAGCAGTCGCTTTCATAATGGTCTCCCGATCTCTTTTAAGGACATGGTCACCTCGAGCTTTGGATTTGCCGTATGTTGGCGCGAACGGGAACTGTACTTCTCTTAGTGGTCGAAACCCCTTGGTCCGCTTTATCGCGTCATGAGGATGAGGTCGCTATCTCCGGAATTTGGTCCTTTAATGGTGGCGCCGAGAATAAGTTCCGCGAGCACTGGCATTTCCTCTGGCCATTAAACAAATGGGTCCTGGTCGCAGGCGAAATTTCACAACCCTTACTGTAGTCGCGCACACGGGTGGATTCGCGAGCGAACGTCCGCACACTGCAAGACTGCCCAGCAGTTACTCATCACAGCCAACCTCTTACCTAGGTACGTGTTCTTACGAATGACGTAGTGAACGACTGACAACAGATGTGATAATAATGCTGCACTGATCGTCACTGTTCTGTACAATTTACTGTAACAAATACATCTGAACCACCTTCAATACCATACCAACCTAAGTCATGACTATCGTCGCACAATTTAACAAACCCATCTTCCATGCATAGCCAAATTTCAACTACATCCCGACTCACTGATCGCGGCAATTTTAGCGCTTTCATCACCTGAAGTTTGAAGATTGCTATCTTTGTCGTTGGTAAGGTCTTGACCCGGGTTGCTTTGCTGGTGTGCCTCTGCTCCTTGTCCAGAGGTGTAATGCACTGGTAAACGTTCACGTCTAGGGATGGTCACAAGACAGAACAGACAACGGATGTCTATACGTACTTATTAGCGATTTGCTGAGTTTAGTGTCGCCTCCCCTTCTCGGCAGCCCTTCCGACGGTTTTCCATGTTCTACGCATTCATCTTAATCATCGAACGCTGGAAGTTATCCATAAAACCCACTATTACACAAGGCAGTCCACTGGGGATGAGCGTAACATATTTCCTCCTGGCTTCCAGAGAAATTTTTGGATACGAAGGAAAGATAAAATAGTTCACTATCTGTCCTCTCCCTTGCGGATATCTAAGGCCACACCATAGTCACGTCAGCAGGTGAAAACACACTTGCAGTATACGTACCGCGGTGCCATCTAGTGCAAGCAAGGTCGGTATTCTTGCAATAGCGAATTGCCGAGAATGTCGAGCAAGCTCGCCATCTTGAAAGGTCGGTCAGGAAAACGTAGAAGAAATGAACAATCAGAAACATACTTTCAGTCAGAGGGTTCCCAGCCAGGTTCAACGACTCAAGTCCGGGACACCATTGTGCCAGTCTATCCAAATCCTGCCAGTCATTGAGTCGATTTGCAGACAGTGCAAGACTGTGGATACTTCGAAGCGGTGAGCGTCCTGGACCCAGTGAAGGAATTGTGCGGATGCCGTTGCGCGACAAAACCAGGCGACGTAATCTGAATCGTTGTTAACAACTGCGAGAGAACGATGTCGCAAGCACTCACGCAACAAACTCTAATAGAGAAGAGGCTACGCTTGCCCAGTCATTGAGTTCGTTAATCTCGACATTCAGATCATGGATGCGTGGGACAGGCTTTGGCGACTTCGCCGATAACGAAGTGAGGCGATTGTAACCTAGCTCCACGACTTGTAAGGCCGACATAAAATACACCACCTCTCTGAATTCGGCCCACGTGATCAGTGTATCATTCAACTGAAGCTCCAGAAGATGCTCGAATGCCGTGACGGGGAGCTCGCGATCAAGTGGTAGGAAGCGGTTTTGGCTTTCCACCTTGTCAGACGTGGTATTTAACGAAGTATTGAGAACCCACTTGAGGATTAATCTCTCCAGGCACGGGAGTTCGACTGTAACGCCAGCGACAATTTGCCAACTAGGCAAAAGATTTGTGGACAGATCAAGGCCCCGGACATCTAGATGTATTGATCAGGGAATTGATTATGTGCGACTATGGTCAAGCACGTTACTTGGGCAAGTACGACGAATCTGACCGGGTGTGTCCATGAATGCCACCTTTTCGTTATCGAGACTCACCTCTCGGAGGCGTTCTAAATCACGAAGTTTACTTCTGACTTTGTCGAATCCGACTGCCTCGACTTCGATGGCACCATTCGATGACCCAAGAATGATCTTTTCTCCGCCGGAGACGCTGTGTGCTTCGTCGACGTATTTAGTGGAGAGTGCCGTTAGAAATGTGACACCGAAGTTTAATGACTTCGACGGCCGAATGAAAGATCCAGCACCTGGCACTCTTTAACGGGGATTTCTGAACGGGTCATTACTGATGCAGCAGTACGACGATGTCTTACAGGCATGTAAAATATCGGCGGCCATCCTTGGCACCGTCATGTTTGCCACGATTAGGATCATCCCATTCAACACCATACCAGACGCCAGAAGTACCATCGACGGGACCAACGTACTTGATAGTACCCAAGTGACCTGAAATAATATGGAATCTCGTTCCTATCGGAACTGGATCTTGTAATAGTTCCATGATGGACGGGGCATTCGAGGATTTTAGTTATGCTTCGAGTGTACCATGCCAGTACTAAGTCCTTACATAATACAGACTTAGCGCTGAGCGGAACTGCCGGAACTGCCGAGCCTGTCGTGCTGCTGTTGCTTTCACTATGCTGGCAATTGCAAGGATGTCCAGCCACAAAACCACCACAGCCATCGCGAGGGCTCGTGCAATTGCTTCACATATGTCTACATATGCAGCGTCTTGCCTTGACCAGGTTCGCCATCCAGCTGCGCTGGCTCAAATTCACCTGACCTTTCCTAGCCAGTACTCTTCCAGTCCAATGGTTGCACCCGAACATTCAAGTTAAATAGGACCCAAAAACTCAACACGCTGAATTCCGTTATGGTGGATGCACTCCGACACCAGGTCGAGGTGAGCAACCACCAAACAAAATGCAATCCCTCCTGAGCTGAATTGCTGTAGCTGTGGTCAAAGTCCGACCTCTGTCGAATGATTATCGGAACTGGCTCAGGCCGTGCCTTCTGTGCAGGGGGAGACGTTACGTGTACGCGATCATGCCGTGGCAGTACCTATTAATTCACATCATGCCCAGCTGTTCTACGCGATGCTCTGGGTGCAGAGACTCGACCCAGAGCATTGGATTTTTTTAGGAAAGAGTAGGTACATCCATTTTCTGTGGCATACGTTCCTTAGGCACAGCTAGGTTTGAACTGGTTTACATCCTGTCGCAATTGCCTAAGCCATATGTGGCTGTCTTGGACGGCATTACAAGTCCGTTTCTGTTTTCGAATTCGATTTTGTGTTATTGACGTCTTCGCAAGTGGGTGGAGGTGTAGGTCTTTCCATAAACGCGCCTTTCAGGGTGGCGACAGAAAAGACTGTGTTTGCTATGCCAGAAACAAAGATAGGCTTCTTCCCAGATGTGGGAGCAAGCTACTTCTTGCCGAGGTTGGATGGCGAACTGGGCACATATCTTGCTTTGACGTCAGAAACTCTCGTTGGGAGAGAAGTCTTGTAGGTGTTGCAGTTTTGAGCCGGTCTATCTATTTACGGGTCCCGCAGCGAGCACGGTCTTGCTACGCACTATATCACATCACGATCAGTTCCCAGCCTCCTGACACACTTGGCGGCACTTGAGAACCCAAGTTTCTCGCAGATCAACCGCACCATCGAAGAGCTGCATGTCGAACGACAGCCAAACGAAGCCGATGGAAAACTGACCGGCACTATTCGCAATGCATTGGACGCCACCTTCCGCCACGATACTGTGGAAGAGATCATACTAAGTTTGGAGTCCCTAACAAATGCTCCAGACACGCGCGTTCGGTTATGGGCCAATCAAACTTTGGAAACTTTACACATGCGTAGTCCCACCAGCCTGAAAGTTGCCCTCTTCGCTCAAAGGCGGGGCAGGCAAATGACCTTGTTGGAAGCATTGCAAATGGAAATTGGAATTGCCACCGCATATTGTGTAAGTCACAGGGACTGAATGTGCTCGAGGTACAAACCTTCATTCCAACAACTCCACAGAGTGACGCAAGTCAAGATTTCCGCACCGGCATTACCGCAGCTTTGATCGACAAAATTCAAGGTCGACCAGCATGGTTCCCCGACAATGTCAGTGATGTCTCTTCTGAGACGGTGGACCGGTTTTTCTCAGAACATTCACCCTATCGATCCTTGGCACCCAAGTTCTCGGTAGACAACCTCCCGGGTCGGAATTTTGACTTCATGACTTACAGTCTGCCATCCGAGTCAGAGTTGTTGAACTCAATCCAGTCAGCCTGCAAGAAGGGACCCGTGACTATCCCTGGCCTGCTGTTCACTCTAGACGACATATGCAAACGTAAATTCGGCACCGCGGACAAGATCATAGACATAGTCCATCGTAAATGCGACGTCACTACTAGCAATGGCACGACCACTGCCACTTGGAAGGGGGACTGATCACGTTGATACCATTGCAGTGGCTGAGGGATGAGATAGCTGTGAACTTTAGTGCTGTTGGCGCTGGTGGATTGTGTACAGCATAATTGATACGTTTTGGTGCCTTACGGCTAGGATTGCCCGTATTTGCTGGTAGTCTGCTCCGAGTCAAGGTTTGCTTTTGCGATTGCCTCCACCTACTTGCTATATGAGGCGCTGGCGCTCCACTGTGAATGAAAGATCCAAGTCGTTCTACGATCCTCCCGTCTGTAGTGTACTAACAGATGAAAGACTACGCAGCCCCTACGTTGATACGCAGTTAGTAGGCACGGCCATGGACGCAGCCTGAACTCGATGGCTCAATAACTTTAGCGGGTTGCAACCTTGTTCTCAAATATCGCTGCTGACACATCGACACCGACTGCGAGGTCCATAAATGATATGATCTTGGCTTGATCTTGGGTGATCGAGCGCTCTGAGTCGCGCCTGACAGAGCCTCTGAAAGCTGAGGAGATGACGAGAACGCTGATGGTCCGCGGCTCGTGCCGACACGGATTCAGAGCTCACGCGTACGGTCGGCGTTTGCAGGACGATAACGTTAGGTTCAAGTCAGCCAGTGCTGCACCAATGCTGTGTGTAGTAATCTACCCGAGATGACTCGACCGATTCGAGTCCATGCTGAATGTATTTTGGAAAACGCAACCGACGCCGGGTGTAATAACTTTCGCACAGGTGCAACAATGACCAAGAGCTCTGCGTTTGGATTGAAGAGCGCGGTTGCTAATGCTATGGGCGGCGGTCATGCTAAGTTACTAGTATAACACTGCTCTGACACTTGCTGCGCATAACATGCACAGCATACTTGGTGCTGAAACTTGGCGGGATAGCTTCGCGTGTTTCAGTAAGCCATGGTGGTCTCACTCGACACAAGCCGTATCACCTTTCAAATCAAGTGGAACCGTGTTGATCCATGATCTGGCTGGCCTAGGATTTTCTATGCACGACGATCACTCCATCAAAAAGCAGTTATCCTGGCAATAACCCGTGGAGAAAAGGTACACTATTGACTAGGTACTCGGAAACATGGTCGGTGCCTGGGAGCCTCGCAACCCGTCTATGAGTCAGTTCGAAAACCGTGGTCGAGTCAATTCGTAATCATACACGGAGTACCTGCTAATGTGCGGTACGGCTGATCAATAATGAGTGATCGAAAATAACAACGCGCATCGGAAACAGGCAAGGAGGTACGGAATCAGATCTTGCGGAGAAGATGCAACGGAAGTAAAGCTAGTGATGCCGCTCAAGCAATAGCAGATGCAGTAGCTCCGATAGTCCCAGCCACTGCAACTATGTGACTAGGTTGCCCTGTTGACAGCATGTAAGCATACACTGCACACAGGATATAAGAACGGCCTTCATCGTCAGTGGACAGATCATTTTTACTTGACTCACCATGTATCTCATAGACCTTTTGCCATCGCCTATTCACCTAGTCAGCGACGCCCTCTGGCTGCTGCGCTCCTTCCAAGCCACCCGAAGGGCATCGCCAGAAGTTCAGCCCAGTCCCAGTGACTTTGATGTTAACATTCGAACGAATACAGGGTTCTTGCCAGCATCTCCGTTACCAAACCTGCAAGGACCCTATGATATATGGGAAACTGCCCTAGCGGAGGCACCGGGGGTGCTCAAGCTCGGCGAAACCCTAATTTCCGCACCGGCCGAGGAGCGCACAGCCGGAGAGGCCTGGCGGCAGCGGATACGATCCGTAAGTAAAGTCACTACCCACCAAGAATGCATTGTTCATGACCTTACCAGATGCCAATCCTTCCGACGAACATGTTGATGGAGGACCCAATGGTTCTACGCAGAGCGCATCAGGTTCTAGCTTTCCTCGTCCACTTCTACGTACATTCCATCCCATCCGATTCCACAACCGGACATATCCTCGTTCCACGTTCGCTCGTGGCTCCCTTCATGGCTGTCTCAGCAGCGCTGGAAATAGCACCGGTGCTCACGTATGCAGATACAGTCCTGTGGAACTGGGAGCTTATCGACCCAAAACTCCCGGTAACGTTCGAGAATATGCGTTTCGGACGGCATCTCTTTTCTGGATCAGATGCAGAGCGCAATTTCTATTATGGATCAGCTCGAACAGAGTTGGTTGCGGTGGAAGTTCTGCATATCATTCACGAGTATCATAACCTCCCAAACGTTACCGATTTCCAATCGGTATGCAAGATCAAGAAGTTACTCGAGCGCCTAGCTGTTTCCATTGAGGATATCAACTCTAGCATCCAAGCGATGAAGGAGGAAGTGGATCCACTGATGTTCTACTGGGAAGCGCGTCCTTGGTGGAACGGTAGCGGAAGCGGGCCGGATGCACCCAGCTGGATTTACGAGGGGATCGGAGATACCTCCAAATTAGATCTGAGCGGGCCCTCAGCAGGACAGAGTACCGCAATGCACGCGATCGACCTCTTCCTAGACATCGATCACAAACTTCAACAACGGAGGTACCCTGCTCCGTCACAGGAGAACAAGAGGGCCGATCATGGATTCATGGACCGGATGAGGCGGTATATGCCGGGGGGTCATAGGAAGTATTTGGAATGGATAGCCAAGTCCCCGAGGCCAGTCAGGAGTGTAGCTCAAGATACACCTGTTATCCGAGAACACTACAACGCTGCGGTCTCTGCGCTGAGGAAGCTGAGGGACCTTCATATACGAGTCGCATGCCTTTATGTCGTGTCAATGTCTCATACCCGGCCGCCTCCTACTTGCCCGGTATCAGCGGTTTTACGAAGAATGGAGAGAGAGGCAGCAAGACAAGGACCAGCAACAGGTACCGGTGGGAACGAACTCTCGGTCCTGTTGAAAGCCGGTCGCGATGCAACCACACGAGCGGTGCTGAAGACGAACTGACCCCAGCTGCGATAAAATGCGAGTTAAATTATTGTTTACGTCCACTGTTAACTATTTATGAAGCACCCGTGTAGCGGTAGTGAACACCTAGCGAAGCACTTACTCATGTAGTGTAGCCCCACATCATTAAAAGATAATTGGTTGGTTCTGAACGAAAGAGCGTACACACACATACAAACAAATTGTGATGGGGTAAACGCGTCGGACACGTCCGACGCGTGCCTTTTGCTTCTAATATATGCATAGGACGACATGGTACAACTTACTTCGGGCATCTGCAACAGACTCAGCGGGGCTTCCCCGACAGAGATCGATGAGATCGGCGGAGGGTACACCGTCCAGCTGGTCTCAATCAAGAAAGTCGGCGCAGTCTCGGTCGCGGCTCCTGCCATCGACCGTTACCGAATCATCATGTCGGACGGCGTTCATTTCGTCCAGGCAATGCTCGCAACGCAGTTGAATGACCTGGTATCTAACGAAGAGGTCGTCAAAAATTCTGTCGTCATCATCGACAAGCTAACCTGCAATGTCCTTGGAGACAAGAGGTACGTCCTCTGATGTGCACCAGTTTCCTTCACTGGCTTACATTCCTAATGCGTATGTAGGCTTATCATTGTCCTCGACCTCCATGTCGTGTCTAGGGATGAAGAGAAAATAGGTAATCCAACCGCTGCACCATCCCTTGCTCAGCCGCCAGCTGCTGCAGAGGCAAGACCCGTTGTATCTGCACCAGCCCATCAGGCTTCGCATTCTGTCGCAAATGAGTCTGGACCGGCTCAATCTCGTCCTACCACAAGCAACAGACCAGGGAGGTCGATATATCCCATAGAGGGTCTTAGCCCCTATCAAAACAATTGGACCATCAAGGCCCGTGTCACACAGAAATCCTGAAATTCGGACCTGGTCCAATCAACGTGGCGAAGGAAAGCTGTTCAACGTCACCTTAATGGACGAGTCTGGTGAAATCCGTGGGATTGGTTGGAATGCAGTTGTTGATGCGCTTTACGATAAGTTGGAGGAAGGAAAGGTGTACTACATTTCCAAAGCTCGTGTCAATCTGGCGAAAAAGAAATTCTCCCACATCCAGAACGAATACGAGCTAAACCTCGAAAGGAACACAGAAGTGGAAGAGGTAAGTGGTTCGCGGTTACGCCATATTGTCAACCGACATTGTATCCATCTAGTGCTTGGAGCCAAGCAGCGTTCCAATGATCAAGTATAACTTCATCCCCCTTTCCCAGCTAGAAGAATTACAGAAGGACTCTATCTGTGGTAGGTACTCTGTATATCGGCGTAGAGGTGTGGCAAACATCGCGCACAGATGTTATTTGTGTAGTGAAGGAGGTAGGGAGCTTGGATGAAATCACATCCAAAGCCAATCGAACGGTAGTCTCCCCGTGACATTGTTAGCTGTGTCTGACTTCCCACTCAGGTCATAAAGCGTGATTTGATTCTTGTCGACAAGTCTCAGTATTCGGTCAGGCTGACCCTGTGGGGAAAGCAGGCAGAAACCTTCGCTGCAGAGGACCTTCCTGTCATCGCGTTCAAGAGTGTCAAAGTCGGCGACTTCGGAGGTAGGTTTGGTTTTTTAGCCTTCTCTGAATGTCTTTCTCATAATTCGAAGGCAGATCGTTGTCAACAATAAGTTCCAGCATCATGACTATCTCTCCTGACATCGAAGAGGCACACCTCCTACGTGGATGGTTCGATGGAATTGGAGCGGAGAAGACGTTCCAATCATACTCTAATATGTTGTCTGGAGGGGCTTCTTTTTCAGGCTTCAACCGTAACGAGATACGGTCCATACTCGACGTCAAGCAATCCCAAATTGGCACTGAGAAAGTGGAGTTTTTCTCAACACGAGCCACGGTAATGCATGTGAAGAGCGAGAATATCGCGTATCCTGCGTGTCCCACCCAAAATTGCAATAAGAAAGTAGTGGAGGAAAATGAACGCTGGAGGTGCGAAAAGTGTGACAAAACCTACGAGCGACCCGAATACCGGTAAATGCTCGTTTTCTATTGTTTCTAGGTGTTTTAACATGTGCCAGGTACATTCTCTCGATGGCCGTGGCCGACTGGTCTGGACAAGCGTGGTTGCAGGGCTTTAACGACGCAGGGCTGGCAGTCTTCGAGAAGACCGCAGATGAAATCATGGAAATGAAGGTGTGCATCTTTCCCGGTGATGGCTGTCTGTATTCTCACAACTCTTGAGGAACGCAACGAGTCGGAGTATAACGCGTACATGGCGCGAGTTATAGGAAAGACCTACAACTTCAGCTGCCGCGCCAAGCTAGATACTTATAATGTAAGTGGTTCGGGATCTATGGCGGGGGCAAGGTATTTAGTGACTACAGGAACAAACCCGAGTCAGATATGGCATCTCGAAAGTCAGTCCGTTGGACTACCTGGAAGAAGCAAAATATCTCCGTGACCTTCTTATGACGTCTTCTTGGGGCCAAGGTGCTTAAGTGTAGCATGTTTGTACTTATGTAGGTTGGTAGCTGCAATTTTTTCTTGAATCATGACTACTCGTTGCACAAAATCTACGGAGACAACGTATTAAGGGGGGTCTAAAGGATAATGATATACAGTCCTGAAGGCCTGCCAGACGACAGCTAAACCCCCTACAAGCTTCTCCCAGTTCCTCTGTGCAGTGGGAATAAGATCAGGTGGTAAGGCCCAGTTGAAGGGGAGCAAGTTGACCGGCAACAGTGAACTCCCACTTGAATCTAGCGATGAAGGATCTGAAGAAGGATCTGAAGCCTCGACAACAGGTGTTGGTATATTTCGTTCGACTGGTCGTGAGGAGGGTGATATGATCGAGTCATCATAAAATACAAAATGAGTTGGTGTCGCTGTCCGCGCCGACGAAGAAGTCGAAAGTGGAGGAGGATTCAAAGATGAGCCTTGTGGCGGTGTGAAAACAGTAGTCGTGACGTAAACTGTCTCAGTGGCAGGTGCCGGGAATTGCTGCCAAGCTGAGTTGGGATGTGTTGCAAGCAAGTCAAATGATTGCCGCATCAGCCTAAATTCTGAGCCTAGGTTGGACAGCAACATAAGGAAAAGAACAGCAGGCAGGATACCCAACACCAAGACGAATTTGCCAAGGTGCAAAGGGCCCGTACCAACCCGGGCGGGACTAGAGCGTAGAACCAGGGTTACCTTGGGACAGAAGAATTCTTCCAGGGTGTAGTGAAGCAACCTGTAGCCCCCAGGCGTCTGGCGATGGTAAGCAAAATTCGAGTCCAGCGAATTCATATCTGAGAGAGGGTTAGCATACATAATTACAAACTGGTTCTTCGATAGGTACTTACCAGTGGTTGAGTCTATGGTCACGTCCATCCTTCCGATAGGTAGCGTGAAAGTAGGTACCAAGATATTCATACATGACTTGTCCATAGCTCGAGCCTTCTTTTTTATCGCATGTATCGTGGACTTTTGGTCCGCATGTTGCTTTACGACATAGTCTACGAGAAGACGACCGCCTTGCTCGCCAACTTGACACCTAATCCAGGTAACCCAGTCACTCCGACGGTCTTCGGTGAGCGTATTCCCGAGGTCGATAGCTGGAGTTGTTTCCTTCTTCCCGAGCACGCGGTTCTCGGAAGCGAACGGGAACATTGTCAACGCTAACGCTCACGATCTCGACATCAATCTGAGGCTGGTCAACAGTGTCGATTGATGATGTACCAGGGGGCGCGGTGGAGCCCATTTCCCGGGCGAGACCGAATTCCAGCCAGTCAGAGTCTGCATCAGGAGGTGCCTGAACGCACAGGCGCACAGCATGTGCGTTGGGAAGCTTTGAATCTTCCAAACATAGTGGTATCACGGTAACGTCAACAGAAGGTATCATCAATGGTCCGTTGCGTTGCCTTCTTGTCAACGTAGGTTGGGGGTGGGCAGGATATGGCGAGCGAATCACAGGTTCCTTGGGTCCGGTGGACGGCCTAGGGCGTGGAGAAAGCCGGGAGCTGTCTAGTGCAAGTTCTGCTCTACTCCTAGTGGGGAGAGATAGTTGTGCAATCGGACGTAGCGCTATCCGCCCCCCGTCGGAACCACACCTGGTCATGCCGTTGCGTTGCAACACGGTCCGCCGGGTCTGCGCATCTCGCAGATCTCCGGCAATGTTGTAGACCTCGACCGTAGCACCATCAGTTTCATTGCGGATGATTGTTGAAATTGACTCGGAATCCGCTGCCAGCACGGAGAAAACGCGGTAGAACTATGGGAACGAGACTGGCCTCGTCCTCTGAGCTCGAACTGGAGATTAGTCTGTGTTCATTCGCGCTGCGAGAAGTGCATCTTCGGCACGACCAGGATGGTCCCTGCGATAGTAAATGTGAAAACATTCTTGGCTGGCGGGATGATATCATTCATGTTGATGTGAATAGTGATAGGGACAGCAGGTGGACGAAGAGGAGGTTGTGCATTGGATGAGGCAGCGACTGCGTCCCTCGGACGTCAGCGGAACGGAACTGATGGAAGACAAGGTTCCGGAAGGTGTCAAGGACGTGGGTGAACCCTCAAAGGAATACTCTGGTAGCTGATCTGCTGGTAAAGGCGCGCGAAGCAAAGAGGATGTAGAGGAAGAAGAGTTCTGTCTAGCAGCCATTGATGGAGCTTGCAACAGCCCAGATGAAGACGGAAATTCCAGCGAAGGTTGCCTTGATACTGGTGTAGAGGGGGGACCGACGTCGAAACCTGTATATCCAACGCCTCCTGAAACTGTCCACCTCACTTCTTCACCTGGGGCCCAAACGACTATCCGAAGCCGGAGTATTGAGACCAACATCCATTCCCAACATTGTGGCAACTCCAGGGAACCAGACGCCCTTACATGTCCCTTTATACTCGACTTTCATCAAAATACCTTCTCGTTCACTCTGGGGATCCCGGGCTTTTCCCAAAACGAGAACGGACGTCTCTCCCTTGACTTCCTTGACTCCTACACGTCTTCTGCCGTCTCCGTTGGCCTGCGATTGTCTTGGTGGGTGGCGCCCAACGCACTCGAAGTCGATCTGTTGAAGGAAATGTGCCCTGAACCACGATGCCTCCAGTGGCGCCCTCCACATACGAGGAATCAGATGATTCGTCGTCCGCCATACTACCGTAAGAGCCGCTGCGGGATACACGGGTTGTCGTTCGAGTGACATGAGGCTCAGATGTCAACTCCCAAGAGCCCGGATCTTCCTCTGCCGAAGATAGTGATGCCATGGATGCAGAAATGTTTAGTAGCGCTGGGAGGGAATATTCGCAATTTAACGTTGTTGGAGAGACAGCGTGGCAGGGGCAATGAAATCTACGTAACTCGATGAGATACTTGGTTATCATCGAGCAGATATGTAGAACGTACTAGGAAAGGTGCTCGAGGGGGACGGGACGTGAATGGGACGAAAAGGTCGATGGCAGCCATGAAATGTATATTGTTTCTTTCACTGACTGAACCCCGTCGCATCTTTGCCGCCGAGAATGTGGAGACGCGTAGTGCACTATCGTCGCCGACGAAGCGCGGAGGGAAATCTTTTGGAAGGATGTATGAGATATTGTATCCACTAACTATGATGTGCCCCGTGTATCTGTCGTCTAAGGGGGGACTTGCAGTACCGGTGGAGGTTGAAGATGAGGAGCGGCCGGAATGTACGGATGCAGTGGAGACCGACATGCCAAACAGGGAGAGGTAAGATTTTGAGGATCGAGCGGGCAGATTGAGGGCTCGCGCGGCATTATTCAGTATTGGAGATGCCGAACTGGAGAAGTTGTATGGGACAGAATTGGCGTCAAGAGGATGGACTTGAGCAGACAATAACTTGAGATTTTCCTCTAGACGAGTTCTTAGAAAGATTACAGAAGAAGGCAGAAGAAACGCACCAGCGAAGAGCGGTATGGTTGAGCCGGGAGAAACGCTGTCCATAGGAATGGATAACTGTTGCTGGTGGATCAAGGTAAGAAAGGGAGGCACGCTGGAGTATTTACCTTGAGATACATCTTGACGGACGCGCCATCGTGACCCTGTCTTGCCTTGCCTTCGATCGCAAGGCGCGTGACGACGTTGAGTTTGGGCTGGTTGGTTGTGGTGATCTGGGAGGAGCCGGTGGTGGAGAGTGGGGGACTCGAAGCGCGCGTGTGACGCATCGTGTTAGTCTGAGTAACGTTCAAACACTCGTCGAAGATAATTATGGTGGTCTGTGCGCGCGGCTTCCGAGAACGAGCTTGACGAACACGGGCGGGTCAGTCGAGTCGCGTCGCGTTGGAGTCAGCGTCAACGCGACATAAACGGGGTGCACTCCCAAACAAGCCCCGTACGACCGGAAGGATTACATAATAAACAATTATTTGTTACCAACCAATGGTGGTTAGGTCTATCGCAGGGTGGAGCCTACTAACAGTCCATCTCCAACTACCGCCCGTCCATCGATGGACCCTCACAGTCATGGTCTTCGCACCTGAGCTTGGGAGTCGACAGCAACTCACACCGCCGAGGGAGTCCAAGTCGTCCGAGGACGTGGTAACCGGCATGTATAAGATTGATACGTGGTAAAGAGAAGAAGAATGAGAGCCGGTCGTAGTAATTATTTATCGTACTTTTGACCCGACTGTCAGGGTACTCGCCAGTCTGAGAGGCATTATGGCTTGCTTCTTACGTCCATCATCATTTAAATGAGGGGACTGTCCATGTTAATACGTCTCACCGCCCCGTGTCTCCCTCGCAGTTCTAGACCCACAGTACATCGCATTCCCAGTCTTTGCCTTCAACCTCTTTCTCATTGCCGTGGTCTCACAATGACAGTTTCCGACTGGAAAGAAGTCCCTCAGAACCATCTTATTCCTCCATACAGTATCTTCACCAGACCTCTCGAAAAGTCCCAGGTCGACGACCGTCAGTACAATGTCATCAGACTCAAGAATGGTCTCACAGCCATGCTCGTCCATGACCCATGCACCGAAAATGCCGCCGCCAGCCTAAATGTGGCCGTCGGCCATCTCTCTGATCCGGTTAGATATCCATCCACAACAGAGAACGAAACTGATTCATGCCATTTCAGGATGACATGCCTGGTCTGGCCCATTTTTGCGAGCACCTGTTGTTCATGGCACGTATTCTGACATGGGTGCCGTCTCCAAGTTAACAGCCATCTCTCAGGGCACCAAGCAGTTCCCCAAAGAGAACGAATACTCAGAGGTCAGTCTGCTGTATTCATGTTTCTGAAAGCCGTTGGTCACACTTTCTCTAGTATCTGTCCAAGAACAACGGTGGTTCAAATGCCTATACCTCGTCCTCCAACACCAACTATCACTTTCGTGTCTCTCCCCCAGCTCTTCCGGGAGCACTCGAAAGGTTTTCTGGTTTCTTCCATAGTCCCCTCTTTGCACCATCCTGCACGACGCGTGAACTCAATGCGGTAGACTCGGAGCACAAGAAGAACCACCAGGCAGATCCATGGAGAATCTTTCAGCTCAACAAGACACTCTCGAAAGCAGGCCACCCTTGGAGTAAATTCGGTACGGGAAATCGTGCCACCTTGACCGCAGTCGGTAGACAAGCGAAGGCGAGAGGCAAGCTTTCTGCGAACATCCTCGTCAACGGAAACGGAGCCGTTAAGTCCGACAACGTCAGCAAGGATCCCACCCCAATATCTTCGAGAATACCTTCTCCGACCCCTTCCAGCTCGTCATCCAACAGTGAATCTGACGCGGATGGTGGCTCTATAGGCCGTGAAACTCGTCGGCGTTTAATCGAGTGGTGGAGCAAAGAGTATTGCGCGAGCCGGATGGAACTCTGTGTGATAGGCAGGGGTACGTCTCCTTCCGGTCACAATGTTTTTCACTGCAGTCTCCCCCCCCAGAACCCCTCGAAGAGTTGGCAGGTATGGTTTCCAGGCTTTTCTCCCCAATTCCGAACCATGGCCAGGGCCCGCCTCCATTAATCGATGATCATCCATTCGGACCGAACGAGATGGGCGTAAGTAATCGTTATCCTTGCTCAGAGTTAGCTTCCAACCTGAGGTACTTTAGACTCTCGTCTCTGTGCAGACTATAATGTCCTTCCACGCCGTCGAAATATCCTTTCCTCTTGCATGGCAACCGCCACTATGGAAATACAAGCCTGGATACTTTTTATCTCATTTCCTAGGACACGAAGGCCATGGCTCTCTGTTCGCGTATCTCAAAGGCAAGGGATGGATCACTTCCCTCAGTGCCGCCACTCAAGCACTGGGACGTGGTTTCGCGATGTTTAAAACGACGATGTATCCTCACGAAGAATGGTTTTGGTAAGGTTTTCAGACACATTTGGGATTCGCCCGTATCTGATAAAAATAGACAATTACCGCTCTGTCGTTCTCGCTACATTCAAGTACCTTAACTTATTGCGGAGCTCTGAGTTCCCTCGCTGGTTCCAAACCGAGATTACGACGATTGCGAAGACTCAGTTTCAGTTTGCCGAGAAGCGTGCAGCAGAAGGGTATGCTGTCACAATTGCAGAACGGATGTCATGGCCGGTGCCAACGGAAAAGCTTCTGTCCGCACCCGCACTCATCTCCGAGTGGGAAGGTGATGAGGGAGAACGACAGGTTAGGGAAGCTCTGGAGAACCTCCAAGTAGACTCAGGGCGAGTGGTTTTAATGGCAAAGAAGGAGGAACACGAACGTATCTCTGATGGAGAGAAAGCCTGGCAAAGTGAGAAGTGGTACGGAACTGGGTACACCGTTGAACGATGGGATGACCAGTTTTTAAATGAAGTGAGCAGCAGCATCCCAACGTCTTGGCTGGACAATTGATGTCCCTCTCAGGCTCGAAGTCCCAATGATATTCCTGATCTTCATCTTCCTGGACGCAACGAATTTATCCCGACCAACCTTGATGTAGAAAGGCGTGACGGTTCCAAAGGTTTGCCGGCTTTGACATTGTGGCAGTAGTGTGGCATTGACGATCATTTCTTAAGCCTCAACACAGGCCCCATCTTATCCGCCAGTCGGACATCTCTAAGGTGTGGTACAAGAAGGACGATCAGTTTTGGCTGCCAAGAGCGGCAGGTGATCATTGACATCCGCAGGTAATGAAATCTCAGAAGATTGTTGATAACTTCTGAGCATCAGTTCTACCTAGTCCAGTGGCAAGTGATAAACCCCGCACTACTGTCCTTACTAAGCTTTGTGCGGATCTTGTGAATGACTCTCTCACCGAGTACACCTACGATGCCGAATTGGCTGGGCTGGCGTACCACGTAACTGCCCATAGCCTTGGCATGACGTTAACTCTCAAAGGGTACAACGACAAGCTCCCCGAACTTGCCAAATACGTTGTCAGAGCGCTGAGAAACTTGGTGCCAACACAGGACAGGTTGGATGTGATGAAAGAAAAGGTTGGTACAGATCATCGGACTGCCACTGATACTGCTGACGTACCCTCGGCCGTAGCTCAAACGCGAATGGGACAATTTCTTTATGAATCAAAGCTATCATTTATCTGACTACTATGGGCGGTACATGCTCACGCATCAAACCTGGACTATCCAAGAATTGCTCGAAGAACTCCCTGGTATGTACGCCACACCTAGCCGTCGGTGTTAGCGTTCGCCAACGCCCGATTTTCTAGGAGTGCAGTTAGAAGAGGTGGCGGCTCACATTAGATATCTGCTTAACAAGATCAACATACAGACTCTAGTTCTCGGGAACATGTATAGAGACGTGAGTTGTTCCATCAGTTTGCAGATGTTTCTTTCTGATCATCCTAAATTGCAGCAAGCCATTGCTTTGTCGGAAAGTGTCGAGGACATCCTCAACTCGGCACCATTGGCCGAGGGGCAAGTACCATCTGACCGAGCCCTCATTCTTCCTGAAGGTAAAGCGATTTCGCATCTCTATATGGTAAGCTTGTTAACAAGGAGCAGGATCCAACTATACGTGGACTGCTCCAGTGCCCAATCCGAACGAAGCTAATTCTGCGTTGACGTATTACATCCACCTCGGCGAACTCAACGACCCGAGGCACCGGGTTGTCGGCACGTTACTGGCACGGATTATGTCCGAACCGGCATTCAATATCCTTAGAACCAAAGAGCAGCTGGGATATATTGTTTCGTGCTCACGGTGGTTGCTACACGGTGATTCCCAGTTTGGAATGCGCATCATCGTGCAAAGTGAGCGTGGGACAGGATACCTTGAAGAACGCGTAGAAGCCTTCCTCGATACCATGGGTACCAAGCTCGAGGAAATGGAGAACCAGGAGTTCGAGGACTTCAAGAAAGGTATGCAGCAGAGGTGGAGAGAACCTGCCAAGAACCTTGGGGAGGAGGCTTCCAAGTATTGGCACCACATCGACTCTGGCTTTTTGGACTTCCTTCGACGTAAGTGCCCCGCTGCCGCTCATTGTGCCTAATTTAAGATGAACTCGTGTTGCGTAGGTTTTGAGAACGCCGACCTAATTGAGAAGGTGGAGAAGCATGAGGTCGTAGCGTTGTTTCGAGAGCGTGTCCATCCCAAAGCACTGAAGCGCGCCAAGCTATCTGTTCACATGCAATCTCAAAAACCGCGGCCCCCACGGATCAGCTCGAAAGCTGTGGAGGCATTTGAAGCCCTGGTTCGGGAAGCAGATATACCTATTGACCTGGCAGTTACCAAGGATGAATTCGACCGAGAAAGTCCGGTTGCCGCTGATTTCTTGAAACATTGGAACAATCTACTTTCGGAAGATGTCGTCTCTACCAATGTCGCTAGGGATGTGTTAGGGAGACTTCCCGCCTTGATGGAGCAGTACCCCGTCCGGGATGAAAACGTCTATTACTCGGCGGACGTGACTCGTGTAGAGGACATTAGAGCGTTCAAGGCGACCCTTGACGTGTCACCTCCCCCTCAACCCCTCGTAGATTGGGGTGATCTTCCCAACGCGAAGCTGTAGAGATCCGGTGTGGCATTATATTGTGTGCGAAGTGTGCCGTAGCCTCTGTAACCTGGACTGTAGCAACTTCGTATCGCATTAATGAACGGGATTTGTAGTTTAAATAGCTCTCGTTGGCAGCGAACGGGAGAGCGATAAGCAACCGAAGCGTTTTATTAATTGCAACGTAACGATCCCTATTGGTACGGGACATATGGTTTCGTACAATCAGACGTGATGATATGACGGAGGCCGCGGATGGGTGGCATTCTGCTGGCGGGTTGTGAGGCTGGTCGCCACCTTTTTGGAAGCGTTCGGCCTACTTTTGAATGAACGACCGCCTTCCTTCAACTCACAATCAGGCGCTGGAAGCACTCGCCAAATATCCGCAAGAATACCCGAAACCCCTCGGATTCGCATACATATTAAGACAACGTCAAGTACTTGAATTATTCCTATCGCAGGACAGAGCAATGGTGAACGACGAAAAACATGACAGGAATGACAGCAACAAGTGGGGCTATGAAGAGCTACAAATAAATGAGCAAATGTACACACGGTTACTTCCTCTTGGCGTTAGATGGCTTAGCGGCTTGCTGAGGTTGTGCAGGGGGTACATAGTTCTTCGGTCGGCGGAACAGTAGTACATGAGGCTCGGGAGCTGGAGAGTATTCAGTATTACGTGCGGGTGGTACAAGGAGGTCATACCGTGGACTTCATAATGCTGCCATCCGAGGCTTTGGGTGATCCCAATTCCTCTCCATTCAGCCTCCGTCAACAAACGAAGCGTGCCCTCCTTCTCATCAAAGAATTCCTTTGGTATAAACTTGAGAAGAGGCTTGGGTAGAATGACATGACGGTATTCGTAGTGATCATCCGAGTAGCGGTCGGAATAATGGATTCTATGATAGTATTAATGTCATTAGCATCCAACCGATTGGTGTGGTACGACACTAAAATGCCGACTTTTCGATATATTCCTCGATCTTGTTCGCAAGTTGTGGATCTGCCATAATCCGCGTGTAATATGGGCTTGATAGTACAGAAGGAAGAAGGCTTGGCTAAGATATTCCACAGCGTCGCGTGTCCCACACGCGAAATATCGCTGAGCGCTGCGGCTCACTGATAATAGGTCTCCGTTACTGTTGGATGCACGTGACGTCTTTCCTGGGCACGTGACCCATCACGTATATCGCGTTTCTGGTCCAAGTCACATCTGTGCGATTGTCTTCACAAGCGACTTCCATCAGCTATCGTCGTGATGTGGCAGGCTGACAACGGATTGCAATACTACGACTCCGATGATGCGACTGCAGGCCATGTCTCCGCCTATTATTCCCCACTGCAGCAATCCCAGTGCAGCATTGTCAATGCAGGGGGCCACTATGATTATAACGAAAGCTCCACTGGTACTCTGGGTGACTATATGCGCCGCGAACACACGTTCAATCTGCTGATATGCACTTAGACTCATCCCCATCACCATCAGCTCGTCAGGGGTTGGTCCGTAGCCAACCTTCCGACCACGCCAGTATACCCCTGACGAATAGCGGCCGTTTTACGCGCGACCACTTTGGCTCAGATTATTATACAACCCGGAATGAAACCCAGTTGTCTTCCGTGGGACATACAATGAGTAACCGATCAGTACCATACCATGGTAGGGTTGAAATCCGTGACCGCCTCGTAAGATCGAAAATAAGCTTTTTCCCCAGGCTTCTCAAGTTATTCGATGCATGAGTCGCAGCCCATTGTGGAACACTCTACACGACAAGGACAGTCAGTTACAACCCGTTCACTAGATCTATCAACCCAGTCAAGGCATCGTCCGGTCGATGATTATGCCCCAAGTGAGAAAAATCCTCGCAATAAGTTTGGAATGAGGTTGCGACCTGTTTCTGAGCTGCGTACGTTTTACTCTCTGGGCCCGTTAACATAACGGTGATTCCCTAGACAGCTGACCGATATCGCGGTATTTTCAAATTCGGCGTGTTCAATGCGATGCAGTCCACATGTCTGGATAAGGTAGCCTAGGACCAATCTTGCACCGAATTTTTGATACGAATTATTTGATAAGGTTTTACATTCGGATGAAAACTTGGTACGTCAAGCGTGGCAGTTTACTGTGATTGATGACGGTTCTTCCAGGTAGTCAGCGGTAGGTCTGGAAGCTATATTACTCCCTGCCCAATCGAATTTTTGGTTAGCACCAACCGGAAGTGGGAAGACTGTACTCTTTGAACTGGGCATCATACGTATGCTTAGCCAGGTCATGAACAACAATTCAATCAAATGCGTGTATGTCGCTCCGACAAAGGTCAGCTTTCTGGAAGATGGCAGTGCGTTCTCCCTTATGTATTGCGACAGGCTCTTTGTGCGGAGAAGCAGAAGGAGTGGACTGCCAAGTTTGGAGGGCTGGGGGTGAAAAGTAGGACGTTACCATATTCTCAGGATGCGTTGCTGACTTAAACCTCACTTAAATATCAGTCTGTGAACTAACAGGGGATACACTTGCATTTGGTAAAGGGATTTGGGGTGAAGCACGGAATGCACAAATCATGTACGCCTTCCTACACCTCACGCACTTGTTACTTGAGCCCCAACGCGTTAAATCAAGAGTAACTACGGTAAGGCCTGGAATATCGCAACAATCCCTCCATTATACACCATTCCCATAGGCCGAGAAATGGGACAGCTTGACACGAAACTGGTCTAACTATCCATATCTTCCACTATGCGATGCTAATTCCAGTTATGGACAGGACCGATCACTCTAAAATCCTGTTGCAAATTCAACTTTTCCTCGTGGATGAGGTATTTGACGTCATCATCTAGGATAATCAATTCTCAATGTTGATACAGGTGCACATTCTGAACGAGTCAAGAGGAAGCACTTTAGAAGTCATAGTCTCTCGCATGAAAGCACGCGGACCAG
Organism: Pisolithus marmoratus; assembly: GCA_024613145.1. NCBI lineage: Eukaryota > Fungi > Basidiomycota > Agaricomycetes > Boletales > Pisolithaceae > Pisolithus > Pisolithus marmoratus. Next base: position 220,449 of record JANFAE010000009.1, read on the forward strand.
CTGTTAGATTCCTCCTTGTCTCGGCAACGGTGCCTAACGTAGAGGACATTGCAAGTTGGATTGGTAGTATTGATGGCAAGGATCGCCCAGCCACGATATATCAGGTCAGATTAATCGAACATAACTATGCGTTAACTAATCATGAGAAGTTCGGGGAGGATTTTCGGCCTTGCAAGCTGAGTAAAGTTGTCTACGGAATCCCCAGACCAAAAGGACAGAACGATTTCGTCTATGCTCGCACCTTAGATCGTCGCCTCTTCTCTCTTCTGCAACAACATTGTCAGAATAAGCCAATCTTGGTGTTTTGTCCCACAAGAAAAGGTGGAGCTACAGTAGTGAGAATGTCGAAAAGACTAACGGCGTGGGCTTTTCGGACGTTCTATTTTTCATAGGTACAGTGGCTACGGCAAAGCAATTGGCGATGGACTACGAAGCAGCGCTCAAAGCACGACAACCACTTCCGTGGTCCCCTCCAACGCGGTATTTCACAATACAACATCAGATTGCCACGTTTTCACTGCTAGACTAATGCCAGGATCGATCTCATTTTCCATGACAAAGATCTTGCTTGTCGGTGAAGTCTATCTTGTCCGTGTGCAGTGGCCTGATGAAGTTCATTAGCGCTTACAGCTATGGGCATAGCTGTTCACCACGCAGGCTTGAACTTGGATGACAGGAGAGCTGTGGAAGACTTGTACACCGCGAAAAAATTGCGGGTGTTGGTTGCCACTTCTGTAAGATAATTATAATATGTCTTGCCCGATGCTAATCGCTACAGACTTTGGCCGTCGGGGTCAACTTACGTAGGTCGCGGCCGTGCCTATTATTAATTCGTTCATACACTACCTACAGCGGCCCATATGGTGGTCGTAAAAGGAGTCAAGCTCTTTCAAAATGGGGAAACGCGAGAATATTCGGATTTGGAGGTTTTGCAAATGATGGGTCGTGCTGTAAGTCTCCGTGGTTGCCGTGGTGGGCCAAGCTTACGCTAGTATAACAGGGTCGGCCCCAGTTTGGTGAGTGTGGTAACACTGCCATGAGCACGGTGCTTATGCCTTCCCACCGTAGACGACGAGGGGATTGCAATGATTTTGTGTGAAGCAGAATTGGAAAACAAATATCGTGCTCTTGTGCATGGTACGACGACCATTGAAAGCAGCTTGCATAGAAATCTTGTGGAACACCTCAACTCTGAGATCTGTTTAAGAACCATAACGGACCTCCAAAGTGCAAGAGCCTGGTTGCGTCGCTCGTTCTTATTCCAGCGTATCCAGAAAAATCCGCAACACTATGATGTCGGCAAAGAGGAGAACGAGTCATGGCAAGACAAAGTAGATGCGATCGTGATGGAAAGCATCTATAACCTACGCGATACACAGCTTATCACGTACACGGTAGAAGATGGAACTTTGTGTTCCACAGAATACGGGGACATTATGAGCAAGGTGGGTTTTCTTTGTGATTTTCTTCTGCACCTCATGTGCTCAGTACTTCCCTAGTTTTATATCTGTCAGAGCACGGTAAGGAAGGTATTATTGTGCGATGACATGACCTAAACGTTTTAACGAAGATGCACTCGATACTACAGCTCCCGGGCACAGCTACCATTCGTCAGATTGTAAGTTCGAGAGTGTGACCTTTAAGCCCGATTATCTGACAAACCATAGCTCGAAATGATGTCTTGCTCCAAAGAGTATTTGACTTCTCCCAGCCATTCTTCGACCAAAATGACTATCTGCATAGGCTAGCTGATTTGAAGTTGCGTAACGGCGAAAAACAGGTACGCCATCAGGTTGTAACTCTTCAATAATGTGAAACTCTTCGAAGATGTACGAAAGGATTCGTTGCCACAACGACATACGATTTTCGGTCCGAAAGATCGCTGGGACCAGTGACAAAGTGTTTCTGCTAGTGCAGGTAACTGTTCACATTATATTTCTGAGACGTATGAGCCCCAAATCCTCTCCAGGCCATCCTTGCAGGCCTACCATTAAACAACCCGGAGTTCGGAAAGACGGAGGGCCAGCCCTACCTAGAAGCAATCTCAATCTTCCGGCATTTTTCTCGCATTGCAACAGGTGAGTTGTGCCCAGTGGAATATGCAGCGACTGAGGAACCGCATCAGCCATAGCAGAGGTCGCCATTGTTAAGCGTTGTGGCGCGCAGGTCAAGCACGCATTAGAACTGTATGAACGTCCAACCGTGGGTTGTGTTATCCCTCACTCGCCGATTCAGCGCACGATGCCTTCATGCGAAAGCTTGGGAAGATCATCCTCTTGTCCTCAGGCAAATCGAGCATATTGGTGAAAAATCGTAGGTGTCTACGCCGATAGTTATTCCTTGTCTTATACCATGTGCTTTAAGAGCCAAGGTAAATCACATCTGATGCAGAAAAATTGTTCCGTTGACTCTGTCGCGATGAGGTCCTTGCTGAACACGGCGTCGGCTCGATCCAGAAACTCGCAGAAATTCCTCCGTTCCGTATTGAGGAGGTGAGAGAGTTAAAAGCAACAACTATTTTCTACAGCTGACTCCGATAGCTTCTAAATCGCCGACCGCCGTTCGGCTCTGAGGTCCTAGCAGCGGCAAAAGAGTTCCCAAGGTATTTCCTAAATGTTAAGGAAACTAGGACCGTTCCTGGCGATGGCAAGAATCCTGTAGAAGTGGAATTATCAATCGAATGTGGTCTGGTTCCAGATTCCATGGTGTCGCGGAAGGTCAAGGTGCCCAAGAGGGCTGGGGCGGAAATGACAACAATTCTCACTCTCACATCCGATTTGATATTTATTGATTTCCGTCGGATTGCGTGAGTAAAATATGCATACTTTGTGTCAGCTTCAACTTCAGCTTTTCTTACACGGCGTAGAACAAAGGCTCTTATAGAGAAAAAGGAGTTCACCGTTATTGCATACCTGTCGAAGCCGAGTCAGGCCATTAACATTTACATCTCATCGGTACCTGCGCTCGAAACGTGCTTTGGGGGACGTAATTCACTGATTTACAGGAGAAATCTGCGGGGATAACAGTGACAGCAACGTACAAACCCCTCGTCGAGCAATCGAAGTATCCGGTAGTGGATACGCGGCCACTGACATCTGTTGTATGTCCAACCCATATCATAGCAGTTCGAACCCTTCCTGACCCTGCCAGGAAATGGATTTGCAGGAGCTTGAGAATTTCCCAGACCTGTGGGAAATGAACATTAGTGACGACGAAGACGTTCGCACTGCACCGTCAGCGGATACCAATTTCAGAGTCCCTGGTACGTGGACACTCTTCAGGGGGTATTCATCTCTAAAACCGGCTTTTAGGTGGCAGTACATGTGTCGTAAGAGCAGCTCCCGGTGTGCAAATGCAGCATTCGTCAAGCACGTGTGAGCAAACGAAAGGTAAAGGACATAGGATGCGACCAGATGGGAAGTACGAGTGAGTTTGGTCGTGCCGCGTATCGGGCTTGGTTCAACCTTCCACCGAGATGTAACCATACTTGCAAGGATAAGCTGAAATGTCGACACTACTGGTGCGTTCGACTGCTCAGCCTGTCCCTATACTGACTTCGTTCGCCAGCTGTAAAGAGGGACTTGAAGATCCTCCTCGTTCACATAGGAAGGATGCTCGGACCGAGCCGCCCTTTAAGGAAAGGAAGGAGAGCATGAAGAGAAGTGCTTTATTCACTTTGTGCAACTCATTTTTGGCCAGTGGCTGATCAATTTTCCCGCGTAGACCATCGTAACACGGGAAAGAGTTGCTTTCCGGAACAAAATCACACGGAGCCGAGTCGCCAACGCAATGAGACGTCCACCCGCATGCAGTCCCGTATACTGGGAAAAGATGCCACAGAAAGAAAACCAAAATTTTCCCCAAATTTTGACCTCGAACTCACGTCCCTGCGGTCGAATTCTCCTATTTGCGACTCAAAAATCCTAGAGGGCGATGATGACGGATTAGAGACGATTTCCGAGATATTGAACCGCGATAGACATCGAAAGCCGGAGACAAGCGACCCCGGCGCCAACGACGATGCTGTCACACGCCAGGCCCATGTCGATTTCCACCAGCCGTGCAGGTCTGGGCGAAAAGCTGACATGGCTGAAGTGGGGAAGAACAAACGCCCAAGGATGGCGCCTTCTAACGAGAACGACGACAACGACGCGCCTGCGCTGAAGCACCGCAGGACTGTAGAATATCCGCCAGGAGAAAAGGTGATATGGGCCCACTCCTGTCGACGAGACTGATAGTTGATCGTACCTCTAGTCGACCTCAGCGCCGCTCATCAAATCCCTCGAACTTCATACCACACCACTCTTCTTCACTAGTTCGCCCGGTACCGGAAATCCGGTACCCAGTCAAACCTCTGAGATTAAATATGACCGACCGTCCACACCGGATCAAACTGCTGCATATGAAGAATTCTATCTCGACGATACCTGTTTTGATGACCTCCCTGCCTCTGCCTCGGAAACCTTTGTTGATTATTCCTGGGCTACCCATAAGTCGAAAGAACCGCCCCGATATCCGACTCCGCAGAGAGGACGTAACGGTTCAAGGAAAGAGAACGAGATGAATTCGTGCACAAGTGTCGAGGCCAGTACCGTATGCTCAATAACGAAGCCGACGAAGTCGCCTATATTTGAACACCTTCCGGTATCACGAATCTCGGGGTTCATCGCTCGGACGATTCCCGATGAGCTCAGATCGCGGGACCCATCACAAGAGGTGTCTGACAAATGCAGTCATCAGAGAAACTTGCTTACTCTTATACCGTCTTTGTCGAGTGTTCAAGTTTCCTCGGATACCGGTGCTGACGCGACAGATGATGCCCTTGCGGAGTTCAACTGCTGGTTAGCCAGCGGAGCTGTAGATATTGTCGAGTGAATAGTGCAACAGGCAGTGTAATTACCTCTACGGAAATATAGCACGGGTGTCAAACCTCATCGATCCATCGCCCACGCGTAAAGTCGTCGCCGTGAATTTTTGTAGTGCATGGTGGTTGGCGAGCATCGTCTAGGCTGCACCTGGCTCAGTCGATCCACCCTCCTCGTTCTCTGGAATCCTGAACACCTTCAAAACACCTCGAAACCTCTCGTCCCAGCGAACACCCGTTCCCGGTCTAACAATGTTCCATCCATCCTCTTGTGCTCTCCATTTTGACTCTTTGGCCAACCTTTCCGCCCTCAGTTCCACCTCGCTCGCAGGTGGGTTTTTCTCCTCTTCCTTGGTCATCTCGCGCTCGCCTCGTGCGAGTTGTCGCGCAGTGGCCAGTCGCGATGGCAATGAGGAATAATAAGACTTGCGCGCATCAGATATAGAGGAGAGAGGGGAGTGTGGTGCAATAAGCTTTTCCGACCACAGCATGAAGTCCAGGTCGCCGCCTTGCACAGGGTTCCGTGCTCCCGAGGTCGCAGTACTTATGTGTGCCTCCTCCAATAGAGCATCATCTGAGTATAAGGAATTCGGACCCCTGAAGTCGCGGGTTTGGCCTATCACTAGAGCGTATGCAGCTTCGGCGCCCGCTCGGACTCTGTCTCTTTCATTAAAGAAAGACAAAACCATATGAGGGATGTAGCGAAATCCAACGTGATTAATGAATGGAACAAGGAGCAGGGGTGGTTGTGGTGGAAGGGTAGATGGTGGGTTGATATCCGCCACATGCGGGTGAGAAGTGGTGACCTGTGCAGGCGGAGACTCGGATAACACGAGGGGGGGAAGTAGAGGTGTATTGCGAGAGGGCGGGAGACGGGAGGAAGTCGGTATAGGTTCGGCTTCAAGGTCATTCACAATTCCAACCGGGGATTTACCCTCGTCAACTTCGTCAAAAGTGCCGTCCGCAGCCAACTCTTGTGCTAATTTTTCCTCCCGGTCCACCTTCTCCAATCCTCCAGTCCACCCTCGCTCAAGGCCTGCCAGATACTCCTTAAGAGTATGTCTTCCTATGAGAATAACACCGCCTTCCAGCTCGCGTGTGCGCTTCTGTTCTTCACTGAGCTGGCTGGAAAGATTTATAGGGGAAACGGGAGGTTGGTCAATTCCTAAAGCAATTCGACGTTCGTTGGCCACGGACGAAGCAACAAGTCTTGTAAGGTCGCCCAATTGACGTGTTGGAACGATGTCATAGTCAACAGCAGCCGCTACCAATACTGGCTATGAGGGAGATAGTTGAGTGCCGATGTGTAGCTAAAACCAACATGCGTACCCACCTTGACATACTTTTTGAAAAATCGAATGGCCCTCTGGTGATCCTCGTCGCCAGGCCACTTCGCACCGTACACAGTCACCTTTCGGGGTAATTCCGAGCTTTTCATCGGTTCTTCTGAGAAACGTCTGACTCGGTCGATGTACGACGCACGAATCTTGCGGGCCTGGTGTCGATCATAGGTATAGTAGGAGAGAGCCGACGAAGTGAGGGTGATGAAAATGAGCCAGTTGCGTGATGGAAGACGTGGACGAGCTGACAACCAGCTTTGGGGGATGCCCGTGTACTCGAGTGCAGCACGGATGCCAGATTTTGAGGCCGGCTTGTCCATTCCGCTCGAGGTTGCCGATCCCGGGATTCGGGATACAACATTTGACACAGCCACTGCATGCGCAAACATGGCACAACATTTGTGTATCTTGGCCTTGTCCACCACCTCACAGCTTAATCTCGACATGACTACTCTGGCTGCGTACGCTCGTTTCCGTGCTCGTTTATGCTATAGTACTAACCAGTGTCACAAGTGCGCTTCCGCAACCCATTCACACGTCTACCATCGCGGATGACGAGGAGTTGCAACAGCTAATTCCATCCCAAGCAATCGTCACGAGAACGCCAATACCGCCCTATGGAAAACGGAAGGGATGGAAGCCTACTTCACAAGAAGACTTTGGTGAGTTTCCTTCTGCACTCCTGTAGTATCTTGTTCATTTACTTTGACTAGGTGATGGAGGTGCCTATCCCGAATGCCATATAGCGCAGTACCCACTAAACCTTGGGAAGAAGAAGGCAAGCGTGTCCGCTTCGTATTCATTTGCGTGCCTGTTAATCCAGCTTGGTGTTTTTGTAGACCCAAGCTGGGAACACTCTTGCTCTCCAGGTTGACTCTGAGGGTAACGTCCGCTACGATGCTATTGCTCACCAGGGCCAACGGCAAGGCAAAATTGTGCAATCTCAATTCAAAGACTTGGTCCCTTTAGCACATAGAAAAGACCTTGACGACGACCAGCGCAATCTGGACCGACCATCAGAAGAGGAGGTACAGGCTACCACAGAGAAGACAAGGCAGGCGTTAGAGAAGCTGGTAACTGGAAAGATTAAAGTCGCTCAACCTAAGAATGTACTGGATGGAAACGGGAAGACGACGTATGTCCGGTATACTCCCGGTCAACAGGCTAGCGGGGACGGGTTGAAGCAACGAATCATAAAGATGACAGAGGTGGCGGAAGATCCCTTAGAACCTCCACGGTTCAAGCACAAGAAAATACCCCGGGGTCCACCAAGCCCTCCGCCTCCCGTCCTGAGAAGTCCGCCCAGGAAAGCTACCGCCGCAGAGCAAAAAGAGTGGATGATTCCTCCTTGCATATCGAACTGGAAGAACAACAAAGGTTACACCATTCCTCTGGATAAACGACTCGCCGCAGATGGTCGCGGCCTTCAGGACGTGAGTTCCAGTGTTCTATTTTGATGTCGGTTTTAATGGCGATAATAGGTGCACATCAACGACAATTTTGCCAAGTTCTCGGAGTCGCTCTATATTGCTGACAGGCATGCTCGCGAGGAGGTTCGTCAGCGGGCACTCATGCAACAAAAACTAGCGCAGAAAGAAAAGGAAGCAAAGGAGGATAATTTACGGCTGTTGGCACAGCGTGCTCGAGAAGAACGCAGCGGTATACCACAACCAGCTTCTTCACGACCAACAACGGAGTCGCGTGCTGCTGTTGCTACCGCTTTGGGTGGTTATGGCAGTGAATCTGGGACGGAAGATGAAGATGAGGAGGACGAGGAAGCAGCTAAGCTTAGGGATACCCTGCGCGCCGACAAGCGTCGCGAGCGAGAACGAGAGATGCGCATGTCAAATATGGGTGCGGAACAGCGCGCGAAAATGCTCGCAAGACAGCAGAACCGCGACATATCTGAAAAGATCGCTCTTGGGTTGGCGAAGCCCACAGTATCGAAGGAGAGCATGTTGGATTCCAGACTATTCAACAGGGAGAGTCTCGGTAATTCGTTTGGGGACGACGACGGCTATGCTTTATATGATCGACCGTTGTTCCATGGGTCAACCGCAGCTGCCGCAATATACAAGGCCAGGGGAAATATTGGGCCGGAAGGCAGCACCGACGAGGCGTTTGGTGGTGGGACAGAAGAAGGTATAGGGAAAGCCCTTGATAACGACCGCTTTGGTCTTGGTAGACCGCGGGTGGGCTTCGAGGGTGCGAATGAGCAGGAGGTAAGGGAGGGGCCAGTGCAATTCGAGAAGGACAAGGACTCTGGCGACGTCTTCGGACTTGACAAGTTCCTGGATGAAGCCAAGGGTGGACGGAAACGGGGTCTGGATACTGACGTCGCAGGCTCGAGGAAGAGATTGCAGCTCGAGAAATCTGGAGATACGTAGTGTGGTACTGCCGACCTTGTAATACATAGTATCCTTGTTTTGCAGTGATGATGTACCCTGTGATTGGCTGGCATTAGCGCCCACTGCCTGCTTGTAGCACCATTGTTTCACGTTCTCGTAGTACATACTGCTTTGTGCTTGCTCACTTCCTCTCCGCAATTGTGAACTAACTTAATTGCCGTTTCCAGTGTCGTTCGCGCTCTTTCACTAACGCACTCGTTATTATATATTCGGATACCCTCGTCCTGGCGATACTCTTTACCCTTCATACCTTGGCACATAAATGCATAACGGGGTCGTCCGCCACGCCAAGCGTCTGGGTTACGTTCAAGGCTGGTCAGGACCAACCAATCTCGTCCTTGCTAATCACGGCAAAGACGCGGCAACAACGTCAACTTCGACCTTGGTTTCAACGACTTCCACAAAGCAGGCGACGAGCACCTCTGCTCAAGTCGTAGCCACGTCGAGTTCGAAATCACCTACTTCCATTGCGACTTCCGGGATAATTTTGACGTCCCCTGCATTACATTCTACGAACCTGCAGGTTGCGACCACACTCCTTACCTCTTCTCCATCACCGCCGCCGCCACCACCCGCGTCAGACTCTCCCCAGCAGTCAACCGATTCCCCTACTGGGGGCTTATCTGCTGGTGCGACCGTTGGCATTGTTGTTGCTGGAATCATCGCTGGTGTCGCACTCCTTGCTTTTTGTGTGCGGAAATCCTACCTTCGCCGCCGAGAGCGTAGGAAGGCTTCATTGTCTGGTATTTATGGTTTCGGAGTCACAGACGAGCCATCCAGGTCTCGCCATGGCGTTCCTGAACTCGGGGAAAAAACCCTCAGTAGTGGCACACAAGACCTATCCTCTACATTACGATTGGGGGCGGGTGATCGGACCGTGTATTCCACCCACTCAAATCCATCAGTCTTCCAGCCGACAACAGGCGGTTCGCCATCGGCTCAACCGTTCCCTCTCCCGCCACCAGCTTCTTATAATAATCCCATGCTTGTTACGCCTCCTAGCACTACTCGCAAGACTGCGGCTCTAGCAGCAGCTCGAGCGGCTGCACTGTCAGGGAGTGGTTCGAATGCGCCTGTGTACCCGGCTAGCACCCAGCCAGAGCTTCCGGTTGCAATGATTAGATGTACTTTCGTCCCAACACTTCCGGACGAGCTTTCTATCACAACAGGCGAACTGGTCCGCGTAATCAACCGATTCGACGATGGCTGGGCCTTATGTGAAAATGGAAGAGGGGAACGGGGCATGATTCCACAAGAATGCCTGACAGAGACCACCATCGACTCAGCCTCAGGTGACACTGACTGGAGGAATGCCAGAAGAATGAGTAGCTTGAACCCCCATGAGAGGCGATTCTGAGCGAAGATAGACCCTCGTTGTGAGTGTGTTACAACTCGGCCGTTTTGCTGCTCACATTTTGACTGTTTAGCCCGCGTCACTAATGCGAGCTCATACCCTGCCATGTGTCCCCAACATACCCGGGCACCCAGCCCCGTTTCCCTGCTAATTTATTTTCCCCTTGGTGTTGGACAATTTGTTGACGATGTATCCATGCTGTGTTACTGTCGGTTACCACTTACCTTGTTACTTGGGGAGTTTTCAGAGGACGTATAGTAGATCACCGTATCCTAGTTTAGGCAGCAGGTTCTGTAGAACATCGGATAACGCTGTTTTTGTGGTTGGTCTCTTGTATGAAACCTGATGTAGATCGGAGCACGAAGATTGAGTACCGGGTAGAATGTTCTGGAGGCTTTGATGTCCTTTAACTTAACAGCTTACAGCATTCATCATCCTCCAAAGTTTTACATATCTTGTACTGGCTATTGATCTATTCTATCGTAGACGGCGACCATGTCGATGGCAGCTTCCACCGCGAATTGGCACTGGAAGAATAAAGACGTGACATCGTGGGCAAGAGCTTGGTTCGAGCGTGAGCTCACGACCATATCTATTGATGGTGAAGGTTCAGAGATTGTCTCGGTAACTTCTGTCCGGGACGTGGAAGGTGACGTAGAGCTCGGCCAGCGCAAATCCAAGTAGGTCTCAGAATCAGATCGCCCAGATAATTCAGCAGGCGGTTCTGACGTGCCTGCTGTTTAGACTGATTGCGATTTATGACTGCAAGGTTCAGCTTGAATGGTCTGGCACAGCTAGCGATGGAACTTCAGTCAAGGGGAAGCTCACTATCCCTGAAGTTTCGCACGAGATTACCCTGGACCGCTTGTCTGACTACACCGTACGTGACCATTGGAATCGCGCCGTGCCATCTGGATAACCTGATCGTGTCGTAGTACGAGTGGTCACTGAAAACCGAATCTAGTCCGGCTGTGGACGCGCTCTATGCCTTCGCAAAGGCGCGTATACCTCCTGCACTAGAGGCCAAGTTTGCAGAGTTTCCTGTTACTATGATTGACACCCACGGCAAGGACCTCACCGTCAGTGCTGAACCCAGTCGGACAGGTACCCCTGTTGGTACCCCAGTGGCACCTGCGCCCGTCACCAATTCTGGCACTGCTGCTTCGACGGTTCCTAAGCCCGCGCGGGCCAAAAAAGTTGCAGTAAACACATCGGAGATAGTCAAGGAAGCGATGTTCATGGCTGCGGCAGAAGATCTCTATTCGTTACTTACGGATGAGAGCCGCATCCCGTCTTGGACACGCTCTGGAGCACAGGTGTGTGATTCTCTTTTCGTTGTCTACCATGAACTAGCTTAAGCGATCTTCCACAGTCTATTCCCCAACCTGGCTCGCCGTATTCGCTCTTCGGAGGGGGCGTCAAGGGGAAATATATCTCCCTCGTTCCGGGAAAGGAAATCACGCAGACATGGTCGCTTCAAAGCCCCGTTTGGCCACCAGGTCATTATTGTTGCTCTCTTCTCTTGTATTTTTTTTTTTCATCTGAAGTATTTGTAGAACACGAAGCTACACTCACTATTACGCTGAACCAGTCCTCCGATTCAACAACGGTGACCTTTACTTTGGACGGAGTGCCAAAAGGTTTAGAGGACGAAGTTGGACGCAATTTGGAGGGGTACTAGTAAGTGTTTTTGTTGGTCGCATCACGGCATCACTATCTGAACGAGCGTTCGCCAGCATCCATGGTTTGAAGTCAATCGGGTATGTACTAACCAATTATTTGTTTCGCCTGCCAAGAAAAAATGTTGGGAGGGCAAGCATAAATTATCCGATATTTTCTCTTTCTAACGGGCTTTCTTTGCAACTCGTTTTTCATGACACTGACCATCCACGCTTGGGTACAGGTTAGGCTCTGTTCTCTAATAGATATATAGGTGGCCGGTGGCCGGGGGTGGCTTGCCTTAGTGATAGAGTAGTACTTATCACGTGACCGTGTAGAAGGACCCCGGATGTAACCAACACAAACAAATTTAGCACGGAGTTTTGTTGCCCGCTTTGCACACTCTGCTCTCTCAAACTTCCCGCAAAAAGAACTGGCAAGTAGTAGATAACATGGCTGGCGCTGCTGTCGAGGAGATTCGTGCCACGTCCTATGTCGGTTTCGACTCTATCACCTCACAGATTGAGCACAAGCTCTTGAAGCGTGGCTTCCAGTTCAACGTGATCGTCGTTGGTGCGTACCGTAGTTGGAATGTGCAGCGCGTGGCGGTGGGGTTGACGTGGCCGATGGAATCATTGAATCATAGGACAAACCGGTCTGGGGAAGTCGACGTTGATTAATACCATATTCGCGTCGCATTTGATCGACTCCAAAGGTCGTTTGGAAGCAGATGAGCCTGTCAGACAAACCACGGAAATTCAGGCTGTCTCACATGGTACGTCTTATTTTTGTAGCTCATTTTTTCTCGACTCATGCATGTAAAAATAGTCATCGTCGAGAAGGGTGTCAGACTCCGACTGAACATCGTCGATACCCCCGGTTACGGTGACCAAATCAACAACGAGAACTGGTATGTGGTGTATTCATCTCTTGCGTGCGTCTCATCAAACGTGTCCTTTAGCTGGGACCCAATCGTTAAATATATCAAGGACCAACACAGCGCCTATCTCCGCAAGGAGCTCACGGCCATGCGCGACCGATACATTCAGGACACACGCATTCACTGTTGCCTGTACTTTATCAGTCCTACCGGGCATTCCCTTCGTGCGATCGATGTCATCGTAATGAAGAAGTTGAGCGAAGTTGTCAACGTCGTGCCGGTCATCGCAAAGGCAGACAGCTTGACGCTGGAGGAAAGAGAAGCCTTCAAGCAGAAGGTATGTCGCCTCCACGAAGCGTAGGGATGATTGACTAACGAACGAAAGATCCGCGCCGAGCTTGTATACCACAATATTCGCTTGTACCCCTTCGACACGGATGACAATGACGAAGAAGAAATTCAGCTGAACGAGGGAATCCGGGTGTGTTTAAAGGCAGCCGATTTTGTCACTCTTTCTAACGAGCACTACAGAACATCATCCCGTTTGCGGTTGTTGGCTCTGAGCGCAATGTGATTATTGATGGCAAGTCGGTTCGGGGTCGCAAAAACCGGTGGGGCGTGGTGAACGTCGAAGACGAGAATCACTGTGAATTCGTTCATCTCAGAAACTTTTTGACCAGGTTAGTCGCCGAGACTTGGAGAGTTGATTGTTTGTGATTGACTGGCTTTTCCAATAGGACGCACCTCCAAGACCTTATTGAAACAACTGCGCAGATCCACTATGAGGCGTTCCGTTCGAAGCAGCTACTTGCGCTCAAGGAGGGTGTGCAACAGAGGCCGGCGACCAATCAGTGAGAGGATGAGTGGGTTAAAGGTTTTTTTTTTCTTCTTCCTTCCGTAGAGGCAGCTATACCCATCTAGTACCATTCCTTACGCGCTCCTTTAGTCCCCTGATATTCTACTTGCATGTCTTTGCTTCCGTTCTTTTTTGATGCACCGAGAAATTCGCAGTGATACAAGCGAATGGATCGGATGATGCGAGGCCGACGGAACCTGTCAGAGGAAGGCGTGGTAAATCTCGGCATGAGACATGATGCCATCATCATCATGGCTTACATAGCCATCGGCGCTGAAGTCATTTAGTGGTACTCAGCCTCCAGCTTACTCCAATGTTTTAGTAGCTGGCTCTCGTCCCTGCTTGTCGGGTAACGACCATGCTCACCCTACCCTCGTCGTGGGTCACTCGCTGGGAGAAACTCCAGAGTTTGAACCTCGAGTCCCTTTTCGCTCGCGACCATGGTCGTGGCGCCCCCCGCACCATATATTTCAACCAAGATGTCCCCAACTCCTACTCGGACGCCAAAGGTCGGCCGAAGAAAGAGCACGTTTATTGCACGAACCAGGTCATCACTTCAAAGTACACCGTCATCACTTTCCTCCCTCGCAATCTGCTTGAACAGTTTAGACGCATCGCAAATATGTGCGTGCGCTTATCTCTCCTCCTCCTCCTCCTCTGACACAAATCCTGCATTCCAGCTTCTTTGCTCTCATCGCTATCCTTCAGTTTTTCCCTGAATTTGCAACTATCTCACCTGGCCTCGTCATCCTTCCCCTTCTCATCGTCCTAGGCATCACAGCCGTCAAAGATGGCTACGAGGATATCAAACGTCACCAGTCAGACCGCCAAGTCAACCATTCTCGCGTGCGCGTCTTGACTGGTGGTGGGTGGATTAATCCTAACTTCACCGGAAGCAAGAGCCGCACGTTCGTCAGGGGCATCGTCTCAAAGGCCCGTCCAAAATGCCAGAGGGTCCGTAACACGGATGTTGAAACGGGCACATCTGTCGATGCAGAGCACGATACGGATGTCGAATTAGATGAGGGTATATCATTACCGGACGGAAAACACCACCACCAGCTCTTCAGTGGCGACCACAAGGCCGTCCGTGCGCACTGGAAGAAGACTTTGTGGGAAGATGTTCGTGTGGGTGACTTTGTCAAGATCATGAACAACGAATCTATACCCGCAGACGTCTTGATTTGCGCTACGTCAGAGGAAGATAACGTGGCTTATGTCGAAACAAAGAATCTCGATGGGGAAACCAACCTCAAGTCTCGGAATGCCTCCCCAGCGCTTACTGATTTACGCACAGCTGCTGAATGCGCTGACAAACTCAATGCCTTTCATATTGATTGCGAACGTCCAGATACCAACATGTACAAACTTAATGCAACTCTATCTCGCAACAGTGACAGATCTCCTGTTGACATGCAGATGGTTCTTCTTCGTGGCACTGTCCTTCGAAACACCGATTGGGCGATCGGTATCGTTCTATTTACAGGTGACGACACCAAGATAGTCCGAAACTCGGGCGGTACTCCAAGTAAACGAAGCAGAGTGGAACGCCAAATGAATCCACAAGTGTAGGTTTTCCTTCTTTCTTTGTCTGTGGGGTTCCTCTCAAATGTTTCCAGTTTCATAAACCTTGCTATCCTTGCCGCCATGGCCACAGTGTGTGGTATAGCTGACTTTAAAATCGAGTCGCGACTATATCCAGAAGGCGCTCCTTGGCTTTACGGTGATAATACGTCCGGAGACAATCCCGGGATCAATGGCTTCTTTACATGGGCATTTGCGTTGATCACGTTGGTGTCGTCCGTGTGATACTCTGATACTATGCTGACTCTTGCGATCCGCAGATTCCAGAACATCGTGCCAATATCTTTGTACATATCTTTAGAGGGCGTGAAGACGTGTCAAGCGTTGTTCATATACTTCGACTATGAAATGTTTTACAAGAAGGCAGGGCAGTCCACACAGGCTAGGAGCTACAATCTATCCGATGACCTTGGGCAGATCGAGTACATCTTCTCCGACAAAACTGGAACGCTTACAGAGGCAGGCACTCCTATTCTCCGATATATTTGTTAACATACTCACGACGGTCTTAGAACTCGATGGTTTTCAGGGAATGTTCCATAGGGGGAGTAGTTTACTGCGGTGACCACGAGAACGAGGCAGATCCTGAAGCCCAACAAATAGGAGATGATAATAGTGACAGGGTCAGTTCTCCTCTGGCGGCAGGAGTCAAGTTGTCTAGCGGTGTTCCAAAGCACTTTAAGGACAAACAACTCTCACAAGACCTTTCAAGTGCTATCGATGCAGAGCCCGGATCCGACAATGCTGCACACGCACGTTCACTCAACGGCTTCTTCTCTGTTCTTGCGTTATGCCACACTGTCCTGGCAGCTGTTGACCCTAGCACTGGAGCTATCGAGTACAAGGCCCAGTCACCCGACGAAGCGGCCCTCGTCCAAGCAGCTGCTGATATAGGCTTCATCTTCAGTGGACGAGACAAGGAGGTACTCAAGCTCAAAACTCCCTTCTCGACGGAGGTGGAACGCTACGAACTACTCAACATCCTGGAATTCACTAGTGTTCGTAAGCGTATGAGTGTTATCGTGCGCAAACTGGATGAAGCAGATTCCCGGGTGTTCTTGTTGACGAAAGGAGCAGATAGCGTCATTTTTGAGAGGTTAAAGGCGGGTGGGGACGAGCTTAAACGAGCAACTGAACAACACCTGGATGGTTTTGCCAGCGCGGGGCTGCGCACCCTGACATTGGCTTACAAAGTTATACCAGGTATATACAGCACTTTTCTCGACGATGAATACATGTTTACTGATGCACCATATAGATGATGAGTACGAAGTTTGGAGCGAACGATATCAGCATGCGGTTACTTCGCTTGAGGATCGCGAAAGCAAGATTGAGGCGGTTTGTGACGAGATTGAGCAGGAACTTCGTTTACTCGGTGCGACGGCAATCGAGGACCGCCTTCAGGATGGCGTTCCGGAAACAATCGCTGACCTGAAACTGGCTGGCATCAAGATATGGGTGGCTACCGGAGACAAACTAGAAACTGCTATAGGTATTTGTCTTGCTGGTTTTGTCCGGACCCCGACTGATGCCGTGATCGTTGCAAAAAAAGCTATTGGTCATAGCACAAATCTCATCGCTGATGATTCGAACATCATAGTCATACGCGGTGGTGATCAGGGACGATCGGTTTTTGAACAATTGGTTCAAGCTCTTGAAGATTTCTTTCCTGACAGCGATGTGCTTAAAGACGACTTACGTCTGGAAACATCGCAGCACCAAGAATTCCAGACACCCTATGCTATGCGTCGTCTTAGCACGGGGATGGCGTCGCTGGTAGGCGAGGACAATGGTCGCCGATCAGGTGGTTACGTTCTTGTTATTGATGGTGCCGCACTGGGACAGGTGAGTTACTCACAGATCTAGACTCGTTTACGCTCAACCTTGGATCTAGGCACTCTCGGACGACCAACAGAAAAAACTCCTACTGAGTCTCGGAACACAATGCGAAGGAGTCATATGCTGTCGTGTATCACCACTCCAGAAAGCGCTTGTTGTCAAACTCGTGAAGGACGGGTTGCATGCAATGACTCTGGCCATCGGTGATGGTGCCAACGACGTTAGCATGATCCAGGTACTCCTAAATCCCATCTTTGCTTAAGGCCAGGTAAATATTGTTCTAGGCTGCTGATGTTGGGGTCGGTATTCGGGGCGAGGAAGGTCTTCAGGCTGTCAACTCTTCAGATTATGCCATTTCTCAGGTACGACGGCTGATTTTGTGCAAGAGCAATCATTATCATCCTCTTAGTTCCGGTTTCTGAAGAGGCTCCTCCTTGTCCATGGACATTGGTCTTACGCGCGCAATGGAACAATGTGAGTGTTATCCTAGTGTCCCGTGACCAGCTCATCTTTTGTCCAGGATTGTCAACTTTTTTTACAAGAATATAGTATGCATTGGAGTCCTCTGGTGGTTCCAGATACATTGTGGGTGGAGTTCGGCATAGTGAGGATCCAAGTTCACCTCTTATGTATTATGACACCTGATTATCGTCAGTGCTTTCGACTATACCTACCTCCTTTTCTGGAATTCGTTCTGGACAATCGCTCCTGTGTTGGGTATCGGTTTGTTTGACCGTATTGTCGGTAAGTCAGCTTCGCAGCCCTGGCTCTCTAGTTTGACTCTCTCTTAGACGCTGACATTCTCATGGCATTTCCGGAGCTCTACCGGTACGGTCGCGAGCGAACGTGGTTCACATTGAAATCTTTTTGTGGGTATATGCTGGATGGAGTCGTACAGGTACGTTAATGAATAGAATGGTATATAAGTGGCTCTAACAGTCCGCCCAGTCTGTTGTGCTGTATTTTCTGATCACGTATGCGTACTTCACAACAACGGCTCGGAGTGATGGGTACGATATTGCCTTGTACGAGTACTCAACGGTATAGCATACTCTCCACACCATCTTGTATCGATAACTCACTCTCCTACCACAGACCATGGTATTCGCCAGCGTTACTGTTGCCTGCCTTTATAACGGCCTCAATACCAACGTATGGACAGCATGGGTCTTCGTTGCGGTCTTCATTGGCATAGTGCTATTGTGGTTGTTCACTGTGAGAAACATCCGAAATCCTGCATCTGGTAACTCTGATAATGTGTACAGCTGGTATATAATTCAGTTAGTCCCGGCTGGATTGTGACAACCGTCTACGGCAACAACCACTTCCTCTTCAGGTCTGCATACTTTTGGCTGTGTCTTCCTCTGACCGTCGCTATCTCCTTGCTACCTCGATACCTGTGCCGCGCTTGGCAGCTGGGCTACGCTCCAGGGGATTTGGAGATACTGCGTTATGTCAGGAAAAAGCACCCTGACCTCGACATTGCGAAGGCTGGTCGCCTGGGGCCGCATGATCAACACTCAAGGACCTCAGCGAGACGGAGGTCGTCTTCACGGATGCCGCGGCCATTATCACTCACCTCGATTGTCGGCGGCACGCCAACAGATCGTAGTGTAGACCACACCTCTGCGGACCACTCAAGACCACAAGACGTTCGTCGGGCGAGTCACACTGACATGTCTACCGGTGTGCGCTCGGTACATCGTGGCTTTGACTTCGCGACTGAGGAAGGGGGTGTTGCTGTGCGTCGGATACAAACCAACCTGTCAGAGCGTTGGCAGAGCAGCCGCTATTTACCTCTTGGGGAGGTACAACCATCAGTGAAAAAGAAATCATCGATACGCATCTTCTCGTCCCTGCGGCGAAAGAAACCTCCTACCCCCAACAAGGATTCATAATGACTGGGACCTTCCTTGCATACACTATCGCATGGTTCTTGTTTGTTACTCGCACGACCTGTACGGTTTAGTCATTGTATCACTCCCACTATTTATCCCCTTCGTTTTTTGTGTGAATCCGTTCACCATTATGCATAGCAGCTTCCTAGGGTAGCTTGTCATATAACCCTATAATTCACAATCACGATTACAAGACGGAGGTTCGTAACACTTGTAATGGACACGTCCGGTAAATTGAAATCAAATGTCGTGGACCTTCAATCTTTTTGTGGGACGTGGAGCGGCTTCCTCGCGATTGGCTGATGAAGTGTACTTGCATTCCAGCATGCTAGGTTCGTGATGTTTCGTGTCGCAAGGCTCAACGACAGACGAAGTAGAATCGAACTCTGCTGTGCCAAATCGACGAGAATTGCAAGAAAATTGAGGGACTATTGGTGGGATGTCAACTTCGTCATGTGAGTTCTGGCAATCGACAGTTATCTTCGGCTTTAAGTTGCGACGTCTTCTCGCTCTGGTGCTACGGTTCTTCATGGTATCATAATCTTTCTCCACGATACGACAAATCTCTACGGGTACTTGAGCCCTGAGCAATACATCGATCCAAACCTTAGGAAACCGCATTCAGTGCAATTCGAGCCGTGGAGACTACGCTTGCCTTCTGATTTTCTCGTAAAGTATCGCCAGGCCCTTTCACCTCCACAAACTTACATAAGCGCTGCTCAGCATTCCACAGGAATAAGTCTGGCCCCCCAGACCGTCGTGCAGCGTAATCTTCGCAGAGCACACGACACATCGTAAACAGTGCTTCCCCTCCGATACACTGTTCGATGGTCAGCTACCAAGACATTGTCCGAAAACATCGTACGAACCGTCACCATATCTAACATGTCTTCACCACTGATCAGGTCCCACTGAACACCCACACACCATGTCCCACTCGTTCTGTGCATGGCATCAACCCGTCGAATAATGCTAGCAGCTTCCCCGTCCTTGATTTCGGATAGTCGTTTCTCCATGAGCTCCCGTCGAGAGTAAAAGAATGAATCTTCTACGATGTCCAGCGGTGCGGCTTGATAAGGTGTTTCAAACGCCCCTGGAATGGGCGCAAAAATTATGTCCCAGAACAGCAGGCCAAAAATCATCGCAATAATCCGTGTCTCGCAATGTACACTGAATTCGGGTATGAGTCTACTTATAACAACAAACGAAGTTACGAACCCTTTGTACCCCTGTTGTTCATACCGTTGAAGTGCAAGCGCCTCGACAGTGAGCTCATCACCGTTAAGACCTTCCCATCTTGACTTTCCACTTCGTTCTTCTGTCTGGATCAATGCTGAGTATCAGTACTAGATTGTAACAAGTGGGGGTGTCCACTTTACGGAAGATCCAGGTGCAGACAACAGCGTGGTAACTTGGCTTGATCCGTCAGCTTTTGGCGGTACGATTCTTTCGAAGTATTGATTTAGCCTTGGTGGGGTGCTATGGTTCTGACTGGTCCTATCAAATCCCGTATCGGCAGTCCGGTTCCGAATTCTGGTGGCTTCGAAGATAACTTCCTCTGCCCCTTGAAGTTTCACATTGGAGGTAAATCGATCCCCCGGAGGGAGCTTCAGGAAAACTTCCAGCCTCCGCAAACGACGTTGAAGCTTCGATCGGTAAACTTAAGGCATTCGATAAACGGTCCGGTCTTGTAATTGGTTAGCTCACCTAAATGAGTATCGGGATCTTCCAATGCATCGATCACAGCAATCAGAGCACGCTCTGCAGTGTCTCGACTCTTCGGGAAGTGGGCAGATAATATCAATGCTCTCCTTTCATGCCAACCTCCACGCCGTCCTCGATGCCATCGCCTCTGCGCCAACAAGGCCTCCAGCACCTCAAGTTCCCGTTGATATTCCCCAAGAGTACCGAGGGCACACGAGCCTTTGCAAACTATGCGCGTGAGGACGTGTCCTTGATGTAAGAACAAGATTCATGTCAACAAAATTGACTAATACCGAGAGTAGTTCACTCATACCACTTTCAAAGCGCCGTAAGCCATAACTCCTGTGTCCTGAGGTTTTGGACCTCAGGACGTCTTGCCAACGAGGGTAAACGTTTTCAAATACTTCTTTCGCCAGACGTGCCCTCTGTAGGCGAACACTTTCGGGCTTCCTTTCAAACGCCGAATCCTCGCCCACCAACGTTGCGTAATCTCTCTTCCGGACGCTACTTGTAACACCTTCAGATGCTTTTGAGGTCTGGGAACGCGAGGTTGAATGTGTCTGGGGATCAGGAAACACTTCTCCGCCGATGATAGCATCAATCCGCCCTTCAAGGATGAGAGCCTCTTCGTATTCAAGCAGTGCTTCACGTGTCTTCCAGATGTCCTTCGAGCGCGCGTATTCGTAGCCGGCGTAAGTTCGCTTTTCGAAGCGGGACAGTAGAGCCGTAACAAGAAGATCTGGGTTATATTGTGTGCTGCGAAAATAAATGTACGTCAATACGACGAGAGGATTAATGACTGATATTCACAGGCGGAAAAAGACCAGATTGGCTCGTCGAACGAGGGCATAGAAAGCACTGTGGACTCTCACACATTTCACTTTTGCAGACGATCAGTTAATCTTATGCAAGTAATCGTGGTGCTCACCAAGGATGCGAAGGACCATCGTTCGGAGTCGCTCCACTTGAGATTTTACTTTCGGTTTTGCAAAGGGAAGCGTAGTCTGTGCCAGCGCAATAGACTTCATACCATGGCTCCGGTTGGGTGTTGTCGCAAATGTAAGCGTCGATTGTGAAGAAGCGGCGCGAAGTACACTAGCAATGAGCTCTTGCTTCTGGATGGCATATCCAACTAAGGTCTTCTTGAAGATGACCAGAGGCTCTCATACCTTTCCATTTGCCTTCAGCTGCAACTGTCTCGCAATAGGTCTGAGTTCGTTGACTGCAAGACAATTCAGGAGAGCCTCCAATTCCATCTGGTCCTCATCTTCAGCCAGAACGACAGGTTTAATGACTGGCACGGTGCCCAAAACATGGTTTTTTGAAGAGCACGTGCCGTTGCAACCCAATATTGACTCCATGGATTCGCTATGCTCCCACTCCAACGTTAGATCGATGATTTCGCGTGTTGCGTTGTCTTGCACCGCGTCAGGAGGACGGAGATGATTCTGACAGATCTCGTGCACGGCAGCAATTATAGCTTCGTGTCCGCCCAAATCACGCTGGTACTTCAGGCTATCTAGACGATGCCACGTATCCGGCTTTCTTAACAATAGCCTAACCATTAGAAAGCGTGCATTATCTAGCAAGACGTAAGTTACCCCTTTGTACGTTAGAGAACCTTACTCACAAGACAGGTTGGCAAACCTTTCAAAGAAGAAGATTTCCTTGTCATCAAACAAGTGAGCTTCATGTTGGAGAACAGTATTGAGCATCTCTGTAAATCACCCATCAACCTTGGAGTACATGACATCTTTATCTGTTGACCTTCAAATACTTGTACATATATACTGACGTGCGGACCACTTGGTGGCTCTTCCTTGACTTGGTTTGATGTAGATGATCCTGGCAGGGGTAGGTGCGGCAGTAAGTCTGCGTTCCCAATGCTGACATCCTCCATCCAGGTGCCCCCGCCTGGAAACACGAGACCATTGGCTGAGCCGCAAGCCATGTACCTCAGTGAGGTTGAAGTTCGATCTCAAGAAGTGCCCGACTGAACACAGATCACGTGCGGAGGTGACTAACTGTGCTTTAGAGGTATTGCAGCGTATCAACAAAAATCCACGAGCAATATATACATGTCCTCAAAGTCCTCTCCGCAATATTTCATTTTCCTCCTTCAATCGTTCATTTTCTTCTCGTAGCTGCTTGGTATCTCCCTCCCACCTTTCTATAACCTCCCTGAGTTCTCGCCGCCATTCTCGCCCCATCCGCACAAGATCCAAGTGAATCCCCATCATCTCGGCCTTCGTTTCGCGTTGGAACTCATACATTACCTCCTTGATAATATTTCGAAGAAAATCCTGAGCGGCATAGTTCATACCCAAATTCGTACTTGGTTGTGGTTGTGCATGTGGTGGGGAGGTCCAGGAAGGTGCAGCCATCGGGCGACGAGGGGATACTTGCAAGGCAAGTTCGTCTCCCCATTCCTGACTGCCGTGAGCAATTGAGGGACCGGCATGGCCATTACTACCTTCTTCCGAGTGATTGGGACGTGAAAATAGAGTCTGCTTCCCATCAGTCTCTTTTTGTGTTCCCCTGATCCAGGCATTAAGCTCAGGGCTTCGAAGTCCAAGCACTCCTCGCGCTATGTCTGTTTCCATTGTGGCTTCGTTTACCCCCTCGGATAGACTCTCGTGTGAGACTAATCTCTGTTGGAGCACTGAGAAAGGCAACTCCGGCTCTATTTCCTGACCACTGTGGCTAACACCATGTACTGGATTGACTCGTGTTGTTAGCTCAGTAGTCGCAACTTGACAGGTGACGGAGGCCTTTCGGCTTGTACACGTGATTGCTGACGATTTCGAGGAGGCTCGACGATCACTGGAACAGACGCGAGTCTCTTCCTTGGCACGACCAGTTACCAATGGCAAGTGCCCAGACGTAGATTGAGATCGCCTAGTGTCTTCTTGAAAGGGAACATCATGGCTATCTTCTGCTACTGCCGACGACAAGGAGTCATTCATAAGGTCTCCGGATTTTTGGTTGCCTGAACCTCGAGTCAACCCGAGCTGCGGGCGGATCCTTGCCTTAGACTTGCCGGTGCGACGACTGCTATGAGTTGTGGCGGATTCCGATGGACGTGGCTTTTCCCTTTGTAGGGGTGAGAGGTGACTTCACAACCACGGTTCTCCCTTGTGGAAGGTTGGGTGCTGTGAGAAGTACTGGAACACGCTTGGCCGGGGAGCATGTCCTTGAGGGGCAAGCCGAAAGTCTCGAAACCTTAATCCCCGGTGTTGAGGAGGGTTTGTTGCTGACAACCTTAGAGCTTTCCTACGGGGGCAATGAGCCCAAATGGTCGTAACAAGTACAGCTTAGCGCACTTGGTCATTAATTTCTTTGATAGGAAGTTTCCTATCCCCGACCATGATTGCCTTGGGTTCTTTTTCAGGAGCCCTTAGATCAAGGGTCAAAAGCATTCCGTCCCTGGTACCGAGGTATAGACAACTTCCGTCCCCGTTGAATGACAATGTGGTGAGGGCTTTCTTCAAGTTCACCACCCTCAATATTCTGAATGACCACAGAAGAATTCCCTGTCAATGGCGTCTGCAAAATGGTGGCGTAGCTGTGCACTCATACTCTTTGTTCAGGTCAATCAAAGCCACATCGCCATTGGATACTGCCACTGCGATCAGCGTCTTGCTGAATGGACTGCTTCCTATAGCAACAACGCAGCCTGAGGAGCCACGCAATTCGACTGTCTTGGATGGACCAGAAGGTTTGGTTACATCGTAGATCAGAACCCGTCGCTCTATGCCAAGAAGAAGTCTTGTGCTAGTGTGCCGGTGGAAAATGCAGCACGATACTTTTGCACCTGGTAGGCCCTGGAGCATAGTTTGTGATGAAAGTGTCAAATGGTACACAAGCACTGATGCCAGGAGGGAAGAATCATTAGAGAACGTTAGAGCAAATATCGGCATCTTGCTGGCATCGAGCATCGCGGAAGTATTCCTAGTGCAATCTAACATATGCACCTCGTTCCCTACTGCGAAGAATACCCTGTCACCCTTGTCCGTCAAGGCCAAGCAAGTTATCGTGTCAGGACCAGAATATATCTCTTCCAAAAGGCCTTCAGATATTGTATACCTCTTTATATTTGACGCGACAGCGAGATAAAGTTGCGAATGGTCGGATGTCCAAGCAGTCGTAGTGCACATCAACGAACTCGAAACCGGAATCGTGGCCCCTGCGCGTTTGAGGATGCTGGGACTGACAATACCGGTTCCATTCTCAGTCACAACGGCTAGCATTGAATTGGAGTAAAGAGAAAATGCGTTTGCCCTTCGGTCTTCTTGAAGACTTCAACGTCGTGGCAAGCGAGAGGAGAGCGCGTCCGCCCCACGTGACCGCGTGTTCCAGTCTCTCGGCGCTACTCGCTACATATTAATGAAAGTCCGGAAAATTAGCTACTACGTCTTCTTCCTATACAGATAAGTTATTAGATGCCCTCCACGAACTTCACCCGCTTCCGTTTCGAATTCCCGTCAAGTTTCCCCTCATAAATGCAAGCAGTCCCCACATCGACTTCTGCTGCCGAATCATTCTCGCCACCACGCACAAGACAGGGAGTTCTTGCGTCAATCAGAGGCACAAAGGTTCGCTCCGGTTCACACGAAGCAAGGTTCAGAAATTGGGGATTCTTATCAGTCGGGTGAGACCAGTACACACAGCGGGGATTATAGGATTTTCACGCACTTCCATAAACTGGCGCATGCCACTCTCGGTCGTCATTTTCGGAACTTGTTCTCGACACTGGAGGTATTGTCTACGAGTAAGCATGGCCTCCTCGGCCGTACACCGGATGACCAGCGTCTTGACTGTATAATGTTAGGATGATTTTAGGATGTGTTTCATTACGTTTTGACATACCTATGATACGGTTCACTTGCCCAATCCGGTGAGCACGCTGGAACGTCTTCCATTTAGTAAGTAACGATGACACTGAGCTCAAACTTCCAACCTTGATAGCTTGAGACTCGACATCTGGGTGCCACACAGGCTCACAGAAGATCACACGTGAAGCAGAGACTAAATTTCTGGACCTGCGGTTAGTTTCCACACACGATGTTAGTTGCATGGGGACATACAAACCACGTGCTCCAAGCTTTAATTCAATGAGGAAAAGCCTGTAGGAAATCCGAGGACTCGAAGGTCATGACAGCTTGCTCCCGTAACGCAGGTTGCATATCGCAAGTATAACGAAGATATTTGACACCAAACAAATTCAGCCCTTCTGCGACGTGGGCAAGAGTAAGGGGTGACTTCGAAAAAATGAGAATTTTTTCATCCGCAGAGTACCGTCTTGCCTTGAGATTACATTAGTTACACAACTTTTAAGAAAAGAGGAACGTACCTCAGTCAAAATGTAATTAAGCTTTGTCGATAAAGATGGCCCAACGCACACTCCAGACAATGGCGAATTTTCCAACAACTGAAGACTTGGAGGACAAGGTTGTGATTCTGATGCAAGACGCTCGCTTTCTGCCAAATCTTCAGTCTGCCCCGGAAGTGGCGATGAACGTGCAAGTTTCGCCTTTCTCTTCGAAGTTACGACTTCCTCTTTAAATACTTCTGTCATCGATTCGACTGTGCCAGCGTGTGCTGCCTCGTGTGTTTGAGAAGGTTCCTGCTTTAAACGTCTTGTCTCTTCTGCATTGAGTTGGATACCTTCATAGATTAAGATTTGAGGGGAGATAAGAGGCCGCACATAGACAAAATTACGAAGCTCAACCAAGCGGTTAGAGTGCATGAGATCAACTTCGCGGGACTTCGTCTTCAAATCACCCCGTGTCCAGGCTTCATAGATTGCAGAGTCGAGGCCCGTTACCTTGAAGGGAACATCCTCATGCTTCTGTATAGCGCGCCACAAGATATCATTTGCAGCTGCACCTCTAGCAGAACCCATAAACGGCTGCACGAGAAAATGTATGGGTACCTACGCATGACTGAGGGCTCTCTCCAATAATTCATACTCCTCCTTTGGAATTTGACGCTGGAGAGCACGAGCCCTGAACGATTGTGCCTCTTGACATATTTGATCGACGTTATATAAAATATTCGAGGCCGACCAGAACATTCCCCTGATCGTTCTTTGGTTAGACAGTGCATTACAAAGGAAAGTACTTGGCCTAACTGTGATAAGTTGTCTATGGTATTTTGCAGCTCTTTCGCTCTCTGCAACAGAGGTGTTTCAGGGTACTATGAGATTTCCTTTGGAAGGTTCCTTACACTTGGATGAAACAGGTAATCCTATGACGGATGTCACTCATCTCGTTAGTAGTATTCGATTGAGACCATACCTGATCTTGCCGCTCGGAGTCAATGGCATTAATCACTATACCAGCTTGCATGGCATTGTATGACTTCAGTGCGTATTCACTCAAGTCCATATACACAATCTCGTGCTTCATCGGTGGCAACACAACATCTTTTTCTAAATCCTGGACTCTTTCCCCCATGTCATCAGTCCACGGCCGAGTATAAGACTCGTGTCCTTACCTATGGCGAATCATAACCATGTGCATCACTTGGTTCAGTATATCTATGGCAAAAGGCTGTGGCCCCCGTCGATCGCATAGAGGCGATGAAACAAGAAACCCAAAAGACTTGCGATCAGAATGGAATTGGGGTATAGCAAGAAAGTCTGAAATCATGGTGCCCAACTTGCGCAAGTTATCGTTATCAAAGCGGCTCCATATCCGAATGCCACTGTCCTCACTTGGAGGGGTAGGGTACTCCGGTGTATTGCAGTCATTGTCACTCCCGGGGTCGGGAGGGCCACTGGGGTCTGTTGCTTGTCTTTCTTTTGTGCGCCCCAAACTAAGGCCGAGCATGTTGGAGGTTGGAGTGCCAGTGACAATCCACCTCCGCTCGATACTCAGTTGCTTGACAAAATAATTGATAGTAGCAGATACGTTTCCAGAAATGTGGCCTTCATCGACGACGAGCCTCTTCCACCTTACTTGCAAAAGAGGAGTGACCTGAGTAACGCCTGGACACTGGCAGTTTGGAACGCGAGAACCCTCGAAACAGGGACATTCACACTGTCGAAGAGTGTGGAGCCAGCCAACCTCCTTATTCCTAGACTCCCTGCGAAATCCTACCGAAAGCATTAAATCAGAAGCTCCTGTTCACGATGGCCACACGTACGAACGTCACTGATGACAATAAGCTGAAAATCATCGTCAGATTTAAGACAAGCGATGATTCATGCAACTCACATCGTAGTTTGTTGCAAGTATCCTGGCAACAGGGAGGATGTCAGATTGGCGAACGATGAGGACTCGAACGTTGGAATGACAGTGCTTTTGGATCTCTCTATCCCATTGGCCGAGCAGAGTCAGAGGCACAACGACTAAGGTTGCGGTGCTTAGGTACATGACACGAGGACCCAATTCTGGTTGACCGCGAGGACGTGACGACCCAAAGATTTCTGCGGCGAGATTGACATCATAGTGGTGATAAAAGGGTGTGTTACCATGTAATAGCGGCCACAAATTAGTGCCCTCAAGACTGTTTTCGTACTCATACCAGGTAGAAGCTTGACGGCGTGAAGGTATGCAATGAAGAAGAATCTCGACCAGAGAAGGTATGCTATAGGCGTCCGGCGGTCCCAGGCCGGCTCGAGCTCTAGCAGTCATACACTCAGGTAATGTGAAGTGCCGATAAGCGAGCGGTGTTAATACTGGTCTGGAATGGAATATAGATTCTTCAGGTTCGGGAAGCTGGCTGACGGTCGAGAGGATGAGAGCAAGTATCATGATAGTTTTGCCGGTGCCTAAAAGGACTGCTGTCAAAGAACTATCTTGAAAACATTATATACTCACCTAACTCTTCACAGAGTATTCCACCGCGCCCTGGGGCAACCATCGGACGCTCGCATAAAATAGTCATACTTGAGGGTTGGAAGTAGTACTGCTCTCCGCGCATGCTGGTAACAACAGCGTATAACGGATCTGGAACTGGTATGGGACTCAACTCCTTCTCAATCATGACCGAAACGGAGCGTCGTTGATAACCATACAAATGGCTTCGAAGCCCCCGCACTGGTTTCCCATCGGCAATTTCTCTGGCCAGTGAAATGCATCTGGATGGAACCACTGGAGAATCGAGGTCGCTATAAATTTCCGCCATAGTTCGGTTGTCCTGGACATGATGAGCGACATAGGACAGTAACGAATCGTGCCGTGCGTACTAGTTTGCGGGGCAAAAAGTGGTCGCATTCAGAAGACAGGACAAGCTCCTCAGCATTCCATAAACGCGAGCTGCGACTGACAAGGGATAAAGTGCTATGAAGGTAGCGCCTTCCTTCCCTAATAACAGGTGCGCTACGGCAACGTAGCCGGCCTTGAACATTGGGCAAATCATGAGGAATGAGGTAGATACGGATGAACAGAACCTGGCCGCTTCGATCAAATTTACACGTGGCGCGTAAAAATAAGTTGTCAGCCAAGAACCAGAGACCAAGTAAGAGGGGATCTTGAGGTCGTTTAGACGGTTCCCGTGCTACGGGTAGCAAGCGCCATGAATTACCATCCGTGGTGCTGCAAGACACACCGTTGCTGTGGACCGCAAGGGTAATTGTACCTGCAGCAAATAGGTCTTCCAGCGCAGGTAAGTTGGAGTCATCAGCGTCTGCAAACTGCTCTGATTTTGTGTGTTCTGAATAGCATAGCGGACAATTTGCGAGTTGCATACTGCCCACTATAGCTAATTAGGAGTCAAGAGTTGAGGTTATCAAGCGTGAAACAGACCGTGACAGCCGTGAGAAATTAATGCCTATTGTAACTTTGCAGCTTCAAGAAGCTCACATGTCCTTCAAGTTCATACTCCCAGCCACAATACTTACCCAACGATGACCACCACATTGATGTTGAGGGCGTGCGGCCGGGGAATGCAATTTACTGCAAGAATGACCAAGCAAAGAGGTTCAGAAATGCGACCCATGTCTATTGACAGCCAGCCTCTCACCGCGAAACAAAACCTGACCTGGCCTAAATACCTAGAGATACGGCGGCAGAAGCGCAGATGGGAAACGGTAGAGCGCAGACTTTCCGACACGATTAACTTGATAGTAATCTTTAACAGGCGGTCACTATTCCCTGTACATTACTTGGTCTGGCTGGGGGTGTCGCTTACTTCGGGTCACTGGAGACTGACGCGACTAAACTCATCATGGTAGGTCTTGCTACATACACCCTGAGGGCTTTCTCCTGATTGGACTCGTGACAGGGTATTGATCCGTTGTTCTTCTATGGCGGTTGCACAGTCGCATGCATGGGTAAAATCGAACCCTTGCGTTGGAAGTGTACACACTGAGTGTTTTTCTCTCAAGGTTTGGGGTATCTTATCGGTCCCGTAGTGGGCTCGGCCTGTTGGAGGTTGACGCACCGCCGTACTATGGGTCTCATCGAAGAGAAGGACCGCGAATTTCACAAACGAATAGTAAAAAACCGCGTAGATCCTACTGCACAAAGTGCGACAAATCCCGTGCCTGATTACTATGGTACTTAAGTGTTCATGTTCGTACAACGCCGGTACGTTTAACTGAATATTTCCGTACAGGCGAAAAGATCGGGTCGTTACACCAATACCGACAGGTAGGTTTGTCGTGCTAAATCACACAACACTATTTTAACAGTACCAGTGGTTGCGCGACCAAGCGAAGTTCAGGCGGAAAGCGCAATTCAACGAGCAATAGATGCTTATTAGCTATTCCGCCATTTTCCCGATTACTCTTATGCTTTATTCGGGCAACATGGAACTTTCGCCTTGTTTGGTGCGGGTACCCAATCAAAGTTTTTGCGGAGTTGGGTACATGCAAAGTCATGAGATGACAAGCTGTGATCCAATATGAGTCTACAATCCAAATTAGCAAGGCACTGACCACCGAACGGGCACAATGTCATGGCGGGAAGCTATGGTAGCGATTCTAAATCCTAACTGTACCAGTGACTACCTGAGGGTAGTGCCTGTGGAATGCACTGCTACGAGCATCTTGCCTGGGCATGCCTCGTTAATCCCCTGCTTTCCAAGGCCGCTCACAGCAAGTGCGCGGGGACTTAGAGGAGATGGCAAGGTCGAGCAGGACTCCTTGGGTTGGGGGAAGTCTTTCTCGACCAATGGGAGTCCTCTAGATGGCACAGATCTGGGTAGGGGATCCGTGAACAAATTCGAGCTTCTTAAAACAGGAGCCGGAGGTGGTGAACGCGCGCGCTTTTTGTCCGTACCCTTAGCTGGTGTGCTACAGCTGATGGAACGTATCTGTGGCGCCCAACCGACACCAGGAGGCGCGGGAATGAATGTCAGGTTTTGAGTCGGTGTCTGGGCCTCGGGGTCATACTGTGCTTCGGGTACTTCATCTTCCCCCACTCTTTGCAGCCCTAGTGCTGTGCACAAAGCCAAGCCTAGCAATGAATGTGGGAATTGTGGTGTAGTCTGAAAGATGAACACACCTAGCACTGTCAATGCGAGGAGGGACAGTAACAATGCTGTCAGTGCAGCGTCTGAAAATGATGACAGCATTGTAGATAACATCGAACGTGAAGTCACAAGTATTGGTGGTAGGTCTCCGATGCAGGGGATATCACCTCCTGTGTGGTACGAGGTTGGACGTGGACAGCGAACGACTGACGTTCAATGTGCTGGCTGGGAGAAATGCAAGCGTAGTAGCGCTGAAAATCGTCAATACCCACTCTTACCGCGAAAGCAATGCTGGCAGATGCCTGCACTGCGTTAAATCTTGATGTCGAATGTTTGAACAGAATATACAAGAATATGGATGCCAAGGTTACTATCACAACTGCTGCCAGCCAGTCAGATGGTACCTGATGCACAGCTTCCCTGTTAGAGCCAGTGCCAGCATGACTGAATTACAGGGCCTTCCTTGACAGCCAAACTACCTACACAAAGAAGGAAATAGTTTCTACGGTGAGTTGGTTCGGACGAATCATCATGGAGATGGGAGTAACCTTGTAAGGCAAGGTAATCACTCCGGTTCAATCGTTGCTACTAGTTGCTGAAAAGGTCCGAGGACCGCAGCCTACAAGGCATCCACGAGCTGATTAGATATTGCTCTATGTAACGATCGAGCTCCTTCGCCTGGGACATAGTGAGGCAAGGCCCTCATCACCAATGCCTCCACTTCTTGTGGAGGCAATTCTCTGGCACCCTCGCCACCCAAAGCATAGACTGATTCGGCGGCAATAGCTTTCTTCTCTTCCAAAGTGAACGGTACGAATGGAAGGACAGCGGTGACTCGGGACAAAAGCGATGCCTACGAGCATACTCAGTACTCCAACATTAAGGACAAGTCAGTCATAACGTACTCCAAGACACTCCGAAACTCGAGGACGCAGGGCCTCCATTAGTTGGAGATACTCCTCGCAAGTCAACAATTCATCTTGTTCGGGGCGGTTCCGGTGATGTTCAAATACTAGCTCGTGACCGATATTCGATGTTCCCAGCCAGATAACGTTATGGACGTCTACGTGGCGTGTACCAGCTCCCAAGGAGCAACGTCCTGAAGTGAATGGTCAACAAGGTAAGTCCATTCACTACACAGGGGACTGACCAAGTTCCCAAGGCATGAGCAGAGACCATAATGCCTTCTGGTCCTCTGTCTTTTCGATTTCCTGGAGGAGAATGAGATTCTATTTGAAAAGGTATTGGAATAATTGATATTGCATACGTCAAGCACGACCACGCATCGTCTGCCTTCATTGGCTAAGAGAAACTCTGCCAAGGTATACGACGAAGGTTCCTAAAGTTCGTGTGGAAGCAAATCGCAGGATACAAGCAACTCGAACTTACTTCATAAGGACTCATTGAATGCGATTGCCATATATCGTGCGTTGATCGAAGGGTAGTCATACTTACAGTATGCGTAGGGACTTCCAGTAGCGAGCCAACTGGGGGACGCCGCCTTGAGATTTAATTATCTCTCACAGATGACAACTCACATTTTCGGGCTAATAAGCTCTTCCCATGACCGCTAGGACCTGTATGGGTATCAGCCAAATGCCTGAGCATGTCTGGGTCGTTCCTACCACATAGCAAGACCACTATGGGCGCAGAAGCAAGGCGCTGAGAGTGCATACTGAGGACCCGGAAAAGTTGCTCTAGCGCCCAGTCTTGACCTATGACGTCGTAACGTACACGAGTCAGGGGTCGGAAGAAAGATCGATATATCAACCGCGATGTTTGCCGCGTATGCGCATTATCTGCTCGCGTAACAAAGTATCTGCATGGCAGTGGGTAATCATCAAATGAAAAACCCCTCTTTAACACACCTCGTAGCTGGGTCCATCCCATCCACAGTGGTTTCGGGAGGTGGGCCTATATTACCGTCCTCCGCACGAGCAGTTGGATTTAGTGCTGGGTTTCGAAGCGCCGATGGATCTGCCCCATATGCAAGGAGGACCTTCACGATATCATTCTTGCGTGCCAATTTGTCATTTGTAAGCGTGAAGGCAAGGGCTGACTGTGGTCCAACAGAGTCATTTGGTCCCGCCTCACCACTGTCAAGCACCTTCCGGACTTGTTCCACGTCGTCGCTCGCAATCGCGAAAAGGAGTGTAGGCTTCGGTGTAGCAATGGCATGTATAGGGCCTTCCGAAGCGGAAGCGGGGCGAGGAATATTTGATCGATCAAGGCCCGAACTCAGGGGATCATCAAGCTCCACGTCTTCGCTTGGAACGTAAGACAAACTGAGCGTCGAATTACGCCTAGATGGCCAACGGTCAGCTGCGGTGTAGCCACGAGAGCTTGCTCGATAGTTTGATAAACGCCATGAACTCGGTTGGGTCGGGGTAGAGGGGGACCGCTGACTACTCTGCAACGGACTGTTTTGCGACGACAATTGAAGGTGAGTGACAGTGGGCGAAGTGCGGGACTTTATGTCAGATGGTGCGAGGGTACTGCGATTATGCTCAGGTAATGAATGACATGAGGACGAAAGCTGCAAATCATGTGAGTGACTAGCCCATCAGGGTGAGAGTGATCAGGTGACATACCAAAGAATTATGATCAAGCGAAATTGTAGATGATAATACACTGGGTGATCGTACTGTAGATCCGTTGGGAATGTCGAGTTTTGCTGATTCTCCGTTATAGACTGGTTGAAATTTGACATCAAATAAACTCACGAGATTGAACAAATGCTATGCTAGAGGATGAAGCTGCCGAAGAAATTTTCCTAATAGTATGGTTGGAGGACTGAGTTATGCATGAGCAGTCTATGTAGGTTTGGTGCACGTCACGAGAATGCGCTCACCAGCTTGAGTGGCCTAAGTCCCCTGCATGGTGGTGCAGAATGTGATCTAGGATGCGCGGACAATGATTCTTGGACTGCGGCCATATTCACAGGAGGGCCCGATGAGCATTCTGTAAATTCCACTTTCAATGTCGTCAATTTCCAGGAGTCCTGATTACGGCGTACCATCATCACTGATTGGTATCGATGGACTTGCAGAGAACTACATGTAGTCGTGATGAGTCAATGCATGCTGATAGTTCAATGATGAGAAGTACCTGGCACCGGACGGAATTCAGAGAGATGGATGTACTTCCAACTTCTTTCGCCCTTGGACGTGATGATCCCGAAACTGTTATTGACCTGTCTCTCGCGACGAAAGCGTTTTGAGAAATACGGTCACCGAAGAGAGACTCCTCAAGCAGGGACTTGCGGCCCGTTAGGAGCGGACGAAACACACTCCCTGAACGTGGCGGAACTGATTGAGATACAGGTGGTAAGATGGCAGCAGGCGGGGACGATGAACAGGGCGACGTCCAAGGTGACCGCAATGCTATATGCTGACTTCCTTGGTTCGATGAAATATCCACATAGCGCGGAATAAGAGCTGGGCTATTAGTGCAGGAAGTACTCGCACGATGCTCGCGCAAGTCATCACCCACGTGTTGATGGCCTAGTAAGTACAGAGAGGATGGATTGGAACACTGCCTTGCTGGAGCTTCGCCCACCCTGTCTGCCGCGGACAGTGAAGGTCTTTCAAAAACCGGAGAATGTGCGAACAACCTGTTCGTGTCTGATGGACCCGCCGCGGGGCGACTGCTGTCAAAATCCTCGCTAGTAGACGAGTTTCCAGAAGTGGAAGGTATTCTCTTGCTCAGACAAGTATCGACCGCGAAGTCCGAGGGTGCACATATCAGTTGTGCGCTACAACTTTTTGCAGAGCTAGGGAGAAATCGCATATCGGCTACGTTATGGAATGTGAGTTGCTGGGAGGTGACAGCGTCCCCAAGAGAAGTCGACGGAGCAGCACCTTCAGGCGTCGGAGGCATGGGAAACTGTAGCACTCCTTCAACTGGGATCAGACCGAATGAGGGAATAGTTTCTGAAGGGATAGTGGAGCGCCCTGTTTCAAGGTCCTCAACAACCTCCACATCTTTCCGTCTTGTCGGTGTAGGAAGGCACAGCAGAAAACTCGCATCGGTGCTAATGTCGTTGTCTGATGTCTCGTAGTCACCAGTCTTGCCCAAACGGGATGAGTTAGATTTCTCTTCAGGACTTGCCATACTCTGTAAAGGTGCAAGTATTGGGCCACGCAACGTGTTTTCATCCGTCACATGCTGGAACTCCTCCGAGTGCGTGGCGTTGTCCGCATTTCCAGAGTTGGGCAAATAAAGAGATTCTTCAGCGCACGAAGAATCACTATCTTCAGAGAACAAAGAAGTGTTCGGAGTGGAAGAGCCTGGACGGGAAGACAGTGGAGAGTCATGCCTCAACAAGGAGACTCGAGAAGACGACGCGTCGCTGAAATCAAGGGATGATTGGGCGGACAGAGCAGGGCCAGATGATACATTCTCGTTATCCGTAGGCTGCAGAAACGGCTCCACACGTAAACCCCCAGATTCAAAGGTGCCCGATGTGGAAGTGACTGTAGCCGTTGACGAACCTGTATTAGGTGGCGTGTTCGTTCCGTTCTCGTGCGCTGCATGTAGAATAGTAACGTCAGAAATCTTCATTGTTGGCGACGAGCCACCTTCCGCGTCGGAAGAGGAACTCTCGTAGATGTCTATTATGGAGGAAGTACCGTCGTCAACATCTTCAGTGCCCTCGAGTATGCTCGCTTCCACAGACCCCGCGAAAGGTGATGAACGGCCACTGGACACACAATACGCGAGTCTGTATTCTTGCATCAGGGGTGAGGTAGATGGCAAACCGTGCGAATGCCTTGAGCTGGAAACCAGGTACGGCGCTTTTGGTGGGGGAGACCGTGACAGTGGCTCTGGGTCGATCCAGCTATCGCCTTCCGCGTAACCGGAGTCTATCGAATCCCCCCTTTGAGGAGGACCACGAACCGACGAAAGCGAGAAGGGGCGCAGCTTGGCGGACAACTGCACAGGTGACAACAGGTCAGGGGTACGAGCTTGCGGCTGGGTATCCGACGGGCTACTTGTGAATATTTTGCCGCGGG
Source organism: Pisolithus marmoratus (assembly GCA_024613145.1). Lineage (NCBI taxonomy): Eukaryota > Fungi > Basidiomycota > Agaricomycetes > Boletales > Pisolithaceae > Pisolithus > Pisolithus marmoratus. Next base: position 256,272 of record JANFAE010000009.1, read on the forward strand.
TATCTTGAGGTGAGGCCAACAGAGATACACCGCTGAACAGCGAGGCCACAGAGGTAACACTTTCTCTTCCAAACGGTCTTGTTGGCGCGTGTTCGAATTCCTTCACATCATATTCCACCGTAGCTACTTCCGCCTCAACTACGCGAGATACACCACTATCCTCGTAGAGTTGGTCAGCGTCCACCTCGTAGGCAGGGCACTCGACGACCTCTTCGCCGTTGATTGCCGTGGGCAGAGTGCGAGACTCGCCAACAGTCAAGGTTTCGCAGATAGGCGATGGGTTTATATAGACCGAACTCTGCGAGGAAGGCACTACCATTTCGATGTCATCAGAAGGGAGAGCGGGATCAGAAGCTAGGCTCGAGATACTGTCCTCCGAATCACAGTGACCGACAAGGGTCAAGTCAGATTCCGTAACCATAGTAATGTTACTGCTCGCCATCACCGAATGGGATGACAGGCCGTCAGGACATCCAGAAACCCTCGCGTCCATACCGTCCTGGCTGGAGGTATTTTGATCGGGGCCAATGACGTCCTCCAGCACTGACAAAAGACTCGAGTAACGCGAGGATTGGGGGACAGGACTAGGAAGACCTTCAGAGGGGTAGCTGCCGGTGGTGTTCACAACAATAGCAGGAGGATCGCTGGAGCTGTTCGGACGGGCATTGCATTGCGAGGTCGTGTGGGATACTGTGAGGTCAACGACGGGGGCCCTCACCTTAATATTGTGAAGGAAGTTGCACGAATCCGCAAAGAGACACCGTCCTTGGGAGTAAAACGGACACGGACGCGCTGGGGGATCGACCAGAGGGTCGAGTCAGAGCTCGGATACGCGAGGAACGCGACTGGGGACACCCACATCTCTTCCTCCAAGCTGGTTCTCGAATTGACATTCCAACGGTTCATTGAGCGTTTACTAGTGAGGACTTGCTAAACATCTACTGGCAAGGCAGCTTGGCTTTGAAACCGAACGACCGGGAGCAACCTTACGGTGTTTTGTGGGTCCTTGTTTTGGCGGTTCATACATACATAAAAACCTACCCAACCTCAGCCACCTCATTCTTGACAACCCGTTGTTAGACATTCGGCTGATCATGCCAGCGCGCTTGCCGAGAATTCTCCGCCTTACCCTTTTTTCCGGCCCCAACTGCTCCCTCTGTGATGTTAGTTTAAACCCTTCCTGAGCCGAAGCCCACTGACCGACTCTGGATGAAGATCGCGAAAGCTGAGCTTGCGAAAGTCAAGAACCTGGTAAAAGCTACTACAATCGTTATGTACGCGACGTGATTGACCTTTTTAGCATGACCTTCAGTTGCAGGTGATTAACATCCAGGATAGCGGTCAGGAAATCTGGAAGAGGAGATATGCCCACTGGATTCCTGTACTTCATCTGGACGGAGAGGAGATAGCCAAGGGTCGCTGGGATGCTTCAACGGTGCTGACGGCTTTGCGACAGCGCTACTCAGGACTAAATCCCGAAAATGCATCAAAATAGACTAACAGGCTTCCGTTTGGCACAGAAGAGGTGCACATTTTGACTCTGCGGCCTGTTCACGAAATGTAAGTAGTACAACACCATCTCTCCGCCTGTAGCACGTTAGTTACCCAATCACCGGGGCCTTCTGGTCTCCTCTAGGTAGACCAAAAACTTGAAGGAAAATAGTCGTCCCTGCTCGGTTATGGTGTGTTCAGAGGCATTGCACGCCCGTCACATGAGCGCAACTTACTGTGAGCTTATTGCAAGGCGGGGGGGGGCACGAGAACGACGAAATTTTCTTCGACGTAGCATTTGGTTGGATGGCTACAACTATGACGGCCAGTCCTCCCAATATAAGAAGCCCCACCAACGCCTCAGTCATATTTCTTCGTACACATCTCTCGGCATGTATTCCCCTACGATTGTTATCACTGCCGTCGACGGGCATGCTAAACACCTCGTTGCGGAGCTCCTTCCCAAGTTTCTTCAAGGTTGAGCAAGCTTTATGGTCTCAGTTCCTGATGGATGCAAAGATCTTCAAGAGCTTGGTCCAGAATTGATCCCGTACAAACCCAATGACCACAAGGGCCGGTCAAAGCGCTCAAGGAATCCGGTGCAGACACTATTTCTCATCCCGCCTGCTCACGAGCATACGATAAGCTTTCTTACCAATTCGTGGAGGCCACGAAAGAGGCTGGTATTCCCGATACCGTGCTCCTCAGTTTCGTGGATGCCGACTCCGCAGAGGAACAAAAACACCCTCGCTTACTGGAATTCATCAAAATTGAACAGGAGGCATTGCAGTTGAGATATCATTCAACTACCACAACTAGTACCAGCCAAGTTATAATTCGGTTATATTTGGATGTCCCTCTCACCACCTACATCACCTACGTTGGTACCAAGTCTCGGGTTCTATGAATACATGTCTTCGCCCCTCTTGCTCTAGATGATGTTGCCAAGCTCGCGGCGCATATACTCACCGGCGAAGGCTCGAAGGGTCTCGACGACGTGGTCCAGGCTCGGTTTATTATTCTAACTAGTCCCATGTACGCTACTTTACTTGTATGTATTACTCGCGATGCTGTCAAGTTTGCAGGCTGGTTTATGGCCGAGCTAGCCGGCGTTGCTACCAAATCAGAGCTTAGCTTGGAGTTCAATGACATTTCAGAGTGAGTCGATAGTCAGGGGCAGAGCAACTCCTTGATGCTGATATAGACGTTGACGAGTCGGAGAAAGAGTATCACCTCGAGTATTATTCCCTGATGAGGGAGAGCAAAATTGACTACGTCGGCACTCTTACTTCGGAACCCATTACTAGAGAGATTCCAAGACAGCACCCGGAGTTCTTTCAGGTGTATAAGTCGGAGTTCGAGCCGAAAAAGCTGGTGGACCCTGCATTTTTAATGTCAAGATTATTCATGTGGAAACAAATATGTAGGCGCATGTTGAGCAAGAAGCAATGAAGTACTGGTGAGCAGAGTTGGTGTGTGCTCCGTCTACCCCCGAGTCCTCTGCGGTGCGTAGTGTTTAGCCTGCGGCGTGCTACACGTCACGGGTGAGTAACTTCTTGAGACGTGGTGGGGGAATTGCAACGCAATTTTGCAGTTCCATCGTCAGCATTTAGTTAAAGGACGTTGACAGTACTACAGCTACATTTACGAGTAAAAGTACCATTTAAAGTAAGTGAATGAACAAGGGCAAGGTAGAGTTCAACTGGTCCGGCGTGTGGTACACACACCTACAGTGTCTGTGAGTCATCCAAATATCATAATCTGCAATTGTACAATCGTTCGAATCGTCATATAGCAGTATTGCTCGAGTTGAAGTGTGGCTGAGGCGTTGACGAACGCGAGGACGTCGACGGTGCACTGGTCGGACGAGCAGCGTAGCGAGGCAAGGTCTCCAAAGGCTTTGATATGAGGAAACCTAAGGACGCAGGTATGTTAGACAAGGATGGCGACCGGCCAGAACGAAATAGACTGACCTCTCATTCCTGCTGCCTTTTCGCCCTGGCGCCCGAAGCCGTATCCGGCACGGCCACGGGCGGCACCAAATTCGCTCATATCGCGTTTCTCATCGCAAACCGTGGTCGAAGCATACGACTGTGCCGACGTGCAAGTTTCGGAGCGGTTGAGATTCGCGGCACGTGGCAGGTGGGAGGGGAGGACGTCCTTGCTTCCGTCACGCCACGACGTGACAGAGCGCTTCTCCTTTACTGATTCCCGAAAGATGAGACCCAGGAGCATATTTAAACAGCCTACGACAAAGAGGAAAAACGCAGCGACGAAGGTGAAGTCGTCTACATGTTGAGAGAGAACAGCTGCGCCCATGCTAAGCATCTGTAAGAAAAGGTACCGAAAGAATATGATAAGTACTTACAATCCCTGGAAAATACCGAGGGCACCCAAACCAAAATTGGAGCCCAAGACGGGGAAGAACCGATCGAAGAGTGACATAGGCCAACCAACTTCGGACATGATGAGGATTATGACTTGGAAGATGATGAGGAGGCGGTTGACAATGGCCCAGAAGACGCCGCCTAGTTGATTGGGCACGGTGCTGTTCCTATTGAGCAATGTAAGACAAAGGGAAATCGGAAAAGTGCAACTCCCTTACTCAATGTAGTCGCAGTTGACGAGGTCCACGCTGGTAGTGTTGCTCTGCTTGGCAGATTCGTAGGAGTTCACAGCTTCGATATCATTGACCATGACGAAGATACTGCTGGCGAAGACGAGAAGAAGTGACACGATGCTCAATATACGGGCAGCATTGAGGCCGAAGAAGATATCTGCCGGGTGTAAGACCGCATGAAGGGAATACCAAGGTGAAACCACTCACAAGTCTTTACAGGTGCCATTGAGTTCTCTCTTTAGTGTTGCGTTATTTGAAGGAATGCGGGAGGTAAGGCTAGAAACGAATGATAAGGTGGCCCAGCACCGGACAGACGGAATTGAAGACTAGGAGGGAAAGAAGGGAGATACAAAGCGAGAAATGAGGTGCATGGTTACTTGTCATGTTCCAGCCTTTATACTTGAATGCAAACTAAGCCGAATCTTATTGTTCTCTCCAGAAAGCCTTCACGACGGACAAAAGCATCCCGCACAATGCCAGACCTCCAGCCATTACCTCATTTGGTTACCGGAAGGCGGAGGCAAAGCAAGTCATCGGCTTAGTAATCAAGACTGACTACCCGTACTACCACCGGAAAGCATCGACAAGGACCTCCTTCAGTCCACTTGTCAGATTCTCCGAGAATATAGAGTATATACCGTTGTGTACATCTGAAAGCCATCAATGGCCGCTGTCCTTAGAAAGGGGTGATCAAGATGCTCACATCTTCCTAGGTACAAGAAGACATGGGAAAACAGTATAGATATCTCCAGCGTCTGGATGCATGTCCAGAAATTGATACCGACCCACACATGTCAGGTCAGGTCAGTGTTGAATTTACAAGGACAACTGCCTAAAGTAAACAGGAATTTAATCAAAAAGCCTTTGAATCCAATGCCTAATAGCAATGTAGGCTGTGACTGTAAATGTGAGTTATCATGGGAACAGGGGTAAAGGTAAATGTTAAAGATGGTGTGAAGAGGGTGAACGACTGCGCAAGGTGTAGAAATCAATCGAGACGGATGATGCAAACAAGTCATGGAATGTCTGAGTATAGTACTCAGAAATGCCGAGGATGTCGGCGAGCCTCTAGTACTTGTTCGTACTTCAAAATTGCAGGCAGAGGCAAGCCCACGGCCGTCAGTTAACCATGCCGTTTTCTCCAATCCGGTTTCCTTCGTCGTCGTCCAACGTTGTGTCCTCCCAGTTTCATACTACAGGCTCTGTGTCTCCTGAAGCTTCATCCGGTTTAATGTCGATCACATTAATTGCACGGTGATCATCTTTCTCGTGCGACGCATACTTCTTTCTAACCTTTTGCAGCATCCTCATACCCGCCTCTTTGAAAAATCTCCCAAGAACAATGATCGGGTCCTCCCCAATCTCCTCCGAAGATGGATCGATAGACCACAGCGGTGTCTGCCCTTCACGAGCAATACATATATGGCGTGCGCGCGCCGAAACACCAAGAGGTGGTATAGACCGCTTTCTGGTTGAATCGATCTTCGGTAGCGGCGCGAATCTGACGGTCGGTGATGGTTTCGTTGAAGAGCATGAGGATCGTTGAGAGTCGGGTACTAAAAGCGATGAGGAATTGCGAAGGGTGTCAGTTGAAAAGCAACAATTAAACCTGAGGACGGTGTCATGGTCCTCGAGCAAGTGATGTTTCGACACGAAGCCTGCGACTCTAGGATTCATGTGGCTGGAAGCTCCAGTAATTTATCAGAAAGGAGTGTAATTTTGAAAGAACGTCGAAGGCAAGGGACGAGTCAAGGCCAGGAGATTTCAAATCGCTGGTCGGTTTCGAGAGCAGCACAGCAGCAGTCGATACTCGTTCTTGTCGCTGTCGTAGCTAAGAGGATAAGTAGTACCTCTGGCATGCACTTCGTACGGCTAAGCTGGCTTGAGGCAACAACTAGGCCCGAAAATTGGCGGCACGTGACAGTGATATAGTACATGGACTCGCAACGCAATAAGCATCATGATGACATGACCACCGTGCGCACCGACTCGCAGACCCTACAATATGGCCGAAGGAGATCGAACACGCTGCAGTCGGCCGTTGGGAACCCACCGCCAGCCCCTTTGAAACATGGGGACTTCAAGGTTCTAAACACTTGGGTCCATGAACCGAAGGAATCATCCAAAGTCATATTCAACCAGTCTTGGTGGCCCGGTGTAGCGGAGGGCGACGTCCTCCGCGTAACCGCGTTGCTGTCCGAAGACTCTTCTGGTTTTATCTTCACCGTTCCAAAAGATGAGGGTTGCTCCAAGCCAACTTTGCAGGTCTCTGTTGTCCACATGGGTCCCTGCCGCCCTTCATTCACAAACTCATTTAGATTTCACTTCCTAAAAATGTCGCTGATGTTTTTGGTTTGAAGAACAACACCGAAGTCACGCTAACAAAGGTACTGTTTATCGCCAATGTTCGACGCCGGTCCGCTTAGTTCCTTCACTAGGTGAACAGGGAGGAGTACTCGGCAGATTATATCGAGTTTACATTTCAGGACCAATATCTGGGACGCAATGACATGTGGAGACTTGGTGAACATCTCGTGGGCCAGTGCGTATTTGTTGAGCAGGAGATATCTTTTATTGGAGTCATAGCTGCCAAAGTACAGAACATCCACGTTAACGGCAACAAGGCAAGTGCATTCACGTATCAGCGGACCCAATTGTGTGATTACTTGTTTCAGGTGTCGGCCGGCTACGTGACTTCGAAAACCAAAGCCATCTATCGGTCGCTATCTGCCAAAGTAACAATATTCATCCAGGTTTGCCGCGAACTTTGGGAATTCGCTGGCGATGGAGAGCGCTACAACGAGAAAATTATTCATTCTTTTCTCCCTGCCTTGTTTGCCAAATGGCGAGAAGCTGGGACAAATCACACCGTCACAATTGTGCTAATTTCGAGAGTTTTCTATGACGAGTCCGAACTCGAGTACGCGGCAGGCCCTCTGCGTCGTGACGAGGACGGTAACTGGTACAAAGATTTTTACAAGGTAATAACAGACCTCGAAGTCATCAATGACTGGAAACCGACCCTCGTTGATCTCAAAGACTCGTTCTGGGCATTCCAGCGCGATATCCTGTTCACTCATCATTATCATCGAGCATTTGTGGAGTCTACTAACCCCGATCAGGCGCGATTGGTGGGACGGATATCGTATGCCCACGACGGACCTATTCTTGAAGCGTTGAACCTTGCTCTGAACCCGAATGAAACCCATTACATCGATCGATCTCTGTCCTTGACTGGAGCTGCAACTATTCTAATCACCCCTGGGACGGGTTATTTCCGAGTATCCAAGCCCCTCCTGCGGCTCACGACAACTCGAATGCTCGACCATGGTTTTGGCCTCGATCTGGTTTGCCTTGCTAAGCGCCCTTTGCACCAGAGTCCCATTCTCAGCTTTCGGGGTTACGAACCAAAAACTGATAAAGACGGGAAGAACGGCAGTCGCACTGCCGACCCGCTCTGGGGCGGGGATGAGCCCCCTAACGATGCGACCAAACTGGAGAAAGTGACGTTTTGGTGGGAGCCTTTCTGGATCGGTGTCACTTTTTGGGATAGACAGATGGATCTTCCTTTCCGACGGGGCAGGTAAATTCTGCTACTACCTCTTCCTGTGACCTGGATCCAACAGACTGCATCCCCAGGTTCATCGCAAGGGCCAAAATGCACGAAATACAGATGCTTGGTCTGCTCGAACATGACGTTCTTGCAAACATCGAGATCCCGTTCCTCCCGGAGATTCGCGATCCAACATCCACGCCTCCACGGGAGCTTGTTGTGGAAAATAGAGCTCTGACGGCGGCAGAAGCAGAGCAAGCGGACATGGAAGTATTTGTCTCCAAGGAATCACCGCGGCCATTGCAAAGTACCCGTATCTCATACCCTTCCAGTTCTAGCGGAACGGTTGGCACTCTCACTCATCGTTCGTCAATGGCAAGCGAGAGGCGGACTATGGCGTCGCAGCGTGGGTCGACTGCTTCGAGCCGCATTGCACCCATCTTGGAAAGTCCTCGACGAATTTTTATGGACTTACCACGTGAAGGCAATGATGGCCTAATTCCCTCGTTAACTGGACGTAGCACGTCACCTTCGCAGTCCTCCATGAGATCTGTGAGGACTTCTGTACCCTCTGCTTTTATGGAAGGTCCTATAACGACGTCTGAGACCGCCTCATCTCGCTTAGCAAAGCTTGCTACGTCTTGGTTCTACAATCCCTTTAGAAGTATGAACGAGTCTCAGACACTGAGGTCGAAGGACCTTTCGTCAAGCGGTGGTCAAGTCATGCCGACACCTTCTATCCGAATCCCGAGACCTTCCACTATTGCAATGACTCCTTCAGCATCCATCTCTCGTTCTCCTCAACCAATGGCTATCCTGCATTCTGCCTCTGGTGGACCGACAATGAGTCATGCTTACGACGAAGAATCTCTGACACCGCGCCACGGATCCTTCACGCGGCACTCGCCACTCAACAGCCCCCCACGCGACGATATGTTACTTGGAAAGCGTCGTAGGGCGACACTCACATCATTGAATGTTCCGCTTTCATCTTCGTTCCCGTCCGCCAGTTCACGTGCGAACCCCTCGCGCCCGCAGTCTGCTGTGCCCTACGCACAGTCTTCGCTCGCCAGCCGATGGCAACACGTTTTCCCTAAGCCAGTATATAAGCACGAGGTCAAGTGGGCCTCCATGGTCACGCCAGCCTGTCTTCCACTCACCGTGGAGCACTTTCCAAGCAATGCAGAACTCGAGTTCTCTTATGACGTATTTTCGTACGATTTTGTCGTGGACCCCTCGGAGATGCGTTCATTTATGGTCAAGGCTCCAAATGTAGTTGGGACGGTAGACCAGATCCATCGCGCATGGGCACTAGTCGTGATGCGCGGCATGGTGGCGGTCCGACTTGCGCAAGGTTTCCAGTTCGTCATTCGCCCGCGCACGGCCGCTGCATCTGATGGAAACGCGAAAACCACGCGACACTCTAAGTCGTTTCTGGGTGAAGAAGACGCAACACCGAAACCAGGTGGAGCAGCTGAGGTACTGCTTTCTACTAATGACCCTGTGTACCTGAGCATGAGCAATGAGATTCATCGACTGTCGTACACAGGGGAGGCGATTCAGGTACGGCGGTACGTGAGGAAAATGCCACCTTCTCAGCCGATTGATTATGAATGCTTGATTTGGCCCAAGTTGGGGGTTGGCTACACGGAGCTCCAGACAAAGTTCGTATCTCGCGGTCTTGAGAATTATGGATGGAACAGGTGTGTGGTTTGTCATACTCTGAGGGAGTCTGTTTGACGCTTCGAAGGCTAGACATGTTAGTCGCTGGATATGAACATCAATTCAACGAGTCCCTGCAATGCTGGCGCACCAAGTTCGTGGTAATTCCCTCTGTCGACCCGCCGCAGGTGAACACGGGGCCCTCTGGCGAGAAGTTGGATGATGAAGAAATTCGTTTGATGGGTATAGATAAGCTCGCAGAGATGTTTACCAAGGCCCGTTGGCAATTTCCGGACGAACGTGGACAACAGATGACTCCCGTGCGGTTCCTGCCGACTACCCTGGGACCCGTGCATTCTGTCATGGACGAATCATTGATGACACAACTCGATGAGATCCATGCCGCAGGTCCATTAAAGAAAAAAATGAAGAGCGAGCGGGAAATCGCGGATATGCCACCCATTGCGATCGCCAAGGCAATGCGAGAAGAGGACGGGGTGCCCATCAAGTTGCACAGGTGGCACAGAATGAGTTTTCCGGATTCGTTCACCGGATTCGACTTTGTGTCATGGCTCGTTCGCTGAGTTTAGGGATGTCTCGTCGAGGGAGCAAGGTGTGGAGTGGGGGACCAAACTCCTCGAGCAAGGTCTGTTTGTTCACTGCACGGGCCGGCATGGATTTTTGGACGGGTAAGCTGTCGGTCACAGTTCATAGTTACAGATAACGTGATCACGCTGTTGGAACAGACATTATTTCTATCAGCTTAGCGGAGAGTGCGCAACTGTCAGTACACCAAGAGGTTGGTTCAATAAGCCTCGCCACCCTAATGAGGACAGCTTCACGGGGCGAGGTTATAACCTGTCCAACCAGAGCAGACCAAGTGGAATCAGCCCCAAGCGGAGCAAAAGGCCATTGCTCTTGACGCAGAGCATGATCATCGACGCGGATTCGACGAAGGTGACCCCTATCTTTGCACCTTATTATAGACATATATTGACATAAAGGTATATCACAGAAAAGCGACCAAGCGGAGTCAGTCACTCTGCACCATGACATCATCCAGAACCCCGGCACAGTCTTCCATTTTGAGCTTCAATGGATTGGGTCGACTGCACGATGCATCGACGACATGATCCGTCAATGGGGCAGAACCATCGAGAAGTATGGGCTCAAGCTTGTCGAAGCGTACGTAACCGAAATCAGCAACATCCGGGAGCGCAACCCATTTCAATCGTGCTTCCCTATACGGTTATCCCTGCCTCCTCCCGTCGTGCCAGACTTGGAGAGGAAGGTCCCTGACGGAACACAGATTACGCATTATTTCGAATACGCGCTGTTGAAACAATTTGGGTTCATCGTTGATATCGAGTCGACTAATTTGTACCCCCGCGACGTGGAGGTGCAATACTCCTACCGCAGGGCACCGTTCAAGTATTCACAATTCGTGCACCGATCAGGTGTTGCCTTCATTCAGGTACTGGGGGGTTCACAGGGATTTCTCTTCCTGACAAACCGCCTCATGGGTGGTGGGAGGATGGGCACGGCACTCAAGAGCAGGGATCCCAAGCCCGCAGTGGCAGCCGAGCGAATCCGGATGAGGCTCCAGGAGTTTTGTGGCGACAAGGCAGCTCTTGCCAGATTCTACGAGGAGGAGATTGCAGCTTTAGGCCCTGACGAACCGCCCCCACTAAGCATATGAGTTAATTCTGTATTGTCGACTTTGTGTGAAACGCTAGATTTGTGACTGGGTGAATGAGTGGAGATCGATAAGTTACATGAACCGTATGAAATGATGTGTCTAAGGTGGAGCCCAAGGTCAGGAGACACTACTCGAACTCACGACGATCTCGCGTCCATTGGGCCGCACGGAGCGCCTCTGAGGGTCTCGTGAGAGGGGTTTCCGCATGTCTGTAAGATGCACGATGAAAACCCTGACAACGACATGCAGGGCCGGTGTTGGGACTCACCGAAAGCATCTTCTTCATCTCGACCGCCTTTGCCCACGCCCAAACTACCATAATATTCCCTGATCCTCCTATAGACGGAATACCCGAAGCCCTCATACATGGATACTGCGAGGGCGTTGTTACATCTCACATAAAGATCCACGAAGAAGCCCTTGTAGTGCTGGTCGGACACGAGCTCGAGACGGGAGACCATGTTGCGGGCGAGTGACAGACGCCGATATTCGGGGGCCACAGTAAGGGCGGTGATGTGCCCGTGCCATTCAGTGGAGCTACCCTCCGCCTTTCCCAAGACTAGGGGCCAGGTGAGTATGAGTAGGACTTGCATAGCCGACGAAGAGGGATTTAAGAGACGCACTATAGCCCATCATACGACCGTTGGGAGCTTCTTGGACACAACACAAGTCTGGCCAGCGAGCAAGATAGTCGAGATAGAAATTGATTCCGTACTGAGAGCATGCCAATCAGGTTGCGGAGATGGGATTATCACAAGCGACAACTCGTTACCGTCTCTGTCCAAATGTCCAAGTTGCTTCGACACAGGTTAGCCACAGTTTGACACCACCCTTGGAGGTCGACATCCGTCTGGAGTCTGACTCACATGTTATTGAACTTGAACATGTCCATCGCAGAGAAAGGTCTTAGGACGCTCATATTTGTCTTGAATCAACTTGAGGACAGATACGGGGTAGCTTCAAGTCAGTTTTTTTGGCCATGGCACTTGTGACGGGTCTATTGCCTAATTTGGATAGTATCATGATTCCGTGTAATCTTATCGCTGCGACTGAGATAAGGGAGTATATTTGCTGTGAGCGAGAGAAACGAGAGGAATATGAAGGAACGAAAGCAGTCACTTCCAGGGAGTGGGCGTCACCTTGCACTCTCACATGTTACGTGTACCATCACTTTCTGTTCGTTATCAGCTCGTAAGTGCGCACTCCACTAGTGCGATAAGAACGTCACGTATTCACATCAAACCGTATGAAATGGAAGGTTGCCACTACAGGGGCTATTTCTCCACATTTGTTAATTATCCCGGGGTCCTGCTAGGCTAAGGACCAGCCGTGGAGGGCGAGACCCCGGAGCCCTCTAATTCTGCCATTTTCCTCAACCGTAGACGCGCGCGCCAATTCGTCCCGTCGAATGTATCAGCAGTTTGCCGCATCGACGTCAACTGACTATGGCCAGACGATAATCGGTGCACCCGTTGCGGGTCCGAGCACTGTCGCACCCCATGCGACGACCACGACGCAGCCCACACCCTCGACCACGATGCCCGCCACTAACTCCGCTGGCGTCGCTGGCAATGCATGTACCACAGCTCCTTGTACTCCACATCATCAGAAGCCTCAACCATTGGTGGCAACGGGTGACTGGGCCAATGAACTCGTCAATCTAGCCAAGACGGCAGAGTTGAAGTGGGTTCCTTCTTTGCCGTACTCCTGATCTCGGAGACGAAGGGCCCAGGGGGCGCTTGGATGTGTCTCCGTTGTATCGTCCTTTTCAGACCGACTGACCCTTTCTCAGGAAACACTCGTTAACACTGCAGTTGCACACCGCACATATCGTATCTGCCTATGCTACACTTGAGCAAAAGGACAAGTCGATACAAAACATCAGGGAACAGAAAAATAAGTACGTCCCTCTATCCGTATATGATATGTTCCGTACGATCATACAGCGTTCCGGTGTTCTGACGTCCGTTATCCATGGACATTCTTGCAGACTTGATAGCGAGAGGATACGTCTGTTAAATTCTCTAGCGGAGGTCCGACCTGTCTATCCCCATCGCATCAAATCACTAATCAAATGGGTCATCCTTTCCTTTAAATAGGTAAACGCAGATCGTGACAAAGTATGCGTGTTGTAGCAACCATCCCTTCCCCATTCTAATCCCCCGTGCAGGCCGATTTGATGGAGGCGTCCCTAGCGCGAGAGTACGTAGTTGATGTGTCCGCTGAAAACTACCCGTGATAACAGGAGACGGACAGGTGTGCTGAACTGCGCCAACAAGTAGTTGCGCTCCAAGAGGGGGAATATGCCGTTGCGAAACGGGACGTGGACCGCCTCCGGGTCGAACTTGGGCAGACTCCACTGCCACCTCTCCAGGCAACACTAGACGAGAAGACATCCCAGTGAGTAGGCCACTGCAATCGATCGTTGGCGCGTGTACGAGAGCGATGATGGCGGATCCGTCTTCTTACATGGTGTGATCCGGTACCGGATCGTCTGTCAAGGCAACCATGACTGCTTGCTATCTGCTTTGTGCGAGACAGAATGTTGTGTACTGATGCCATGTCGCAGGTATCTACGTGAACGCCGGATGAATGGGGAGAAGCGTATAACGAGCGACATACCACCAGATGCGCAGCCGGGAACGACGAAGCGACCTCGAGGACGACCAAAGGGGAGCAAGAATCGTGGAAGCAAGGCGGGGACGGGTTCGGGAGGGAGCAGTGCTACACCGGGGGGTGGTGCATGCTGATCGGCTCATTATTGAAACTACTATAATCTCATGTGTGTTATGTGTGTAGTATGGTGCATGTGATGAGTGTCTATGACACACCGTCGTGCCGTCGTGTTCGGTAACCGAGTGATGCGCAAGGACTGGTTATGTCATGCCGACGGTACAGTCAGGCGAGAGACGCTGCCGAGATGTGCCGAGAATCGATTTTGGAAAGGAAATTGAGTAATAATATCCGGCTTTCTAATGGAGCCGTGTGGGTGTCTCGCCGAGAGAGAGAGAGAGCTTTCAGCTGGCTGTGACTCGGATATGTGTCCTTCTCCTCGTCGTACTAGCAATCATGCCTTTTTGGACTCACCCACCCCCCCACCCCTCACTACCCTTATATATTCCCCCCCCCCTCCCGTTCCCAGTCCATCTGTCCCCCTCGTCCCTTCCCTAGCTAGTCACCAAGCATCATCATCATGGTAGCCCTCCACCGTCCCACCGTCCACGGCGGCAGTCTCGTAGACCCTGCCCTCCACTCTCCCGCCCTGCTCGAACTCCTCGAGATCAAGCTCTCCAGACCCGTCATCGGTAAATATGACCCTCCCTATCTTCCCCTCGCTTCACCACCTCACCTCTTCTGGCCCCACAGAGTATGTCGTCGATTGCACCGTAGACACCGTCAACTATGCGATGGGCCGTCCCTCGTCTTCTAAGCGGGGTCGCTCTGTCGCCCGCTACTCCGATTACACCCCATTCACAACCTTCGTCACCAAGGTCCTCGCCCGCGCAGAGGTATCTATCCCAACCCTCTTGGTCACTCTCGTATACATCAACCGCGCCAAGCCCCATCTTCAAATCGCCCTCGAGGAATGGGCTTGTGAGCGTGTCTTCCTTGGCGCCCTCATAATTGCAAGCAAAGTACGTTTCTTCCCCACCCCCACCGTTCTGATCTTGATGGATAGACATATTTTGCAGTACCTTAATGATTCCACTCTCAAAAACGTGCAGTGGGCGTTCTGCTCCGGCGTTTTTGGTAAACGCGACATCGGCCGCGTCGAGCGCGAATTCCTCGAAGTCTTGGGCTTTGAGCTATCTATCTCCGAAGACGATATTTTGAGCCACCACAACTCACTATCTGCCATTGCGCTCCCTGTAAATCGTTACAGGCATCCACGCCACTTGGCTCCCACAACCACCACTCATCCGCTCTATCATCAGAGCGACCACAGTGCTACCTGTCCCGACTTGGCACCTTCTAGTCCCAAATCCTCATCTTCAGGAAGCTCGCTCTCGCCTCGCACACCAGAACCACTCGTGTACACCACCAATGGCACGAAGCATAAACCTCCTGTTGACCGGGTGGTCACGGACGTACCTCCACCGGTGCCTCCCAAGACTGCTGCTACGCTCGATATCTTGCAGGCTTTCTCTCTACCCTCAAATTCACCACATTCACACATGGCTCCATCAGAATCAGCATCTTCATACCTCCACAAATCTCGCCACCATCCACGTTTTGCACCACATTCTATGACACAAGTTACAGCATAAACCTGGCTCCCCAAGCTGCCAAGCCTAATTACAGATCGCACGTTCATTACCACGTCACAACCCCTCCTCTCGTTCTTACATAAATGTTGACCCTTGATATGCATTCCGCAAATTGAATATAAGTTATGATTCGTCTCGTACTAACAATTGGCAGTCGTGAACTGTTGGAATGCACTTAAGTTGAACACAACGCCGCCCGTTGAAACGAGGGATGGGCGGGCGTGGATGTCATACCAAGTGGTAGAGGGCTGTACCTGCTGTACGACATGGCACACACAGCGTGCCCGCGTGGTGTGCACGAAACTTGGGGGTCGTGCTGATTAGTAATGAATATGTGATGTGCCGAACAAGTCGCCACCCTTCGCTGCCGCGTGTTTGCATTCGTAAATCGGCCGAGCAGGTACGGTAACAGCTTACAGTACCGACGACTCATCGACAACGACAATGACGCATCCCGTACGCTCGGGACACCGTAAATTATGACCTGATGATTAAGATACATCCATAGATCTCAGTAACAATAAGCATGTCAGCATGTAGTAATATAAGTGATAAGCAAAGACTCGTGCTGAGTCATGTCGAAGTACTTATGTACAGCTGATCCAAATCTAATCCCAGGATCCTGCCAAGTTCATCTACACAGGTCCAGCAAATGGTGTCACCGAAGAGGAACCAGGAACCCAGCCGGATGAAACAACTCGGCCGTACTGGGCACCTAAGGAGAGTTGATCGAGCGTCGGAAACGGAGACAGCCAAAGAAGGCCACTACAGCGGAAGCATATTAGTACGACAGCAATCTTGATGGCGTGGATGCGGGCGGCAGTGTGAGAGACCGCCCGCTGACGGTTGGCATTTCCCTCGCTGTCAAATCACTAATTACTACCGTGCTGGAGTGGGTGAAATATCGCCTGCGGCCTGCGCAGGGAGTGAACTTAGGTAGTGTGCTGCCGGGTCTCCTAGTAACTTAATGCACAGTTCCTACTACTTTTATTCAACGCAGTGGACCTGGCACAGCTGAGTGTTCGAATCCAACAACTTTGTTAGTGTGCACACGTACTTGAGACAGATGGATCCCATTGACTCGGGGATCGGACAACACTTTGATCCCGCAGCTGCGATCGTGTACCATAGCTGCATCTGTCATCTGAGCGAGTCATGATATAGATACAACTGAGCATTGTTTGGCAATCCGCATATGGCGGGGGCCGGCTACTTCGCACCCGCGAGACACGAAACAACTGCAACAACTCGCAGCCAGTGGTCTGTTAGTTTAGTACCCATACCTGGCGTTTCCGGCCAAACCGGCATTCTGACGGTGTTGCAGTGTCCCTAGCAGCCCGACCATTCGGTAAGCCGATCCACCGCAGTGGGATGGCCATGATGTACCAGAACAAAGTCAGGAGCCAGGGCATGTCAGCACAATTTGCGCCTGTAGCGCGCGACGAAGAAAATGTCGGCATTGGCGAAACACCGAAGCACAAAAATCCACGAGTCAACACGTACGATCACCGCCCATCAAACAAACTTGGTTTCCAAAGGGATTGGAAAGTAACTTTCCATGCGCGTCTGCTCATCACACTAGTGTTGCGTCTGCTTTGATAACAGTTAGATGAACGGTCTGGAACAGTCCATGCCAAGACCCCTGAAAATTGTTGTGCTCCCATGTTGCACGTATGTACGTCGATCTTCAGGGATGGTGCATGCGTGATTGTACTTCAGGCGACCTGCCAAGCTCATAATAGAGTCGGGAGCTTCTCATTAAAGTTGCACCCCCCACATGCTTTACTTGATTCGGTTTCATCACGTTGTCTGCCGTATTTCGTGCAGTAATCGAAAGTACGAAGGAGCCATATCGTCTTTAGTTTTCTATCGAGGTGACACGGTGGTACAGCGGTGGGATGGACTGAAAAGTACAAGGATGTCATGACATTCATATGAGCAGTTCTATGGGATGTAGATCTTGGAGTATCCTTCCACGCTAAAGGCCGAAGGCTATCAGCTGGGCAAACACCCAAACTAGAAGTAAGGCACGCACTTTCGTCGACAACAGGGGCATATGTGCTTCGAAGCTGACGAACGAGAAGCGAGGTTCTGCCGGCAATCATCGCATAACGCAAAGCACCTGTACGTACACACGCACACGGGTGCATATCTCAAGCGTCACCCAATCGTGGGCAATGAGTGAACGATTCATACACCTACCGGCATGGCCAGCATATAATCTGGCGTGGTTCCATCGTGCAAATGACACAGTTGTGTCTGAACTCGGTACAACCCCCTGATCCCGTTGCACTATCACTCGAGCTGGCCGTTGCCATGGATATTGGCCGCCGCGCACGTATAACTTCCATCCACACATCGTCACTCCGGTCCTGCGAGCTCGTTGCTGATATCATCCGGCCGAAACGTCGCCTTGTCAGCGGAGAGGAAGAGGAGTCTGTCATATGTGCCAATAAGAGTGACGGGGACGTCGATAAGGACATGGCGGAGGCCAGGTCACCGTAGAGATTCAGAGTTTCCTGTTGAGAATCACTTTCGTCTGCGCTATTCCAAGGCGAAGAGCTGCTTGAATGGGAAAGTGACCCAGACGAACTGTTTCCTGGTTCGAATTCATCGTGGTCGTCGTCGCTCACGTCTTCTCCGCGGACGAACCTGTCATATATGTTTTGTTCGCCATCTTCGGGATGAGGATCCTGCTCAAAGTGCGAAGAAGAGTCATTGTCGTCGACGTCCTTGTCTGTGGAAGGTGATGAAGAGAGCGGCAATCGGCCACCCAACCCAGACCTCCCCCGGGCAAAATTCCAGACCAGCTTGCACAAGCCCTTTACGCACCGCGTTACACCGACACCAAACTTCGTAAACTCGCGATACCAGGTCACGTCCAACCACACATTGCTTTCAACTGAGGCTGCCTTGACGCACTTGATTTCATTTACAAACCCCTTCTTCACCCGACGGTTCCTCCCTTTGCCTTCGAATGTTCGCGAAACAGACGTAACTCCATATCGGCCAAGCTCGACTGTTCCCGGTTCAGCCTGGTCGGCGACCGGAGGTGTAAGCGCCGACACGCTTCCGACTTCGTTCCCAAACCCGGCGACTGAGGAGGTTTCAAGGCTCGCCGTACCCAACCGGAGAAGCGCGACGGAAAAATCTTCCTCCCATTTTGGCAATAGAACGGAGTGATGGCCGAACAGAGGCCGTGTGATAGAGCCTTCTGTGACGAACTGTGCCAAGACATTCAAGAAGACAGCGAGGATAATGAAGGACAGTAGGAGCGATTCAAAGAGGCAGGGCATATAGTTAAGGAGTGGATATGATGACTTGGAATACCAGAGAACAGCATGGAAATGAATGAGACCGAGCAAAGTTACCACTGCGGAGGGGATGAGACGATGATTTGACCATTTCTGCTTGATTCCTAGACAGTGCACGATTGTGAGCTGGGCACGGAGTAAGCGTCGTCGTTAATCAGCCGAATGCGAAATTTCACAGACGTGTAAAAGGGGTAATATGATAGTAAACACAACGTGTTTGTCAGGTCTGGACGGAAGTCCATCAAGCTTGTTGCCATGTGTCATTGGGGATGAGTATATGTGTAATAAGAACGCATATCCAAACTAGCAGGTTAGGAAGATGAGCCTCGTTTCTGGCGCCTGTTGTCTTCGTGGCGCGCAACTTACCAGGTTAAATGGGGATCCATTATTGTTTCCCCCTTCTAATCCACGAGTTAAGGCTTCCATGCAGAGGACGCCACACACCGAACAGAACGTGGACCAGCAAAGGGTTGCCATTTCCCGCTGGGCCACCCATGTCCCCAAGGACAGCAACCACGGCGAGCCTATGGGTGAAAATTTGTTGGCCGTTTGTGCCAGGGTGATGATCCACATAAGTAGTGACCTCCCAAGGAAGTACAGGGTCGGAGTACGCAAAACCAATCGAACTCGACTTGAGGAAAGATCGAGAGGAAAGATGGAATGTAGCAAATAAGCGAACGGCCTATTTCTTTGCAACGGGGGTCCTGTTCGGAAAGTGGTGACGAGGTGGAACGACAATGTTCTGGATACGGTGTAGCAGTATTGCCTTGGCATTATACACATGAGCTGACGAGTGGGAATGACGACCGAATACACGATACCATGACGGCTAATCCTATGATGTACCCCGACGTCAGAAAACCCCAGGGTCCTGGGAGTGGGCCGAACGCTGGCGGATGGGCGGCAAGGACACCCTCGCCAGCATCGAAATCGCGTGGGTTGTGAGGGCCAAACCTACCGAGCAGTGCATTCAGCCTACGAAGGCGAGAGAGCCAGCGGGAGGAGGACGCAGTGAGTGCCCTGTATGATTCTTTCTTCAGGCGCGAGACCAAGCGGAAGGGTTTTTCCGTCGTCACGTTGAGACCCATGATAAGTGTCGACTCTGGTGTTTAGGTCAACCGTGCCACTAGAAAGATAAAATATATAAACGACCGCCCAGCGTCAGGGTCGTGCGCGAGGACGACTCGAGTAGTGTCGTAAGTAGCCGAAAGATCTCATCGTCATCATCCAGGCTTCGCTTAGTCAGCAATTCCCTTCACCTGACCTCTCTCAAAAATAAAATAAAAAATGCTAAATGGCAATGATGTCGATGCGCCGTGCAGCCCTCGTCAGGTCGTTTTATGTCGCCGTAACGTCGCCACGCTTCATCCCTGCCTTCGCGACTTTGCTTCGGCGTTAGCTGCAAAGCAGCCGTGCTTCTCGCTGTCTTCCAAGGACGTTCACATACTCCATGAGCCAGCTCATTTTTACTCTAGATTGCTGGTGAGACTGAGTGAATATACACGCGTATAATCGACTGATTCGTCTGTCTTCGAAGGAAGCAATACGTCGGGCACGTAGGAGAATATTCTTATCTTCCTTGTACATAGGATCGGAGGAACGCGAACTGGTATGTCCATCCTGCGGTGTGTCCCAAACCTGTTATAACAGACAAACAGTTAGATGCCTTAGGCTCCGCATTGCGAGAAAACCCTGGCCTCCATGTGTACTTGCTTCTAGATTACAATCGCTCCACCCGTCCCGGCCCATCCTCACCCGTTCTTGCACTTCTTCCCCTCTTGCGCAGTTATGAGAAACGCGTGCACGTGTCCTTGTTCCGCAGTCCGATACTTTCCAGATTGGCAGCAAGTGTAGTACCTCCACGTTTCAAGGAAGGCTGGGGCACTTGGCATGCAAAGGTTTATGGCTCTGACGACGAAGTCATCGTCAGCGGGTAGGTGCTTAACTACGTGATGTATCTGGAGTGCACCCCTCACCTCCTGTCACAGTGCCAATTTGAACAGGTCGTATTTTACCGACAGGAAGGATCGATACCTGCATTTTACTTCTCAACCTATTCTCACCGATTACTGTTTCTCCTTCTTGCGCTTAATATCTGGGTTTTCATATCAGTTAGCACTGTCGGACACGGCATCCGCTGAACCGGTAATAACATGGCCTGATCCTTCTATTAATCCTTGGAAAATTCAACCGCTCGTGGAGCGTTCGCTTTCGAAATTTCAGACATGTCATTTAACATCATCCGCGTACTCTCATGCAAGTGAGAGTAGTAGCAATGATGTGCTTTTATTTCCCATGATCCAGGGGGGTCAGTTCAATGTCCGAGAGGAAGAACGTACGATGTCTCTACTTTTCCACCACCTAGCGCCTCAAATATCTTCTTCCGTCGTACCTGCGCCCTTAATGAATCTAACGAGTGGCTATTTCGGTCTCTACCGGCCCTACCAAGATCTAATTTTGAAATCTTCCGTCGATTGCGACATCCTGGTTGCCAGTCCGCAGGTTCGTCGAACGTGTCTTCCAAGACAGTAACGTGCTTAAGCCGACGTAGGCAAATGGCTTCTACGGATCTCATGGATTATCCGGCCTGATACCCGAAGGATACACTCTACTAGAACAACGGTTTATGCGAGCAGTCCGTGCTGCCGGGCGAGATGCCAGTTGCGAAGGTGGTTCTTCCGGCACTGTTCGGCTTTCCGAGTGGGTAAGAGAAGGGTGGACTTACCATGCAAAAGGTGGGAATCTACATCTTCCCCTACCAAGCCAATATCGGACATGATACTCACGTTAGTGCAGGCATATGGTTCTCTCCCTCCCAAAGCTCACCTCCAGTTCTCACACTCTTCGGCTCGACAAACCTGAATTCTCGTTCCGCAAATTTGGACACGGAATTATCTTTTGTCATGTTGACGTCCTCAGAGGCCCTTCAAAAGAGTCTCCAGGCCGAAGTTAATGGATTATGGCAATGCGCCGTACAGTGGCGAGGTGCGGAAAGACATGTACGCTGGAGGACGAGGACTATCGTTGGCATGGTCGGAGGCATGCTTTAGCTCACAGTTCTACTGGTGCACCGTAATGCCACAAATATTACATGCACTGCATGATTTGTTGTGTGGCTCGGCAACGAGCCAAAAATACGCGCACCGTATTCTCGAAAACCGGGACGTCTCTGATGGGTCGGAATTGCTTTATTAAGAACAGTGCTTCGTCGGTAGGAATGTAAGCGACTTCCGGTGAAAAGTCATACTACATCGGTCCCGAAGAGAGTCAGAAGGTTGCGGGTGTACAGTAATTACCATCCATCCTCATGGATTCGGCGCAATGTCTGGGCCAATTGGCGTTAAAGTTGAGTTTCCCGGTTTTGATGACTTCTCAACCTTTCCATCACTGTTATCTATTGTGGGGGTAACGTACTCGGATTTCCGGGTGTCAAGGGTGAAAGTGACCGGTCCCTTGGACGTGGATCAGTAAGGAAGTATTAAGTCGTCGAGAAGCAAGAACCTCGTTCGTCAAGGTCACGTCCATCATGGCGCCAAACTGCCCATCTATAACGGCTTAACAATTGTAGAAAAGTCGATGGGAACGTTCACTTACCTAGAATGCGATCAGTAACATAAAGCTGGCGCATCTTGCTTAGGAAGGCAGAGTAAAGTTGCCGTGAAGACTCAGAGGACTAAGAGGAAAGAGTCTAATTATCATCGAGCCAATCTTGGTATATTTGAGCCTTACCATAGCGCGATGGAAGTCAGGCTTATTCCCTTTGCTGGTATTGGCCATTAGAGTGAATTGCGATACGCATAACACCTCCCCGGAGATGTCTTTGAACGCTCTTCTTCCACATGGCTCCATTGGCGTCTGAAAACACCCGAAGGGACAAACTGGTGTAGTTAGATTCTTTGCTTCTGATGCACGCACGGCGATCAACCCACATCTTATTGGACAAGATATCTATATCGGCAGGGGTATCTTCTGCCTTACGGGATGGGGGTCATCAGCAAGGCAGTAACGATAAGAAAGAAGCATACCAGACCCAACGCCAACTAGTACCATCAAGCCTTTTGATATGCTGGAGATCACTTTGCCGTCGACTGGACGCATCATTGGGTAAACCTATCGGGAATTGCGACTGCTGTCTTACCAGGTAACGGATGCAGAAGTGACGCGCTGCACGACTGCCCTCATGCTAGGCCTAAGCTATTCGGTGGGATCGAGATACTAATGAGTGTAGTGGCAAATGCCCGCATCTCTTACTGTAAATGGTACTCCGCTAACCTCTGTACAAATGACTTCGCGGTACACAATATATGTTGTATTCGAAAGCCTAATGTTGCAGTTGTGTGTGTATCATCCCTTAAATTCTGCACTGTCGATGACTCCACAACCAAGGCACCAATCGTGAAGATACAGGGCTACTACCTGACCTGAAGCGATACCCTTCTGTGAAACGCCCAATGTTATCCGCAACTCATTTTCATCCCTGATGTTTGTTAGCTGTTAAACTTCTGATAGGGAAGCAATAGCATCACAGACCGGTGTACCACGCATCCTTCGCTTTCCATGCAATGTCGATACTTGACTTGTGCGGTCATCCCAGATGGTTGCTGCAACTCTTTAGGTGGGCGGTCCGTCCATATCCAGTCAAAATTCGACACATGAATAATGTTGACGTGTAGTGCTGGATTGTGCCTAAAATGGCTGTGAGGGACTGAGGACATACGATAACCATCTCACTGACGACCCGGGCACCACGAAGACTGTATTTGTCTCTGGATCCTTTTTCGCCACAAACATGCGTGTTCTACATCCACCTATCTTCGCACCCTGGCCGATAGTGTAATTCCATAGACCTTGGTGTGTAGCGATCTGCTGAGAATTGGTCATGTCTATGATAGGTCCAGGATTCGGAGGTATATAATGTGCTACGAGGAGTTAGCTGTAAACCACATAACGTGAGATGGTACTCGCATAAAAACTCATTGAATTTCCGCTTCTCCCCAACAAAGCAGATTCCCATGCTCTCTTCTTTGACGGCGGTTGGTAAACCCCATTTTGAAGCAAGCTTTCTGACCTCTTTCTTCTGCATTTCACCAAGGGGAAAGAGCGCGCGGGATAGGCTGCTCTCTGGTATTGACGACAAATAATACGTCTGATCCTTCGACAAATCGCGCGCACGTAGCAATCTGGGACGAGGCAGAAGAGTATCGACATGTTCTTGCCAGTCCTTCCGAGCGTAATGTCCTATTCTCGGACGCGACGAAGGTAAATAAATGACAAAAAAAAACATCTCCACGAACTTATACCTGTTGCTAACCACAATGTTTGCGAATCTCGGACCAGCTGCCGTAGAAGAGCACCAAATTTTACCTCTCTGGAGGGGGGTAAGCTCGAGTGCGCGAACTTATTTTTCTCCTTGCCTATTGCACCAAACGTCAGGGTTCGGCGTCGAACCAGATTCCCAACTATTCAATGATGGTTCAAATACTTGGGACCAGTATTGGCGATGCAGGTCAACCTGTGGGAAATGAGAATGCACGACACAGTCACGAATTATTTGACCTTTCACCATTCTACATGGTATGCTGAATATGCGACAAACGCGTTGAACGTCCTCCCAGTCCTTTCCCACTGACAGCCAACGTCTGTCCCCGACTCGTCTCGCGTATCCCAGTTTCGCATGAAAACAGCAGAGAGATCATAGTCCTACATAACATGAGCATACTTCACAGTGGAAGACAGTGGTCAACACACCTTTTCTGCTAGGAGTCCCGCAGCAACTGACGAATCGACTCCACCGGACATAGCGACGACCACTGGGCATGTCAGAATCATTGCTAATTCAAAGAGAAAGAAAAAGTACACACCCTTGTCTCCTTTGTGCGGGCCCCTGGAGTAGTCTTCATTGTAGTAGCGTATGCGGGGTTTCGGTAATGTCTTTGCAGAACAACGTCGGAGTGAGCCAAGCATCGACTCAGGAGTCCGTGCGCACGTGGCATGTGACATGCATTCCGCGTCCCGAACTCCGATCCGCGATTAGCCATCAGAGCACCCGCTGACTCCTGCAGATACATTTATCACCACAACACGTACCGTCCAAAACTTCGATATGGGTGGCAAAGGTGGGCTTGAGTAATCCAAGCCATGAACAATTTAATCTGCAGCCGTCAACTACTTAGGTCCATCCCAAGCGGAGATTCTCCTCCGAGTGACTTCCTCCATCGCAGCGGAATTGATAAAGGCACACGATTCCAACGAAAGCGTGTCATTGAACGAATTGAGGGCAAAGATATCGAAGAAATATGGTTACGGGGGCGTTCCCAGACTTGTCGATATCATCAGCGCGATCCCGGATGAGTACAAGAAAGCGTTATTGCCAAAGCTACGCGCTCGACCTATTCGGACAGCGAGTGGGGTACGTCCTCCAACACTTTTGAACTGGCAATTTTTTCCAAAGGAACTCTCGGCAGATTGCTGTAGTAGCTGTGATGTGCAAGCCTCATCGTTGTCCCCACATTGCGATGACCGGGAACATTTGTGTGTAAGTTAGTTGTCCTTAGCATGGCCTCCGTTAACTGACATGAGTGTGATAGTTACTGCCCAGGCGGTCCCGATTCAGATTTTGACTACAGTACACAAAGTTATACTGGATATGAACCAACGAGTATGCGTGCCATCCGGGCACGATATGACCCATACGAGCAGACCCGTAATCGTGTTGAACAGCTGAAGGCATTGGGTCACAGTGTTGACAAGGTCAATGGTCCCCATGTTCCTGTCCATGTACCAGCGATTGAATAGTATGTCAGGTCGAGTTTATTATTATGGGTGGAACATTCATGAGCATGCCCGAAGATTATCGGGCAAAATTTATCGCTCAACTACACAATGCGTTATCGGGGTTCACGGGCCTCGATGTCGACGAAGCAGTTCGGTGAGTGCTGTCTTGGCCCTATCCTACTCTCTGAAGATAGCTTAATCGCGTGTATTAGTTACTCGGAGCAGAGCAAGTCAAAGGCCATCGGTATAACGATCGAGACCCGACCAGACTACTGTCTTCGGCCGCATCTCAGGTTCGTAGAAGATTTTTGCTGGAGTTGATTCACTAATACTTAGAGCCACCCAGTCAAATGCTTCGATATGGTTGCACCCGGCTGGAAATTGGCGTGCAGTCGGTTTACGAGGACGTTGCCAGAGACACCAACCGCGGTCACACGGTCCGCGCCGTTTCTGAGTCTTTCCACCTTGCAAAAGACGCTGGCTTCAAGGTCGTAGCTCATATGATGCCCGACCTCCCCAACGTCGGGGTCGAACGCGATCTTGAGCAATTCAAAGAGTATTTCGAAAATCCCGCGTTCCGGAGTGACGGGTTGAAAATCTATCCGACGCTTGTCATCCGAGGCACGGGTCTTTATGAATTATGGAGAACCGGAAGATACAAGAACTACACGCCAAATGTTCTGGTCGATGTTGTTGCTAGGATACTTGCCCTTGTCCCACCAGTGGACTCGAGTCTATCGAGTGCAAAGGTACAGTTCAATATACCCAGGAATATGGTCGTGCTGACTGGTTCCTGCAGAGACATACCACTCCCTTTAGTCACAAGTGGCTGTGAAAACTCGGGAAACTTGCGAGAACTTGCTCTCAACCGCATGAAAGACTTTGGTGCTGAGTGCAGAGATGTGCGGTTCCGAGAGGTCGGGGTAAGCGAGTAGTGTTGGGCTCACTGTTCCACTACTCACTAGAGAGTCAGATCCACGAAATCCACCATAAAGTAAGACCGGAATCTGTGGAACTAATCCGTCGAGACTACACCGCAAATGGAGGTTGGGAGACTTTCTTGTCTTACGAGGACCCTGAACGAGATATCCTCATCGGGCTTCTACGGCTTCGGAAGTGCTCAGAAGAAGGGACATTCAGGCCAGAACTTGTCCGAAAGGAGGGAGCGGCTGGTGGTTCAAGTATAGTACGGGAGCTGCATGTATATGGGACGGCGGTGCCTGTCCACGGTCGTGACCCGACAAAGTTCCAACACCAAGGCTTTGGGATGCTGCTCATGGAAGAGGCAGAACGGATAGCGAGGGAGGAACATGGTAGCGTGAAGCTTGCCGTTATATCAGGTGAGGGGAATTTGTTAGTGCGATCAGTCAAGCACTCCTAACATCTGCTGCAGGGGTGGGTACCCGAGATTACTACCGCAGGCTCGGATACGAGCTTGACGGACCCTATATGAGCAAGTCACTCGTATGATACAGTTCCTGTACAGAATAGTCGCCGTGGGACTTACGGTTATTGAGTCTTGTCTGCCAGAACCAACGTATGAAAGTTTGGAAAGACAAGCTCTTCCTCGACGGTCTTCCTGATGACGTCCTGTATGAATTTCTCCACTCGCGTGACGTTCTTCAGGACATGTTTGTCTGTCTGACCTATCTCACTCTCGATGAATATGGAAGGCAGCAAGCGTTGACCGACGGGCAGAGGCTTTCCCTCTCGTTTGCCACCGACGTCGTCGTCTATGTCGGGAGGTGTACTCGGCTGACTGCTGCGTGACCGTCGACAAGCGGGTCCGTAAGGATCCAACTCATCCAAAATACATAAGTGAATTCGACCCCTGGAGCCCTCGAAAGCCACAGCGACCTCGCTGTTGAACACGACCCCGGTTACAGATAGTTTGATGGGAAGGGACATGAATGAAGGGGACGGGTAGTTGATAAGCAGCGAGGTGGTGAGGGTTAGTCTGAGATTCGATTGCCAGTTGATGTGGAGGTGGACTTGGAGGTCTGGTTGTGACTGCTGTGGAACGGGGGTATCGGGTGATTGGGTGGCGTCGGAAGCTGTCATGAAATTGCGAGGAGGTATGGATGGCTTGGAAATGTCAGCAGGAAGCGACTCCGGGAGTGATTCTGGTAGACTAGGGAGAGACGCCGACGTCCGAGGTGGCGGTGGTGGTCGATAGCCACTGAGACTCGAATGCAGAGCCCCAACTGCCCAGTGGTCCCGTTGTGGTCCAGGATACAGCGTAGGTGTGGACATGAACAGATCAGTGGCCGGGCTGCGTCCATAGCGGACGTGTGGGGGAAGATGGTGGTAGGCGAGTGCGTCCTCGGCCAGCCCACGGCGAGAGGCTCTTCTAGACACCCACTCGTACCCGTCGTCGTCGCCCTCGGCGCCTTCAGTGACCTTGACATTGTCCTGCTCGGACTCCATGTCTGAATCATCTTCGAGGAAGTCGGGATGTATGTCGCGTAGGTCCACCAACTCCACTTCAGGAGGGACGGTACCAAAGTCAAAACCGGTGATCTCGACGGGGCCTATAAAGAGGGACGTTTGACGTTCACCAGCTGGCGGTTGAGGATGTCAACGAGTATCCTTGCCAGGGAGGAGTCCAATTTGTGCCACTCGAGGTCGACGGACATGGTTTTGGCAGGGCAATACAGACGCGCAGGTCAATTAATATTTGACTCCCGCCATCACACTTGGGCACGACATACATACATATGGCCGCCAGGGCTTACAACGGACAGGAGGCAGAGGTCATAGTGAGCGTACGTTCCAACGACTTATACTAGCCATCGTTTGGTTTTAATGGGCGGGCTTCTTCCAAGTTTCACGACGGCTACTCTTACTCCAAAGCCAAGATGGAGGCCAGTCTACGAGAGCTCGTGTATGATCGCAAGCCCATTAAGCCCACTAAAGAACCGATCAATGCCAAACGGGAGGACGTGGATATCATCGTGAGTGCCGCGTGGGGCGCCTCTCTGGTGTCTGACTCAGATGAACCCTACCAGGTGAACGAGTTCGAGATTTCGAGACAACAGGCCGAGAAGGTGCTCACCGAGCACGGTGGCGACCTCGCCAAGGCACTCAGAGCGCTGGTAAATGGCTAGGCCAGAACCATCCTCATTGTTTCAAGAGCAGTTATTACCTCAAGTATTTCCTCGTTCAGCAATGTCATTACAGCCAACATCAGAGAAACGCCAGCAATCGAGTATGTAATATGCAAAAGTAGTGTAGACTACCACCGACTAGGCCTGATCGGTCTGAATGCCCTGACGACGACGGCTACGTTGGAAAAGAAGAAAAGAGAGAAGGGAATATAATATACTGCAGGAGAATGGAGAATAGCAGAGTCAAATACGATGTTTTGCTGAGTGCACCAAGTCGAACGAATGGAAAGCGAGCGGCATGGGAACCATGAGGGCCGTTAAGGAGCGTTAAATACCTTTGAAATAGATCGCTTGCTGTCTGGATGATGAACGCTACCAGGGAGGTCGTAGTGCAATAGCAGTAGATAGGTTTGCAAGAGTCTAATGAGACTGGGGTATAATTGGGTCATCACATGAAGGGTCGTAGGGTAAAGAGATTTGTTCAAAAAAATTGCTCGAGGCGATAATGTTACCAGCATTCACGTCCGCTCGTCTAATCGGGGGGTGGGTGTGCGGGAAGGGAACGGAGAGCCATAAGGAGCATTAAGATAGCGTGAGGTGGTCTCCATCTCCGTGAAGTATTCTTTCTCGGAGGCCCCGTTCGACTTGTCAGCTAAACCAAGTGCGGATGCGATGGCACGAGGACTACCAAATGGCGAAGACTTCTTGGAGGAGAATTGTCCCAGGATGGGGTCTTCTTTCCCGAGCGAGAGAGGTGTAAACGACCTTCTGTTCCCAGAAGTAAGGATGGTGGGTTCCCTGGTTGCTGGTTGGTTGTACATGCCAGTAGCAGCAAGCACGGTAGAGGCCCCGATGAGGAAAGACGGGGTGACATGAAAGTCAAAAAGCACGACCGACGCGAGGAATGAGAGAATGATGGAGATGGATGTAGCAAAACCTTTGAGAATGTTGTCCGAATACTTGATGACGACTGCGGTGACAAGGCCACCAAACACCTGGATGGACACCGTGGCCCACGCCCAACCACCGAAATGGCGGAAAAGGTCGCTAATTATTCCGTCCGACGAAGGGAACGGAGAGGCGTAGATGATAGGCAGAACGGCAGGGAAAAGGGAGAATAGGGAAAGCTGGACGTTGCGCACCCACAAGTCGGCCTTGGAGTTTTTCAAGACCATCTCAAAGTAGACACCAGCCAGACCAGATGTGAAGCATGCTGCGGTCACCGCACAGAATCCTCTGAGGGGGCTCATGATGTGAACGTGCAACGGTGCTGCATCGTGCGCACTTCCGACACGGAACTCCTTGGTCTTGGGGTTCGCAGCGCTTGTCTGAACCTGTACAATGGCGACGCCGATTGCGAGGAAGAAGAGGGACATCCACTTTGTGGACGAAAGCTTCTTGCGGAGGAGAAGGACGGAAAAGGCAGCGGTGGTTAGAATCTTCATCTGGTATGCGACTTGGAAAGAAGCAACTGGGAGGTTGCCGATGGCGACGAATTGGAGCGAGTTTTGGACGACATAGAGTAATGCGGGTATGGACAATTTCCAGCAATCAGTACTAAAAACGTCACTGCAAACTTGTCGAAATGGCGCAGACCATGGGAAGATGGAGGCGAGGAAGCCGGCAAAAGACTTGCGGGAAGAAAGGTGTGACTCCGTCTGGTATGCCTTCCAGAGGGCGATCACAAATGATATTGAGCCCTTGAGGATCTCACCAAGAAGGACGGCAGCAGCTGGAGAGTAGGCAAGATGGGCGGGCGTAGACACGCGGGAGTAGTGCATGACTATTGACAAGGACGCGTTTTGGACCGCGAGCGTGACTAGGCTTGGGAACGGGCATGTGGGGTGAGTACGTTGGGTTTGTTCAAAAAGGACAAGGAGACCCACGAGAGATATTTCAAGGGGAGCCCACAGACGGTCGCAGATTTTGCGGGGCGGACCTGGGGTGCGACGTCGGTGGGGGATTGGTTGAGAAGGAGACCGGAGGATTTGCTGGACAGGGCGTCGAGAGTTGCTGGAGGGAGAAGGGGGGCGAGGCGAGGTGCGGACTCGGAGATATTAGGGGAAGAGGGGACTGAGCGAATACATGGATAGGCCCTGTGGTGCATTTCATTTGAGAGAGAAGACACTGCGGAGCAACGTTCGAAAAGTGACATCAAAGACAAGAAACGATTTTTTTTCCTTACTTTGTTCGGAACGCGGCGTCGGTCAGTTTGCAGGGGAAGAAATGTCGAACCGACTCGGTGCACGCGTAATCCCAGAGACGAGAACAGAATGGAGAAACACAGCAAGAGCGAGTGGAGTCGGGGTGTCTCGACGGGGGTGGTGTTGAAAAAGACCAGCCTGACATTCAAAAAAGGGCCTTCCTTCCGTACACGGTTAATCGACGAAAATCACGACCACATCAAAATTATATATTCCGTTCCAAATACACACAGAAAACTAACTAGTAACTCTACAACGATCGGGGCATCTCTGGACGAACAGCGTTAGCATCTCATTCCACTTCGGAATCAGCAAATAAATCGGGGTTAGACACCTCAGCCTCGCCTTTAACTCGTCACCCACACCCAGCCTGGGCTCGCATCACGAACCTCGCCCAACATAAGAGGAGGAGCGGGGGGTATGTGTACTTTTACCAGGATGATCATCCTCGGTGTCTGACCCAGAAAACGATCATCAAAACCAACCACTTACATATTGGACCTGAGTTACATGAGAGAGTCTACACGAAGTCATCATATCTGTAGGCATCCCCAGGTGATCCTGCTTCCTCATTCCTCGACCAGCGGGAGGAACATCAGCAAAGATTGTTTTTGGGATGTCTTGTCCGTCTTCGACGCTTGTCTGGACCATTCATCCTCGAAATGCTATCGCGTAGCGTAGGATCAACAGTAATTTGAACGTCGGTTGTGTTTTGGTCTGAGAGAAAGAAAAAAAAAAAAAGCTCAAGTACCCAGCCGTCGGCAATTTCCGATGGGATGATGACGTAATAAGAGGGCAATACGCCCAAAAAAAAAAGAATTCAGCGATGCCAACTGGCATGGCGAGCAAAGTTTCGCCGTTCAGGTCAGCTCCTCAAGCAGTCCAAGTTCTCGTCTTTTGACCAGTCGCATTGCTCAAGTATACACCACCCATGGCGGAGATGCCCACCGCGGTGACTGGGGTTTCAAGCGACCTCTCGCCATCCGACGTCGTGGCGCTTTCGTTACCGTCAAGAACGTCGACACTCCAGAGTACCAGACAGAATGGAGCTCAGCAGAACCCCAGGCACTCTGGGTGAAAAACTGGGACGAGCTACACATCACTCCTCAGTGGTCGCATCACGCGTCAGCGGAAGAGCCAAGGGAGCACATCCAGGAGTCGGATTACCTTCCCAACCAACGGGATCCATCAGCCTGGCGTCCACCTTGCATACCCAATCTCGACGCTATGACGCGAGAGGAGTTCAGAAAGCATCTTGCTCGCATCCAAGCCCACCGCAACCAATTCTACAAGGAGACACAATCGACGCGAGCCAAGAAGAACGTGTCAGGGTTGTCGTTCTACCAGCTGAGCAACTCGTATGCTACCGGTTGGGATGACCTATATGCCCAGTATCTCTCCAAAAAGCGCCGGGAAGACTCCCGCAGTCGGGAAATAGAGCATCTCCCGCACCCCAATGGAGCTCTGAGCTACGCAAATTATACTCCCCTCCAAACGTTTTTGATGACGAAAGAGCGCAAGGGTAGATTGGTGGACGAGTACGTTGGGAAGGACAGGAAGAAGCTATTCTACGTGGCTTCTTTTGCCGGAATGGCAGGTATCGTCCAGAAGCATCACGCTAGCCTTGCACAGCCGATGGTCTGGGATGATCCTCGGCGAACTGGACAAGTGATGCTCAGGCCGCAGAACGCTGTCCTTCACCGTCTGCCAAACGTGGTAGGGAGAGTACGACAGGGGTTGAAGGCGACCAAGATGGACATGGAACTGAGGGTCTCGGATGGGCAATCCCACACGCGAAGTAACCCATATCCACCCGGATCCCGACGATACATTGCCGCAGAGCCTTTGGGGTCCACGTCGAGTAGCCGGAGAAAGATGGACAATCTGGCAGTGCGGAGCATGGCTCGCCTCAGTCCGTCGACGGACGTTACGCTTGGAATTCTGAGCAACATCATCCGCCATTCATAGCGTACACTGTATTACAGTTGTTCACCTCATCCCGTTCTCTTCAATACTCCCCGTGCCTGACCCACGCTTGATACAACTACTGATGAGTCACGTGACCCGCGTCATGTTTGTTTACTTTTCCCACGGTGTATGTCATTTCGTGTAGTCGACCCTCTCGGGGCCACCGACAACGGCGACGACGACGACCAGCAAGGATGCCACGTGAGCCGAGAAAGTCGTCGCTGGGCACACGACGGGGTCCACCAAGACAACACATTCCATTCCGTGCAGACGATCTTGGACACGGAAAGAAGACTGGCATCGCAGTTCAATATGTGGATCGCAATTCTGACGAGTTCGAGCCCTTCGCAGAGGTCATGAAACAGGCCGATAACCGCACCCCACCCCGTATAAAGTCGAAGAAGAAGCGCATTGTCGTGGTCAGTCCAGTCCACTGAGGAGTTCGACGAGGACGGTGAAATGTCCATGGACCTTGCCGAAAGTGAGTCTCTGTAATGCGTACCTCCCGCGTACCACCTTCATCCACCCCGTCCCCAAAGGCAATCAAGGAAGTCCCCTCGCATACTTTACCAATGCTAGTCATCTATATCAGTCAACCAACACCCGACGACCGAGCTCCCTCCGTCCACTCCCTCGATCATCAATCGTAGACTATGATCAACTCCCATCACCTCGACATCATCCGGACACCCCTTCTGCCCGCAAGTCGTTAACAAACGGCGCACGTCCGTCCCCCCTTACCAAATCATATGCTGCACCCGACCCAGAACCCGACATGGAACCCCCTGACTCTCAGAACTACGCAGACGCTCCTGAAACACAGGTGGACGACGGCCCTGGTTATGGCCACATCAGCGACGAATCCGAAGAAGCGGCAGAGGTGGCAGAAGAAGTAACTCCATCACCTAGGAGGTCTAACAAGGGAAAGCAACGAGCCACTCCGGACGAGGTCCAGGACCACCATGGAGACGGAGTCGAGGACGATATTGCTCGAGGTTTGGAAGGTGTGGAGAATGATCCTGACGAGGTGGAAGCGGAGGTACCACAAAAGAAAAGGGCCAGAGAGGAGGGCCAGAAATCTCAACGGCCACGAGGTCGTCCAGCAAAACGTGTGGCCATAGCCCCTCCTGAACGTACGTGCATCGAGAATCGGGACAGGAAAATGTCTGTAAAACGTTCGTTTCAGGTTCAGCAACTCCAGAGGGTGTTCGACGCGGTCGACGGCATAGGTACAAACCTCTGGAATGGTGGCGACAAGAGAAAGTCGTCTACGGAAGGCGGGAGTCCGGCTTGACCCTAGTACCTCAGATTAAGGAAATTATACGCATACCTAAAGAGCCCTCAAAACCCCTCGGAAAGGCTGGCAAACGAGGACGTGCAGGCTCAGTGCGAGCCAAGACACGAGAACTAAGAACGCCCGTGCCACACAACCCGGAGGAAGGTTGGGATGAGAAAACTTCTGCTGACGGTGTTGTCCTTGATTTCTTGACTCGGGAACCGGTGAAAAGACGTGAGTCCGCATTCCATGATCTACGCAATTCTCTTACCGCTTTGATAGGGGTCATACAAACGGCTAGGATGTTCGAGCCCAGATCTGCCGCCAATAGCAACTGGTTCTTTCAGAAGATATTCGGGGAAGGAGATTTCATTGCTGCTGGAGAGATGCGCATACCACCACGTGGTGAAAAACCCAGCAAGTCTTCCAAGGATAACGCATATGTGAGTAGACGTCCCGTTTCATTCTGTTGACGAGTCTAGTTCATGGCCCTCTAGGTGTTTTATGTTGTCGAGGGTGCGGTCTCCGTTGCGATCCATGAATCCACGTACATCGTGTCTAGTGGTGGCATGTTTCTCGTTCCTCGAGGTTTGTACGACTCCCCCACCGGTATTCGGTCGCTGATGACCCAGCATTCAGGAAACACATACTGTATCCATAACATTTGCCAACGGGATGTCAAGTTATTCTTCACGCAAGCGCGGCACGTTGGCGAAGAGGAAATTGCTTCGGAACGCGCTTCACAGTCGGTCCCTCCGACGTCGCACCGGCGAAGACATTCCGAGGTAGCGGAGGACGGGCCTCGGACGTCAACAGGTCCAAAGAGAGCCAAAAGTCGACTTTAGCATTACACAGCCACATCCACCGGTCCAGGAAGAACTTTACTCTCGGAAGTGAGCGGGATCACGAGGTTGTGTCGCTACATGTACTCTAGTGAACATCGTATTATTTACTCACTTATAGTTTGCGGCAGTCAGGGACACTCGGGATTGTTTCAAGTTGGATTTTCGCAGCCGTTTTACAAATTCATAAGCATAAGCATCCATACTTTGATACTTTCTACCTTGCATATGATTAATCGAAAACATGACAAGAACGCAACAAGCATAACATGAAGGACGAGAAGTCTTGCTCGGGTGGCACCACAGGTACCCGTAGTGAGGTTAGCAGCTAGGGCCAGAAGAGGACGATCATCTTGCCAGAAGTAGATGAGGACAAGGACGGAAGAGGTTGTTACAAAGGGTGCGGCCAAATATGCAATAGCAACTGCAGTCGCTGGATAAGTTCCAGGTGAAGCACGACTTATATAGCCCTGGAAGCAGACACGATCACGGTTCAGTAAATGGCTGGCCAGTGCTTGCATGCACGCAGGCAACGTGCACGGCGGACGGTAAGGCTAGTAGCCCGAGAGGCCCAGTAGATGTGCAATCCTAAATCAGAAGACGGTGACGCCAGATTGTGTTCCAGTGTATTGACTCTTCATGTCATCCGTGTCAGTTGTTCCATCTTGACTCTTATAATCATAGCCACTTATGCTGCCCATGTCAGTGCCCGCAATAGAGGAGAAGGAACCTCGTCTACGCAGACGATCCGACTGAGAGTAGGCAATAGAGCCACTTATGCTTCCAGCGCCGAGGCCAGCGCTGCTAGGCGGTCCAATATCTTGAGACACGATGGAACTCGCATAGCTTCCATATGCACTGCGCTTGCCGGTCCCGCCATGTCCGCGGGGCATGCCCGGCGGAAAACCTCCAGTGGCTGCGAACATGGGTAAACCGGAGGAGTAGGTAGCCTGAGAGCGCAGCGACTGTACATCGGAAGGTATATATGCAAGTGCATCATGAGTGCGGTAGAAACTGGCATCAAAGCGACTAGGTGTGCCGGACCGGCCGCCACTGCTTGGGATGAATTCGCGGGCATTCGTTTCGTGGCGGCGGAACTGATCCATGGATTTGACAAGGGAGCGGCGGGGTTTACTAAACTGGATCATGCTGGGTTGCAGGTTATTGAGTGCGCCTTCAACAAGACAATTCTTTTCCTTGTAGTGAGTAAGTAGCGCGTGCCATAAAGGATGCTAAGGGAGGAAATGTCAGTGGCACTAAAATCGTAGTCGTCCAAGGACGAACCTTGCTCAAGACCTTCGGATTACCCAGAATGACGATACCATACTTGGCACGAGTGAGAGCAACGTTGAGACGGCGGGGGTCGTTCAAAAACCCAATGCCCTGATGTTCGTTACTCCTAACGCAGCTCAAGATGATATAATCCTTCTCTCGCCCCTGGAATGCGTCCACACTGGCAACTTCGACCTCCTTGTAGAGATCCTTCTTAAGTGAGCCATTAAATTGCATATAGTTCACGATGTACGAGCGTTGTCCCTCGTACGGGGTAACAATGCCAATTTGCGATGGGACGACACCAGATTTGAAAAACTTTGTAACGATCTTTTCAACGTTGGATGATTCCGTCCTATACAGATATGCTCAACATTTCTGCCTTTCCGCAAGATACAAATACACACCTGTTGAGGAATGACGTCCCACTGGACGATATTTCTTCTTGTCCCAAATTTTGATAGAAGAACATAGGAGTGTCCGGAATAGGCCAAGGGAAATCCACATTCTTGCGAAGACGCTCAGGGGCCGTAACACCGTTTTGTAAGGTACCTTCGTAGAACATATTGGAAGGAAACTCAGATAAACAAGGGTGCATGCGGTATTGTACTTGAAGTCGAATAGGACGATTGCCGAGCACGACAAGACGCTCAAACAAAGACTGAGTGAGGCCAGCACGGGCAGCCTTCTTATTCATAATAACTGGTCCAAGTTGTTGGTGGTCACCAACGAGCACAACTTGCTTACAACCAAGGACAAGCGGAATCATGCATTCTGAACAAGAATCAACACTCTGCTACTCGAACAACATTTGGACACTTGCCTGGCTCAGCAGCCTGAGTAGCTTCGTCGATGAGGACTGTTCTAAACTTGAACTTGTTTAACCTCGGATCGCCAGCACCAACACATGTACAGCATATCACGTCCGCAGCAGACAGGATCTCCTTTTCGCACTGACGAATGAGGGTCTTGTATTTGCGCTCATCGTTTGAGCTCAATTCTCCTTGCTCGTTTTTAAGCTGAATCAGTTTCTGGAGCTCTACATGTGTGGTACTGTTAGCAACTTGCTGGTGTAGGGTCAAAAATGCAACACTGGAGTCCAGAGCTTCACGAGACTTGGCGGTAAGGCGAACAACTTTCAGACCAGTCGCGTGTATTTTCTCAGTGAGTTGATCCACGGCGACGTTCGACGGTGCACAAACGAGGACTTGACCAGGATTCATCTTCGCAAGGTGGTAGACGATCGATGCAGAAGTGACCGTCTTACCCGTTCCGGGCGGTCCTTGGATCAAACTAAGTGGCTTCTGCAGTACACTTTTCACTGCATACATTTGGGAGTGGTTGAGCTCCGGGAGACCAGGCGCTGAAAACCGCTTGGGCATTTGTGTCCGAAGGCTCTGAGGCTCGACTTCATGGCCGAGAAGTTTGTGATACTAGGCATGCGTCAAGGTTTATAGGATTCGTCAAATGGCACACACTCACAATATAACCATTAACACTTTTTTCGTCGACTGCGAACGTCTTCATGGCTAGTTGCATACGGTCGAAGCTAGTGGATTTCCAAACGAAGTCTGCCGAAAACCCATGAGTGCATTCGGTGGGTACGCCTTCCGTCTTCCTAAGCTCGAGGGCGATCTCGTCCGAGACATCTGAGAACATGAGCTGCATGGCTAACCATAAGGGATGAATCTGACTCACTGTTGGGTATCTTGATGACGTGCCCAACGCCCTCCCACGGTTTGTGCAACTCGCCCTGATACCTTAACCTCAGCTCGTCACCCACTGCAAGCCTGACTTCACCGCTCTCGAGCTTGGGCATACAGAACCAAGCTACTCTCTTCTGGTTCAGACCGAGATCCCAGCGCACTGTTATATCCGTTTGTGTCTGACTTTCCTTGAGACGCTTGTCATAGTCTGCCTCGATCTTCACTAGTGGACCGAATATATTTTGGTATTGGTAAGCATCCTCGTAACGCATGAGGATTGCTTGAGGTTCGTCATCAACGCCGGGTTTCTCCAAGTCCTCAAGCGTGGCATTGGCGTTTTCACGCCACAGGTCTTCAAGACGATTGATTTGATTGAATGAGATCTGGCGCGAGCGAAGTTGCTCCGTTTCACTAGGCGGCTTGACCAGCCACGACAAGAATGAGCGATCGTCGATCAAGGGTGCCCATAGAGAAGCATTCCATGACATGTCTTTGGTCGTGGCTGCACAGGGTTGCCTATGTATGCCAAGCATGAGTGGAAAAAGCGTTCAGGCGAAATTAAGCGGATCCTACCGGCATAACAATACCACGACGGTATCGCTTTTCGCAGGGATAAATCCGAGCATAAACACGTTCTTGCTCCCACAACTATAGCATTCGGGAGTAGTTTCGCCCAGAGGGGACTCTGCGTGTAATATGACTTCCTTGTGCTTAGCCCTGACTAGGTGGTTTACGATGTGGGAAGCAGAGGTGTTTCCACGAGAATTACAGAACCATTTGGAGCATACAAGACATTTCACGACGGATGCTGGAGAGTGGATGCCGCAGTAGCTGGGCATACTCAGCATGGTGCAGACGACAAACTGCGATCGGATACGCACCTGCAAGCATGTGGAGGAAGGTCGACGGTACCCTCATCCTTGAGATCATCAAGTACCGCATCGAAGTCGTCGTCGATACCCGTATGACGGTGACCGTCCGTGTCCGTGAAGGACACCTGTGACCGGTCGTCCGCAATGGAGAGACTGCTGAGGTCGACTGGGGTATGGCTTTCGGTGTTGGCAGTGTATACAGACGAGTTGTCGTCGACTACGCTGATCCCCCCGCCGTATGACGAGGCCGAGTCGTACTGGAAGTTGTCGAACGAGTCCATCGTGGTGGTCGATGACTAAAACAGCCATCCCCTCCACCTTAATACGGTACACATATATGGCAACTCGTTCCCACGCATGCATTATCTAACAGAGGGGTTACATCTTGAAATAATAAAGTCCAAAAGTGGTAGAATTACAACAAAAATATATGGTCAGGTCAACGTCGGCCACCGTTTCTCGTGGCTGGCCTCACTCTAGGTCGAGTAGGGGTTTCTTGCGTAGGTAGGCGTGTGGGTATACCATCCGTCAATGGGAGATTGTTTCGCCTAAGTAGACCACCAGTCATCCTATTCCGCAGCTGGTGGGTGTTGGTTCGAGTCGAGGAACTGCTTCCACCCTTCGATTCACCGTCCGCTCGGTCCATGGGCTCATCCTCTGCATCTGAAGGTCCGCGGCAACAATCACTCTCGTCAACGACACCGGAGCTTCTTGAACCTTCTTGCATACCCTCGGGCTCTGCAGAGCCCTCTGATGGATCCACTTGGAGATCCTGGTCCATCGCATCCACGTCTGCCTGCTCTTCTGCCTCGTCATCTTCATCCGTCTCGTCGTCATAAATACCCCCTGGCGGTTCACCCACCCAGTCATCGTCTTCATCCGTCCCAAAGTCCCAAACATCCAACATGGTCACATTGTTGCGATTACTCGCTGCAACACAACACCGGCCTTCGAACACAACTTGCCAGACCCCATTCACGTCGGTAAGCAAATCCTTGGCAACCGTTCCTTCACGGATATTCCACATCTTCAAGGTCCCGTCAGAGCCGCTGAGCACCTTAAACTCGTCGTGCTGGAAACACGTTATAGCCCCTGTGTGGGCTGCAAGAGTATGGCGGAGCTCGCCAGTGTCAGGATCCCAAATCCGTAGCGTGGAGTCCGCAGCGGCAGAAACCAAATGAGACGGAGATAGGCCGAGTAATCCAACGAGGGATGTATGCCCGGTCAGGGTCTGCTGACACTGGCCACTGCCTAGGTTCCAGACACGCACGGTACCGTCCATCGATCCCGAGCAAGCAATGTTGCGATGAACGTCCAAAACCACACTATAAACTGGATACAGGTCAGAGAAGACGACGGCCGAGGTACCACATGTGTACCTTTTTGCGTGTGCCCTACTAGTATCCACTTGCACTCTCCTGTAAAGATGTCCCATACTCGTACAGTACAGTCATAGCTACCCGAGACGAGCGTGCGTCCTCGTGCAGCAAGTGCACGAACGGCATGATCATGCCCTTCAAGATGTAATTTGTGATACGGATTCTCCTCCACGTCCTCCTAGATAGGAAGATGAGGAACACTAAAGCCGGTCGTGACAGAAACGTACCTCGGTCAGTTCCGCGTCTGCATCGTCTGCACCCGACCATCGGTACTCGGGTTCACCCTTGCGTGGTAAGGTCCAAACCCGTAGAGAGTGGTCGCGACTACCAGTGAC
Source organism: Pisolithus marmoratus (assembly GCA_024613145.1). Taxonomy (NCBI): domain Eukaryota; kingdom Fungi; phylum Basidiomycota; class Agaricomycetes; order Boletales; family Pisolithaceae; genus Pisolithus; species Pisolithus marmoratus. The sequence continues at coordinate 296,614 of JANFAE010000009.1, forward strand.
AATGAGAGAACGCTTCGGCCACTTCTCTCTCGTGACGACACCTCCTTCCCCTTCGACGTCGATTACTTCCGGTCTCACGATGGCGAGACAGCGAACAGTGCTAGTATGGCCAGCAAACACATGGGTGCAGCGACCGGTGTTGAGGTTCCAAATCCGCACCGTGCGGTCCGTTGAACCACTGACGAGGATGTCCCTGCTAGCGGCTAGTGCCCATACGCCACCCTCGTGGCCGTCTAACGACTGTAGCAATTCCCCGGTTGCAGGAGAGTAGACATGGATGGAGTGATCATCCGATGCGGATATAATACGTTCGTGTGACAATATGAGACAAGTGACGACGGAGGTACCATGAGCAGGGAACGACAAGTGCTTTGGATTTTCATGAGTTACCCAGCGCTTCCGGGTGAGATGCCTAGACTTGAAGAGTAGTTTGTAGGGGTGAGGAAGGGGAAGCGCCACCTTTGGGATCTCTAGCTTGCGGCGAGAATAGACTGAACGTGCAAAAGCTTGTTCGCTGTCGCCTCCAAACCAGATTTTTGTATTCTTCATGAGGTCTCTCCAAAGCACGGGGTCGGAATCTATGATAGCGCGCCATGCTCTGGATACTCTCGAGGCACGGGTAAGGGTGGAGTAGGGAAGATAGCTGAGGACGTGGGAAACGAGTTCTGGGGGAAGGAGGGTTAAAAAGTCCCGCGCTAGAGTTGGGGTTAACACGGAGTGGAGTACACGAAGAACTGGCAAGGGGGAATGTCGAATGAGCGTGAGGAGAAAGTGAGCTTGAAGGGGCTGTGGCAGATTTGCGAAGTGGGACAACAGGGAAGGGAGAGTAAGAAGGGTGGTGAGGGACAGATCCGGTTGAAGCGGAGGTTGTGATTGAGGCGACGAGACACCGCTTGGCGGAGTGGAGGGCCATACCGGCTGAGGTGGAGGGGAGCCGTGGGGTGATGGGAGAGGCGAAGGAGGTGCTGCTGCATTTATGGTCGAAATTGGGGGGACATGGGTTGCCCTAGCCTTCTTGCGGGGAGGCGTATGAGTGTCTCTCTCCGAGGTCAGTTCTACACCCTCCATCATGTTGTCTGCTGCGTGTGACCGCTTCCTACCAAAGCGTTCTACTGCCTCTGCCAGTCCAACCACCCTGCCTGCTTCGGCCGACTCATCCTGCTTAAGCATTTTCCAGCCGACCCCGCTGGCTACCGGCTCTTCTTCTTGCATTTCCTCTTCGCCGTCCTCGCCATCGTGGAAAGTGGCTCGTGAGCCGCCAGGGAAGACGAGCGTGAATTTCCTGAGGGACGGGGGTAAGTTGGCATGCAGCAAAGGATAATCCTTTGGATTCTTTGGCTCAGCTGGAGGCGGTAAAGCTGGCAATGGGATGGGGGCATAGGTCGTGGTGGTGGTGGTGGTGGTGACTACACTGTAAGACACGGTTACATGCTGGTGCGAGACGAAGCACTGGAAGGGGGGAGAGAAAAAAAACGTACGTGGTGGTATTCACAGATGGTGCCAGCACCAGCGACGGTCGCTGTTGGTGGTTCATGGCCACGCTGGATAGATAAACGGTACTGGGGCAAAGCGAGTGGACGCGGTTGCATGCATTAGACAAGGGCCACCGGTGGGCCGAATTTCAGGCGCCGACCAAATAAAGTCCTGGCATCGGCGTCGGCATGACATGCCGCGCTTGCTGCATGCCCTAGGTAGCCTCGATTGAATTCACTGGCCAAAGGACGTTGACGCCGACGAGATAAACGTTCAGCTCCACAGTCTGATTTCACCGAGCTTGCCTAGATCATACGTGTACATAAAATCTCATGGACTGTATCATTAAGACAGGGTTGGATGGATAAGGCAGCTGTCTCGACCTCATGGCAACCTCATTTTCCCAAGGTGGCACTGTCCATCAGTGGCATTCCGCCCGATCTGACGGGGGGCACATTAGATACGATAGTATCGCATATACCTACTCGTAGACGGTCGATTGGAACTCCGATGGCCTTCGACGTGCGCCGTTCCACCAGATCGAAAGTTCGCCAGCGACGACGCAGTTGCAGAGGGAGCGTGGAGACTACTTGATAATTGAAAATATAAAATACTTCTGCCGGTCCACCCGAACACGGGTTGCCACAGAAGCTGCTGTCCTCCGAGCTACCTCCGTCCAGCCCCCCCCCCCCCTCCACTCGCCCCACTCGCCCAGCGCTTGGGTCCCACGTCTTTGTGCTCTACATCAGCATCGCTTTACCTTACCGCCTCGGTTAAGCCATCCGTACGCATACATCATGTCGATGCACCACCATGACCACGCCATTCCACAACCCCCGTCGAACATGCCCCCACCGCGTTCTCCACAAATCGATCCAACTCTCTCTCTCTTCTCCGGATACTATCCCTATCAACAACAGCCCCAACAGCACATGGCCCCCCATCACCTTCTTTCAACCAACCTACCCTCTCCCTCTTCCCAGGGTTCCGACACTATTGGCACCCCTCCGACCGAAAGCATGTCCTATCCCCATTCTAATGTCAACGGTAAACGCCTTTCTCCCGCCGTGCTCGCCGCCGGAGATTCCAGCAGAAAAAGAGTCAGGATCGATGACAGTGCCCCAAGCCCATCGGCTGAAAAGGACGACTCGAAACCAAAGTCAACCAGAGGATCCCGGTGTGTATATTTGGATCAGCTCTCCTATCCGGCACTGCTCATGTTCTCCTTTGTTCTCAGCGCCTGTACGGTATGTCGGCGCTTGAAAATGAAATGCGTCGGTGCGGAGCAGAAACCACCATGCAAGCGCTGCCAAGCCGGTGGTCACGAATGCATATTCGAAGAGTCAAATCGCGGTAAGCGGTCTGCCAAGTAAGCTCCCCACATTTCGTTTCCGGGCAAAATATCCAACACTCATGTCCAAGCCCAAGAAAACACGAGATCCTGAGCAAGTCCATCCGGAAGATGGAACAGACGCTTGATACCGTGCTCAAATCCATCGGCAACCCGAGCATGACCTCCGGCATGGTTTCAAGGTCTCCTTCTCCCACACCCTCGGGTCAGGCCGCACAAACCCAAGCCCTACTGGCCTCACCTTCTCCTCCACCGCAATCTTTATTTCAACCACAATCTGCCAAGGAACCTCCATCGTCGCCCAAGTTACATTCACTCCCAGATAACGCGCTGAATCCGCTTGGATTGCTGGCCCAGACAAGCTTGGAATATCGAAAGACACAGGGTGTTTCTTCGTCTTTTACTGCACGCCCAGCCGAACCAGATCCAAACCGTCACGTAGGTGTCGCCAGCCACAACTTCTTCAGGCCAGGGTAGATAAAAGATGCTTGACGTTCATCTGCAGTTCTTATTCATATATCACAGGTCCTATGACTATTCTACCACTGCGACGATTGTACATTGAAAGGCAGATTCAGCCCGAAATGTTGAGCTTCGTAAGCACGGAGGAAGTGGTAGCCTTATTTAAGATGTCAGTGAACCGCCTTTTTTCAAGAGGTGCCTGGACTAACGTCTAACGCTAGCTATTTCGACCATGTGAATGTTCGTACCCAAAACACGCTGTTGTCAATTTCGCTACTGATCACGTTACAGATGCATTGTGGTCTTCTGGATCGTCAATTCCACACTCCTTCCCTTGTTTGCTCCCGTTCACCGTTCTTACTTACCACAAGTAAGCATTGTCTTGCACTCGAAACAGCATGTCTTACTAACACTTCCCAGTTTGTGCGATAGCGTCCAAGTTCTATTCCGTCCGTGCGGATCTGCATGGAAGGCTTTCTGACATTGCCCAGAAGCTCGCCTTCAACGTCCCTGCGAAGGGGTACAAATCGCTCGAGATCATCCAAGCTTATCTCCTACTCACGCTCTGGGGTTGCGGTGCCGTAGAACGGTATGAGTACGATAAGACCTGGCTGTTATTAGGGATGGCCATTCGGTTAGTGTGCCTCTCCCTCTGGTCCTACTCCCCTGACGGTGGATCTATTTAGCATGGCGACAGATATGAACTTACACCGTAAGACCACGGTCAAAAGTGACGATACGGAGGAAGGCCAAGCACGGGACAAGGAAGTACACAATCGGGAGCGCACCTGGTATCTGTGTTTCGCGCTTGACAGAAGTACGAGCGCGCAGATGGGTAAACCACATTCCATACGGGAGGAGTGAGTATCTCTTTTTTGAGCCATATGATGTGGTGCTGACGGCCTCAGCTTTGTCATACGGAATGTCTTGGAATGGGTACGCTCCCCCGGCGCGACGGCTGGGGATTCGCTGCTAGCAGCTTATGTGGTGTGTTAACTGCCAAAGTCTATTCTTTGCTACTCATTCACTATCATCTCCAGGAATTGCAACGCATCGTGTCGCGAAGTCTCGACTTCCTCTACTCCGGAACTAATACCCCTTCTGGACTACAAACAGATTGCGATTATCTCTTGGTCATTAAGACGATCGAGACGCAAATTTGTGGATGGCAACATGAGTGGACTGGCTTCCGCCAGTTCCAAACCGGTTGGTGGATATTCCATGTGCCTGCCTCTAATGCACTAACGCCGCCAGGCATAGACGATGAAGTCATCAAGGCATATCGTTCGACGATGATGAAGTTCTACTTCCACTACTATATGCTCGTTATCAATTCTTTTGGCTTGCAAAATGCCATGGAACGCTCTCGCGTAGACATCCCTCATTTCCTTACGCGGGTCCACACCTCTGCAACGGCTGTGTCGACTATTGCACGGGACGAGCTCGCACCACGGGGATACTTGAAATATTCCCCAGATTCGCACTTTGTCTTCCTGTCTTATGCGGTGCTAAGTTTACTCAAGGTAGTAAAGGGCCCTTTACCCAACTCCCGCTGCATTCTGACGTTACTCCTTAGCTGATCCGACCGGAATTCCAACCTATTATTGAGAATGAACAAAAAATTGTGGAACTCGTCAAGGATGTTGCAAATGTCCTTGGTGAGATTGCCGTCAATTCTCATCACACTCCTGCACTCTACACCACCTTCCTGCGCGCACTTATCTCTGCTCGGATGGACGGTGTTCAACAGGAGCAACAAGCACAACATCAGCCACAGCAACCACAGCAACACCAACCATCTGGTGCAGATGCAGTGGAGAGTGAGGATACTATGCAGCAGGCTGACCTGTCCATGGTGCCCAATTCTACGCTCTTTTCCGCAAATCCAAGCATTTCCATCAATGGGGTAAATGGAATGAACGACTACCAGTTTGCCAGTGAGATGGGACCAGCGATGGATATCTCGACATTCCCACCGACGATGGCCCCGCTTCCGCAAGATGACGGCATGAATATGTTTTCCATGGAAAACTTCCTCAGCAACGGATTCTGGGACAGCGTACTCGTCCCAGGTAAGTCGCTGAGTTCTGTTTAGAAGTGACAAATCTTTGATATACCCGTTTCTTAGGTTACTCAGACACGATGGAAGGGACTGAGCGGCGGTTTCGTGTTCGGAGCAGGAGGCAGTGGCCTCATCACTTCCTGGGTTACTCTCATCTCCGGCACACTCAGGGGTCCAACACCCCAGCTCGTCCGGACCACATGGACTTTGGTCAACAAAATCTCAATGTAGCGATGATGCATAGAAAATGATGGATTTTGTATCTTGTTCCCCCCGCGTTACCGATATCTTGTTATACTTTTTGTTGTTCTTCGGTCAGGCGCTTTTGTTTTGCTGATACTAGTTGGTTTTATGTTGTATGTGTTACACGCGGTTTCGAGTCTGTGTTGTATAAAAGTATCGATACGACTTGTCTGCATTCCCCGAGAATAACACGTCGACAACTGAAACCTCGACGAGTGCAACGTTCCAACGCCCCTGGATTTTTCAGCTTTGGTATGGCTACCACAGCGACGAAACCTATCCAGTTTTCACCCGCATGTCTTCTTCGTGCTGCCCATTCCTTAGTCTTTGACAGACGATACTTCTGGGCCGTGGCCAGTCTTGTCATCGTCTGTGATGCTGTCCTCACGCAACTTATCATCAAGTTCGTCCCATGTCAGTCTCCGCCTCGTCGTCCACATGTCATCGCGGGTTACCAATTCATACGCTAGACACAGAAATCGACTGGGAGACTTACATGGCCCACGTAGACCTTTACTTGAGTGGTGAACGAGACTACTCCAAAATAACTGGCCCTACCGGACCCCTGGTGTGAGTTTGTATCACAGCTATCGACGTTTCAAAGACCGGAAGCTTACAAGGAGCAAGTTATCCCGCAGGACACGTTTATATCCACAATATCCTTCACTACCTAACTGACTCTGGAAACAGCGTCGCTTCTGCTCAAGCAAATATACGCCGGCCTTTACATGCTGTCAGCTGTTGTTGACGTGTGCCTGTATACCGGAATGCGGGCATGCCCAACTGGACACTTATGCTCTTACCTCTGAGCAAGAGATTACACTCTATCTTCGTGTTACGGTTGTTCAACGATTGCTGGAGCGTTGTCTTTGTACAGGCTGCCATCCTCGCACTTCAAACTGGAGTAGACGGCACAGGGATATTGTTGTATAGGTCAGAATCTCACTTTCCTACGTCGTTTATATACTGATAGCGAGCACTCAGTCTGTCACTCTCAGTGAAAATGTCAGCCTTGCTGTATCTCCCCGGACTGCTTGTCGTCCTCTTCAAACGACACGGTATGATAGGTACAGCACGGTACATGGCAGTTTTAGCGGGCTCTCAGATTCTTCTCTGCAAGACCATTCTTGGCCGAAAATACCCTTCCTTACCTTGCAAAACGCCTTCAATTTCTCTCGTGTTTTCCTACAGAAGTGGACAGTCAATTGGCGCTTTCTGGACGAGGAGGTCTTCCTGAGTCCCTCGTGGGCCATGAGTCTGCTCCTGGGTCATGTTACCCTACTCACAGCATTTGGCCTCTGCAGGTGGTGTAAGAGTGACGGAGGGACTCTAGCTGTTATTCGAAGGGGTTTCCTCCACCCATTCCAATCCCCGGCATTGTCATCTGTGTCACCTGACTGTTTGTCTTCCTTTCCACTAGAGTGAACAACAAACTAATGTTATCGATAGATATTGCAACAGTCCTTATGACCTCGAACTTGATTGGTATCCTCTTTGCTAGGTCTCTGCACTATCAGTTCTATTCATGGTATTGCCAACAACTCCCATTCTTATGTCGGAGGACGAAATATCCGCTCGCTCTACAGTACGTGAGCTTCGAGGGCACTTGTCAAAGACCATTCTGAGCTACGTTTCCCCCAGACTCCTCATCCTAGCCGGAATAGAATATGCATGGAACGTGTTTCCCTCGACGACGCTATCCTCAGGAATATTGCTCGCAGTCCATGTCTTATTACTTCTGGGAATCTGGCTTGGTTTCCCCGAGGGAATGACAGTGGTATCTTGAAACCTGCAACTTAAAGAGAAAACTACAGAATAGATTGCTAGATAGATATGGGAGAAAAACCCCGTTGTCATGAAGGATGGAATCTGATCCAGAACTCTATACCCTCTCGGTTCCCATACTGACTATAAAAGTGCTCCTTCCTCCCCTCGGTAAGACCAACACAGTTTCAGCGCCATGGGACTGGTGAGTGTCACTACTAGGGAGCGCTCTCGGCACATCCTCCTCCCCATCTAAGGGCAGTGGTTGCACATCTACCTTGGGAAAAACAAGGTACCCGTGATGTAGCGGAACCAAAGTCAAGGGGACACTGAAGGTGCTCCTGTCCTGCAGGAAATGAAATATATCATTGACTTTTATACTGCGATACTCAAGATTCGTACCTGGACAACGAAATCACCTCGCTTTCTGCCACATATAAGCCAGTCTTTGGTGCGCTCCTCAACGTCATAGCGCATTCGATACCGTTGCCTTTTGTTATCCGGGTCGTTCCAATGCAACGACGCCGTGACGCAAACTGTGGCTGAGAGTGCTTGCCCAGCGTAGATGGGTGGAAGTTGGGTGTGCGACGACTCCTCAGTTTGCGGCATTGGTTGGACTGCTATCCAAGCATCTGCGACAATCTAGAAGCCAGTGAGAACATATTCGCCCTCTCCACTAAACCACAAACATTCATCCTAGGTACGTCAACGGGTATCGTCATCTCCCTCCAGGGACCAAGGGATGGTGACGGTGGGTTGGGATTGGACAATATCTACAACCAACCACGTTCAGTTACCGTCCCGTCTCTTTAACATAGCGCACCTTCCGTACTGAGGAGAATGCCTCTTTTGCTTCCTCACCTACATCGAGTGAACTGGGTATTATGAGTTCGCCCGTGACGTTGTACAGCTCCACCCAGGAAGCATCGGATTCGAGATATTCTATGATGCCCTGTACCAATCTGGTACTGACCTCGGATTCTTGCGACAGTTGATGAAGGACGTCTTCCACGGTTTTATTCACCAAAGCCTCCACCTCTGTCGATGGCATTCTTAGTCGTCATCTTCTCCAGAACCGCGGTATGCTTATCGCACCTTCACGCAGCAGACGATAAGATATGACAAGCTTTAACGGGTCTAGAACTGAAGCGACATTATTTGCGCTGAACAGAGACACAAGGATAGTATTGCAAACCTGGTCCGCGGTCTGACTCTATGCAAAATATGTAGCTGACCGGGCGGTCGGGAACAGCCGTCTGCGAATGCTGTAGAACAAGGGGTCTTTGCAGCAAATTTGGCAACTTGACTGACCATGACGGAATGACTTGGACGACCTCCAAATATTTGATGCCTTCTTGAGCTGCAAGTGGCATAAGTAGTCTTGCAGAAGAGATCCGAACATGTTGTTGAGTAGTTGTTGAAATCGTAAATCTCGAGAAGAGCCTGTTCATTGAAAGTGTTTCTGAGAATAGTGCTGCCATTTAGTACAAGGATGACTGACCTCTCTCCACGGAAAAAATCCTCCACGTTCACGGCAATTGGTAATGCGACGGTGACGATCCTAGACGTTCGCAATGTCCGTTCCAGTGTTGGATCCCGCACCTGTCTTATATGTGATACTGACGACAATTTTCTATACACTAGTCAACAACCGTTGTGAGAATAGTGGAACTTGTCTTACAATTGCACGGAAACGTGTTATATCAGAATGGGGCACTGAGATTATCATGTTGGATTTACAGGGAACGTTGAAGATGCTGATACCATCCTCCGATACATCAATTTCTCCTACACCTATAACCTCGAGCATCACTGAGTTCAGATTTTTGCACGGTGCGAATTTGATTGCTCACCATTAGAATGTAGTTGGGAATTCATAAAGTCGAAAGTGATCCCTGCGGGCCCCGACAGTCGTACACTTGCAGTCGCAAGATCATTCCGTCCGGAAGAAATTACCAGGTGTAACTTAGGCGTCGTTCCGAGCGCAGCTACACGACCCGCCAACGGGTGAGGACCTGGAAGGATCGATGGGGGAAGCGTGCTCACTGCTGGGAGGCAGGCAAAGCTGGACATCTAAGCTTTCAGAATGATGTGGTAAGTGCACCGGCACTGCGTGTTTCCGAGGCGTCCAAGCATCGCCTGCACCACCGCCACTTTTGTGGTTCCACTGGAAGTGGAGGCGAGCCTATCTGGATCTCAGTACTCTCATGCATGTATGTACCATATGACGACGTCTAGTGAGTTAGGGTTTAAGACATGCCAGCAGGCAGACAGCGAAACCTCTCACTGGACATGTCAAGGTCAGATAATTCTTTCCTGGTACCAGCTTTGTGAACTTGGCTGTAAATTTCAAGCGGGCGACATCTTCGCCAACGAGCACCACGCCAACTTCGTCCACGTCAACACCCTGGTCAATACTTAGCAGTCGATAGGAAAGTGGAGGCACGGACGCACACATGGTAAATGGTTATGGATTAGTGCCGTTAAATACATCATATCCTCGTCCTGACTACATCGGACATCTTTGGAAATCTCCAGAGCCATGATAGGATGGTCCAGATGTGGGAGGTCTAAGAAGTCCGCATTCATGAGTGGAGAGCTTCGTTGAACCGTACAATGCATTCACCTGAATCCAACTGCTCCGAAGCTTCTCGCAAAGCCGTTGCCAATTTTGTCACATAATGGTCGGTGTTATGGGAAATGAGCAATTCCGAGCTGGACTCGTTCACATAACTCTTCAAAAACGCGAGCAAGAGGTGAATCCATTCTCGATCTCGCGGCTTCTGGAGTAGGACGTGCGTATCGATTGCCCGAGAGAGCATAAATGATTCCAGAGAAGTCCACGTGTGCGGCGCATAATGCGCAGGGAGCGATGAAAATATGGCCAGTGCATTAGACAGCCGCCCGCGATGACTACAAGAAGTTCAACGGCATCCAGGAAATCATGAAGTCAACATACTCATCAAGAGCAGCAAGACACCCATGTAGCTTTAACGCAAACTTTCGTCGCCCAGCTTTCACGTACATGTCAATTGCCCGATTTGAGATGGCACAGTAGAGATCATAGAATGCCTCGCTATCCCCTACAGCAAGCATAATTTCGTACTTGCTAATCCGCTGTGATGGGTTTCTCTCTGGCAACGGTGACCTGGGAGTTGTTGAAATGGTCTGTATAGCCATCGAAAACGGAGGGGTCGATGGAAGATGTCCGACTTTAACGCCGAGGATGTCAAGCTATAGCTTGAGTCAGCAAAACATCAAACAGCGTACGCAGGGAATACGGACCTGGCTTTTTGCAAGCTCAAGAAGTTCGCCCTTGTTTGCGTTGTAACGAGCAAGCGCAACACCCTCTAGCTCAGGCCATGAAGAAGCCCAGGAATTACACTGGTCCACGACGCTAAGCGCGGAGGAGAATATCCAAGACTCGACGAAATATTCGGGTAGCGCCCTCTGCAATGGTATATCAGCTTCATGCTGGAGAGTGCCTCCGTGTGGACAGACCTCGACCTCGCGTAGTCGTTTCCCAAATGTGCTCAAAAAAAACATCGCCTTTCGGCATATTTCAATTGGTTGTTGCAATTTATTCAACAACACGCTCTGCCTTGCGAGTAAGTACACTCGGAGATCGAAAACCGATATAGTATTCGCAAGAATTAGTTCTCGATAGGATTTCTTGGATGGAGAGAGAAGGGGTAAGGAGTCGTCCTTGAGTGCTGGATTGATTAGATTTCCGAACCAAGACATATTCTTCTCTCCTAGAACGTTCATAAAGGTAGCCTCAAGCTCATAGTATTGCTGCAATGCGTCTTCGAACAGGTTGACACCTTCGAAAGAAGTTGCAAGGCTTTCCTATTGGAAACGTTCCCTTCTAGTACTCACCAGGTAGGCTACAAGAGCAACCTACCTTTAAGATGAAATACGTACAAAAGTTCCATCCTGGCATGTGACGCTGACCTTCGGAACGTTTCACTTCCTCCTCTCTTGCTAGTACAGCTGTGTCAAATGCAGCAAGAAGCCCGTCCTTTAATTTGCTGATGAGATCTGCCCAAACTGCTGGACTGTGTTCGCCTGTAGACCAGGCCAATTGTACACATCTACACGACGTTAACGAAGCCTAACCGACAGGACTGAGAATCTGGCACTCATACCTGTCTCGCTTGTCGACGTTAAAATCAGCCTTGATCTTGTCCAGGACCGAACCTTTCATACTGAAAAACTTGCGGTCCACGTTTTTACTATCCGGGCGTACGACGTGAATAATGAGCCATTCCTGATTCTTACGTTGGTTGACGGAAGTCTGCCAATCCTTTACTTGCTTCTTCACAGTTGTCTTGTATGTCTCAGCATCCTAAAAGACACCGGTAACTGCATTTTGTGCATGACTTTGAGGCCACCTGCTCACCTCACAAGACAAGACGTACAAGTTGAGGAGGGGTTTCTCAAGCAGGGAGACAGGTACTTGAGAAGTATGCTCATCGCGAAGGGAGTCGAGGGGAACCAGAGCAACGTCAAGCTCCTGAACACTTCTCAAGTTTGGATGGGAGGTTGATTTCCAGTGAAGATTGCGCAGCGGTAAGAGGGAACGCAACGCTGCCAAAAAATGTGTCCAGCTGTCGGAGGACTGGAAGGACTGGGCGGCAGCGTATGTCACAAGCACACGCTGGTTTGCCATGGCTGAGACCCGTTCGTATAGTCAACGCCCAGCAGTACTCGCTATTAGGAGACACTTGGACGTGGGAAAGACTAACTACACTCTTGTCCTCGCCCAGTCACCCCCCTGGCGAACAATGCCAACGCCAGAGGAAGCCTCCACGTCCACGGCACCCCAGATGTCGTTCAGGGAACTCGGAGTTATCGATCCCTTACTCGAAGCCCTCGAAAAGATGAACTTCAAGTCTCCCACCGAAATACAGTCTCAAGCCCTTCCACATGCTCTTCAAGGTCGAGATATCATCGGCGTCGCCGAGACAGGTTCCGGAAAAACTGCTGCCTTCGCTCTTCCTATCCTCCAAAAACTCTGGGAGGAGCCAAAGGGGCTTTTCGCGGTCGTGTTAGCGCCTACTCGCGAACTTGCCTACCAGATATCACAGCAGTTCGAGTCGTTAGGTGCCGCAATGGGTGTGAGATGCCTAGTTCTGATCGGCGGTGTAGACAAAATGCCTCAGGCCGTCGCTCTTGCGAAACGACCCCACATCATAGTCGCTACCCCAGGTCGTCTCAACGATCATCTACAAAGCACGAAAGGCTTTAGTCTTCGAAGCCTCAAATTCCTGGTATGGTCCACCCTAAAACAATCTTTCGGTCGCTAAAGGAAGCAGGTCATGGACGAAGCTGATCGACTGCTGGACATGGATTTTGGCCCTGAAATTGACCAAATACTCAAAGTGATTCCGAAGGAGCGTACGACCTATCTGTTCTCCGCAACGATGACCACAAAAGTGGCTAAGCTTCAGAGAGCCTCCCTGTCGAAGCCCGTACGGGTCGAAGTGTCATCCAAGTAAGCTCATCAAACACGCTGTTGACACCACGTTGACAGGATGCAAGATACCAGACCGTTTCGACCCTTTTGCAATACTATCTCTTTGTGCCGCTAGTACACAAGGACGTGCATCTAATATACCTTGCTAATGAGCTGGCATCCAATTCGATCATCATATTTACGAGAACTGTGCATGATGCCCAGCGGTACGCACATATTATGCAGGCGTGGCGTAAACTCACAGGAAACTCTAGATTATCTATCATGTTGCGCACTCTCAGCTTCCCTGCTGTGCCTCTACACGGCCAGCTAAGCCAGAGCCAGCGATTAGGTGCGCTAAACAAGTTTAAAACGGGAGGTCGTAAGATCTTAGTGGCAACGGACGTTGCCAGCCGGTGAGGTCCTTTTTGTCGAGAACTGGTCGTTATCCTTATTGTCGTGGAAAAATTAGGGGCTTGGATTTACCATCTGTTGACGTCGTCATAAATTTCGACGTTCCAACCCACTCTAAAGACTATATCCATAGAGTTGGACGCACAGCCCGCGCCGGACGCGCTGGAAAGTCAATAACAATCGTCACACAATACGACGTCGAGCTTTTGCAACGCATAGAAAAGGTCATCGAAAAGAAACTTGACTTATGGCCTGCCAGTAAGGAAGAAGTGATGTTGCTCAAGCAACGTGTCGATGAAGCAGGCCGGATGGCTATCAACGAACTTAAGGAGCAGGGAAAGGGTGAAGGGAAAAAGCGCAAGCGCGATGAGGGTCGTATCAAGGACGACAAGGACCGAGATGACGATGTAGTTGAAGCTGGTATGCCCGAGGTTAAGAAAACTAAAAGCCGTCGCTAGAAATTACTTGTGATGTCACTCAAAACGAGAATCAGTCTAGAAACATCAAGTCTGAGCGAAGTACGTATTTGGTTCCCTCTTCAACAAGTGCTCCTTCATGTAGTAGACATTCGTTGCCATGCCTGTCTCTGATGTTTACGAAAAAAAAAACATCGTCGGTAGGTCTGATTACGCACCGGTGAAGGAGAGCCGTGCCTCGGGTGAGGGGAGCAACAATTGTCTCACGTAGCTTTCCCTTGTCGTCGTAGAAAATTGTCTGTGGGAGTTACATATACAACGCTCAAACCGGCATGTCCACAGCTACATACCTCTCCGCCTTTGATACCGTCTTCAGCACCAGTAAGATAGATCAAAAGTGTCCACTCCGATTTTGCCCCTGTGTGCGTGTCTTTGACAGATTCATCATAGTGGGCCCCAAAATGCTGCAGCGGGGTATACTTGTATATCCGAATATTCGAGTTACAAGAGTGCGGCAACCGACTTCGGTGGTCATTCTCAGGAGTGGGATGTTTTCTAGCGGACGCAGGATGAGGGAATGATGGCAAGTGTGGGAGTAGCAAGGAGTGTAACTTTTCAGAAAAGGGAGGAGAAAATACGGACAACCTGTCTACGGAAGATGTCTGTCAGTACGTCGCGCATGGATGGACAGATGTCCACTTACAATTGACTCTCTCGGCTTCCCCTTTCTTCTTAGGTGGGGTAAGCTCAAGCGGCAACCCATCGATGAATCTGACGAATTTTTTACATTCTTCTGTAGATAAAAATCCCTACCACAATCATAATTAGCACGAGAACCACCAAGCACCGAGAACTCACGTCGATTGTGACTATCTGGTCTTCGAGGATAACACGAGGGAGCAGGTCATTCTTTGGAGAGATCGCAGGGAATTCGATGTGTTGATCCTCGCGTTTTGAGGGTGCTATCCTAGCACTCTGCTTCGACCCCTTTCTCACCATACTGAGTGCATCGGGGGGGAAGAACAGCAATTCATTCCTGCAAGTAAAGGTCGTCGACAGATAGGCAAAAGGAAATGATTTACACATGTGCCCCATGGCTGAGTTGGTTACAGCGTCCGACTGTTACTTGCCTGCGTACATCGGAAGGTCGTGAGTTCGAGCCTCACTGGGGCAGGTCTTTTTTATTCCTTTCTCTTGTACCATCAACTCCAATATTGACTTTTTCATTAGCATGCTGTGACGTTGATCATCCATCAACCAAAACCAAAGAAAAAAGTATACCCTGCCCCAGTGAGGCTCGAACTCACGACCTTCCGATGTACGCAGGTAAGTAACAGTCGGACGCTGTAACCAACTCAGCCATGGGGCATGTACAAATTAAATAGAATTTTTGTCCTCTGCTGTAGCATGACGCAAAGCTAAGAGGAGTGCTTCTCAGACACCAAGTCAGGCTCGTGCGAAATGCACGATAAAGGCTGGCCCTCCAACTTTGCTGTCACTGCGCCATAGTCATCGCATTCGATTCCTCACTTGTTGTCGTAAAATCTGTCGACATCACAACCAACGGTTTTGTTGTGCATTCGTGACATAAAAAAATGCGTCACCTGTGCGATTCGAACACACGCGGGCAAAGCCCAACCGCTTGGCTTATAGCAGGCGATCCCGTTAACCACTCCGGCAAAGTGACTTGGCAATCGATGGCATATTGTCCTTCATATGCACTTCATAGTAACGTGCACCGTGCTCTCAAGTATGGGATAAATATTATATCTATTGTGCGACGGCACTCTGTCCTTCGACAAACCCAGTCATATAATCCACCAGTGTCTGAACTTGGCTTTCTGTGATCGCATTGTAAAGTGAGACTCGGACACCTGCCAATGAGTTGGCCCATCAAGTACGATGAAGACACAGGGTTAACCTACCTCCAACAGATCTTCGAGATCTAGTCAGTCCTCATGAAACGAAATCTGTTCTGAGCTGCACTCACCGATGCCCGCGTAGCCCCTTCATATTTCGTGCCTCGGCACCAGCAATAAACTGGTCTAATCTACCGTCACCAACGACATCGAAAACGACGTTCATCTGACTGCCGGAGCCATCGTTAACTTTACTTTTGAAGATACCCTTTTGTTCTCCCCTCCTCAACGCATTGTATATCTTGGCGGACTTGTTTGCAGAAAGTTCGGCGTACTTCTCCAGCGCGTCTTCTCCAAACTCTTGTATCATCTGCCTGAGAACGAGTCCGGTAATATAGATCGACAGCACGGGAGGCGTGTTGTATAAGCTTTGGTGCTCAGCTAGAGTGCGATATGCAGTGCATAATGGAACGGGTATGGAACCGTTCTGAGCAGCTTTGTCTACATCGACGATGCAGTCCTTCCTAACGATGAGTACCGTCAATCCCGCGGGACCAAGATTCTTCTGGACCCCGGCATAGATAATGGCGTGGTCTTGTAGGCGAGGAATAGGGTGTGACATGAAGGAGGAGGAGTAATCGCCGACCAGAGGGGAATGCTCGGGAAGAAGGTGGAAGGGGAACGAGGTTTCACTGCCATCTTTGCGGGCAAACTCGACCCCATCGACAGTCTCGTTGGCGCAGTAGTAAATGAGAACAGGGTCCTTCGAGAACTTGTAGGCGTACTTTTGGTGACTGGGTATGTTGTCGAATTTTCCTTGGGCTGAGAGCTTCCTCGAGTCGACGACGACGTTTACCGTTCCACCCCCAAGTCTCCTTGCCTCCTTCGTCGCTTTGTCGCTCCATGATCCTGTAATTATATAGTCCATCACTCGCTGCCCCGGTTCGAGCGCGGGGTAGCGTTCATGATGTCTAGCTAGCATGTTCAATACGACAGCAGAAAACTGCGCTGATCCTCCACCCTGAGTGAAGAGGATCGCATGACTATCTGGGATCTTGAGCAGTTTCCTGATGTCGGACTCGACACCCTGTAGATAAGTCTTGAATTCCTTCGAACGGTGCGAGATCTCCGCGATGCCAATGCCTGTGTCCTGGAAGTCCAGGAGACCCTCGCCGGCCTGCTTCAACACGGACTCCGGCAGTGCAGAGGGGCCTGCACCAAAATTCAGAGCTCGCGGCATCGTCTGCGACAAGAATAAAGAGAGTAGGAAATACTATAGTCGAGGACCTTACGCGCCTGGTCTTAAGTAGGCTTGGACAGGTTATTGGAATCGGACCTATCGGCAATAGCTTCCCAGCGCCCAGGAAAAGTGACTCAATCAGCTTGACACCCATTCACATCGGACATTGGCATTATGCGCACAAGATAACCGGCCGAAGGACTTGGGACACTGCGAATGAAAACCAGTACTATGTAAATTGTATCATATTTTGGGTCCGGAAGAAAAGTAGTCCATCCTGGCATATCCAAAGTCGAGAGTGTTACAGGAGCGAATTCGTATCAAGTCGTAAAAGTAACCACCAAGTCAAGATCATGTCAAGTCATTCTCAGGTATGTTCGGCATAGTTGCGCGCTGAATGGCTGCCCTGAACCCACATCTCTTCCAGAGGACCGGGATCTGGTTTAGGCACGCTTCCATCAACGAGTTCGACCTGTTCTGCGGTCTCATCGCTCTCGCTGTACCGCTGGCCACCGTGGGAGGTAGTAGTGGGTAAAAGTTCCTCGTCACGGGGAACGCGTGGGGAATATGGGCGGTGGGACATGGGAGAAGCAAGTGACGGGAAGTATTGCCGATAGGTGAAATAAGCGATGACAGTACCCAAGATAGCTCCAGCTACGACGTCGTGCCAGTGATCTGGTGATGGTTAAGCGTTAAGTGTGACGGACCAAGGAGAAACATACGTCTGTAGTCCATCGTGCGAGAGATAGCAACAAGAGTTGCGCCGGAGAGTGGAGTCAGGGATATCCAAGCTTTGTGCTAATTAGCCACACGCCTAAATCAGAACTGATAGAAGGTATGCATGTTGGTGGAATGTACCGCGTGTCCTCGTTTGTCAAAGAGATGCATTTTGCCTGCCAAATAAAATGATAAGAAACCGAGTCCCGCGAAGGAAACTGCCATTGTTTCGCGTGAGACGTGCGAAAGGAGACCCATGGATGACTACGCACGACTCGAGTGGCCACTTGGGAAGCTGCGCCAACCATCGATCATGATAGACTGGTCGGTCTGAGTACAGATGGCATCGGTGGACAAGCCATAGGTCGGGTCCTGAGATCCAGCCCTCGGAATGCAGCGAGAAAGTATGTCTAGTCGTATTAGCCGCACTTTCGATGAATGATATTTAAATAAAGACTCACCAGGTCGCGGCCGACCGGTGGTAATCTTAGAGAACTGGGTAATAGCGCCCGTGATTGCGAGGCCCAGAATCACTGTGAAGCGGTTCAGTCCGGACAGCACGAGAGGAGTGCCGTACACTAACGTCCAAGCACGCTGTTATGGAAATCCCAAAAGGAGCGGATGGTGATTAAATTCACCAGGATCTGGATGACAATAGGTGCCACGAGGGCAATCATATACAGTGCCCAAGTCTAGAGGATGAATGTGAGAATCGGAAAGCATACGGGAATGCGGCCACCCTACTGGGACGCGTTCATGAACGGCATAACTGCATTGTTGCCGTGAGCTGATGACAGACCGCCAGATAGTGAACGTACGGAAAACGTAACCTATGTAGTGGGTGGCGGTAAGCTGGATGCGTTCAATAGTAAATCATAGCCCACGTCTCGTCGTCGATGGAAAATCCCCGCCTGAACCCATGTACGTTGTCCAGCGCAAAGAAAACAGCGCTACAAGACGGGTGAGTGGCTTTAACATACACGTTGGGGAGCAGCGTACGCCAAAGCGATGGTAATGATCCTGCGTGGCGGCGGGTGAGCATAGTACTGCTGGTTTTGGCTGACAGAACGACGCACCAATCGGGGGCGTATGACTTGAGTGGCTGGAGGCGCCTTTTCCCGTCCGTTTTCTTGGTGGTACCGGTATTGAAGTGTGTTGAGAATATATTCATCGTGATATCTCTGTCCTGAGGGCGTGCTGTCAAGGAAAGAAAAAATGGGAGTCCAAAAGCGTGTCGAGGGCACCGCCAATCATCGTCACTGCGGACCTCGTGCCAATCCTCACAGCCATTCGTGAGCCTATCCACAGCCATGTCACAAACCGCAGTAGTGTATGACCTGTCGCCAACATTTCATTGGGACCCGGGTAGGAGCTAGTCGCGTGCTATCACGCTCTGCACTCACACCGCACATACAGCTTATGAGGCGGTATTGGAGCGTATAGCTGCTACAGACATCGTAGGACCAGAGTTAGAACGCTATCCTGCCTCTCGTGCATAGTCAGTCCGAGCTGACCAGCCATCTCACTCCAGCACGGAATGGAGTCAGCTTCGGGAGATGATCAAGTTTAAGCTCGAGCAGGTTCGTTCGTGGACCTGATCTTATGCTGACCTTCCATGTTGACATCAAAGCATAGAATGTCTCCATTTTCCTTTCAGACGCAGGACAACGAACCGAAGTTAGCAATGGTTCACCGAAGCTGCCTACTGGCATTCCTGATAGCTCCGGCAACTTGAGGCTCCCCCCCTTTCCGCCTCGCAACCCGAATGAAATGAACCTCATCGAAGCTCCAAAAGTACATATGAACCAAGAAGAAGCCAACGATTTAAAAAATGTCATATTTAAACAGCTTCACGAATTTGACGAGTAGGTGATTCATGTACTACTTTCCAGGATTTACCTAGACATCCGCCTAGAAGTCCACCATTTACGATTCAACGTGTTTGTGAACTCATGCGTGCATCCGAGAAAACAGTACAAGACCATAGGCAAATATCTCCGTGCTGTGGAGAGGTCCCTCCTTGTGACGTCGACATGGAATTCCTTCCCGCCAGAGACGTCACAAAATGGTACTTTCCCTTGGGAGTACATCGGTCAATTTTACCATGCAGTCTACGCCACCCACGCCCATGTTCTCGCCCATCCCATTCTTGCACGGCGATGCAAGGCGGTCAAAGTCGCGTAGTCCACCACCTTCTCCTCTCAGACTCGCCGCGATAGAAGCATCCAGCAACATAGAACCCCTGGAAGAAGCATTACCACAGCGAGCAATAGGACTGGTCGACGAGCTCGACGATCCAAGACCGGGTCACATGAGCGAGCATCCAACTGCGATCACGGCGGTGACGACGGCCCATCCTTTCATGGAGAGCTTGGAGAATAGATTCGTGAGAAGTGGAGAACAGGTCGAAGAGGGTGAGACGGGAATGGCGGTCGATAGCACTGGCTGGCAAGGAATCAGAAGGTAAAAGTCTTTGACTAACGCATGTCAGAGCGTTCTCTCCGATATATACTCGCTTACCTGCACACCTAACAAAGGTCACGCTTAATTTTTTCTAACATTGCGTTCATCCGCAACTTCATGTTTGGCTGGCCCTTGGCTTGACGGGATGGGTCCTTGCTTGTGCCATGGGGTAATGCGGCATTTGTACCCCACCGCTTGCGCACCTAGATCCGATTTGTGGTTATGGAGGGTATTTGGGGAATAGGCTTGTCTCTTGAGTTCACGCAAAGATACTTTGTTTGTGGTTGAAGTCTCCTCGGTAGCCTTGCGATCAGAGTCAAGGGGAAGATCTGATACGTCGTTGGGACTGGCTTGTTCTGTTATCTCGCCCCCACGGTCGTCAGGTTGTGAACTAGATCTGCTCCATATCCCTTCCCTTTTCTTCTGTGCCTTCCACTGGCTCTTCAGCTTTTTACTGTCAATCCACGATCTTTTGAGTTTTTTAGCTGTGTCATTTTGCAGGGTTAGATCAAGGAGTGTCAATACCACTGCTTCATTACCTCGGTTCTTTGGGAGATACTGGAATGTGCCAGGCTTTTTCGCCTTTCGCTGTGGACCAGCCATGGAAAGTGGGAGCAGAGCAAAAGAGATGCTGACGTAATGATTCTTGGATGGGTAATTGCCATACCAGCTCCGTCTTCGCACACATTCACCTCGACGCTCGTCTTACAAACCCAACTTCGTCGCATGAACGTAGAGAACTTGAACAACTTTGGTGAATATGGGGTCCATTCGATGAATTGGCGGAAAGATTGACTACGGTGCTTCTCAGATCCTTTTGCTGAGGACGGCGATCCTCTCGCAGGGAACGCCGACGTCGGCTCACAGTCAAATTATCTCCACATCCGTATTCAGCAGCGGAACGGCAGGAAGACATTGACCACACTGCAAGGTCTGCCAAAGGGTAAGAGCTACTCAACGTGATTGCATCTTCCCGTGATTCACGCTTCTGTCTAGAATACGATCCGAAAAAGCTCTTGAAGGCCTTCAAGAAGGTACGTTGTATCAGTGGCATGACATAGATGTTCTATAGTCTCTAATCAACTATCCACCGTTTAGGAATTCGCTTGCAACGGGAACGTTGTCGATGATGAGGAGATGGGTGAAGTCATCCAACTACAAGGAGATCAGAGGGTCAAGATCGCCAACTTCCTCGTAGAGAAAGGCATGAATAAGTCCTCCATCAAAATACACGGATTCTAGCGAGTCACAGATGAGGGGGGATTTGATGAGAACAGCCAAGCTATCTCTGGAGGTACTGCACGTCAAGCTGTGTGCTATTGTTTTATGCTCTCCATGTGTACTATGTATCACCATGGCTGATACGCATGTTGTGTTGCAATTAGATGTATTTCCCCATTACATTCGTACACTTAAACTTTTCGCACCCGAACATAACTGTACCACAGCATCTCCCAGCCTACACAGCACATGCCAAATAAAAGGCGCCGGAATAGCGATGGGTATATATGACTCAACTTCTACAAGATAAAGTGCTGTGGTGGTTTGAACCAGCACCTCATTTAATCTTGTCAAGTGGCCTGAGACCAAATGTCAACTAAAAGACAATGCAGCCACGACCAAGCGAAGTACCTGTTGAATCCTCCACGTCTGAACCGACATGGTCAAAGCTAATTCGCAAAATAGAAAGCTGGACGGGACTGTACCGGTTCATGTATTGACGCCAGGTCCTTATCTTTTTGATATTGACAGCACCCTCCTGGTTACCTTCGACGTGTTTTCCCTGTCATTGATGCTGCGTGAGTAATGAGCGGCTGTTATTGGACTATACCCCATACTTTGGTTGATCCGAAGCCTGAGAGACCCATGGTAGCCATCATGGCCTCCTCGTCAGCAGTCGTAGCCTCCATCTCTTCGCCTTCTTCAGGAGTAGCATTTGGGTCGTGTTCCGCTTTCGAGAGGGTCACCTCTGGGGAGAGCTTACGTGGCGGTTGCATTCGCTCCGGTACAAGGTCCTTGTTGGGATGTCCGTCCTGATGTTGAGGAGTGATAGGCTGCGTGACATCTTTTGAACGATCGTCCACGTCCTTCGTGGTGACTCTATCGGGTACTTCATGGTCACGTCTTCCGTCCCTTCTGCTACTTCTTCGTTCATCCTCCCTTCGATCTGCCTTGCGGTCGTCACGGTCGTAAGCCCGTCTTTCGTCTCTCCTTGAGGGCTTGTGATCCCTATCTCTGTCCTTCTCCCTGCCATAGTCGAGCCTGTCTTTGATCGTGCAGCGTTTGCGTTATTTACATACATATATATTTATTTGACGTGAAAGACGTACCCCGTCTTGGACTCTGAGACCGGGAGTCTCGTCTGCGGCCACCGTCACGATAAGTGGTTGGCCTGCTGCTCCTGGAATACCGATCTCTGTCCCTGTCTCGGTATTTGTCGCGATCTCTGTCTTCGCGCTCCCAGCTGCGTTCGCGTCGCCTGTGGTCCGTCCTCGACGACATGGTGGCAAGTCAGAGGCAGGTCACGTGGCTAACAACGCTTCCTCCTGCATGTTCACAGCCAGTGCAGTCCGTCGAGCTGCTCAAGATGCCCGCAGTAGGCTTGCTTGTGTCTACCCATTTACATGTTCTGAGCATGGCCAGATGTCAAAAAGCACATCATAGTAGATAATCTACCCCGAACTGCACTTGCTGCAGACATTGGAAGGACCCTCAGACGTGAACGAGCTTGTCGGCGTAGACGACGGTAGGTTTTCATGGTCACTTCTGTCGCCCCTCTCATCCCGCGACCAGTTCAAATCGACATGTATCGCTTTTCCTCAAACCGGCGTGCGTACCTTACCCTGTCCCACCCGGACTTTCTTCAGCAGAACATCGCAAAACTCGAGAAGGCTTCCGTGGGAGGATTCCTTGTCGGCGCATACCCAACAGACATGCCTTCCGTCAATTCAGAGTTGCGAGGTGTCAAAGGACGGCAACTGGCGGCGAGGCGGGGAGCTATCACTGGGACAGGGCCGTCCGGACGCATTCCAAATAACGGGAGGCATGTTTGTATATGGGGCCTTCCGCCCAAAGTTTCTTCGGATAGCATTAGGGAGTATCTCCAGAAGTTCGGACTGACTAAATTGGATGACAAGGCCGAAATATACCAGGTTCCACTGTATGTATTCTCTCGCTCAGCGCTAGCCGAGGGGGTGACGCTTGACTTAGACCGGAGAACGCCTTTTCTCTATTCTCGAGGCACTTGTTACGGACACAATCATTGTCTGACTCGTACCATATCGTACGGTGTGTCCATATGACTTATTTCCAACCCGAGGTGTTCGGGAGAAAATTCCAGGTGCATGCTTGTGTAGTTCGCTGAAACGTTCGATGCCCTGATCTACGGGACTCGAGTAGAGCAGTACATACGATATTGGTGTTACAAATGCAAGCGTTCAGAACGATTTTGCTACATTCCGTCTCTCTCTGGATCGTCTAAGCGAGAACGGTGAGCCTACGGCACACCAACGTTGAGCGACGCAATTTGGATCATGGTACGGAATGGTACGAACCAACCGGGCACTGTCACCATCGTCCTCTGGTGACCGTGCGCGTTTGAGCGTCGTGGTAGGAATCTCTGTCGCTTTCCACTCTCCACCACCAGTCGCGACAGCGCCAGGTCCTTCCTGAGCATCGGCATAACGCTCCTCGAACTCTCTCCTCCTCTCCAATTGGGCCTGGGCACCCCATCCTCCGCGACCAGGGTCATAGTCCGTTCTGTGTTCGTCACGCACTTGACCGCCGCTCTTGCCGCGACCGAATTGTCGTCCTTCCGCGTAACCGAGGTCGAGGTCGCAACGGATAATGCGTTCGTCAAGTTTGGTACCGCTGACATACTTCATGCACGCGAGTGCTTCCGCATGCGTGTAGTATTCCACGAAACAGAATCCACAGGGCGTCCTTTGGGGGGGAGAGCGTCAGGTAGGGATACCTCGGGCGATGAAAAGCCATACCGCGTGTTGCGGTCGAGACCCATAATGATACGCTTGATGCCTCCACCATCCTCTGGGCTGGTACACTTACTGAACAATTCATATATTTGCTCTTCAGTCGTATAGAAACTCAAGTTACCAATCTGGCAGCTCGTTGGTTAGGCTGAACGCCAAGCGACGAAGGGTAGGCAGTGTCGTACGTATAATGTTGATGATTTTGAGAGAAAGTCCTGCTGCTTCTTCCTGTCGAGTCTGGTCTGTGAGTCCTTGTAGTTCGACGGCTGGTCGAGAGGCTGCACGACGTGTGCCATGGCCAGCATAAGTGCAAAGTGCTTTGGGGTGAGGGAGAAGATGAGACAGGATATCCGAACAGGGAAGGCCTTTCCCACCGCATATGTGAATGACGCGTCAGCGTCACCGGTCGCGTCCAGCTCACCCAAGACTTGCTCAAGCCGAGACCATGGAAGTCATTGGAATGGAACTGCAGAAGGAAGTATGTTGGAGGCTCTCCCTTTTCTTTTTTATTTGAGAGCTCATCTCTCTGTCATGTGCAGGAACCCACCTTCGAGTCTGTCGTAATCGAAAAGTCGGCGTTGTATAAAGAACTGCAAGAAGAGGACCTCTACACAAAGTACAAGAAACTCGAGCGCCATTTGGAGCTTCTCGACATCCAAGAGAGTTACATCAAGGATGAGCAGGCTAACCTCAAGCGCGAACTTATCCGCGCACAGGAGGAAGTCAAGCGGATCAAGTCTGTCCCTCTGGTTATCGGACAGTTCCTCGAAGCAATCGATCAGCAGACCGGTATCGTTGGCTCGACAACAGGGTCCAACTACGTCGTTCGTATTCTGTCGACTCTGGACCGCGAACTGTTGAAACCTTCGTCATCTGTTGCCCTCCACCGACACTCGAATGCCCTCGTCGACATATTACCCCCAGAGGCAGATTCGTCCATCGCTATGCTGGGCAAGGAGGAAAAACCAGACGTAACTTATTCAGATGTCGGTGGAATGGATTCCCAGAAGCAGGAGATCCGTGAGGCCGTCGAACTCCCTCTGACGCACTTCGACTTGTACAAGAAAATCGGTATCGATCCTCCACGAGGTGTGCTACTGTACGGACCTCCAGGTACGAAGTTCGCATGATTATACCTTGGTTCACCTAACCACGTGTGTGCAGGCACTGGCAAAACCATGCTTGTGAAGGCCGTCGCCCACCATACCACAGCATCCTTCATTCGTGTAGTGGGCAGTGAATTCGTGCAGAAGTACCTGGGCGAAGGTCCTCGAATGGTTCGAGACGTCTTCCGTCTAGCTCGTGAAAACTCTCCAGCCATCATTTTCATCGACGAAATCGATGCGATTGCAACAAAACGGTTCGATGCACAAACCGGTGCTGACCGCGAAGTTCAACGTATTCTTCTCGAACTTCTCAACCAGATGGACGGTTTCGACCAAACCAGTAATGTCAAGGTAACCTAGGTGACTCTGGCGTAATTTCTATTCCATGGTAATTTCCTTTTGTTGGACAGGTTATTATGGCGACCAACAGAGCTGATACCTTGGATCCTGCACTTCTTCGACCTGGCCGGTTGGACAGGAAGATCGAATTTCCCTTACCATCTCGACGAGAAAAACGACTCATATTCCAAACTTGCACAAGCAAGATGAACCTCGGACCTGATGTCGACCTGGAAGATTGTCAGCTTTCAGTTTTGGTCCAAACATGTGATCAGCTCTGATGTTTAGCGTTTTCAGTCGTCTCACGACCGGATCGACTATCGTCTGCGGAGATCGCCGCCATTGTTCAAGCTGCTGGTCTGCAAGGTGCGAGACATATCTTTGTATATGTCGGTGTCCTCAGCTCGCTTCTAGCTGTCCGCAAAAACCGATACGTCATCCTCCCAGTAGATTTCGAAGAAGCGTGGAAAGTAAGTTGTTTGTGCTGTGTTTGGTCAACACCAACCAAACTCAACCACTTTTTTTTCTTTTTTTTTTTTTTTTTTTTTCCTTTTTTCTCCTTCGTAGCAAACGGTCAAGCGTGCAGACGATACTCACGAGTTCTGTAAGTCTTTGGAACAAAGTGTCACAAAATATTGACTCAATTCCGCTCTGCAGATCGATAGTTATCTTGCTTGGTTGTAAGTTTATTGTTATTCCCTCACGCCGTCAACTGAATGGTTCCCTCAGATATAGCATTGTATTACACATGCATTTTCTGTTCTGACACCTTTGTCGTGATCCGGTTTTGAAAATCTGTCGGAAGCTCTTTCACTTTAGCGTCCCTCCGCACCTTTACGGCGAGGCGCTCATTCTTCGGAGCGAAATCAATCCTGGCTACGTTGGTGGCCTTTCCTGATATTTTTTTCACCTCGTTGCTTCGTCGTGCACAGCTCCGAGGTTCACACGCAGGAAACATGACATATCTGTGGGTCGTATTAGCTCGTTGAAGTTTGTACATAATGTCGGTGAGTTGAATATCGTTTCTGTCACTTCGCATGTTCACGAAGTGATGTTAAGTGAATCCAGTATTGCTTCACTCTATTGCGTGATTTTTGATTGATTTGCTCTCCAACACTCTGGGCGGCGTTCTTGACCCACACGTCCGTCCTCATTTTACGAGAGCAAGAGGCAAGTGCTACTTGTAGCTACCCAGTTAGTTGTCGGCCCTTGTGCATTCTTTGATAGAAGGGTCCGAATGTATTACTGGGGGACATTTTTGATAACTGGTGCAGGTTTTACGACATGTGTGTTGAACTTGAACACTCGCACAGTAACAGTAATAAAATAGATGCCTTTTGCTCTGGCATGACTACTTTTTATTTGGTTGACCAAGCTCACTAGCTCGTTCAGTTGCAATTTGGATGGCACGGGCGATCGTTGAGCGAACTTTCCCATCCTCCATGGCCAGAAGCCCGGCAATAGTGCAACCCCCCGGAGCTACGAAAGACATCAGACGAATTGGGATATAGATTGAAGAGCTACCTACTCGTTACAGAGTCCTTGATCTGGGCTGGATGTGCTCCAGCTTGGAGGGCCATGCGTGCCGCCCCTTGTAGAGCTATTGACGAGGATGAATAGAAGATCTACTGATAAACTCAAGGGCATTACTTACTCTGCGCTGCTAATTCAAGTGCTTCTGCCCTCGGTAAACCCATCATGACGCCGCCATCTGCCATTGCCTCCAAGAAAATACACGCAAACGCAGGGCCGGACCCAGAAAGAGCAGTGCAGGCATCGAAATGTTTTTCGTCGAGGAAGCGACAGCGTCCAATAGAAGAGAAAATTTTTAGGATGATTGAGCGATCCAACTCAGCGTCATCGGTATCGGATAGTGGGAGGTTCGAAACTACGGTCATACCCTCGCGAATCTGAAAAAGTATTCTTTCAGATGGGATGGTACACGTAGTGGGGATTTATGGACCCACTCTACATGGCGTGTTGGGCATCGCACGCACGACCTTGGTAGTCGGAGGGACCAGATCCTCCAGCTGTGCGATGGTGACACCTGCCAGGATGCTGATGAGCAGTTTTCCAGAGAGCGCTTCCTGCATCCCATTTTCTTTGAGAATGGTGTAAGCTTGGTTGGGCTTGCAGCTGCTCTCATGTTACCCATTTGCATATAGAAGTTTGAGACCTCATACCATAAGATGACGACATCTGCTTGTTGAGTAGCAGGAACGTTCTGTCCGACGACGACCTGGACAGAAGGTCCGAGTCCTCCCAGCAGACGAAAGGTCTGCTGAAGTTTTTTCGCGCTATCTGGGCGCGTGACGGTCGCAATGAAGAAGGACGGCAGCGATGGGTCGGGTGTGTCCGCAGTGGGCGTCGATGTCCCTGGCGTATGCGACTCCCACTTGGGGACGGGATATGGTGCATCCCTGGACTGCAGACTGGCGATTACGCCAGAGATGATGGCAATCCCCATCGTGCCGCATCCTGTAGGGGTTGTAAGCTGGGTTGTACCATGGCACCGAGTCTAAATTTTACCTATCACGCAGAGTGTGTACCCCATGGTAGATGGTCGACTTGAAAATACGAGTACTGTACTTGCGAATCTTAAAGCTCACTCTGCCCGTTTGTCATATACCTCGTCAAAACATGCTTGTGTTCGTCACTGTGGGCTCGACACGATTTGATGCACTCGTGCAAGCTGCCATCTCTGAGCAAGTTCTCCATGCACTACACGCAAAGGGGTACAGGCAAATCGTGATCCAGCGAGGCAACTCTGATTTCGGTATCAACGGGCAGGACCTGATGGTGTTCGAGAAGAATGGGATGGAGGTGGAAACTTGGAAATTCAAGCCGACCATACTGCCAGATATCCAACGTGCCGACCTCATCGTCAGTCATGCAGGTATACATTCGATTTTTATCTTAGATCTGTGTCGGCTGTCGTGACGCTTCTCGTCCAGGATCGGGAACGATTCTCGACGTCCTCAGACAGGGAAAACCCATGATCGTAGCGCCAAATCCCACCTTACTCGACGACCATCAAGGGGAACTGTCGTCAAAACTTGATGCCCTTGGTTATCTCACAGCGACGACGGTCAAGTAAGTGTCCTGTAGTGGTTCGTCCTTGAGACGTATCGACCAGTCATCAGCAACCTTGCAGCGACTATCAGTACCTTTGACCCGTCGAGCTTGATACCATTTCCGCCATTTGACGGGAGTAGATTCCGTAGATTGATCGACCAGGAGATGGGGTACAGTGTCGACTCTTCTTAGATACTCTCAGTAGTAGCGTCTTGGAATTTCTCTATGATGAAGAGCGTCACGTCTGCTGTCGTCGATGACGACGATCCCCAGGCATATGAAGATCAGCATGTGCACGGTGTTTACGATCACATAGCGTCCCATTTTTCATCGACGCGGTACAAGGTACGTCGATGTCCATGCACCCGCTGTTCTAATGGTAGTGTTCATACCGATGACATAGCCTTGGCCAATCATCGCTGCATTTCTCAACTCACTGCCTACGGGCTGGATTGGTCTCGACTCGGGTACGGGCAATGGTAAATACCTGCCCCTCCCTGTAGAACGGCCCGGCTGCGTCCTCACCATTGGGATGGACCGAAGCTGGAATCTCTTGCAGATCGCAAAGCACGCAGGCAGCGGGCCTGGATTTTCGATCACAAGGGAGGTCGTGAGGGGCGATGTCCTTGGAAACGGATGGAGGGATGGTGCCTTCGTGAGTCTCGTCAACATTCAGACTGGCTGTGGCTGATCTCGCAAAAGGACTACGCTATTTCTATAGCCACGATACACCACCTAGCCTCCCACCAGCGGAGGAAACTCGCCGTGCAGGTTAGTACACACGTTTTGCGCGTAAACTACCCCCGACCCCCCTCAGCGACTCCTACAATCTGTTTCGCCCGCTCACGGTCGTGTATTGATATATGTCTGGGCGGTGGAACAAGATGATCTATCAAAGAGGAGCGTCCCTGTAAGCGAGGGTGGAGATGGATCTAGTGGCCGGGATGTCTTCGTGCCCTGGGTCATGCCCCAACAGACGATCGCAAGCAACAAGACGTGTCGACCAGCTACTGAACCAACCAGCGCACAGGACGATGCACTGCCAGCGGGTGTCTCTATTCACCACCGTTATTACCACATGTTTGCCAGAGGGGAGCTCACGAAGCTAGTCAGGGAGGCCGCAGAAGGGATGGGTCTCATCGTTGGGCCCTTGACTGCTGACGTCACGGACAAGTTGGGTTGCGACATCGTTCGGGACGGCTGGGAACGTTCGAACTATTATATAGAATTGAGACGGTGGATATCGTGACCTCTGGGTTCAGTCCTCGTAGTTCAATATTCACACATGCGCTACGAAGACGGCAACCAACAACCAAAACGTATAGCGTATTGTGAAGGCATGATGGTGATATGATACAGTGACGACGAAGGAGATCATGGATTGTGAATATCATTCACTCGCTGCCATGACTGTTTTCCGTTATGAGTTATTCGTCGGAGGAGGAGAAGGAGCAACTCACTAGCATTGATCAGATCTCCACCACTCTCCTTTAGTACCCTAACTGCTTTGGCTCTTGAACAACCGACTTGATTCATAACCAACTCTATGTCCTTGGCATCGACATCAGTCTCATCGACAGGTCCATCGTCCTCAGGTGGCTCGAGGTCAGGAATGTCATCCTCGGCTTCGACTGCTGCACCCGAGCTCTCCAGGGTAGTGACATTGTTGGCAGCTGCTGCACCCGAAGCGAGCTGTTGAGCTGCAGCTAACTGTGCTTGTGGATTCATGTCCTCGGACTGAATCGATCAGTCAATCTCGAGATTGATTCACTAGAGCGAAACCCTGTACCTTTGCCTCACCAAAGACAACATAACAATCACTATTGTGCGACTTGTATACATCGGGTGAAGAAAGCACGATTAGGGCGTTCTTTGGTCTGCGGATGGTGACCCGAGTGATGCCAGGGACCCTTTTGAGGCCTAAGCTGAGGAGGGCCTTGCGGGCTTTGCGCTCGGAGCGAGACTGAATCTTGTCCAGAGCAGCCTGCGAAGTGGGATCCTCCTCATGGTCAGAGTGGTCTGACTGAACTTCTTCGGCAGACATTTCTGAGTAAGCGTCAGCGAATGAAGCCGACAGACATCTGAGGCGCAGCACATGAATCCATCGCCAATCACCAACGATGCGTTTCACGGCCACGAAGAAAACAAACCAGACGACGACGAATGGCTCACCTTGGTGTTTGTTGAGAAGTCGTGGGGTGGAATGGCTTCGTTGCTCGCTGTCGTCGGCGATGGCGACCGTACTGGAGTTGAGGTTCGGCGATTGCCGATTATGGTAACTATCGGTGCTCGAACTTGTTCTTATGCCTCAACGTACAGCCCATTAGATTGCACTACTGACTACAATATTACAACAACTTATGATGCGGTGCTTACACAGATTCACTCATCTCTACAGGTAGTGGTGTATACCCAACCGCAGCTTGTCGATGAGGGATTGATGCAACGAGAGAATCCCTGGCCTCATCTACCACACTCCAGATGGTTGCTTTCTGCACTTTCACCCCAGGCACGACACTTGACTCCGGGCGTACCCACCACCTCAACAGCAACGAACTTGTCACGACACTGACGGATGAAAATGCCATCGCCGCTCCTGCTATCATCGGGTGCAGGTACAAACCAAATGGAAGAAACAAGCCCATTGCCAGGGGGATCCCAAGGACATTGTAGATGCATGCCCAGATGAGGTTACGTCGAATCGTGGCGAAGATACTCCGAGAAAGGTGTAGTGCAGCTACAACGTCAAGAAGATCAGACCGCATGAGGACAATGTCGGCTGCCTCTATGGCAACGGAAGTACCCGACGAAAGTGCAATGCCAACTGTTGCAGCGACCAAGGCGGGAGAATCGTTGATCCCATCTCCGACCTTTAGTTCCACCATCAATCAGCATAAGAATAGAAGCAGAATGAACTAGCTCACCATCGCAACACCACCTTCGCCTTTCTTCACGAGTTCAGTTACGAAGGAAGCCTTACCCTTTGGACTCATGTTTGCCCATACAGACTCGGGATTGACACCGACTTGTTTTGCAACAGCGACCGCCGTCTTCATGCTGTCGCCAGTCATAATACTTACACTGATTCCCATATCCCGAAGTGCCTTGATCGCTTGGGCGGACGAGGGTTTGGGGTTATCAGATAGTGATACTGCGAGTACAATCGTGGATGCCGCAGACCCTCTTGCCATGGACACGTAGATCACTGTGCGCGCGAGTTCACTTTCTTGAGCTTCATATCCGGAAAGAGCAAACGGAAGACGAGTCGCATCAGAATCCGTTACAAAATTTGCGTTGCCGATGAGAAGGGTATATTTTGTTCCAGACAAACCCAGGGTAGCCTTGACCCCAGCGCCAGTTACGCTATCAAACGTCTCCACGTTTACCTGTGGTATCACAACACCGGAATGTCTCAAGAGTTCCTTGCCATAAGCAGCGATTGCCTTCGCTAAAGGATGCTCTGATCGCGCTTCCGTTGCCGAGACCATCGCTATTACAGCCGCATGTGTTGTAAATCCATCCGCGCATTTGAGCGAGAGCGATCGAGGGCCGTCTCCTTCGGCGAGAGCATCTGGGTCACTGTGGGGAGTCGCCCAGGCCATTCCCGTGACAGTTAGCTTGCCTTCAGTTACGGTGCCCGTCTTGTCAAGGATAACGTGCTTAATGGACTGACTTGCCTCCAGTGCTCCTCCGCCTTTAATGAGGATCCCGTTCGTGGCACCGACGCCAGTCCCAACCATGATGGCAGTCGGAGTACTCAGTCCCAATGCACACGGGCAAGCGACCACTACGACCGAGATGCATATTTGCACACAGACAGCGAAACGGCTTGCCCCATGACGATGAAAGATAGCTGGCAACGCGTCCTCGCTGAGGACATTCGCCAATATCATCCAAGTGAAGAATGTAGCGAGGGCAAGGGTTATGACGACCGGAACAAACACGCCTGCGACACGATCAGCAAATGCCTGTATGGGAGCTTTCGAAGTTTGTGCGTCCTCGACGAGTTTGACAATCTGCGACAGCGCCGAGTCTTTACCTGCGCGCACGACAACCATATCAAACGTCCCAAGGCCATTCACAGTACCACCGATAACCGCATCTCCAAGTTGTTTCACTGCTGGGACAGGCTCTCCGGTCACAGCACTCTCATCCACTGTGGAGTGTCCTTTCACCACCGTCCCGTCAGCGGGTATCCTGTCACCAGGGACAAGCTTGACTATATCTCCAACCTGAACAAGCTCAGTGGGTATACGTTTTTCCTCAGTGCAGGCGGGAGCGTCCGTGTAAATGGTGGCCATAGACGGGGAAAGAGCTATCAAATCCGTGAGAGCCGCGCTCGTCTTGCCCTTGGCGCGGTTCTCCAGCCAGCGCCCGAGAGAAACGAACATGATGAGCATGGTACTCGTGTCGAAGAAAAGGTAGGGGCGAAATGCGGGCGTGGTATTAAACGCGGCAGAGATGAGAGAGAAAATTGAGTAGAAATATGCAGCTGATGTTCCAAGCATCACGAGGACGTCCATGGTGGCACTGCCATGTTTGATAGCCTTGTACGCAGTTCGATAAAATTTCTGCCCGACCCAGAATTGAGCAGGTGTTGTGAGACCAAGGACGACAACGTCGCCCAAGTAGATCCCGTTGAACAGCTGAAGGCCAGCTATCGGTCGCAGAAAGGATATGTGAGGGGCGACCATGCTGAGGAAGAAAACAGGGACTGCGAAATAAGCACTCCACTTGAGGCGGTTCCACCATTCTTGTATTTCTCGTGTTCGAGCGAGCGAGCGCTTCTGTGTCGCGTCATCGTGGTCGGAAAGAATTGCGTCGAATCCCATCTCTTCCACACGCTCTACAAGTTCCCGTGGGCCGACCAAACTGGGCTCGAAATCAATCTTAGCTATCTCAGTTGCCAATGAGACCGAGACGCTCTTAACACCTGGCATTTCATGAAGGCCATTTTCCACCGTATTCACGCACGAGGAGCACGTCATGCCATATATTCGGAGAATGATAGCATCGGCTCGCGTCACTGGAATGAGTGAAGCATCAAAGCCCATATCAGATATTTCCTGTGATAAAAGTCGTGAATACGCGTCTGCACAAGGCGATTATTGACTGACATTGATGACTTTCTCACAAGTCCATACCGCGGGATCGTATTCAACGACTGCGCGTTCGGCTAGAAGCGCAACTTTAACTGAATAAATGCCCGGTTGAGCACGAAGCATTCCCTCTATCGACTGCACGTCCGTTAGTGACACACACACGTAACACCTAAAGTACCCTCAAGATCTCACCTCTACACATGCACCACAAGTCATGCCTTCTATTCGAAGTTCACATCTTCCAGGCATACTTTCTTCTACTATTGGAGACATCAATGGTTCGTTCTCCACTTCTGGAAGCTCCATGTTAATGGAAGCGCTCCAGTTGTTGGTCCCAAATACATTCCAAATGTTTGGCGGAAGTCGAGTAAAGGCGGACATGGTGTCAAGAGATAGAGCGTTTCAGACGAAATCCTGGCTTCCTCTG
Source organism: Pisolithus marmoratus (assembly GCA_024613145.1). Lineage (NCBI taxonomy): Eukaryota > Fungi > Basidiomycota > Agaricomycetes > Boletales > Pisolithaceae > Pisolithus > Pisolithus marmoratus. The sequence continues at coordinate 330,574 of JANFAE010000009.1, forward strand.
ACAAGAAAATCCACGAGGCACGAAGAGGGCTCGGCCTAACCCCGCTCTAAGAGTACAGCGCTGCACCGCAATAGCACAAGGGTGAGTCAGGTAGACACAGGATTTGATGGCTCGCCTCTTTTGATAAGCCAGCCAAGTATCCGCCTGTGCAGAGGGGCCGATATTATGAGTGGCGAGCGCACTTGAGTTAAATATTGTCATGCAGGACCGGTTGCGGGATCAGCTGTCCAGGTTACTTGATTAGTCAGCGTGTTGGTCGGCCGTGCCTCGTTTTAAGGCACTGTGGACTTCCAGGGGTTGTGGGCGAGCGTCCACGTATTAGCAACAAAACGAGTTGCCGATAAAATTAAACCCGCAAGGGTATCGTAATCCTTGACTGTGTATATTGGGCCATCGCGACCCTTGTCGGGATTGGTGCTGTGCTCGCCCGCCTATGTCCCTTGCTACCCTCTCTCATCAGATACGTCTCTCACTCGAAGATCCTACGAATGTCGTGCGACGCGAGCAGTTGGGGGGTGCAGTTGACGACTTCGTCAAGGTGCCCTCGGATGAACCGGAGGTAGCCCTCTTCCAGTTGGAAGAGGAACTTCAAGCCATCCACAATGACGTCGTGGATCATACATCGCTGGGTCACACCGAGATATTCTTGGGAATTCTCTACGGCCTACGTTCACTTCTGTCCTCGACTTCCATTATCTCGACTTGGTTCGATCTGGCACTTCGCCCTGCACTACGGGAACCCAAGCTTCCTACTGCCTCGGTAAGCTATGCAAAGGAGCTCATAATCTCGGCAGCGACGCATGTAGATGAACGGCACCCCGACAAGGCACTTGAATTCCGGAGGAGGCTACTGGAGCTTTATCTTTTAGATACCTCAGTTGAAAACTCCGGTGACGATGTCTTGGAGTGGGCAGACCTCGATCAGAAACAGAGAGATCAGAAGTCTCATTGGAAATCTAACCTGGAGGATGTTCTCGTCAAGTTTGGCTTACAATGCCCGCGAGTAAGTCCTCGAAAGAAAGGTGGTCCCACACTAACGATTGCCATTATTCTACCAAGGGTCTCATGGACGAAGTGCACTCTGCATTTGCAACACCCTCTTCCCGCCTCCAACTGATTATTCTACTGAATTCTCTCGTATCAGATCAGGCATTCCCATCCATGGCAGCGAAAGTAGCAGACCATCCGCAAATCGATAGCTTATTGAATTCACTCCTCTTTGACAATTCTTCGACTCACTGCACCATTGGCCTCACCGATAGCGGTAAAGCTTTTGCCTATATTCGCAGTCCATGCCCACCAGGAACTCAAGAAGCTGCTCCCTCGCCTTTTCGTTGTCCTTGCAAGAATCATGTGCTGGAAAGAGCGTGCCCCCTCGGCATTGCCTTCCCACGACCAGGTGGATGAGCCGATGGGCCCAAGTGAATCCAGATCGGACGAGTTTGTTGAAACGCCCCAGCTGGAGTTACGTCCCGATCTAGGCTGGCAGAGGCTCGAGCCAACCGTCAAGGCTGGACCACCTGCACCATCCTCCGACACGTATTTCTCATTCCTGTATTATCTTTTTCCATGCAATTTTATCCAGTTCCTTCGTGGCCCCGCTGCATACTTGCACGCCAGAGGCTACCAAACACCGTATACTGTAAGTTGGGAAGACGCATTGGACCAAACAAATATACGAAGTAAAGCAGAAGTATGTTTGATTCGGTATCCACCCTAACAGCGGTATTGACGTTGGTATCGAGGCACTTCTTCGCTCTCGCACAGTGCACTCCGGAATCATTCGGCGAGATTGGCAGACAGAACTCGAGGAAGACGATTCGTGGGCAGGCTATAGCATCTCTCGGATCACTAGCGAATGCATGATGCTTGACGCGCACAAAATGGTGCTCGGGAGCTGCGAACAACTCTCTACCACACGCGAAGTTGAGACCCCACTCTTGATGATAGTCAACGAAGAAGAAGTTTCAGGATCACCAACACCTCATGCAAGCCGTCTCGAGCTTTCGTCTTCCAAGTTGCGTATATCACTGCAGGACATGATTACCACCTCCGTCGCGCTTAAGTCGAATCGAGAAATTGAGATCGACGGTTCAATGACCGCGAAGTGGCCAAGTCTACTTTTCACACCTAGTGGCGACTCCCCGTTGAGGACTAATAATGCCGACCTACCACCTGAACCCGGAAATGCGTACGACGGCTCACTACTTTCTGGGCGGGTTGGTGAGGCAGTCGCGCAATTGCAGCGCGAGGTCCTATTACTAAGGAACGAACTCAACTTTGAACTGTGGCTATCGCGGCAGAATGTGCAACATATTGGTCGACTACACCAAGATCGCGTCCTTTCCAAGAACGCGGAGGTGGAGCGCCAGGGATTGGTAAGGTGCATGATGACTTATGACACATCGTATTTATCTTCGGCAGTACAACAAGTTGCGCCAGTACAAGGCACAAGTTCAGAGTTTGGAACGGGAAATCCGCGAGCATAAGGAACAGTCCTCGTCTGCAAAGAACAAATACGCAGACTGGAACAATGATCTTCAGAAGAAGCTCCGCGAATTCCGAGAGGAGAAAAAACGGTGGGTATCTGATGAAGCAGCACTACGGACTGCCAATAAGGAAATCCTGGTGAGGATGGTGTTTATTGTATGCCACGAGTGCAGTCAACTAATGGACCGTCAGGCACTTTTCGATGCACAGGGGAAAGTGCTAGCCGATGCAGAGAAGGAGGTGTTCGAGTTGAAAACGCGACAGAAAGAGAACCAACACAAGATTGATCGTCTACATGACTACGAGCGCCAGATCGAACAACACGTCCGTATGCAGAAACTCTGGTGCGTATGGGCATCAAGTCAAAAAAAGGATGTCCGAGTTTACGTCGTTTAGGGATGCGGACTTTGAGAAATTCAATGCTCGGGGACGGGAGATGGAGCAGATGAAGGCCAGTTGCAAGCAAATGGAGATCATGCTGGACAGTTGCGAGAAATCGCTGGAAAAAATGGAGGAAGAAGCACGGTAGGGATTTCTTCCTTGCCAGTCACGCGCATGATTGACTCTCCTGGAATGATCTAGGGCCTACCGTCGCCAAAATCAGGCTCTGGAAGGGCGTCTGGTGCTCTTGCAAAAGAAGCACGATGCATACCGGCGACTTCCCGAGAGTGAGATTACAGCTATTGTTGCGGAGAAGTCTGACTTTGCTCTGGCCAATGCGAAACTGCGGGAGGAAAATGCGGAGCTCAAGGATGAAATGGAGGAGATGAGAGCTGCTGTAGAGGGATTACGTGCACAGCTCAGTGGCCAACGAGGTCTGATCTATGAGCTACGGCCAAGGCCAACTGTCGCATGCTAGTTGATATCTAATAAGATACACTATAGTAGTCGCTGGAATAGGCAATTAAGGGAATGTTCTGGAAGGATAGCCAATCTGTGCTTGGGTAGAACGACAATGGTCGAATCTTCTGGAAGGACCAGAAAAAAACACATAAAGAGGAGGGACGCGTCTCCTTTCCTGTAGTTCCAGGTTTTCGTTTCTTTTTTTCTGCATCTTCCCCGTCCACAAAAAGAGTGAGCACAGAGCCGCATGACACCTACGCGATGTTCACTCATCACCCATCCCAGTTCACAAAATGGCCACCGAGAGCTTTGGATTCCAGGCAGAGATCAGTCAACTGCTTGACCTGATTATCAGTATGTCCTAGCTAGCTTCCACGTGGCGTCACTCTCTGACTCTGGTCTCCAGATACCTTCTACTCCAACAAGGAGATCTTCCTTCGGGAGTTGATCTCCAACTCCTCCGATGCGCTCGACAAAATCCGCTACGCGTCGCTGACCGACCCTTCGGTCCTCGATTCCGGCAAGGAGCTGTACATCCGGATCACTCCTGACAAGGAAAACAGGATGCTCACCATCCGTGATACCGGTATCGGTATGACGAAGGCAGACCTCGTCAACAACCTTGGTACCATCGCCAAGTCCGGCACCAAGGCAAGTTTGATTATTGTCTTCCTTTCTCATCCATTGGCTGATATTGTGTCTGCAGGGTTTCATGGAGGCTCTTAGCTCCGGTGCCGACATCTCTATGATCGGTCAATTCGGTGTCGGCTTCTACTCTGCCTACCTCGTCGCAGAGCGCGTACAATTCATCACAAAACACAACGATGACGAACAGTACATTTGGGAGTCCTCCGCCGGCGGTACTTTTACCATCACCCCTGACACCGTGAATCCACCTCTTGGACGTGGATCCGAAGTTCGCCTTTACCTTAAGGAAGATCAAGCCGAGTACCTTGAGGAGAAGAGGATCAAGGACATCGTCAAGAAACACTCCGAGTTCATCTCGTACCCGATTCAGCTTGCTGTGATGAAGGAAGTTGAAAAGGTTTGTACAGAAGTTACAATATAGTCTTTGTTTCAATTCATTTGACGTCGTGCACAGGAAGTTGAAGACGAAGACGAAGAGATGGAAGAAGAGGAAGAGAAGAAAGAGGATGCCAAGATCGAGGAGGTCGACGAAGACGAGGACAAGCCCAAAGACAAGAAGAAGAAGACAGTCAAGGAGAAGCAAGTTACCAATGAAGAATTGAACAAAACGAAACCCATCTGGACGCGCAATCCCTCTGATATCACGCAGGAGGAGTACGGCGCCTTCTACAAGTCGCTCACCAACGACTGGGAAGACCATCTTGCGGTCAAGCACTTCTCTGTTGAAGGTCAGCTCGAGTTCAAGGCCATTCTTTTCGTTCCAAAGAGGTACGTGCAGTGAACATGTGATCTCGTGCATCCTTGAACATTAATTTACAATAATTCCAGGGCTCCCTTCGATCTCTTCGAGTCGAAGAAGAAGCGCAACAACATCAAGCTCTACGTCCGCCGTGTCTTCATCATGGATGATTGCGAGGAGCTTATTCCCGAGTACCTCAACTTCGTCAAGGGTATTGTCGACTCGGAGGACCTTCCCCTTAATATCTCGCGTGAAACCCTTCAGCAGAACAAGATTCTCAAAGTCATCCGCAAGAACATCGTAAAGAAGTGCATGGACCTCTTCAGCGAGATTGCCGAAGACAAGGACAACTTTAACAAGTTTTACGAGGCATTCGGCAAGAACATGAAGCTTGGTATTCACGAAGACTCTCAGAACCGCAGCAAGCTTGCTGAATTCTTGCGCTTCTACTCCACCAAGTCTTCGGACGAGATGACTTCACTAAAGGGTTTGTATGATTGGTCGTCTCAAAAGCGCGTGATCACTAATGGATTTACGTCTAGACTATATCACTCGTATGCCCGAAATCCAGAAGTCCATCTACTACCTTACTGGAGAATCCCTCAACGCTGTCAAGGAGTCACCCTTCTTGGAGGTACTTAAGAAGAAGGGCTTCGAAGTTCTGCTCCTCGTGGACCCTATTGATGAATACGCCATTACACAACTCAAGGAGTTCGAAGGGAAGAAACTCGTTTGCGTTTCCAAGGAGGGTCTTGAGCTGGAGGAGACCGAAGAGGAGAAACAGGCACGTGAGGAGGAAGCGAAACAATTCGGCGACTTGTGCACTATGATGAAGGAGACGCTTGGCGACAAAGTAGAGAAAGTGGTCGTTTCTAACCGTATTTCGGACTCGCCTTGTGTTCTTGTCACTGGTCAATTTGGCTGGTCATCTAACATGGTACGATGCGTTTTATCCATGGATCGTGATCGTAGCTAACTAGTGAGCTGCAGGAACGTATCATGAAGGCACAGGCTCTTCGCGATTCCTCGATGTCGTCCTACATGGCATCCAAAAAGACGTTGGAACTCAACCCCCGCAATCCTATTGTGCGGGAGCTCAAGCGCAAAGTTGCGGAGGACAAGGCCGACAAGTCCGTGCGCGATTTGACCTACCTGCTATTCGAGACGGCTCTCCTTACCTCGGGCTTCTCGCTTGAGGACCCATCGTCGTTCTCGAAGCGTATCCACCGCATGATTAGCCTTGGTCTCGATGTTACTGAGGAGGAGGAGGAGCCAGCAGAACCGACTTCGGCTGCACCACCACCAGTGGCAGAGGCCTCGACGTCGGCGATGGAGGAGATTGACTAGACGACCCCAGAAATTGTATCATACATACGTAAACTTTGCATTCTCATTGTCTTCGCATTTTTCTGTGTCATTGGTCTACATTTGCACGAATTATCGGTACGCTCTCTAATAGTGTGTAGTGTGTGTGTGTGTACAGTGTACACCCAATGAACCAAAGGAGTTCCCCCTCGATTAATTTTGCCTGGGAAGTCGTAATTTCCGCATTTGGTTAGCTGTGGTGTATTAATACCTTGCTTCCCTTTGTCGTCCTCCTTTGCAGAGACAATGACGATTGTCTGACCCACGTTCCCTTTGCTCTGTATTATTATTCCCTCGTCCACCAGTGTAACTCTACCGCAATGCCCGACATCGCAGCCCCATCGCCTCGCCGTGCCCGTCCATCCAACTTGTTGCCACGATCAAGCTTCGTGAGCCCATCTCCCCTTCAAACCCTCGTGCGTCGTCTTCCCTATGATTGTCTGTTCAACTCTGGCTCCAACTCACGGCCTTCTTAGCCACTTCTTGCAGCGCGCAATTCAATTCCGCCTTCGCGTTTATCCTCACCAATTGCGCTTCAGGAGATTCCTTACATATCTCTAGTACGTGTCAAGTTCTCAAGGCTGCTCCAATCGCTAATCACCGACGACTTTAGCGCTCCAAGTCGTCTACTCCCTGTAGTGGGCCACTGAAGAGGCGGGCCACTCCCCGTCCCTCCCGTTCGACGAGAAGACGTCTCCACTTGCCCCGTATCGATTGCCCGTTTGATCCCTTCAGGCGCGCAGCTGTCTTCGATCAGCTTTCGTGGATACCGGCTCTGAACGTACCACCGTGTTTAGAACAGGATATTGCAGACCTCTCACAAATACCTCTGAAAGAGGACTTCTCGCATTCCGTACCTGCCACTGGACCGGTACGTCGAAGAAAGACGTCTATACGTTCAAATCCCATCGCCTCGACGCCTAGTAGCCCAACTGACGCTTCTGTAATGTCACTATTACCACTCCACCCGTCAGTATGTCCAACGACGCCGCCCCCACGTACTTCTTTAGATCTCAGCCGTGTTACTTTCCGGAACCTCATGCCTGTTTTCCCACATGATGCCAGTCCGGACACATCAGCCCGTGACACTCCCTGACTCCGGCTGACCCCTTTCTCATTAGCTTGCCCTGGATTTGGCACCTGCTTATAACGGACTACCTATCTCCATGCGATTCAATGCCCATTGTAAACCATCAATTTACCATCATCTTGATGACGTCAGTGTACTTGCTCCGTCAAATCTCTGCACCTATTGCTCCGCCGATATCATTTTTGTATTGCCATGGCACGCCTGTCTGATTTGGATTGCTATTTATTCCCCCCCATCAGACATGGGATCGTCGTTCGCAGCCCTACCTCTTTTTTTGTCGATCTTAGTATGCCTATGTCAGCAGCATCATTGTTACCATGCTTTTTTGGACTGAAACTTCGCGTTTATGCCAGCAGTACCGTATCTCTTATTGTAACGACACTGCGAATTGTGGTGTCTGTCTGTAGCCACCGCCTTTCCCAGGCCAAGGAAGCAATGTGCATCGGAAGCCCCCCTGAGTACTGTCAGTCATGTCCAGTCATGGTTTGGGACCAGACGACACGCCCTAATCAGTAGGCAGTGCCAAGCCTAATCATGAAATGTGTTCATGGTCCTCTCGACCCTGCGTAGAGCGCTAGCTCGCGTTCACACAGTCACCTAGTGAGACCTTCAGCAGAGTGGACGCCGATCAGTTTGGAATTGTCAGGAAAGCCAGTCATTCCGACTTATCGGTGCCGAGTACGCTAACACAGCACACTCTACTAGATGGGCGCTATTAGCGTTCACACATGAAGGTCAAGACGCAGAACGATACGAGAAATCGACTTCTCAACCTTATCAGTACTCGGTAAGCGGTCAAACACTAACTGGGCTGATGTGTTTCAGTGCTCAGTCTTTAACGAGTCAAGCAATAGCACTGGCACTTGCCGACGAAAACAGTAGAAGCGTATGTTGTAATTTGACGGGGCCAACGCTGATATAATAGTTCTGTTCCCCCCGCGTTATGAACTCTGTACGTCGCAGATCATCATTTTTATAAACTTGTTGTTCCTCTTCAGCCATGGCATCCACCGCCGACGCCTCCTCAGTCCTCATCGTCCTTCCTGCAGACACAGACTTGCCGTACCTCAAACGGTGGATAGTTGGGGAGTCACCTTTATCAACTTAGCCAGCCGTAACCACGGCACTTGCGTTGCGCCTTTCCATATCATTTGGCATCCAGGGACTCATGAGGAATGGATTGCCTCGCAAGTTGATTACTCTCTTCCGCTATTACAAGTGCATTCCTCGCCATCGGAAGCTTTCTACTTCTCGTTTTGAATGGCGGAGGAACCGCATCACTGTATTTGACATCCGGCTTCTATAATGCAATCAGTACAGAGTCGTTCTGGACATCAGAAGGTGCAGAGCTTGTCGTCTCCTCCTGCGAAGAGTTTTGTTTCTTTGCAGAAACTCAAGTTTTATTACATGGGCAGTTACTACTTCAAGTACTGAAGAAGAAACTACTTGTGAGTGTTACTTCTTACTGTGAGGCGGCGTGTCAAAGCAGGCTCTTCTTCCACCATTCTACACTTAAGCTTCGTGCAATTAAACGCTCAAACGAGTGGTGTAAGTATATCTTATCTCCCGAAGTCGCCCCCACCGAGTTTTGTGCGGTCATGGGTTGTAATTTCAACATGTTTATTCATATGTGTGAGTATGGCCGTTTCGACACCTTCCACCTTATTTACAAGGGTGCAGACTAATATTGTTATGCAACTCCTGGAGGCGCCAAAATTTGGGTACGTCTAATGCTCCCTTCGATCTAGATTTCCTGTATGATGCCGGAAAACGGTGGGAAAGACATCTCACAATGATGCAAATCGCCCAACTTGTCTCCGGTCTATTTATCTTTTATTTTGGCCGTAAGTGAGCGTCGTAGCCCTTCTCCCACCAGTGCTCACATGGTCAAGTCTATTAACGCTTTGCCCCATTCCCGTTGGACTTGGCTACCTCACATCGGTGATTGTACTGGGACAGGCAGTTGCATTGTTTAGATGCGGCTTCCTCTCCAGTTATCTCTCATCCACTACAGGAAGCCTGCAGACGCAAAGATGGCTACTGCAAACCAAAACGGTTTGCACGGTGGCCAGAGAAATAGGTTTGGGAACTGGTAAGCCTGTTTTTCTAGCTCGTAAACCATCGTCGGAAAGGATCAAGCATGACCGGTGGGGTATCCTCTCCGAAGTGACATTGCATCGTGAATTACTTATCCAATGCTTTGAGTTACCATAATACTAACGCATGATGGATCCGGGAAAATCACCCTGTGATTCGGGCCTGTAATATGTGTAGTTCATCTCATTGGTTTACCATGACATTGCCATGCTCTTCTGATTTGTCACTATTAGTTCTCTTGGTGTATACCTTAGAATGATCACGTGATGTTGCTACTATACAGTTTTATCCCACGCATCTCTGACCTTCGCTCGGCAAGTACCCTCGACAGCCTCTCAGATCTCAGCTTTCGCAATGGAAAACGATCAGGTGTGTGTGCACGCACCGGACCATCCAGCGATATATAGCTGATATGTCTTCTTCAGGGTGTTCTCGTTGATCTTTATGTCCCCCGCAAATGCGCGGCTACCAGTAGGTCGAAGCCATCGGCTCAATGACATTCGTGACCTGTTTTACAGGTCGCCTCATAACCGCCAAGGACCATGCATCGGTACAAATTAACATCGCCGACGTTGACGCCGATGGCCGTGCACTTCCCACTTACACGGCATTCGCGCTTTGTGGCCAGGTGCGCTCGCAGGGAGAGTCCGATGACTCCCTAAACCGGTTAGCAACCAAGGCTGGTTGTAAGTGCTGCTTTTTTGCCCCGTACTGGGCTGGCATCAGCTCTGACAGGTTTGTTGTATTCTTTGTGCAGTGCTTCGGAATGTGTGGTCAGCCCAAAAATAAGACAGCGTGTATCATGTTGTTACCTTCACCTTTTTTATCATGACCACCATACAATTGTATACTATCCGCGTGTGACACCGCAAGTCCACATCGACCCGCAGTCTGTCTCCGTTGCTTTACTTGTGATGAATATTGGGTGCCACGACTGCGGTAGAAAGTGCTCGATGTCACGTGTACTCCTGAGATGTGACTAGCTGTCAGCGTGAGGGGCAGTGAGGAGCATCGGACTATTAGATAGACACTACGACTGCAGCTCAGCACTTCACTCGGTGAGTACTAATTGGGTTCAGGACCACAGCCGCAGCAAGGATTCTTCAGGGATAGACAGTCCCTATGCCTGGCACCCGGTCTCAGCGTTCTTCGCTGTCCGACGGTTCCTTGTCCACACTCTCCGTATGTAGTTTCTCGCCGTTCGGTTGTACCAACTAACCCCTTCGGTGCAGTCAGATTCCATGGTCGAAATAAAGCATGCACAGGCACGGGCCTGTAACGATAGTGATCAGCTATCAGTCTCGGCCGTCGAGGAAAGCAAGTATAGATTGCTATATAGCAAGTCTAAAGTGTACGTCTATCCCACGGCCCACGCAAGAGACCACATCCCGGGCTTCGTAGCTCTCGTCAAGCGGGTACGTGGAGTGCTGCACGTTTGGATTTTCATCGCTTATCATTGCCCCTAGGAGGCGGTCAATCCACTATATCTACTCGCTTGGATTCCGGAAAGCTTGCTCTGCGAGAAGGGCACAGGGGAGTGGGATAAGTTTGTGAAGATCGAGGAGAGGACGAACCTGGACGATGAGGACGAAGGTCAGCGAACTACGTAGTCCTCTCACCCGCAGTGTTGACTTGCGGACTATAGATGCAGTCTTGATCGATCTCCCTGCGCCAAGGCCCGAATCTTATGCGTTCTCCGTGCCATTGACATCTATATATTCGCTGTTGGTTCACCCTCCAGCACTGTCGTTGTGGCGTATGTTTATATCTCGACTTACGTTCTTTTGACGCTAACCCCGCGCAGATGGAACCATTGGCATCAATCTCATTAATAGTTCTACTCTGCCAACACTGCATTTCCATGATGACGAGTCACTGTCGATGACATTCCCGTCGCGACGCAGCAAGAGAGGAACTTCAAGTTCATACCCTCCTACGCCGACCGGCTCAAATCTTCGTCTGCCCATATCGTGGGGAGGAGAGGACCTTTTGTCACGACTCAAATGTTATGCTCACATCCTTCGATCTACCCTCGAGCCATCTCTGTACCTCGTGGACCCTTCCAAGGCTGATATAGAAACGCATACGACACAGATCTTTGATGACGATGCTATCGATGACATACTAGCCCGGTCTTCTTATGCTAATTCTCATTCTCCAGTTCCAGCGCATCGCCGCCCACGTCCTCTTTCCTCTTCAGCGACAAGCACGCCTAACCCATACTCGGGTCGATCGTCCGTGCTACATCGTTCGCTCTATCCGCCTTCAGTATCGACAACGCAGAACGCGTCACAAGCAAGGATGGCCCTCCTCCAGTCGTTCTCAAATATCACTCGTGCCACGCGGCATGCTGCTCAGAACATCCTTTCTCATCCGTATGCAAAGCCAATCCTACCTCGCCTACCGGATCCAGTCAAGTCCTTTGTCAACGTCAATGGTGAATGCCAGTGGGGCAGCTGGGTGGAGAAGGGTGGGGTAGGGGAGTTCGAGAGCGCCCGGGTTTACCTCGCTCGGTGGGCGCGAATAGTTGCCGAAGAAGGAGACCGAGCACGCCGAAGAGAAGCGCAGGCCCTCTCAGCCTCTTCGGGCGATTTGGAAGAGGAGACGTCGTCGCTGGGTGTATTCGAGTTACTGCAGTCAACTATCAACTTACCGGAACCGAAGACTTCGAGGGAACCTCGGAACCCTGTAGATGAAGGGACGTGGGAGAAGTGGTTTGACACGGACGGTAGACCGAAGGTGAGAATAGAAGAGATGCAAAGAGAGGTGTTCAGGAGGGGCATAGCCCCTGCAGAATCGCTGAGGAAGAGGATTTGGCCATTCCTTCTCGGAGTACATGCATGGGATGCTGACGACAAAGAGCGCGCCGTAAGTTGGGAGGCAAAGAGGTTCGTCAACTGTCGTCATGTAATGTCACCGTATTAACAGGCCGTGGCAGACAACGTTACCACAAGATTAAAAGCGAGTGGTGCGGCGTCCCCGAAGTGTTTGATCGCCCAGACATACTTGAAGAACGACATCGCATAGATGTAGACTGCCGTCGTACAGACCGCACTACACCCACTTTTCTGCACATCTTACACAGACACTTCGAGCGACGAGGCCCATCAAACCCATCAGGGCATTTTTACTATTTCACCACAGACCGACATCGGGGCGCAGTCGCCGAGCAACGAGCACATCGACAAAATGGCTGGCATTTTATTGACATATAATTTTTATGACAAAGATCTCGGTGAGTTACGCAGATCGGTTCACACCAGTGCATGCTTTCTGACGTGGTGGGGTCATTAGGATATGTACAGGGCATGTCGGATCTTTGTGCCCCTCTGTATGTGGTCATGGACACGGAAGAGGAACTGACGTTTTGGTGCTTCGTAGAAGTGATGAACCGCATGGTGCGTACCTTCGTTGAATCAGTGAAGCTGCATCCCTTACTACTTTCGACGTAGGGCCAGAACTTTCTTCGTGACCAGAGCGGCATGAAGAAGCAACTGTTAACGTTACAAGAACTTATCAGTGTCACGGATCCTGAACTTTACCGACATTTCGGTATGCTTCTTTTCTTCCGTCTTCTTAGCGTTCATGACACACTCCACAACAGAGAAAGCCGACGCGTTGAACCTATTCTTTTGCTTCCGGTGAGTCAAGTGACTGGCATATGGATTTCCGTCGCTGATGCCTATGTAGCTGGGTGCTTATCGCATTCAAACGTGAATTTGCATTCAGCGATGTTCTTCGACTTTGGGAAGTTCTTTGGACTGACTATTATAGCAACAACTTCGTTCTGTTTGTTGCACTGGCTGTCCTGGAGTCTCACCGCGACATGATCCTGCGGTATTTGACAGAGGTATGTCACCAACGGTCCGTCCTATAAGTGTTCTAACCCCCAGCTGTTCAGTTTGACGAGATATTGAAAGTGAGCGCCAATTTTCTGACCATCACGAGTTCCAACTGATAATTACTATTACTCAGTATTGCAACGAGCTCAGCATGACCATCGAGCTGGATTCAACCCTCGCGCAGGCCGAGGTACTATTCCTTTCCTACGCACAACTTGTTGCCGATATCGACCGGCGTCGGGCGGAAGATGACAGCGAATTTTCTTCACCCAACACCCTCCGTCAGCGCCGAAGCTCGACGCCCAACTCTAGCGGAGCAGCGCCGAGAGCCAGAGTAGTGCTGCCGACGCTGAGTGAGAATCTGAGGGAGTTGCTGAGAGCTGGACGATAATAATGCATGATGGACTTTCAAGCTTTGAAGGATACTCTCCACAAGACTTCTTTTTTCTTTCTTTCTGTACTTGATAGCATGTGCTTACACGTAGCTGCACATTATTGTATCATACCACTATCGCAAAGACAAGTAAGCCGGTGCTTGCCTTAGGCGTTTTACATAACGCTGGGACGCACCAAACGTCATTCAATTCTAACGGCAAATGAATATATAATCGCTGGCTGAATGGGAGGCAACAAGCGTTCAATCGCTCTGGTGGTACCACGATGTCGAATCTGACGGTGCTGAGCTCCTACGCGCGAATGACGAAACCCGAAAACCTTCCACCCGCCATCCTATTCAACTGTTCTGAGACGTGTCTGACAATCTACGACGCGTTTCCAAAGGCGATCTTTCATTTCCTGGTGCTCCCTCGCATTAGACCACCATTGAGTGTGTCTAACCTCACCGACCTCCGGTCCCTACTCAAATGTGAACGGAAGACCGCGAGAGCCATCCTGCAGGACCTGAGTGATGAGGCGGACGGTGTCAAAAAGATGATCCGGGAAGAGATGCTGAGTCGGTACGGCTTCCAATGGCGGATCTGGGTGGGGTTTCATCCGGCCCCTAGCATGGAGTAAGTCACTGTTGTCGTTTATCCACCGATTCTTGCCGACCGCCTGATGTTACGTGGAGGCACTTGCACCTCCATGTTATATCCAGTGACCTGTGTTCACCGAAGCTTAAGACTAAGAAGCATTACAACTCGTTCCATCCGAAGCTTGGATTTTTCCTGCACATGAGCGATGTGTTGTCGTGGTTTGACGCCGACCCGTCATATTTTGAGATGGTGCGTCAAGCTCGGGCTGGTCCGCGCGTCTGTCAGCCACTCAGCGCGCTGTTTTTCCATAAAGATGTCCAAACTCAAAAAGAACGATTATGAGCCGCTGCTCAAAGAGGACCTCACTTGTTACAAATGCGGGAGGGCTGCGAGGAACATGCCAATCTTGAAGGAGCACCTTCAAGAAGAATGGGACGGCGAGAGACGTAGAGAGAAGGCCAGAATCGCGAAGAAAAGCGCAAGCTTGCAAGATCGTGAAGTTTCCGGCCAACCCAGCTCGTCTCCTTCCCAGGGACAGGCTGACGAAGAACAAAGTTCCACCACGTTGTCGGTGTGACGTTTCCAGCAAACCTTGAGGTGGCGCGGTGCATATACAGATCCGGTCCTGTAGGCATACCTTTTCTCTGATAACACGGTGCTGTCACTGTCAGTACTCCACATATGTTGTCTTCATACACCCCCCATAGCCTCGAAGCCGTGGAATCCCTTCACCTTGCCAGTAGTACCTGGCAACGTTATCTGCTATGTGTAACTTACAAGGGCATTCGTTGTGACCCCTTTTAATACACCCCCATGACTTCGAAGATCTGGCAATGTTCCCTGATATGTATGAATCACAAGGGGCTTTGGTGGTGTCCAGGCCTGGCTACTGATGGGGACGTCATCTGTGTACAAGATGCATCGCAGACGGAAATGACTTGAGTCCCCACGCGTTTGATCGTATCTCAGCTAAATTCGCGGTACCTCGTAATGACACTATTGGTGGTTAGTCAACTGATGGCCTGCGTTGCATATCTTTCTTGGCGAACCAGGCCTTCATCAGTGCCAGCCACTGTCTCGCGATCCTTAGTAGTTGCCAGTTTGGACCTTCCGACTGGAGGGCTCGGCTGGATCTACCAGGGTCGAGATGACGGCCATGTTCCCCCAAGCGTGTTGGGTCCAACTATAACCTCCGAACTTTGGAGACTATCTAGATTTGTATTGCTGATATCCAGTGTTCGAGTGCTAAGCCCAAAACTCCTTCAAGCAGATTACCAAGGGTTCAATTACAAAGCACGGGGGAATCGAGTGGCTGTCTATCTACATGTCTATTTCGGTGTAGCAACATTGAGCAGTAAGATTCTCTGCTGTTCCTGGAATACCTTCGGAGTGATTAGGTTTCGTTCTCCTCTTCGGCGAGCACATCTTCGACCACTGAAGTGGCTGACCTTCTAGCTAGCGTCGTAGCGCGTGAACGCTCACTAGCCTCGCGAATAGCCCACGTGAACTCGTAAGTCCTACAAGCGTCTGCGCGGGGTGTGAAACGCCGAAAATCGCACGCAAGCAGTAAGAGGACGGTACCTTCATAGGTACTCAGAATCTGAGCGGCCTCCGGATCCTCCTCGATGTCCTCGATAATATCAATCCAGTTGGAAATCTGAAGAATGGCTTAGCTCCGAACCCCGTGAGGGGAAATAGGCTTACCTCGGAGAAGAAAGGGTCATCATCAGGAAAAGTGTACATTTGCTCGTAGTCATCGCCGGGTTTGCGGACGTAAAGAACGGGTTGGACATAGGGATTGACAAGCCTAAGGTACCACTAAGTGACCCGTTCCGCGGAACAAGGAAGAGTACCGACTTCAGGGAATATCCATCGGCGTGGACTTCCAACTCGCAGCTGTAATTGTGACCCTGTAGTGTTGCGACGTGTGTCAAGCTTCCTACCGCTCCGGAGTCATATTTCCTGAGAAAATGCCATGTTTAGTATGAGGCGATTCCCAGTTTGACAGCAGTCACACCAAGTAGCAGCAGTGACGCGGGGAATCCGGTTTTCGGGAGCGATCTTGTTCTCATCTATGCGCAACTTGGAAAGGTGGCCGGCTTCTTCATCCCACTCGAGCGAGTGGGCAGTGACACTGGAGATGTCAACTTCACCACCGAAGTAACGAGAAAGGTCACAAAAGTGGGTTCCCTGTTCAATGATGGGACCAGCACTAAGTAACATGTAGTCAGATGATCGCAGGAGCGCCAGCACCGCGTTTACCTCCTCGACTTATCCCACCAGTCAGGCTTGGTAATAGCCTCGTACGCAGCAGCATAGCGGGCAATTGTAGCCATGACGACGAGATCATTTTCTTGGATGATCTGTTTCATTCGTTGAACAGCCTTAAGGTACCGGAGCATATACCTGCGGGGGAGGGGGAGCGGTTGATCAAGTAGAGGGGAATACTCGTATAACGATGATGCTCACCCAACGGAGCAGATAGAGTTGCTGTCGGAGATATGCCTGGCGATCTCGAATGCTTCATCGATCTCACTCTTAGGACCTGTTGCGACGGGCTTTTCGACAAACATGGCTACGCCCGGGAAATGTTTCAAGACCTGCATTTCAACGTCACGGCCGGGTTGCAGGGTACCGCGGAACATGGGGGGGCTGCCGACGACGACGGCGCGGGGACGCTCCTTGGGGGACATGTTCTTGACGAAATCATCTAGGGTCTTGAAGACGCGGGTATTCTGGTATGCGGACACGACGAAGGAGTCGCATTTCTTCTTAAGAACTGCTTTTGCACGTTCGGTAGCTGGATCAATGATAGCGACGACTTTGAGGCGCAAGCCGAGCTTACTAAGGGAAAAATGAATACATATGGGGGATGAGAGAGTGTAGAGCTCACTGTTCGAAGCGGAAGGAGTGGTTCCACGGACCCTCGTCTGAACCTGGAGGGTGTGAGGCGGGGGATTAAGGTGCGGAGACGGTGGATGGAGAGCGGGCACACCAAACATAATGTTCCCAGCGCCGATGAAGACGACATTGAAGACGTCGGTGCCGCCGACGTGAGTAGTTCTGATGGCAAGAATAAGTAGGCGTTTTGCTGGAATAGGAAGATACCGACTTGTCCATCCGGACCAGCCTGGATGGATCGATGGAGGGTCTCCTGGAGGAGAAGCCGGCAGACGAGTAGCCGGAACCACGTCTGTCTGTCATGCGAAGCTCTGAACCCCTTCTGGAGGGGGGAGCCTTGGTGGAGGTCATCTCGAGAGACGACGACAGCTTGCGATTGACTGACATGGCGGCGGGGGGTGTGGGTCAGAGAGTCAGGGATTGACCTCGCTGCTGTTATCGGCTTTTTATGGGTGTGGAGACCACGCTAACTAACTAGTGAAAAGTACTGACGTGTTGTTCCGACGCGGGCGACCGACTCCACGCTTCCCTGAAACCTTACTTACATAAAAGAAAACAGCAGTCATTTAGACCGGAACTCGATTGACACAGCGCGGCAACGGTAAACAAATAAATCATCATCACGGAAGAAAGTGCGGTTGGGTATCATACTTGTTCGGGGAAGAAGAAGAAGAAAAAAAAGAGAGTGCATCGAGCGAGTCAACGAGGGATCGCAGAGAGAGGTTCAGCTGGTTGTTGCTTTCTTTCGTCCAATTCCCGACGCTTGCGCTCGGCGGCCTCTAGTCTCGCGGTCATCGCTCTCAGCTCCTCTTTCAACTTCTCGTTCTCCTGTGTTAGTTTAAGGACGTTACTTGCCCTCTTGTGCACGTTCTCGACGCTGCGAGGTTCGGTGACCACTCGTCCCCCTCATAAAAAGCGACTGATCTGACTCGATCGCACTTACCGCGAGTCAGGGCCATTGGAATGGTCCAATATGGAATCGAACGAGAATGTGAGATCGAGATTTGCTGTGGGTATCTCTGGCAGGGACGGAGATGGAGGGCGAGATGTCGATTCAGGCAACGTGGACAGGATTCCGTCTGAATGCAGCCTATAAACGCGGGTTTGGGTGAGTCGCCATGATGGACATATAGGAGGAGAGTCCAAGCGCACATTGAACTCGCGCTCTTCGCGCTGGCCATGAGCACAGAAAAATTTATAAAAAAAAAAGAGAGTTGTTGAACGTTTTTTGGGTGGTGAAAACGGCTTAAAAAACGAAATGTCTCAATAAGGAAACCATTTCCCACGAGTGTATGCCGCGATCGGTTATTTAGCATTTCTAACGAAGCCAGTGACTCCTTTTTCACTCCCCCACTCATCGACTCAAGTCGCCCACCCCCGCCCGTCCGTCGACGTTGCCGTCTTTTCTTGGTCGTCGTTTTGGACGACAATGAGCAACTTGGACACGCAGGCTGACGCTGGCGTGACCGATATTCTCACAACCAGCCCACTTTCGCACTCCTCCACTTCCCCACACGATGACGCTGACGTCCATGACCTCAACATTCACGTCCCCCACTTCCCATCCCCCATGGGCACGAACATCCCTGTATCGACTAGTTGCCAGCAAAACCTGTATTATAGCTCATTCGATAGCACCACCTTCCCTGACACTCTCAACTCGTATCCTTATCCACTCCAGGACGGTCACCTAGACCTCAATTGTATCTTGGTGCCCGAAATACAAACAACTTCGTTTATTCACGACAGCCCCCATTTAATGCCAAAACAATATCAGACCACCCACGACATATCCACCGCTCGCACTTCTTCCGACCATGACTCCCAGTACCAGTCCTCTCCCTCGTCTTCGTCCTCTCTCAGCTACCTCTCTCCCCTCCCAGACATTTCCTGTCCTTCCACCGCCGTCACCATGCGATTTGCCATGCCCCATTCACCCCAAAAATTATCCGGGCATGCTCATACCATGCTCCCCCCCATCGTACAGTCAAATCCCGCAGACGTAGCCAAGACAGAAAGTGACGTGAGTCCCTATATGCACCATCCTACGCTCGCTTCTCTAATTCGCCTGCAGAACCGTGCCGCTAACAAACGTTTAAACGCCGGAGCGTCCTCGCAAGTGGATCCATATGCCGCTGCGTTTTTGCGGGATCAACTTGGCGAAGCAAAGTGGAATACCTTTTCCGCCCGTCTGTTCGAACGGCGTCTTGGCCCCATCAAGTCGAAAATGCGGGTCAGAGGCAAGGGCCAAAATGACGAGTCCAACTCCGCTCCGGGTGCGACGGCCATTGACTTTCTCGTAAAGGTCGAGGTCGTCAAAGAAGTCTTGCGAACGTATGTCCCGTACGTGTCCACTCAACATTCCCACCCCTCGCATCAGCCCGTCTTTGCAAATTCGGATCTTACTTATCTTACGATTACGCAGACACCCGTACAATCCCCTCAAGTCTTTGTCCCACCCCTTCTCTGGTTCTCCATCCGGTGCCGTCATTCTTACACGCTCTACCATTCTCGTGCTCTCCGGCTGGTCCAACACCCAATTTTCTTATTGGGCCCGTCGGTCAGAAGGCATTTCTGTTCTTGCAGCTCATGACGACCGCCTCCGTGCAGTCGCCATAGCCCTAGACAGACGGCTCAAAGAAGGTGGGGTACTCGTCGATGCCGTGGAAGACGGTGAAACGTACGGAAAGTACAGTGATGGGGGTCCCAGCGTCACCGGTAAAGGCCTCGATATTATCATCGAGCAAGTCAAAAAGCGCACTGGTCTTAGCCCGTTTCTTCGCGGCAAACACTCGAGTCTGGACCCATTTGGTTCTACAAACAGCGATAAAGACACCGGCCCTGGACCCCCTCAAGAAGTCCCCACCGCACCGGTATATATGCCTACCTTCCAAGCGATGCAATATTCGCATTCTCCTGCAATCACTGCTCCGGATTCGGCTTCTGCCCGACGGCCGAAAAAAAAGAGAAGGATAAGCTTGGCAGATTCTGTTTCATCATATGCTAGTTCAGGTGTTCTGGGATCGGAGAGATCCGACTTTGGCGAAGGCATTATCAATCGGTCCAGTCTGATGTTTTCAGAAAACCGTTTGACACCAGATCAGGAGAGTGTGTCATCCTCAGACATGCAGCCTATCTCACCGCCCTCTTCGATTGCTCTGCCGCAGCTTCTTGCTCGCCCGCGTGGCATGGGTGTAGGTGAGGGGGGCTTGGGCCCTTACGAGCTCTCCTCTCACGGATCTATGATTGGACACGCAGCAGATGATGCACGTCCGGAATATTTTCCTGTTTCCAATTCTCGGTCGGACTTTGACATTTCCGACACTGAAAGCGCTCCCAGGAAGCGATTTTGTGGGATTCCGGATAGGAGTCTTGGAAAGAGGCCGAGGTTAAGCGCTTAACCATCTTTCGTCCTGTCTACAGCAGCCTTGTCTTCATGCAATCTTGTACTCCGTTCAGGAACATTTGTTTCGTCGTCGACGTCGTGCCCACGTCCCATGTTCATGGATAATTCTTGTCCGTCCTCGTCTTGTTGTTTCTATGCATCACTCCATCGCTGCTCTGCCTTCGTATGCCCTTACAGTGTGTTTAATTGTACCAGTACCAATGCACTCCTCACTCTGCTACTCAGTACATTTACTCGTTACCATCCTGACTACTCTACGTTTGCATTCCAGTTTCTTGTTGACCTGTACTGCTTGTAATTCTTGTGTGTAGTTTTAGATCATAGCCCCGCCTTGTATGAATGAAATCACTTCGATTATGTGATAAGGGCCTGGCAGCAGGCAGTGATCAAGCTGTGTTTGTCTTGAGATGACGGCAGAACACATGTTCTCGTTGGGCCACCTTATCGTTGGCTTCACTGCCTTGTTTTTCGTTCTCGCGGGTTATGCGGTGCTCGCAAGCGCGTTCGTCCCATCGACAGGGATCTACGTACGTCTAGTAATGTAGGTATACCGCACTTTTATTGACGTACAGATTTTCGCCAGCTGCTCGACATCCTAGCGCAGGACACGCACTACAAGTACTTTGCCCTGCTTCTTATACCAACCAGTTCATACTTTGTTATCGCGAACTGGGTGGGTTGGCAGTACTACCAGAACTCGTGACAACGAGCTTGCCGGCCTCAAACGCTAGTTAAGGCCTTCTCCGGCCGGCTGGGGAAAATGTTGCTTTCGCGCGTCAATAATGAATAATCTACTTCACGGGCTTGCAAAGCCGTGTGTAACCAGTTGCCAGCAGGACTTTCCGAAGTATCAATCCGCAACTCCTGCATGTATGAATGCATGTAGGGACGAAGGAAATATTAGTGGGTCATGGCATAGGTGCTTACCCCAAGGGCATACAATACAAATCGAGGAAACAACATAGCAAGCTCAAGTTACCCTGTGTAAGTAGAAATAAATATGATAGCAAGCGAAGTCCTTGCACATCTGACGCGTTGTCAACAACGGCAAGTGGTATAGAATATAATACCCTCAGGGTGGCACAGGGGATCGAGATCGTTCAGTAGGTGGTCGGGACCTCATGCGAACCTGTCTTAGTTCCTGCCACAACCGGCTTCGTTCTGGTTCTTCCTGGTTCGCCGGGACTGTAGACCTCGTTGGACTGGAGCCCCTTGCATACGACGTAGTTGACCGCGCAGGACTAGGGTTGCGTATCACACCAAATTTCGGCCTAGGTTGCAGGAGGTCTTCTGTTGCTGGGACCGAGGACATAGACCTAGCAGGACTGGAGTCCCGTACACGTCGGCTAGACAATTTTGAACGTGCACGAGGAGCAGGCTCAACGGGCGTGCGAGTCGAAAGAAGGCTTGCAATGCCAGCCCTGGGCGTGCGGGTTGCCGGACGTATAGCAGGCCGGCTTGGACCTGCGTCGGAATCGTCTGTTTCGGTATTCGCACGCAGTGTCCGGCGAGGGAATGCATTACGTGTGGCCACCGGCACCAGTGGACCAGTAACCTTCGACACCGCAGCGGACTGACCGGGAATCGCACCGGGTAGTCGAAGGTAACGAGCACGACTTTATCAAACCCTTAGTACATGGTCGAGGACCACAATATCTGTACTTACGCAATCTCTTTCAGATGAGTCCTTACTTTGTATCCTTGGTGCCATTTCTCAAACGCCCGTGCTAAGAGAAATTTAATTGGAGGACGAATTAATAGCTGTCATTACTTACACAAGACGGCCTTCGCGTGCATATCACGCGCTTTCTTTGCTTGTAGAGCTTGCGGCATGGCGGCTCGCCATATCTGCCAAGACCGCTGTTTTGATCGGAACGCGTGGAAGCGGATAGCCGGAAGGGACTGGAAGAGATCAGTAAAGCGAGGATGGCTAAGCACATCATAGTACACACTCTTGTCTTTGAGAGCCATATGCCGAAAGCGCGGAAGAGAAGATTTTTTTGACTTCGTAATGCCACTTGGTTCGCCTGATAGGGACGTCAGCATTTAGAATAGCTATCAGCAAGGTCATTCACAGTCGGTCTTAATTTTTCTTTGATGAACTTTTCTCGCCACCGATCCCAGGTAGACTGTAAACTTGCTCGAATGAATGTGAGTTCTCTCTCTCGTAAGATCGTCCGCCTCTGACGGCGAGCACGAGCAAGAGCAAGCCAGCGATGGAAAGTACGGCGCATGGTTTCTGGACAAAGGTGAACGTCAGCGGGTATCAATATGACAGGCGAACTTCCCAACCAGCTCGTTTGATATCAAGATAACTCTCCATAAGACTAAGGTCTTCAACGTGTCTTAGGCATACATTCTTCCACTTTGTGAAAGCGAACCTGGAACCCGATATCAGCACTAAAATGACAGGTGCGCGGATCATACACACGTCTTAAGAGCATGTGAATACTTCTGCTCCACTTCCAGTTCCCTCAACTTAATCTCGATGACACGATTTGTCCACTCAGCCAAGGCATCGGTGATTAGTCGCTAATTTTGGACTCAGCGGAAATTCCGTACTTGCACTGAGGACTACTCACAGCAGCAATGCGGTTGGTGACCTGTTGCTCCGCTGTGCGAAGTGAACGTATTCGATTTGCTTTCCGCATCCATACTGCAGGAAAGGATTAAGTATCCGTCAAGCATCCTCGAAATGGCAGGACAGCCGTACCACCCATGCAAACTCGTAGCTTGCGGATTTCCAATGCCCTGAGTATCTCAAGTCTTTTCTTCGCTTCCAGTTTGAATCTCCACAATTTGAGTACCCGTCGCTGGATAAAGAATCTTTCCACTATCCTGGCATGCTTCAGTAATTTGAACCTTATGCGTAGTTGTAACCGCCATATGAGGAGCGCATTAAACTGTACACGGGCTAGATGGTGCTGCATGGCAAATGTATGGCGGTTCCGATATACATTGTATGCTTGGTGCCATTTCCGAAGAGCGGATGCTGCGACATATGAATTAGATCGCATAGAAAATGCTATGGCATAATCTGGTGCGACATAAGTGAAATAGGAAAATGAATTGTAATTTCAGGACACACCGTGAAGGTGTCGGATTTGGCGCATTCGTTCTCTCCAAGTTGACCACGCGTCCTTCAGAAGACGCAAAGCCCTTACCCTCTCAAGCAGCCTACCACGTTCGCGGGCCTTCCAAACCCTTGTGACTGCTCGGATAAGGACGTTATCTTGCCTGGCTAGGTATTTGTCCGCGCGCCTCTCCATGGCCTACGGCGGAAGTGAGTGAAGGCCATTGAAGTGAGAGGACATACTTACACATATCCGATCACGGGCTGCTCTCCACGACCTTATTGACCGCTTCAATATATACACATCATGAAACGCCCGCGCCAGTTGATGGTCACGTCTGAAAAAAATCTAGTTGCGAGAACTAAGAAGAGGCAGCTACGGATTTCACTTACGTCCGTTTCTTCCAGATATCCACCACCTCTCTCTTTACTCTAAGGCCGGCGTTCGCAGTCACCATATGTGCTGCATTTCTGATTCTCAAAGCACGTCTCCACAGCTTCCACGCATGAACGATCGCACTACACGTTGGACGCTCGAGGAAGTCGGTAGCAGAAATCTCTAAGCGGTCGAGATTGGCGAGTCTCGTCTTCCAACGAAAGAAAAAACGCCTAGTCAAGCGTTCCATGAACTGCATTTCCGCCAGGCGACAACAGTGTGCATGCCACCACTTCGCCCATGCATTTTTTTGAATATTGGATTCTCTCTTCTCGCGAATGGTCTTCATTTTTGCCCGCATCTCATTTCGCCACGTTAGTTGTCTCCTTTCCTTTAGTTTCGACCTCCATATAGTCATGGCTACTCGTAAGCGGCGGACATTAGCCACGCAAGCAGCATGTTCATCTCTCTCGAGAAGTAGTGCAGTCTTGTTTTGCCACCGGTGTATAGCAGATCCGAGGATGACCTTGTCTCGGGCCTCTGCCACTTGTTCGTTCGTGGTCTAGATACCTTTGTCAGTGCACCATACGGTGAAAATGGAATCCCGCACTATTATCCACTGATAACCGAGGACCCATGTCTCCCAACTGCGTTCGAGAAGCTTGAACTCACGGAACTTATCCGCGTCTTCTTCATCTCTTGCCATTTTAATTTTCCTCCAGGCATCTTCCTCATTAATCACACTGCCTCTCCGCTCACGGGGATGAGCAGACATTTGAACCAGGGGCTCAGATTTGGGAGGTTGGATAGGAGGTGCATGAGGAAAATGATTTGGGGGTGCGACCGTTTTGCTCTTAGCCGCGGCTCGAGTGGCTGCTCGATAGGACGGTGGAGTAGCAGATGGAGATGGTAGGGTAACGTTGGTATCGTCCGACATATCATCCCATGCCGGTATCTGCCTGATCGCCTCTAAATGTCTGCTTTGGGGTCGAGGTGTAGCCTGGCGTACCAAACTAGGCGGTAGAATAGGATTAGCGATGCGGGCGGGTGGGGTACATATCAGACGAGTTAGACCTTGTGTTTGCCTGGGTCGGTCAACGCACACGTGAGTTGGGGTATCGTCCTCAGCAAACATTGACGAGCGCTCCTCCTCCGTAGTGCCAGTGCTCTCTGATTTCATGCCGATGCTGATGCGATCGAAGGGTAAAGACGTCATCCTCCTCCTCGTCGCCGCCATGGCCTACAGGAGTGGTAGAGCGTGGAAGTGGGCGTGTAGGAATTGGTAAAAGATGCCGAGCGGCAGCGGGCTGGGTGGTTGCTTTCGTTCGAGAGGCAGGTCCGCTTGTAGAAGGAGCATTTGCATATCCGTATAGTTTCTTAACATCGTCCCACTTAGCCTGCCAACTTGGGCCCCTTAGCTTGCAAAGCTCCAACAACCTTCCATAGTGAGCGGTTTCCGTTTGACTATCCAAACCACGATCGTGCAGCTCGTCATTATAAGCCTTGAGTCCTGCCAGAAAAGAGGTAGCATTCGATGATATTCTTCTAATGACTGCATCCAGAAACTCGACTTCAAGGGGGGAGAGGGCCTGAAGTTCTGATTTTGATGTTGCAGACGTCCGCGATAGATCGGAGGTGCCATGAGTAGCTGCCACCAAAGACTTGGCAGGCGAGGACGTAGTAAAGGGCCTAAAACCAAACATATACGACGCTGTCAGTGTAGATTCCCCGTGCTTATGTCGACTCGCTCATAATCTCGCGCGTTTTCTTGCGTTTCACCGTCGCGTCGCGCTCTGCATGTGGCACGTGATCACACAACGAAATACATCTTATGTAAGCTATCTACATCGTCTCGCGCACAAAGGCCAACGTTCCTAGCGACGAGGAAAGCAGCTCGAGGATCCGTGCACTTTCCTTTTTTTGTAGCTCTAACAAGTCCTCCAAATCTGACTGCAGCTCTGCATTCTCGACAAGGACGTCTCCGTGCAACCGCAAGAATACATTCTGCAACGACTGGACCCCTTCAAAGTCTCGGTGAGAAAGTAACCGCTGCTTGAGTGCACGAAGGAACTGCCGATGGTGATCGAGTGTAACCAATGATCGTAGCTCAACGTCGATGGCGGCGGGGGACAAACTCTTGATGTAATCGAACAGGTCATTTTCTGCGGGAGAACATGAACACGATCGAACAGTGACACGCAGACTAGTACTAACGTTGACCCTTGTTTTCTAGTTCGGCTAACTTCCTATGGAAGATGCTCTTGGACTTTGCCATAGCCTTGTCGAAACGTGTCTTCTTTTCAGCGGTGTCAGATTGCTTGTGGTCGATTGCGAATCGATGTTCCACCCCTGGCAGAGTGGGAAGAAAGAAAGGTGCTTGTTCAGGTTTCTTTGGTGGTTCCTTGGGTTTGTTTCGTTGCTGGATTCAAGCCATAAGTTTCAACCTATGCCTAGAGCTGCCTTTCCAACACCGACCTCAATAACCTCAAGATTCAGCAGAGTTTGCCATCGTGAACGGGGCAGCAACGTCAGCGTCACAAGGTCCCCGTCCAGCTGCGGTGGCGTAGAGAATACGTCCACAGGCTTGTCTTCCATCGTCAATGCAGTCAAGGCTTCTAAGGCTTTGAACACATTAAGCATATGCAACTCGGAAATTTTCATTCGCTTACTTTCATCCTCAATCTCTCCCTGCATTAAGGGCATGGGGACATCTGCTAAATCCTCTTCGGAGATGGATCGGAATCCAACATCCGCAAACTGGGCACGATTCGCCCTGCTGTTATCAGAACGAAGATTCACCACCAAAAGGGTCGACCTACCAAAGAAAGATGCCGACACTGTCTACATGGGCTGTCGCCAGAAAATCTGCAGTTGGCGAAAAAGCGATACTGGTGGCTATACTTGGTACGCGAAAAGCATCTATAAGGCGACAAGTGGGAATGTCAAACGTTCTTATTACGGAGTCCATCGACGTGGTTACGATCCACCGGGAATCGGGTGAAAATGCCTGAGATGCGGTCAGAACTGTAAGAAGCCATACAAAGGGATCGTCTTACAATATCTAGTATTCGGCCCTTCGATCCGCAGACGAGCTCCCTGACAACTCGCCTTGTTTCGATGTCAATGACACGAACTGTCATATCGCAAGTCACAGCTAAAAGCCCTGAATTGCGGTGTAAGTGTATTGACGAGACCGGCGTAGATAGTGTTAGGGTATGCTGCAACTTCGCCGTGTGAAAGTCAAAGAACTGGAATCTAAGAGTCAGCTACATCACCGGTCTGGCAGTTTAAGAAAATGGCGTACATTGACCGTCCCGTCCTGTGTACTTGCAATGACGACACGGTTCAAAGAGTCCGTAGCTAAGCCCGTAATAGCGCGATCGCCTATTTTTGTTTCCACTTTCGCACCTGGTGTTCCGGTTGCAGTATGTGGACATGGCCCAAGTTTGAAAACTTTTCGTTTAATGCCAGATTGCATATTCCACATTTGAATTTCGCCTGTCGACGAGCCTGCAATGCCAAAGTTGCCACATGCCGTAACGCAAACACACTGCGATACCTGTCTGTTATCCGTAGCACACTTAGGTATGATTAGCATGACATACCTTCACAGTGCCTGTTCGTGCGTTACGTTTAGAGCTCCCAGCATAATTCCACGTATGCTCTCCGAGGCGCTTGTTGAGAACGCTCCAAGAGCGCACCAAAGGCTCGTCCACGTGTGCTGTAAGTACGTCATCCCAGTCTTTTGACCTCGTTGTCGAGAACGAGATAGAAGTGACTGGCGGAAACTTCAGAGAGGAGAGGGATTTCGACAAGACGGTGGCCTTGCGGGCAAGAGAACCTTGTTACAGAGGAATGTAGGCATTTTCCATGAAAAAAAAGGGCTGACTCTCTACCTTGAGATAATTCAAAGGATCGGGAGTCACGGACAACGGAAGTGTAGCGGAGACTCCGATCAGCCGAAGCGGTCAACAATTGCTTGCCATCTTCGCCGTAATACCGAATAAGGTGAGGCGGAGCGTGATGTCCTGCCCGGAACTTGAGCAATCTCGGAGCAGCTGTTGGAGAGTCAAACAGCCATTGCTGTCCCTGGTAAGTAACCAAAAAAAATGGAGAAGAAAAAAGAGTTCCACCAACCTTGACGCTGTTATCTTCTCCAGAAGTTATTAGTACCGGCTGACCTGGAACCCATTCCAAGCTTGTGATACCGCCATCGTGCGCGCCTCGGACAAGATGAAGAAGGCGACCTCCAGAATTTAAGTCCCAAAGTGCCAAGTGACCCAATGATGATACAGAAGCCAGGACTGGGTATCCATCTGAAATTTATCGTCAGTACTCATACGTCAGAGCTCTTTGCCAACTAACCACTTCGAAAAGAGAGGGCTCTGACGCCACCACCTTCCATGTACATCCTCATGAGCCTCTCATCAGCGCGTATATCGTACACGGAGATTTCTCCAGACATAAACCCCACGCCGACTACATCAATTGCAGGTGACTGTGCCAGAGCTACGACGGGATTCGAAAGAGGACTAGAACTGGCTAGTGTGAGTAATTTTGAGGTAGAAATCGTGTGTATACAAGTCCTGCGCCGAGAAGAGAAGGTAAGTCTGCTACATCGTAAGGGCAATTAACGTACTGTGTGCGTATATTCCATAATTGCATGTGCCCTTCTCGGCTTGCTACCAGCACTTTGTTCAGATAAGTCGCTGGATGTAACATCCGAGCAGCGGTGAAACCGATTTCAAAATGGATGTTAGCAAAAAGTGATGGCCCTGCAAGCTGTCACTAAAGAGTTATTTCTATCGCTATGATTGCTGACCATCGCTGGAAACATCCCAGATTAACATTCGTGTTCCGTCTTCTGTGAGAGTAAGAAGGTGTGATCCAAACAAAATGAGGGAAGATAAAGTGGTGCCGAGGGGGTTTGTCACCCTCAAGACCTTTACGCCTCATGAGAAACGTGAGCAACAATTCAATAGATACACCAACTTCTTTCCCTCTAAGATACTTGACAGCATGGATGCCTGATGCACACCAAACTGAGTCACCGTCCATGGCTATGCAAGATATAGGATCCTCAACCTCCGAGCCTATTAGCTCTGTTACATGAAGTGGTCAAATGGCCAGGGAAGGTAGACTCGCCAACAAATAAGAGCGTCATCTTCCCGCCTTCCCACAATGCCCATGACTTCCCCAGGCAAGTCAGAATATGAATGCGTGGGCCGTCCGTGGCTCCCTTATGGGAACGGGTTTGTACGCAGAATGGGACGTGATTCGTTATGAGCCCGAGTGCGCGGAAAGGCGCGAACAAACGCGGTTCCACTGTACGTTGCGTACTTTTGGTAGACTTGCGCTTCAAACTATTGCGTGTCCTTTTGCGAGGCCGATCATCGTCGAGAATTTCTGCTTCAGTCGGGGCTGCCATAGTTGGACCTTTGCTCAACAATTATCTCTCATTTTTTTTAACAGGAGGACCAAGATCACGTGATCAACAAGCGCAATCTCGACGGCTCCGTCCCCACAACATCGTGCCATTTGAACTCTGCACACAGCACCAAGTAGCTCCTGGCAATAGATCAGACATGTCGGCGCATGACAGTGCTTGGTTTTATTACCATCGATTGCTCTTCAACCCAGTTTGAGTACTTATAGGTTTTTCAGAACCTTTATCAAGTGAGTCAGCATTATGTAACTCGGTTTGGTTCTCTGTTGCCAAGTAGATGCATTTGAACTTCTGCCCTGAATTATGAACGATCATGATAGCCTCTGGTAGCCTTCAGATGGGCAACACCGCCGTCCCGAAAAAATTCACAGAGTAGTAGAACGATCTCCATATGGAGGCTGTCCTGTGGCAGGGCGCTGATTCGCCAGACACAGGTTGGGCCGCCATCACATTTCCTGTGTTCATAGCGATTTGTGGAATGACGCAGTTAATTCACTATCCGTGATATTTTCTTTCACTTTTCATTCGTTAATGGCCAAAGCCGAATCGTCAACAGTGAAGCAGATGGCCAGTGAGTTTTATCTCCCACCAGACCCAAATCCATCAAAGCTTCAACCCTGAACATAGCATGTCGACAACAGTGGAATCAATCAATCAAATCCCATGCATCGCTCTGCAATAGAGGCACAATTGTCACTGCCTCTTTGCCTAGGGCCTCAGTTCGAGAGTCTGTCCTAGATGTCATCCAAGTATAAAGGTTGGTGTGCTTTGTCCCTTGTTTCCTTAGCCTGGTTGCTCACCTCCGTTTGAACACTGTCGTTTTGCGTTCTGCACCCTGACTTTTCAATATTTAACCTATCTATCATCTTACTGTCGAACATGCGCTCTCTCAGCTTCGTTGCAATTGCCCTCTCTTCAACTCTCCTTACCACCGCGGCCTCTCTTTACTCTAAGCGTTCCGCTGCTTACCTGCAGCAGAACGGACTCGCTGCTCAAGCCTTGAATAACAAATATGCGACTTTGACCGCTAGCTCGCCTTGCAATGATGGCGACGTTGCTTGCATTAATGGCCAGTTCGCCAGCTGTTGGGACGGCTCCTACCACTTGTATAGCTGCCCGGGCGACTGGACTTGTGCTGCGATTCCTAACGAGTGGTCTGATGGTACGACCACAACCTGTGATTCCCCAGATGATATCGCGTATCGATTTTCGGTGGCTGGTGTCTCTGAGACTAAGCGATCTGTTTCTGACAGACCTGTGTTGAAGACGTGCGTAGCACTTTTTTTTCTACAGCTCATCCACTCATGTGGATATTCTACTTAGTCGCTCTACTGCTTACCTCCAACAAAATGGCCCCGCTGCCAAGGCATTGAACGAGAAATATGCTACATTGACGGCTAGCTCCTCATGCAACGACGGCGATATCGCCTGCATTAATGGCCAGTTCGCCAGTTGCTGGGGCGGCTCCTATCACTTGCACAGTTGCCCGGGTGATTGGACTTGCGCTGCTATTCCCAACGAGTGGTCCACTGGTACCACAACGACCTGCGACTCTCCAGATGATATTTCTTGGCGCTTTTCGACGGCTGGTATCTCTGAAAGCAAGTAAGCCGTCTCGAGGCCCCACAATTCCTCTCGGTGAGTTGTGCAGTGGTAGGCTTTGAACTGTTGCTTATTCTTATTTGCTCCTGATCCGTATAGGCTGCTGTAGGCTGGCCTGAGCAATTTTTTGTGGTGATCGCTGGCGATAGTGTAGCATTCCGCTTGGTCGATGATGACGTAGTTAGGATATGCCTGTGAAGCCCGTGTGATGGAACGCCGACAATACTAATGACATTTCGTTTTAACTGGCTGTGAAATCGTGCTACGTGAGAACGTTTGGCGGCGTCAGGTAAGGAAATATTAAGCCACTGAAAGTAAATGTTACAGGGTCGCGGATCCGTTGCATTTCAAGTAAATTATAACTGGTTACACTGGGCATGCTAATGGACATGATTAGTGCTCTAGCATGAAATCGTTAACGTCATCTATGAAGATCGTCGATCATCGATCATTATTCAGCGTCAATGGGGGGTCGACGGGTATCCAGGATACAGTGAGTCGGCACGAGCCTGTCGAGCCATAAGGCAAAATACGCGTCCGTTCAATGGCGATAATCGTCGCGTGCATCTTTTTCATCATTCCCTCTTTTTTCAGAGTCTGTGACTTTCACGCCACTGGTGCTGGTTCCAGCTTCTGACTGGGGCGCAACGCCTTTTTCGGCGTCTCCTGATTCTAGAACCCCACCGTGGATAGTGGTTCGTTTCAGTGTGTACGCCTTGAGGAACAGCACGGCCAAAAACCCAAATGCCGCAACAGGTGTATTAACGAGCCAGATCGTGCTGATGGATCGAGCGTACGCGTGCATGGCCTCTGCTCGAAGAGTAGGATCCTGAGAAATGAGGCCGATAAAGACGGTGAGGAGGTAGAGAGTGCGTCGACTTACGGAAATCGAAGCCACTTGCCTTATGCTGTCATTGATGTCGTTAACGGAGGTGCCTATACTCAACCCTTGAATGCCACGGAGTTTTCGGACGAGCACGCTTGAGATGATAGTTTCGCCGATGGCGATCCCAACAGCCCCACCAAGAACACTGAACCAGTAATAAGAATTGGTGTATCCCAAATCAACTTCACGCTTACCGGAGAAAAATATATGCACCCGTGCTGGTAGCCATGTCCCTCAGTGGCATAGCAGCCTGCAGGCCAACAAGGGGCGTCTGGTTCAAGGATAGAATCTTTAGCGATCCGCACCAATACATGTCCTTATTTCATACCTGGAATAAGCAACCAATCCCGATTGCGGCGACCAGTGGATATAATTCCTTCTCAGCACTAGAGGACGAAGGTCAGATATGATCACAACGGACTGCAACCACGGACTTATTAGAAGTGCTGTCCAACATGATCATAAGACCCCATCCGACAGTCATTA
Source organism: Pisolithus marmoratus (assembly GCA_024613145.1). Classification (NCBI taxonomy): domain Eukaryota; kingdom Fungi; phylum Basidiomycota; class Agaricomycetes; order Boletales; family Pisolithaceae; genus Pisolithus; species Pisolithus marmoratus. The sequence goes on from JANFAE010000009.1 coordinate 362,838, forward strand.
CCGCCCAAGCGCCCCACATTACCGGACGATAGGATCCAGTTCGGCTAACTACGAGCCCTGATAAAATGGAGAGCAATGCGCCACCAAGGGAATAGGGAATCATCCTGTAGAAAGCGATGAGACAGAGTGAGATAACATTGGAAGCAACTGACCGAATACCAGAGCCCGTAGCTGAAGCACCAAGGACTAGTGTGCAAGGTGAGGCATTGACACAGCAAGGTAGTATACTACTCATACCTTGATAATACATTGGCAAGTAGCTGTGAGAGGGTTAGCAAGTACAGGTGACAGTAGAACCAAAAGCGTACTAGGTACCTAGCCAGACGTAGATTAGATGAAGGACCACGATTTCTGAAGTGAGACGCGTACCGTTAAAAAAAACAAACGCATGCAAGAAGACAGTGATCAGGATGGCACCAGTTGTACGTGTCTGGAGAGACGGTAAGGCAAGAATTACGACTCGTGAAAGAGTCACATACTTTGAACAATCTTGGAGCGATGATCGCTGATCGTTTGGTGTATACTTCGTTGACTCCTCCAGCACCAAGCAAAACTCCGCCAACCACGAGAAGTACGATAGTCTCTGCACTTTGCCCTGAAGAAACCCAGAAAAAGATGAACTAGACATCATGCCAGTGCCACGATGACCCACATTCGGTTTCACTTGAATTGAACCCGATCAACAAACAAACGACTCCTGATACCATGAGTGCAAGTCCAAGGAAGTCAAATTCATGGACGTATTCGCGCAACGGTTTCCGCTGATGAGGATTGAGGTTCAAGAACAAGAAGAGCAAAACACCTGCGAGCCCGCCGGTAGGCCTAAACCACACTCAGATGTGTAACTCAGATGAGGTAAGGAAGCGTACAGATTGATCCAAAAGCACCTGAGGAGACGTCAACTAAAATGATCAGAATGTTTCGTCTTACTCACCAGCGCCACGATACTTTATCGGTAAAAACCTACCAAGAGACAAGTTAGATATGTTTGATGACCTTAAATTGGGAACATCGACGGACTCCACCGAGAAGTGGACCCACTACGCTATACAAGATTTCAGCCAGCCTGTGAGTGATGCTGGAGTCCAGAATTACCTTGCAACCCCCCAGGTTGCACCAATGTAACCACCATACTTCCCTCGACTTGAAAACGAATTAGAACTCGTGCACCAATTTTGACACACAAACTTACTCCTGCAAGGAGACGATATCTGAGACAGTGATCTGAACAAGCTGGATGATGCCGCCACCCCCAATACCTTGAAATGCACGGGAAATGATAAGCCATGTCATGTCCTGGGCAGCACCACACAACGCGGAACCCGCCTGGGTAAAGGGGTAAGGAAAAGTTCCCATCCGAGGAGAGTACGTACTAAGAATATCGCGATACAACCGTACAGTATCGGTTTGCGGCCTGAAAAGCGAGGTGACGATGGCTGACAGAACTCGATTGGACAACTGACCTAGCATGTCAGAGAGTTTACCATACAATGGCCCGATGGCAGCACATGCCAACATGTAGGCGCTGTTGATCGGGCGATAAGCATTGTGTAGAATCATGTCAACAACTTAGGCTACCTTCCAACCCAACTATAATTCTTTCCCCCGCCAAGATCGGCCACGATGGTGGGCAAGGCGGTAGCGACGATTGTCTAGGATATAAGGACATGACTGACACTACGGAGAGACAAGCGGCGTACCTGATCCAAGGCAGCCAAGAAGACGCTGCACATTAAACCAAAGAATACGATACCTAGGCGGTTCTTGGGTAAGATCTGTGCTTCATTTTGTTTCCATGATGCGCCAGCTTCTTTCTTGCTGACGTCGTTCGTCGCACTCTCAGTTTCGACAGCCATGTCGGTGAGTAACTATCCTTTCGTCACCGCGTAGAGATGGTAGATGCTGAGTGGGAACACAGATCCCTGCGGAACAGATTACTACAGGCGCACCTCAATATATACTGTTGAGGTGATGACAGACAGGAGGATTGCCGAAATGCCGGGCGCCGGCACCTCGTGACATCATGCATGATGACTCATCCTTGGTCCCTCCATACCAGCGGACCCAAGATGACGCCTATTAGTGATTTGTTGACCATTTGTGATATGTCCTGTGAAGGTGGACTTGCAGGGAGTCCCACGGAACAAATGGTCAGCATGGATGTGTCAGCAACACCCCTATGTTCTGGTGAATTCCATAACTGCCAACGTAAATACTTCAGTGGGCACCTGTCAGGCTCAGGAACGGACATGCGCATTCGGTGCGACGACTTCATCTTTGTCACCTTGCCCGTAGCGGGATCTTACCGTGTTCATTGCTCGGTTGATCTGTTAAAGTACTGAGTGCATGCCCGGAATCCGGGAATCCACCGTTGAACGTTTGAACGTTTGAACTCAGGTAGTTCTGACTGACAGGTGGGAAGAGCACGTGAGCATGCTCGAAACCCCCCAAACGGTGGTGCAAGGAAAACAAACCTTATCTCATCTTCCGTTCTTCGCTTTTTGACATCGTTCAGTATTCAAACCGCTTTCTTTTACTGTTCATCACTATCTCTCTAATTACGAGTAATAGCCATGGAACAGAAAGTGGGCGTTCCGACCTTCAAGCTCGTGCTCGGTATGCATATCTTGAGCCGTCGCCTGTCGTTGCGCTGAAAAACCCATCGTTCATCTGATCGATCTACTTACTTGTTGCCTTCAACCACGCGACGTCATCCGATTTTGCCTTTGCCTGCACGCGAATCGTAAATCAACGTAGTTGGCGACGGTGGCACCGGGAAGACGACCTTCGTCAAGGTAAGGGGTACAGGACCCAGACGTACTGTATGATCGCCTGCTGATCTATGCCGACTCATAGCGTCACTTGACTGGTGAATTCGAGAAAAAATACATCGGTATGGTTCCTTGCCATCATCCATATCTCATGAGGCGTTCAGCGTCCTGACATGGAACCATCAGCCACGCTTGGCGTAGAGGTTCACCCCCTCGCTTTTACAACCAACTTCGGCACGATATGCTTCAATGTTTGGGATACTGCCGGCCAGGAAAAGTTTGGAGGACTTCGTGACGGCTACTACATCCAGGGCCAGTGCGGTATCATTATGTTCGATGTCACGTCTAGAATCACGTACAAGAATGTGCCCAATTGGCACCGCGATCTCGAGCGCGTTTGCGAGAATATCCCCATCGTCCTGTGTGGAAACAAGGTCGACGTGAAGGCACGTGTGATCGAACGACCGTTAGCCTAACCGAAGTAACAAGCCCTACACAGGAGCGCAAAGTCAAGACGGGTGCTGTCACCTTCCATCGCAAAAAGAATTTGCAGTACTTTGAAATCTCTGCAAAATCCAATTACAACTTCGAAAAGCCATTCCTTTGGCTAGCAAGGAAGCTCGTCGGGTTAGTTTTCCACCGCGCGGGTTTCGGGATAGCTGGCTAACCCCATGTGGTAGCAACCCGGGTCTTGAATTCGTTGCTGCGCCGGCACTTGCTCCTGCAGAGGTCGCAATTAACCCTGATCTCATGGCACAGTACGAGCAAGAGTTAAAACAGGTATGTATTTTATTTTTAATGTCGCTTCGATCCGAGGCTAATACGTTGGGTAGGCCGAAGCCGTTCCTCTTCCCGAAGAAGATGACGACTTGTAATTCATTTCATGTTTTGATATGACCTGTGTTTTCCATAGTCTCGTTCCATACAATTCCTTTTTTGATACGAGTTCTTTCCTTGCTGCTATATCTTTTCCCTTCCCGTTGACAGCAATTCCATAAACCCAACATTTCCCTGAGCATATCCACCACGCATCAACCATTCTCGTGATAGTTTTTAACTTGTAGATGTGGCCTTGCAAGTTGTAAGGGGATTGGACCATAGAATGTGCTCGAGCCTGCGTGATCGTACATACAGAGAGCCTACACATGAAAGCCAACTTTTAATGTACAGTTTGCCGGCCTGACCCCCTACATTACAGATCTACGAACGGTATTTTCACAGTGAAGCAGGAAAGAACCGACTTCCAAGCGTGTCATGCGCAAAATTCCATTCTCTTCGTTGAGCCATTGAACGCGTGCGTTTGGGGGCCAGGAAAGGAAGCCCTGAAGGGAAGCTTGGTCACGAATCCCAAGCATAACGAAGGCGTCAATATAGGCTTCGAGAGAAGGGCTGGCCAACTGGAGGAATTGCCTGACGGGCTCTTTTCCAGACACGAGATCAGGGGCTGGTATGTGAGGTTCCGGTTGTGGCGGAGTGGCCGTTCTATCAGGTACTAACGCATCCGAGTGGGATAGAACGGGTGAAGAGAGTCGACTAGACGATTGTTTTCTTCTATAGGGGGGCGGTTGCTATGCAGAATGCATGGTGGATAGATGAGGGGAGGAAGATAGCTGGGGACTCACAGTTTTTCGAGAAGTCTTCATCCTAACCCTTAATTTCAAGTATCGGTGGAGGTATAGCATTGCAGGCCAGCTTCTTTCATATGTCCTAAGCCATGGATGGGCGTAGAGAACCTATGGGAAAGCGGTCGTGAGATTCAAATGGACAGCCGTAACGTTAGGTAACTTACGGCATTCATGACGACCTTGACCCTGTCGCCGTGCTGTTCTTGGACAGGAACACCGAGGTCGAGATGGTTCTTGGCAGCGGCACGGATGGATCCCTGAGTGGGATCAGACCATTCAATAACAGTGGGTACATGGAACGTACTTTTAGAGAGGCGTACTTTCCGATATCGATCTCGCACGCTTCGAGGAAATCATCGATGGCTGAGGTGGACCTGGCCAGCCAGGTAAATTCCTGATCGCTGGGTCGGTATCGAACGTCGCGGTTCCTGTCTGTGATGGGTGGATCTAGATGAGCCATCGGTGAGAATGAACGACAGGATGTACCCCGTGCAAGCCTGCGAGCCCTGATCAAATTTTTCAGTGTCTTACGCATCGTCGCCCCGAGGGAGGACTACTGATAATATGTATGTACCCCCCCCCCCCCCCCCCGATCGCGTATGTGGATTACGTTACCAATATGGAGTGGGGGTGAATATGCACGTGACCTGTGTGCCTTCTGTCTCTCTCTCTCTCTTTTCACTCTCAAATCAAGTGTTGCTGCAACCCACCACCATGCCTGTGAATCATCTGCCCCCCCACCCCGTCGAGCAGTCCCTCCCGCTGGACACGCAGGCAGCCAAGTACTGCTTGCGCTGCTCGTCGCCTCTCAACGCAGACGCCGTCTTCATCCTCGACGACCACGACCCAAACCTCGTCTGCAGTGCCTGTCGGGTCGGAGTCCCCTCGTCGCGTTTACAAGAGCCGACGGACATCTGCGCCGACCCACCTTCCCCGTTGGACCGCCGTGACGGTCTCTCTGACACCGACTCCCATCCCGACCGCCACCCCCCTGCCCTCTTTGAAGATGATATCCACATCATCGACCCTCTCGTCTCCATGCAAGCCCATCCCATATGTCAGCCTACCACCCTTTCGCCGCCATCCGCTGCATCGAGAAGACCCCAACGCCTCTCTATCCCTCCCACGTTCGGCCGACCCTCTCCCACTTCTGCGCAACCCTACCACACGCAAGAATCGTTACCGGATCCCTCCCTCGACATCACTCGTCTGCGAGTCCGTTCTCAGACCTACCACTGCCTCTATCCCGGTGCGACCTTTACTGGCACCCAAAAGAGTGGTCGGAATAGCTACGATGTCACCGTAACCATCCTTGTGCGTTTCTCTTCGTCCCATCTCCACGTCCGCACAGCTTGCTCACACCGCTGCAGGACGTCGATCTGTCATCTTCCTTCCTTTGCGGACAACTCTGCATCCGCGGGTTGACAGAAGACTGGCCGGAATTGACCACATATTTTGACGCAGAGATCATAGGCAACCGGCATGGTTTCCTAACACAGAAGTGGGGTGCCAGTGAGCAGGATGACATGGTACATTGGCAGCGGTTCCCTGCCTTCCGCCATGTCAGGAATGAACTCAAACGGCCTCGCCTCACAATGCCCGATCGCGACCGTGGTGCCATCTTCATGCGGTGGAAAGAGAGGTTTTTGATACCTGATCACAAAGTGAATGACATCAACGGTGCAAGTTTCGCTGGTAAGAGCACCCTTGGGAGAGGAAAATCTCCGTTCACGTTCTCGATATCTGATGCGGTCGTGGTCCCTGACAGGTTTTTACTATGTTTGTGTGGACTTCACCCCACAATCCTCTGCGTCAACTCTACGTCCGACTGCGGTCCACGAAGGCAGTGAGGCTGTTATGCCAACGTCACCGCCCCCTGGGCGTCGTCGACGAGACTCGAGTGTGCGGAGGAATGGTCGTGGATCATCCATTGGTCCACGTTGCCCGCCACCAGCTGCCACGATGAGTGGTTTTTACTACCATCAGAAATCGGAACCGTGAGTTGCGTTCTCTTGGCATAGTACTGAAAAGTAGATTGTTGATTTCGCATGATGGCAGATACCAGCAGCTATCTCTCAGCCACGTTGCGGAGACCTTCAGTTCGACGTTTGAGTTCCGCTGAAGCTGGAGTGGGTCGTGGGCGAGGTAATAATAATAAGTTAGTTGTACGAATAACGGACACGCTTTTTTTTTTTTTTTTGTTTCTACGTGGTGGTGTGGCTCAAAATATGTAATACTACGTACGTGCTTGGTGTGGCCGTGTCCTTGCGCAGGTGGAGTGTAACAAGGCTCTCTCGGTTATGACCGAACACCTTGTTGTTGGGTTCATTTAGCGAGCCAAATCTCCACCCGCTCGCTCTTCGCCTGAGCAGGCTGAGCCGCCTCGACTGTCTCGCAAGCTCAAGGTCAAGAGGTCTCTCCTTCTTGTCTTCTTCACTCACCACCATGTCGTCTCATGGCACCCCAAATGTCGTCGGTGTCCACTACCGCGTGGGCAAGAAAATTGGCGAGGGTTCCTTCGGCGTCATCTTCGAAGGTATCGTCAGTCTCCTCTTCTCTACGCTGTCTTATCATCGGAGCCTCTCTAGGAACCAACCTGTTGAACAACCAAACCGTCGCCATCAAGTTCGTACGTCGATACTACCACCGTAACCACTATTGGCTACTTAACTCACCTCTTTGGTCACAGGAACCACGCAAGGCCGAGGCACCCCAGCTACGCGATGAATGTCGGTCCTACCGAATACTTGCGGGTTGCAGTACGTCGACGCTTCATTCGCTCGACCATGCCGCTCTCACCACACACACACACACAGCTGGAATCCCCCAGATATACCATTTTGGACAGGAGGGCCTTCATAACATTCTAGTCATAGACCTCCTCGGACCAAGTCTGGAAGACCTCTTTGATATGTGTGGACGCAAGTTCTCCACCAAGACCGTTTGCATGGCAGCCAAGCAGATGGTTCGCACCCACTTCACTCTCCTTCTGTGTCGATTCACTTTCCTTCGTAGGTTACCAGAGTGCAGACCATCCACGAGAAGAACCTCATCTACCGTGACATCAAGCCAGACAACTTCCTCGTCGGTCGCCCCGGAACGAAAAATGCTAACGGTAAGCATATATCCCGCATACATGCACCGAGATCTGGAGGCGAGCCAACTACCTCCATATCTCAGTGATACACGTCGTGGACTTTGGCATGGCAAAGCAATATAGAGACCCCAAGACCAAGCAGCACATCCCCTATCGCGAGCGGAAGAGTCTGAGCGGAACGGCACGGTACATGAGTATCAACACACATTTGGGGCGAGGTTTTTGAGCTTTTGCTTGTCGGGTTGATTTCTTCTAACAGACGCTTTTCTTTAGAGCAATCGAGAAGGGACGACCTGGAAGCTCTAGGACACGTTTTCATGTACTTCCTCAGAGGTAGCTTGCCTTGGCAAGGTTTGAAGGCTGCCACGAACAAACAAAAGTACGAGAAGATCGGTGAGAAGAAACAGACAACTCCTATCAAGGAACTGTGTGAAGGATACCCCGGTTAGAGTCAGAACATCGGTGCCCTATCGGGTAGGCTGACGGTAGATGTTCTGCAGAGGAATTTTCTATTTATCTCAACTACGTCCGCAAACTTGGATTCGAGGAGACTCCCGACTACGACTTCCTGCGGGACTTGTTTTCCAAGGTGCTGAAAAATATCGGCGAAGTTGACGACAGCATCTTTGATTGGAACCTTCTGAACGGTAAGTTGCGCACCTTCTGAACCGGAGGGTTCCTTGATATTCAGCGTGCTTGTGTCAGGTGGCAAAGGATGGGAGGCGTCAACAGTGAGTCCAAATTATCCATCTGTTCTGTCTCCGTTGGTGACGCTAGATTGTATCTTAGGGCCAAGCGCAGCTCTCACAAGTCCAGAATATTACACCCCAACCCCAAGATCGCAGGAGGGACGCAGACCGGCATCGAGATGTAGAGTGGCGGAGAGCCTCACAAGGTGTCGCGCCACCTTCTCCTGCTCTCGTCCGTCATGGGTCAAAGCGTAGGGGTCCTACAGCCACTCCTGCTCTCACTCCAGGCCAAGGCACACCCTTGTCTGCTGCGGCACACGTAAACGTACCTATATCCACGCCTCAGAACCGCGCAAGTCACATCAGCGCATCGCCGCATCCGTATGCAAATGCGACCCCCGGTGTGGACTATCCACAAGAGTCCAACGGAGATTCATATGTTGCACAAGCTTATGGACGAGGATCTCCCATGATATCGACCGTTGCCCCACCCGCGATCAGTAATGTGCGCGCACAAGGCAATGAAGTAGGGGCATCGCAAGGTGTTGATGGCTATCGCGAGCAAGATGACGTTCCGCTACCCAAGTCGACCTTCTGGCAGATCCTCACTTGCCGGTGTTGCTGAGAAGTGACGTGGCGTCGTGCAGCGAAATCATCGTCGCAGTTCCCAAAGCCTTTCGTCAATCCTTACTTTGGTTTCCTGATATATACCCTTTGATTACATGACCCCTAATAGCATTACTTGATCATACGACCTTTTTTTCCCCTCTTCTTTTCTTTTCCTCATGGGACGCCAACAAGTGGCGCGGACGGACGAAACCTCGAACTATTCCGCAACGATTTCATCAGTGCTTTGAGATTCAGTAACGAGTATATGTTGGTACATGTGTTCACGAAGCTGAGGACTCCCTATTCCCTTTGACAAAATAACCCTACACTGCTTGTTGCACGTCGTCATCATCCCCGAGTGATACCTCGTCTTCTGAAGCAGCGCCACCACACTCTGCGTCCTCGAGCTTGGGCTGCTTGGGAGTAGTGATAACATCCAGCTTGGACGCTACGACATGATGAATTAGATTTACAATGCACAAGGAACGACGTCGTACCAAGTCCATGTTCCTCGAAACAATCTTGCACCATAACAGTGGAAGTGCTACTTTGGGACTGGCCAGAGGACCCAGTTGGCGAATGTGACGATGACGTTGCCGACGACGCACCAGGCAGCACCGGATTGGTCATAAGATCATTACAGAAATCAGAAGGCAGAGTACACGTATGAGCCCTGGCTGGAAATTTGGGCCTATTGCCTCCCCTGCGAAAACCCCGCCCCCGCGGAGGTTTGTATTTAACGGGCGAGTTGCGAGGGTAGGAATAGTTCCAGCGCGTATTACAATCACTGGGCGCATTATTCATTCTTCTCAGCCTATCGCTCCGCGGTTCTGTGGGTGTGGGTCGCCTGGGACGATTCATTCGCGTAAACAACGAAGGGGCGCATTCCGGCGGAGAGGCCTGCGAATCGGAAGAGCTTTGTGCCGGCGGGATGAACGAGCCTCTACGATACATTTCGTTTACTGCCTCAAGGTTGTCCGCTCGGGCCGTTAAGCGTTGGATCTCCTCCTGTGCAGCACCGAATTTGTCCTCCCAAGACTTAGTAATTTCCGCCTGTCTCTCCAGAGCATTAGGTGTATTCTCGGTAGGTACCGCCAGTTTTGTGAATTTCAGCTTTGCCTGGACACCCTTATCGACGTATTTTGAAGAATTGCGTTCGAACGTTGAATTGAGGGCGAAAGCAAGTTCGCTGTCTTCCGAGGTCCCGGGACAACTTTCCATAACACGTCGCCGTTTCACTGCCGTGGATGACCTTGGTTTAATGCAGACGCAGCGGCAGGGTTAAGGTCCCATCCAAGGACAATGGATGAATAATCCTTACTGAGATTTTGGCTGCTTCCTTGCCCCTCTCTTGGGGGTCAGGGTGTGCTCAGCTGAACCCTTATGTGCGGTTGCAACAAGCGTCGCTGGACTACAGTTATTAACATCTGCTTTGCGGCTACCCTTGGGCCCAAGGTTGGGCACGGAACGAGCCAACTGGTGGATTGGAACGTCATCAGACTACGAACATTACAGGTTAATTGACATTGATGGATAGTGGAAAATGACAACCTCTGGTGTATTGAGCGGCCTTGAAAGCCGAGGTGCAGCTATTCCTTCCCCGCGCATCTTCCTGTACCACTCCGGCCGCGGCACCTCAACAAAATCCAAAACCATTTTCTGTTTGCTCTCTTCGCGTTCTGTTGGGTTATTGGGTGCAGTGGAGTTGGCAGCAATCAAAGGGTTACAAATTGTCTGGGAGGTACCATCAAATATTGAGTCGATCTCGGACGGGAGATCTGTCAATGCGCTCAAGCCCCCGGGAGAATTATGCTCGGTATGATTGATAGTTAACTCTGTTGGATGATCGAGAATCATCGACATCTCCGTTTCAGCATCTTGATCAGTGGTATCGCAGTCCATGTCAGCTGTTCCGTCAACATCAGAGTACGGCGTAGATGCCTGGTTTGGATTATCCCGATCACCGGAGATATCGTCTGGGAAGTCAGAAACAGCCTCGGCCTTGCTAGGGGAAATCTTGGACATTCGTCAAAACGGTCGCAGAAGGAAAAGTCAGAAATTTACCGGTACGACCGTCACGTATACGTAGTGATCATACCATCCGGGCTTCGTCAAGTCGGGTGTGATGGGCTTGCAAGTAGTGTAGGTCTTCGCCAAATGAGCTAGCCTGAGTAACATGTTCGGCCTCTTCCCAAGTTGTTCGTCCTCCAGAATAGTAGGTCCCGAGGAGAGGTATATTTCGTTGGATGCCTGATGGTGCTGATGCCAGCGGGTATCGTTCCCATAGCGGTCAGATACAGTAATTACTTCCACCGAATGTAGAGAATTCTTCTCCAGGAGGTGCGTGAAACAGCGAGATGAGTGACATGGTTTGCAAGAAACGACCGCCGGAGCTGGCATTGGATGCGATCTCTCAGAACCATGAGCAAAACGACAACTCTTCGTCTGTATTTCGAATAAGAACGTCACACGTCTGAGAAAACAGGGTGCATCTCACCCTCGGCGCGGATTGCCGTCGCAGGTGCAACTTGTAAGCTGACTCAAAAACCCCACTGTCGTTCTCCAATAGTCGGCTACGAGTTTATTAGAAGAAAGTTATTCGATACAAAGACAAAACCCACTTGGGGCGTTCTGAAAGATACCCAAATTCCTGCTCGGCGTGGCTTTCGAAACGACGAATTGCCTTGACGGCGCGATCCCTATTTTGTAGTAAGTCGCCCATGACCCTGCACTGAACTGGTTGCATCTCTCCGCATTGACAGGTCCTGCCCTCGACATAGCAGGAGGGACATAGAACCAGCCCATCGCCTAAAAGTACAATGTGTGACTCCTCTGAGCTCGAGGACGGGGACAGGCATTTGCCACACTCAAAGAAACTCTGGAATATATCAGCGCCACAAAAGTCGCACTCAATGGGGTCGAATGGAATGGATTCTAAATCGGATGTGTTGGAGATGTGTGCCAAAGATGCATGCTGCGAAGTATACTCTTGCACCAGGACATCGTCGAATAGTCGAAGTAGTTGCTGCAGTTTTCTAGCCGGCGTGACTAACTCGATCTCAGACTCTGTCTGTTCCACAACGCGGGTATAATGCTCCATGGCATGGTATATGATGGATTTAACCTTGTAGATTTCTCGCCGGCATACCCTGGATGGATCACTACACATGCACAACACGGGAAGAAAACAACATACCGATGGTATATAGGTAGTTCGTGGTGGACAGCTACGCGCAGTCCATCCAATGACATTCGAGACCACGATGTCTTGATAGTGATCCCACCACTGTTGACAACCTGGTGACAACTGCGTGGAGGGACGAGGACCAAATCGCCAAGTCGTTGTTCAGCAATGTAGACATCGAATGGTGCCGAGCGCAGCTCCTCCAAAGTGACAACGTGTGCTTCAAGATCGACCTCATGACCGAGGCCGTGGAAATACGAGACTACGTCCGGGGCATCCGAGGCTTTGGTCATAAACCAGAAAGATGAGCCCCCATTCTCACTATAACACATGAGATTTTGCCCTGATGAAGCACAGAGATCCTTGTGGAATGGTGTAAAAGTGTCTCCGATGCCCATGTAGCACATCAGAGTTTGTACCTTTGCCTAAGTGATGCGAGTCAGGAAGACTGGCGAAAACGAAAAGGGGATGCGAACCGATTCCGGGAGATACTTCAGAAAGTCGTTTGATCCATGGAACAGGACCTCATCCGGGATCACGCCACCGTCTGTGAGCCACTTGGTCCACTCAGCTGGGCAATCTCCGTCTTTTCCATACAGTCTCTCTTGCTCTGCGACAGAGACGCGTTAATCCTACTTGTGTTCCTCAGAACAGAAGATCACAACCACTAACCTTGGGCAGTGGTGTGTGGGGAGCTGGTACGCATCTTCTCAATGAAATCGGATAGTGGTATCTGGAAATCACTCCAGTCATGGACATTGCGAACGGTGGGATCTTGTGGCAGAGCGTCAACGCCAGCGCCTATTATCTCTATGCTGTACAAGCTTACTCTGGTCGCCATTTCTTCGAAGCCACTCGACGTTGAACAAGGACTTTGGCCAATGTGGGTGCCTATTCCATCCAAATATTATGAGTGGGGTTCCGGAAGCTTCGTGCTGAGACATGGATGCTTTAAGGGATGGTGCCGAGTAATGTATGCGGTCCATGCGATAAAAGTTGTCGGAGCTTTCGATGAGGCCGTTCAACGACCAGCCCCTCGTTGTAATTCTTGACGATGAGACAGCGCCGCTCATCGCCTGCTGATCGAGGGGAGGCGCGGGGGTGGCCATTTTATTTATTGATGGGGGACGGAGGCAAGGTCAAGTCTGGGTGGTGGGCCAGGGTCATAAGAGGATGGGCACGTGATCGAGACACGAGTTAGCTTGCCATCTATTATCGCCACCATCTGGTGTACATACGACATGTCGAGAACGGAACGCAGCACTGCAGAACAAGACTTGGACTTTTGGGATTTTGTCAGTTGTGCCATCTGCCATTTTCCTTTCGCACCGAGTCAAAAGGGACCCCCTGCCGTGCCTTTCTGGCTCACTGAGTGCGGCCATGTTGTGTGCAACAATCATCTCAGTACGGACAAGGCTACGAGCGTCTATCTGACTTTATCAGGATCTTCACGCTCCACACACAGACCCGGACAGGAGCTGTGCAAAATGCGGGGACCAGGGCATCGAGCTGATCCCCCTGCAACGCAACGTATGTATGCACTCGCTGAAGCCCCTTCGATAGCTCAATCTACGGCACAGATGGATCCGCCTATGTCGGATTGGTTCCGCTCCCTGCCTCACGCGATAGACAGTATCGCAAACGCGGTCAAAGTTGGCATTGTCATGTAACGATCCTCGCGTAAAAACTAAGGGTTCACTGACAGTTCCAGCAACAATCTCTGGCAACCCTCGTACAGCATTATCGGAGGCAATGTCTACAGCTTTCAGCCACTTGTGATCGCTTACGAAACGAGCGCAGAGAACTAAGAGGGTACGTGCGTTCTTTGTTGCCCACTCTTTATCCTTCCATGTCAGGCTACTGCCAGAGAGGTGGAGGCACTGCGTCATGAAATCACACAGCTCAGACATCTTGAACCGCGGTCTGCCCTCATGCACAACCAAGAACCTTCCGCACATCAGAATGCCAATGGGAAGCGTCCCTTGGCTGAGGCGGGAGGGTAAGCACTTATCAATAACTGGTGTTTTCATCGATTCCAATCAGTTTCAGTCAATCCGGGAGCGTCAAAACCAATTCCAGCCCCAGATCGGTCCCCACTCCTGTCGCTCCGTTACGACTGACGCTTCTACCCGGTGACACGCTGTCACCGAGTTATAATCGGCGCGACGATAGGCTTTTCACGCAACAGAGACCACGCACAATCGCCGATCGACCTGGGAGTAGCCGTTTCGCGGAGTACGTCGCTGTGTTACGGTAATGACCTGCCTTTTTGAGTCCGTTCAGGCAGTACGCGTACCAAGAAACTTCCAAGTCACATACCCTACAAGGGGCTTACGATCAGTCTAATCCTCAAGCTGTTCGAACGGCCGCAATAGGACCCCACAACTCCATGCCTCCGCCACCAACACCACAGGGCAGTCGATTCAAGCCAGGAAGTGAGCACGCACGACAGTCAGAGACTACCGCGCAAGAGATGAATGGAATGAAGCTTGCAAAACAGCGTATCCCTGGTCCATCTGGCACAATGCAACCGCCATCTACACCGCGGCGGCCGTTTTCTAGAGTGCCACAAACTCCGGTTACATTGGAATCGAACCGCTTCTTACCTGGCACTAGCCAAGGCACCACCGGGCCTGGACCTGTATTGCACCCTACGTCTGCCCAGATCCCGCGAAGTGGTACTAATACGAACGGTTCCTCGGGACGTCAACGGATGGCTTTTCTACCGGGAAGCGTGAGTGGATCCCGATGAACCGAGCACTTGGACCTCATTCCTGAGCTGACAACTGAAATGTTGCGGTTTTCTGTTAAGGACTTTTGTAAGTAGTGGTACATGTAGTAATGATGATGTAATAATGTTCATTTTGAATTGGGTGCCTGGGAGACTGGCACCGCCGCAACACCTCACAGGCCTCACGCTGCACTGCATATCCGCAGTTCCAAACTGCATCCCTTCACTTCGAACCACCATGGCATACAGAGACCCATTTGCTGAGCGGTACGGATACCATGACCAGCAGTATGGTGAAGGACCTGCCTTCGATCCTTACAGCAGCAGTCAGCCACACCAGGCATACGACCAAGGAGGTTACGATCCTTATACATCGAGTGGATACAGGGATAACCCCGTCACTCATGAACCAGTAACCACTGGAACGACACCAAAGGAGGGGGACGGTTTTTATTCCACTGGGTACCCGCAGCCCACTACGGCAAGGTTGGTTTCGGTCAATGGCGTTTCCCGTCCGAAGTTCATTTCCGCTGCGCAGTCGACCCCGGGACCTCCGGAGGTGGCGGTATGAAAACAATCGTTCACTCTGGACCAAGGTAAGGTACCTTTGGGTTGGAATGTCTTCAATGACTTGACCCTTCGTCAGGGCACCAGAGGGCGGTGCATAGGGCGGTTTTGTTGCTGCACCATCATGATCACATTGTTCCTCATCATTAGCATCGTTCTTGCCTTACTACTGGTAAGCAACCTGATGTAAACTTTCTCGCCCCTTCTCTGACATTGTCTCAGTGGGCACGGCCTCCCAATGTCATTGTTGGAACTGTAGGGTCCTCATCCACGACAAGTGAGGTACGCTCTCTAGTTCAATACCCTTGTTCATTCCTATGACGTATTTGGTGGGTAGGTCCAACAAGTAAACAACGGCGTGCAGCTTAACCTCGCGATTAACATAACGTGGGCAGCTTCTTGGGTTATGTAGTATGCTGAAGCTTAATCCTTCACAGCGTCAATAACCCAAATTACTTCTCAGTATCATTTTCGTCCATAAAAGCGGATGTACGCAACAGAAGTTTAGGCTGCAATGCGTTGTCTGACACCGTTGGCTTTAGATATACTACCCTATCAACAATACTTACATCGGAGGAGGCAACCAATCCGATGTTACCTTCCCATCCCACACGAACAAGACCATTACGTTCCCCTTCTCGGTCGCTTACACCACGACGATGCCTTCTAGTGCTCAGATTTTGGCAGATGTGGCGTCGAAGTGTGGTCTTACTGGAGGTGCAAAATCTGACATTACCATAGACTACGATATCACGGTAAGCACTTTTTTCTCGCAGTTTAGTGAGCTGATGGTGTTGCGCTAGTTGGGTTTACGCGTCCTTTTCTTTACCATATCACCGACGGTCAGCAGTTCTGCGAGCTTCCTCTGCCCATTGTCGTCCTCAGATTTATCGGTCTGTTAAAGAACACTCCGTTTTTGAGAATGCTAGGAAACTAATTTCTTGACAGGGTCTACTTGGAAGCATTGGATAAAATGTGTTGAGTCAGCTGCCTGTTCACCGTTGATTACTCCTCCTCAAGCACATCCTATGCAGCACATAGTGTTTCTATAAAGTCTCGTACTTGACATTATTCGTTGTGCTCTGAGATATTGATCTTAATCTATGCAAGTCGCCGCTGGTCGCGTTTCGACGTTGACATTAGCCCAGTGTCCTAAGGTACTCGGACCCGAGATGCTAATACATGATACTGTTCTGTTCGCAGTGCTATCGGATAGATTGCGCTAGTACTTATCTAGCTGATCAGTATCATGTCTTCCAGATTTCTGTCCACGAAATCTTCCACTGATCAGTTTTATCCACAATTTTCACGGACGACAACCGTCAACGAAGTCTCATTTAGGATTGTCATCGAAAACAACCTATTGTCATGATCTAAGCGCTGCGTGACCATCACTGTACAGCAAACCTTTTTCCAAGTTCCACGTCGGGACTGCACTGCACACGATTGTGTCATCCGCGCATAGACATTTCTATGCGCAGATGACACAATCGTAAGAAGGGCTAATGTTGAGAATGCGGAAACTCGTTCTTCAATGAATATGGACGTGTACGTAGAGTGACAAGGGGAAGAAAAAGAGCCACCCAATATGTGTACCGCGAGCTTATTATATGTGTAATCCAAGTGCACGTGGTGTAACGCCACAGGTGCAAACATACAAGAAAGGCATATTGATTGACAAACGAGGTCTTCCAGAAAGCCGTACCCTTACCCGCAAATATCGGTACACTCTTTTGTGGGTGCACGGTTCTGGTAAGTTTGTTGGGGATGTGATGTCGTTTTCTATGCGGCCTGCCGTGCGGGCGTACATGCACGAGTTACGAGTTACGATGGACCACACTGAGTCGTATGGAATGCGAAGCCCCTTCCAGCCACTTGCTATTGCTCACTATTCGCACATAAGATCTGAGAAAGAAAGCAGATAGTCCTTTGGGGCCTGGGCATGTCTCCGAAAGGCGAACCACGGACATTGTCCAGGGAACCAGTGTTGAAGCTACGCTACGGAAACAGGAGAATAGAAAACATGTTAAATAATACAATCTCCACACGACCAAGGAATCCAGCTTGAGGCCTTGAGGTCTTGAGATGCGGCAATGTTGGATGTGGATTTTTAGGAATTTAACTCACGCTCTAGAAACATTTGTTTATTGACGGACAAGGTTATCGCAAAGAACTCAGACTGACTGCTGGTCGTGTGCGCGATGGCCGTACTGGGTGTCGTATATGTATATACAAATTGTATCTATGTGGTAGTGAGGCAGTTGTAGTACCCGTTGTCGAAGAAATCCCGAAGGCACAGCTGATGGACTTATTGTTGTCAATCGATACGAACAGCTCAGCATTTGTTATTGATCACTCACTTTTACGAAATTTCTCGTTCGTTTGGAAGGGTGATGGTGTCGCCATGTTCTCTCGGAACAATGCCCTTCTGTGGAGGGAGTACGCAGAGAAAGATGGATTGTTGCGCGCCGTTGTCCCTTTAAGTAAAATTCGGGCAGGGCAAGGCCCTGCTCATCAAAGATCCTGACAGCGGCCACGATGACATTTTAGCCAGCAATACCATTAGAATGGGGTTGAACTTGTAAGTGATGCTAACTCCCTCTCTTCGCTACTGCATGACTCACTTTATGTCGAGGAAGATCTAATGCGTGGTCTTCGAGGTTTTATGTTTCGATGGCTGCGTCGAACCTTATCCATGTCACAAATCAAACGAATGGCTGGTCGACTTGGGTGTTATGGTCTGCATGCCGAGGTGGGTGGTTTCGAGACGACACTGTATATCCGGAGGATCTACCGTGACTCAAGTCGGCAGTTTCAACCCCACCAGAAGCCCTAACATATGCCATTTTCGACCCTTCAGAAAGCTGGATGGAAAGAGTTGCCCAAATTCTTCTTCCATAATGTCCTATTCAGGCATTTTTCCAGGTTTGGTCATATGTAGCTGAGCGCTGAAGTCTGTCCGCCATGCATAGCAGCTCTTCCAAGCAAAGGAGAGGATATGGTGAAGCTTATAGGCACGCGTGCCCCTGACCAACAAACCCATGCTAAAGAACCGTCCAACGAGCTGTCAAAAATCAAGCACCCTCGCTCTCCTCGCACAAATCACCTATCTGTACATGCGTACGTGAAATTCAAAGTTGCCCTCGATGTCATTCTTCCCGTTGGACCATTGATGAACACGCTGGAAAGTATTGTTCCCACTCCCGGAGAACTCAACAAGAGGGTGCTGGTCCTTGACGACATGCATAAGACGTTGGTTGTGTATCTGTGGGTACTCTTGACATACACTACACATCAGGTTGGGTCTAAGTTGCCGTGACTAACTCAATATCGGGTATCACATGCGATCCCGTCTGTTGTTTGGGCGCATCTAACCACTTGATCATCCTCACTGTATACACGAAAGACATTACGGGGATGTATGCAAACAAGGGCCAGCACAGACAAGCAGGGACCAGCACAGATGGTTGAAAAATGATGCAACGCCACGGATGCGGTTGAAGAATTGTTCGAAGGTTCTTCATCCGAGTTCGGGATGAAAAGGCGAACCTTCAGGCCACGCGAAACGTTTCAAGAAATGAATAGGGCTGGAGCGAAGATCTGTTGATGATTCATCTAGTGGTTGTTCGTGGTAGGGTGTGCATATTCCTGGTTCACTTTCATGGTCACGGATGAGCATCGAGCTAATTACGTAAGTCAGTTTATTCTGACCAGCGACTGTGCCGCGATCTTTCCATATTAGCGTTTCATTATGTAAGCACACCTCTCTACTGTAACTGAAGGTCGTCGGTATCATAGTCTTTGGCGTTGTGTCGTGTACTGGTAGTCCTTCCGTGGGAAATAAGGAGGTGGGGACCCTGATATTGATCATTGATCAAGCCAGGAGTTTTCGTGAGTACCACTCCACCTATGGCGACGGGCTTCAGGCTGATCATGCGTCTTAAGTTCTACGTTGTGAAGTATAAAGAATTGTGGTTGACATTTACATGGCTCCTGGTCGTGTCAAAA
Organism: Pisolithus marmoratus; assembly: GCA_024613145.1. Taxonomy (NCBI): domain Eukaryota; kingdom Fungi; phylum Basidiomycota; class Agaricomycetes; order Boletales; family Pisolithaceae; genus Pisolithus; species Pisolithus marmoratus. Next base: position 382,119 of record JANFAE010000009.1, read on the forward strand.
CGTGGTTCAAGTCGCTTCCACTCGCAAGCAGCAATGACTCTCATCGCGCCCGCGGAAGTGATGCAAGTGATTTAGGTCCTGTTGCAACCGAAGCTACAGTTGCTGGTATGAATTTTTCTAGCCTCCGTCAACATCAGGAGTTTGATATGAAGATACAGCAGCTAGTCCAGTTCCCGCTCAGATTGAAGCTCTTCCCTATGGTATTTTTGTTTCATTCGGTGAATTCCTAGCTGTCTGATGTTGAGTCATAGCAACTACGTCTTCCGCACCTGCTTACCGCCTCGATTCTGGGAAGGCTAATGAATATATGAAAAATATCAAGCGCTTCCGTGTTCTGGTCATGGGTAGAGCAAATGCAGGCAAAACCACCATGCTCCAAAGGGTCTGCCACTCTACGGATGAGCCTGAGATTTTTGACGCCAAGGGAAACAAGGTACAAGGCTACAGTGATAGTGACACCTGTCTAATGATTTTCAGATTGAGGATGTTGTTGTGCAAGGAAGTTTGACAGTAAGTTGTTGGGTTGACTCGTGGAAATTCATATTGAAGCTGAGCACTTCAGCGTGGTTACCATAACATTGAGCATGAGCTTGTGTTGCAGAGCAACCCGGGTTTTGTATTCCATGACTCCTGTGGGTTTGAAGCTGGCTCCACAGAGCAGTTTGATGAGATGAAGAGCTTTGTGGTTGACCATGCAGCCATGGAAAGGAGTGTTAATAAGCGTATCCATGCTGTCTGGTAAGGACCATATTATGAGTGACAACAGGCTGAGGCAACAAGTCAATGTAGGTACTGCATCCCTATGACTGACTGTCAAAGGACAGTAACTGCTGCTGAACAGAAGTTCTTCAATGAGTGTGATGCTGGTTATGGTAAGCACTTGTACTCTTGATCAAATATAGTTGCTGTGTATCTGAAAATTTGCTTAGTTCCTGTGATAGTGTTGTTGACAAAATGTGATGCCTTACATCTTGATGCCATAGAAGAACTTGAGGATGAAGGCTTGGAATTAGAGGAAGTGCAAGAAAAGATTGCACAAAAAGAAAGGGAGTTACTGGAAAAGTGGCTTGCACACATAAAAGATGAGCTTGATAGGTGTAAGTTCCCACCTAGAGGATATGTGGCACTTCAGGGTGAGTATTTCTTCATTTGGAGCTAGCCTTGCTAGAAACTCGAGGCTGTAGATATGGATCAAGAGAATGCAGACTGCACTGCTTTGATGCAGTGCACAGCAAATGTTTTGAATGAGGAAGGTTTGCAAAGGTTACTGATATCCACTCAGCAGTCAAGCATTGCACTGTGTGTTGAGTATGCTGTGAACAAGTGAGTAAGCAATTGTGTAATTGGACAAATACTGATAAGTTCTGAAGGACATTGAGGAAAAAAATGGAGCTAGGCCTTAAGGGCAGGCTTCAGGTGGATGCAAAAAAGCTTGAAGCAGCTCTCCTGAGTTGGTTCCCAAGTTGTCAGGTGAGTGATAAATTTCTTCTAATATATGGGATCAATGATGTTTCTGTCTGGTTTTCACTTGCACTTATTAACAGGGTGTGAGTAGCTTTATGACATGCTGAATCTTGTGATTGTGCTCACTTGGACTCTGCATGTTGGGGGCATGACAGTATGTAAGTGATTTTATGGCATGTTCAGTTGAATATCTACTGAATGTGATCACTTCACTCTTCATTTGGTGGCATGACAGTATGTAAGTGATTTCATGGCATGTTTGACTGGATTACCACTGAATGCCATCACTTGCACTCTTCATTTTGGTGGCATGACAGCAAGTGAGTGATTTTATGGTATGCTTTGCTGAATCTGCTGAATGCCCTCACTTGTGCTCTTCATGTTGGTGGTGTGATAGAATGTGAGTAATTTCTGGACATGTTCAGCTGGATCTTTCTGAGTTCCTTACTTTCATTCTTTGTGTTGGTGGCATGTCAGTGGGTGAGTGATGTCATGGCATACATAACTGGATCTCTACTGAATGCCATCACATGCATTCTTCATGTTGTGAAATGACAGGATGTGAGTGATTTCACAGCATCTTTAGCTGGATCTCTACTAAATGGGCTTTCTTGCCTTTGTTGTGTTGGTGGTATGACAGCATGCAAGTAATTTCTTGGCATGTTTGACTGGATCTTGACTGAAAGATGACACTCCATGTTCTGGCATGACAGTGGGTGAGTAGTTTCCTGGCATGCTTGGCTTGACCTCTGCTAAATTCCATTGCTTACACACCTCATGTTAGTGGGTGAGTAATTTCATTGTATGTTTAGTGGATATCTACTGAATACCCTTACTTGTGCTTGTCATATTGATGGCATGGTAGGATGTGAGTGATTTCATGGCATGTTTTAGCTTGAGATCTGCTGAATTCCTCACCTATGCTTTTCATGTTGGTGGCATGACAGGAAGTGAGTATCATGGCATGCTTTACTGGATCTCTACTCAGTTCCCTCACTTCCACTCTGCATGTTGGTGGTATGACAGCATGTGTGTGATTTTATGGCAAGTCTGACTGGATCTGCTGAATGGCCTTAATATTACTCTTCATGCTACTGGCATGACAGCATGTGAGTGGTTTCATAGCACCTTTTATCTGGATCTTGCTGAATGCCACCACTTGCACTTTTTATGTTGGTGGCATGACAGGAGGTGAGTGATTTCATGACATGTGCTGTTGGACCTATGTTAATCATCATCACTTGCACTCTTCATGTTGGTGACATGACAGTATGTGAGTGATTCCAGATATTGATTCTCTGCTGAATGCTCACACCTACACTTCTTTTGGTGACATGACAGTATGTGGGTGATTTAATGCAATTTTTGGCTGATTTTCTGTTGTCACAACTTGCACTTCTCATGTTGGTGCATGACAGTATGTGAGTGATTTCATGGCATTTTTGGCTGGATTCCTTCTTAAGTGGCCTTGCACTCTTCATGTTGGTTATGTGGTAGCGGGTGAGTGATTTTATGGCATGTTTAGGTGGACCTATGCTAAATTCCTCACTTGCCCTCTTGTTGGTGATATGACAGGGAGTGAGTGATTTCATACTACGCTCTTCTGTATCTCTGCTGAATGACCTCACTTCCACTTTAATGTGGCAGAATGTGTGTAAACATAAAAATATAGTGGATCTTCCCTGAACTTTCTTCCCCTGTGTTTTACTTCACTCATAGCTTGTAAGTGGTTCAGGCATGTTGCTCAGATGTTTGCTTACTTTCGTGCCTCTCCTACCTCATTTCACATGGCAGAATGTGAGTGATTGTGTGGCTTATGACCATTGTCTATGGTTCCCCTGTTGTGACCTGTTCTTTGACAGGAGGTGAGAATCCTCATGGGAGCCTTAACTGGCTAGACATAATATACACTCCTGCTGTGGACATATTTCTTACATATGTACCATGAAAACTTAGCTTGTAAGTGTTGGGTTGTTGTCTTCTGTTATCTGAGGCAAACATATTTAATCACAGTCTAAACTTGAAGTGAATGCTGCTATCTCAATGCCACCTCTGCCCAAGGATGTCACACTGTTGGGAAGGTTCCCAACTGTCCAATCAATAGCTGAACATGCCATTGGTAAGGGTTTGTCATGGTCTGCACACAATTCACTCAGTCTTCTAGGATGCTTACTTGTTGCTGAGCATTCTTACTTTTTAATGCAACATGGACACCATGTTTGGAAGGAGGTTTTGTCATTAGCTGTGGAGGAATACAAAATCTCCAACATGCAGGCTACTATTTCCAAAGCTGTCAAGACAGTTTTTCATGACCACAATGGTGATATGGGTGATTTATGTGCAGCTATTATTAAAGTGATCATTAATAATCGTTTGTGTAAGTGAATATTTTCAGTGTTGATAAAGCATTCCTTCTCAGATGTTTTCAGCAAATAAGCTGTTGATGGAGCCAGGAGCAAATAAAGTCTGCATAGGGACTAAATACTAAGATATTGAATTTAGATATGGTGGATATAAAAGATGGAGGTTGTTCTGAGTACTCTTGATATGTCTTGATTATGCTTGAGGTCTCTATGTCAGGTATTCTGTGAGGCCAACAAACTACTATACATCTGGAATATGGGCATATTGAAGGCAACAACCAGCTGATATGTTCATCTAGGAATTGGAAACTCCCTTGCAGTTTGTATAATGAAGAGCTGCTACTGGGATCATTTCTTAGCATCATTATCAGTACATTATTGTGAGGCCAGCCTATGACAAATGCAAGGCCATTGACCCATTCCCTTGTTGGCATTACAATACTACTTACCTTGTTGTAGCACATCAGCAAAACAGTTTGTGACTGTATGGCTCTGTACAGCCACCACAGAGTGCCACAGTGTGACAGGAAGGTCACCTTCTGTACAGTGCTGCACAGTAGCTCACAATTCATTGACTACTACATTTTAGACAAAAAAAATATTTTTGTATGAATGTACATGTCCTAGATACATGGTTTCATACATTAGAAGCACAAAAAATAGTGTATTTAGAGCAGTATTTAATCTAGAAGATTGTCCTGTGACACTGTAGTCACTGTGACTCTGTCCCAAAATGACTGTTTTGCTGATGCCTGTCAAATCAAATGTTATACTGCAGTCCTGATGTACTGAGGCCAGGGAGGGAGTAGAGGCCAGGGAGGGAGTAGAGGCCAGGGAGGGATAAGAGGCCAGGGAGGGATAAGAGGCCAAAACTGAGTAAAGGAATGGTGACAATGAGAATATAAAATGAAAGAATAATGAGGTGCCAGTGTGTATGTATCAGATTGTAGATGAAACACAAGAGGTCTCAGCACAGTCATGGGGCTTGAGCATATGTCTGGGTCAATCACGTGAGTTGCTTGCTTGATGTGCTTGCACTGTAAACAGTCAGGACACTTGTATTAAGTGTCCAGATCACTTGCAGTGAGTGTCAGGCTGCTCAAAAAATAGTGCCAGTCAATGGACTTCAGCATGTTAATGTGACACTGAAGTGGACATTCAGTCTAGTAAAAAAAGTGTTTTGATTGTTGAATAAACTTGTCCTTGTCACTGAACAACAATATTCTGCATGCTGATTGACAGTGTCATGTAGCTTTTTTTCCATGTCATGTTTAATGGCAACACAAGCACTTGCTTTCTGTGTTGATGGAGCAAATTTCCTGTACTTATGCTCACATCATCACAACTAATAGAGCTAGCATTGATCATGAATGCTATGTGAACAGGTTGCAGAAATGGTGACACCACAACCACATAAGACAATGAAAGCCATCAAGTAGACTTGGTTGAGAGTTTGCAAAGCCCAATCAGCCAACCTGATCTTTTGGCCAAATGCTTTGTCATGTGCACTGTAGAGAACTGATAGAAAAGGATAGGAAAATGGGATCTAAATGCTAGTTAGATCTATGTATAGGGACCCTGCTGAAGAGAGGAACTAGTAGAGAAAATAAAAGAAAAGAACTGGTAACACTCAGCTGAACAACCCAACAAAAACTGCTCAATCCTACCACTTTAGGACTTCCCTAGAGCTGTCCTGACCACATGATGTACCTACATTGTCCCATATTAGATGGACAGACAAGGGTGACATTCAGCTGACATACATGGCTCAGCTACCAACCAGCCAAGGAATAAGAGGCCCCATGTAATATGGCATGGCTGCATATTTACTGTCATGTATGCACCAACCAGCCAAGGAGTAATGGAACCCATGTCATATGGTGCAGCCAATGTTTTATAGGCCCATCTGCCATGGAATGGCTGTGTATTTGCTGTTTGGTATGTACCCACAAGCTGAGGAATAATGGAACTGTGTGATATGGCATGGCTGTGCATTCACTGTCAGGTATGTACCAGCCAGCCAAGGAAGAATGGAACCCATGTGATACAATGCAGCCAATGATTCACAGGCCCATATTCCACAGCATGGCTGCATATTCACTGGTACATACTATATGCATGGGCCAGCCATAGGAATGTGATTACTTAGTGGTCAATGTGGTATTAATGTGGGTCAGTGTGCAGCCATGTGTAGAGTGCATGGTGTTGCAGTGACTAGTACAGTGGCTCAAAAAATTGTCCCATGTTTGCTCCATTTTCACAAATCACAGTGTAGCTAGTGGAATACTGTGATCCAGTTCATGATCTTGGTGGATGGATTGAAGCCCTTGGTCATGACTTTCTAATGAGCCATATTACATAATATTTGGATGGAAATCAGTGATGGAATAACCAAATGAAAATGACACCTCATTGGGACAATTTTTTGACTTTCATGCTGGAAGGTGGAATCTCAGCCAAATGAAGGGATATTTGAGGTATTTGGACCTACAAACAAAGCCTAACATACAACATAATCAGCTGAATGCTTTGTCAGCATGTAAACAATGCCAAACATTGAATTTACACCATTGAGCCTTCCTCTTTCACCACACTCAACAAACCAGCTTGCTTGCTCACTAGGGCTGGTCTTTGAAGGAAATTTTCAGTGATGACTGATGTCCCTATGGAACCATCATTATAAAGCTAGTGAAAGTCATCTCTGTATGATTCCCCCACCACTGCCTGGTGTGTTCTGGAATTAATGTGTACTGGAAAGCTGAAAATGCCATTGAGGTCAATCTGGCACTTGTGGGCATGAAGAACCAACCAATCCCCTACTAACTGGTGCATTTCCACCAATGGGAAACTGACACAATGGTTGGGGGAGGTAAGTCCTTCCCTTGGACTTTGGGTGTCACTATGTAGGTTGGTCAGACTGTGCTTGGAGTTGAATGGTGGATGACTTTCAATGGATGATTTGGACATATGATAACAGTAGAAACAGCCCAGAGTAGATAGTACATAATCATCTGTACCCTGCCTGCTCTGTAGCCTACATATCCCTCATATACCACCAGCACTGTAAAGAAGGGGATTGCCTCACCCCAACATTCAAACCAGCTTCCCATTGGTGGAAATGCACCAGTTAGTAGGGGATTGGTTGGTTCTTCATGCCCACAAGTGCCAGATTGACCTCAATGGCATTTTCAGCTTTCCAGTACAAATGTGGAGCTTTCATGATGGAACTTGTGAATCATTGAGAGCCAGGGTCTCAAGTGCTATGTCCTCATCTGGAATCTCTGCTGTCCATCTACTGCTTATTCAATCCCTACCCCAGGACATCAGCATCTTTACCACCATCAAAATGCTGCCAGAAAGTGCAGAGACAGAAATTCCACAAACTGAGAAAGCAAAGCAGAGAGATGAGAGGCTGGAGGTGGTGAAAGAATTTCTGGAGACAAAGAAACTGCCAGATGGGATAGGAGAGAAAGAGCTGGAGAGCCTCATCCAACTGGCATCAAGATACTTTGTCAAGGGCAGAGAATTGTGGAGGAAAGAGCCACAAGGTCAACACCAACTCATAGTTTGTCCTCATAGATGTCTTGACCTTATCTGCCAAGCCCTGTAGTGTTGATTAGTGTCTGATTAGTGAAGTGTTGTTTACACTGTTGATTAAAGTGTAGTGTAGTCCACTTTTTTGACTAGTAACTAAGTGTAGTGTTGATTAGTGTTTGATTAGTGAAGTGTTGTGTACACTTTTTATTACCAAAAGTGTGGTGTGGTGTGCTTTTTCGATTAGTAACTAAGCATAGTGATGATTAGTATTTGATTAGTGAAGTGTTGTTTACACTTTTGATTACCAAAAGTGTAGTGTAGTCTGCTTTTTTGATTAGTAACTAAGTGTAGTGTTGATTAGTGTTTGATTAGTGAAGTGTTGCAACACTCACTAATCAAACACTAATCAACACTACACTTAGTTGGTAGTCAAAAATGCAAAATTTACTACACTTTTGCTAATCAAAAGGGCCCACAACACTACACTAATCAAACACTAATAAACACTACACTTTACTAATCACATCCTAATCAACTGGTGGACTGTACCACTGTGACACTGTATGGCTGTGGCACTGTAGCACTGTAGTCACTGTACACTGCAGGCAAGGGCCTCAAGGACTGTTCTGAGCTCCAAATTGATTTCTGACAAAAAATTGGATAGTGGAAATGGGTAGCTTGTATAACACATTAAAATTTGTTGATAAGATAAATGCTGTGGCATGTCTACAGAACCAAGACTATTACTAGTTAGAAGTATCAAAGATGATCCATGCTGAAGAACTGCAAACTTCTTGAGGTATTTATAAAATCTGGGACTTTATCCAAGTAGTTGATTTGACATTGGGTGGCTGCAGGGTGACTTTCTCAGACATAGTAGCAACTTCAAATTCCCTGACCAAAGAACAAAGGGAAAGTCATATTTTGTGAAAGGAACTTGAAGTTTCCACCTCATTTAGACAAGACATGTTGCAGCCACCCAACATCACAGTATGAAGCACAACTGAAGTCCCACATTATTGTGCATAACTTGAGAAGTTCAAGATCTTTAGGCAGGGATCATTGATGATATTTCTTACTTGTTGCAATTTTGACTATGTAGACATGCCATGACATTTACCTTAACCAACAAATTTAACATGTAGTATGAAGCTACCCATCTTCACTATCAAACTTTTCATCAGAAATCAATTTGTGTTATGTGCAGGAATACCTCACCTGCCAAAAGCAACAAGTGTTGGTGCTGAGGCAGTTAAGCTTGACAGCAGCTCTTGCAGTATTACCTGGGTTGACCTCAAGGGCTTAATAGTTTTACCCCTCCTATGGCCAGGCAAGCAATTCTGAGAGAGAAGGTATCAGAGAAAAGCTATCCTGGTTGCAAGGTAGCTAAAAGCTGGAGTATACAGGGCAGTCCCTATGAGTTTATATACTCCTCTGCTCTGTGTGGTGCTCTTTGGTTAAGACACATAGAGGATGCATTGCACCAAGGGAAACACATTGAGTCAGAGATAAGAAACACTGCCTACATACCAGCTTTAGGGAGAGGGGATGCATTGAGATGTGTCAAAATGAAATAGAGTCCAAATAAGGAAAGTGACTCGAGATGCATGAATATGAAATGATAAGCTCGAGTCACATCGATTGGAGAAGGCTGATTGAGGGAAGGGGAGGTCATATAAGGGATGGTGTATAGTAATTGTCTATAAAGGGAAAGCATAATTGAGTAAGTGTTGAGAGACACATCTCAAGTACAAAGAAAGAGAAAGGGGTTAGTCCAAAAAAGGAAAAAGGCATGATGTGGCATATCATTACCCCCCTCTCAAGGCTGAAGCACTGAAGAGGCAGGTAAGAGCATCCAGGGGCAGCTTGATTTTAAGTTGGGAGATTGACTGTGAATGTCAGAGGAAGGGTTTAAATGGGGCCCCATCGCCTTACTGTGGGATTGGTGGGAGAGCAATGTTGGGGTTGGAGACAAGGGAGCACAGTTCCTGGGATGGTCCACCTTGATCCTCATCCATTGCAGCAACTGAGATGTCCCATGTGAGTGTAGTTGTAACAGTGCATACCCCAAAAGGGGCTGCTCCAGTCGATCTGCATTCTGCTGGAGAGAATCTTTGGGAGGTCATCATCATAGGGGACAATGAGAAAGGAGCTGGAGAGGTGAGGAAGGGAGAAAGGGGAACATGCATTCATCACATAGGGGAGTCAAAGAGCTCATACAGCAGAGTTAAAGTAAGCAGAGTGGAGAAAATTCCTCCAGTCAGTGTAGCTGACCTCTCTGCCAATAGATCATTCTGCAAGCAGACTGGCAGTGTGGTCAAGCAACACTTGGACTCCTTTGAGGTGTACAGAGTTTCTGTGACTCATGATGTTGTTGTCAAACCCATAGGTGGAGGAGCTGTCATCACTTGAGTCCAAAGACAAGCTAGCACTGTAGGGAGTGAGTACTCCCCACTAGGATATTCCTTTTATTTTATAGCTGTTACTTCTTCTTTTCTTTTATTGTTTTTACTTTCTCTTTTTATTTCTGGTCATTTACTTTTGGTTTTACTTAGTATTCTGAGTAGTATACACTGGAGGCATTATCCAATATTTGAGCCACAAACAGTAAAAGAACATGAAAGAAAGAGATACTATGTCTAGGAAGATTAAATATTTTTACCATGTTCTCTTTGTGTTTTGAAACATAGTATCTGCTTTTTCAATGTTTTATTTACTAAACATTGGTTTTTGCCCCCAGTGATACTCGCGTTGTGGCTTATGTAAGCCCGCACACACACCTACATTACATTTTACCTACCTAAAATAATAACAATCAAGTTATGAGCGAGAGTTTCGAGTTTCGAGTTCGAGAAGGTTGCGTGTGGCCTTCTTCAGTGTTCAGACAGCCCCAGACAGCTTCAGACGTTTCTCAGACAGTTTCCCTCTCACCAGGCTATAGAAGCCCCTTTGGAAGATCTTCCCCTTCAGACATCTCCACCCATCCCCAGATCTTCTTTCTTCTTTTCCTACAACTGGAGCCCACCGCGAGGGGCTTCTGTCTTAGTCTGGTACCCTACTCTCCTCAGTTTCAGTCTCATTTTTGCAGTTTCAAGTCTTGTTTTCTCGGTTTTCGCTCGTGCTCTCAAAGTTTCAGCCTCAGACTCGCTCTCGTGTTCGTCTTTTCTCTTGGAATATTCCCTCGTACATTGCTATAATCACTCGAATTCCCCGCCTGACGTCATGCCCAACACGAATGCCCCATGTAGCGGTTCTTCCGAAGCCTCAAGCTTCCTTCGGCGCGCCGAGGACCTTCGAAGGTTCCTCGATGACATAATTCGAGTCGCGTCTCGAGCAAAGTCACTTCTCGAGTCTTGTCGAGGCCCCCTCGAGGCCTGTAATTTGCACGTGCAGCCACCTACCGATTCCGCGAGTCGCTCACCCCGCTGTGCATACTCATTTTGCTTTTTCTGTGGCCAGAAAGGTCATATTCGAGCAAATTGTGATTCGTGCAAGGAGTATTTAGCTGCAGGAAAATGTCTATTAGTGAAAGGTCGCATCGTACTACCTACAGGGCAAGAGATACCGCGAGAAGTACCCGGGCGCACTCTCAAGGACCATCTGGATAGCTGGGATCTAGGGAGTTGGTCTAATGATATTCGAATTCCTCCTTCGAGTCCAGGCTGGCTCATATCTCTGGAGGATGTGGGTAGCCAAATGCCGCAGACCCAAATGATTTCACTAGGTGTGTCTCAGCCCCGCTTGTCAGTGCGCCCCAATACCCCCTCAGAACAACCGTTGTGTGCGCCACTCTCAGCAGAAGGGCCAAGTCATCGCTCAGTGCCGGTGCAACCCCAGGGCCCCATTCGAACACCTAGCGCGTCCTCGAACTCGAGTGACGCTCTGTTGTGCCGCCCTCATTCACCCACTCGTGTTCTACCTACAGGATACTCTCGCGGCCGACCCCGCTCCCGCTCTTACTCTCGTGGTCAATGTCAGTCTCGATCTCGCTCTCATGACCGTGGCCGCCCATATTCATCATCTCGCTCATACTTCGAAAGTTCACCAAGCTGTGGACACCCACGCTCGCCGTCTCGTTCGCATGCCGAGAATTCACCAGGCCGTGGTCATAGGCATCAGTACTTGTATTCGAGTAGGCTGCGCAGCCGTGATTCCCGTGACTACCGGGGCGAACCCACTCTGGTCCGGCAGCTTGACAGAGTGGTGACTGCCAGTTCGTACAGCAACCAGTCGTCTCGTAGTATTTGGGAACCAGTGCACTCGGGAAGGCGGTACAGCCGCAGTCGTACACCCCAGCCCTCTCGTAGGGTGTGCTGAGTCGACATAGGGCCGCTTTAGCTGGTTGGGGCCCTTTCATTGTGTTATATTCTTCTTTTTATGCACATACCTTTCATGAAGTCTCCCCTCGCCGAGTGTCAAGTAGCCGCATGCCTCCCTCATCCCCTGCTTCGTCGACGCGATATCTCGACCACTGCTCACCCGTCCCTCTCGCAAATCGGGATTTAGGCTCTACTCGACGAGAGCTTTCCAACGGTGTACTTTTCATTGCAGCGGCCTCAGCGCATCCAGAGATATGGCCCAATCCCTGGAGAAAGGCACTGTAGGACGAAATTTGGAATATGTCGGGATTGGGTGCGCCGTTTTCTCCGATTCCTCGTTCTCCCAACTCTCCTTGCGCATCCCTATCACCACCCGAAGTTTCATTGCGTTCCACCTAGCCGTTCCTCACTGACGCGATGCCGCCCTCCTCCCCCCTACTGTGGTTTGACCATAGCTCTTGCAATTCTTGACCGAATCGCTCGCTTTTCTCAGACGTGAATCTACTAGACGACATCTACCAGACGATATAAAAGACGTAGCGCGCGCATTCACGGTTCTGGAGTCATTCGAGTTTTTGTGTCTGAACAGGGTAGGGAGGTCGAGATCATGTATCTCGCTCGTTTTCGCGCCGTTCCTCTCGCTTTCTGGCATGGTGGTTCTACTTGCTTACAGCTACCTGGTGATATCTTGTTCAAGGTGACGCGCTCACTGGTTGTGGAGATACAGGAGTTTTTCATTTACAGAGGAGTATGAGACGGCCTTGTGAATATCTCAGGATTGGGTGTGCGTATTCCCCCAATTCCTTGTTCTCCAGGATCTCCCCACTCCCCTTGAGCGTTCCCCTGCGTTTTTGTGCCGCCATGCCGACCCATTATTCGTCGGTGCATACCCTTCCTCCTACCCCACACCGTGTTTGGGGCATAACTTGTTCAACTCTGGTCCGAATCGTTCGCTTTTTTTTTAGACGTGACTCTACTAGACGAACCCTACCAGACGATATACAAGACGTAGCGCACGCGTTCACGGTTCCGAAGTTATTCGAGTTTTTGTCTTTGAACAGGGTTTGGGAGGTCAGGAAGGCGTATCTCGCCCGTTTTCATGCCGGGTCTTTCGAATTTTTGCACGGCGGTACTACTCGCTCACAGCTATCTGGGGGTATCTGGTTTATGGCGCCGCGCTCAGTGGTTCTGGAGATATCCACTTTTCTGTGTCTGGGCTACAGGCTATCATTCCTGGCAGCGTATCTCCCTCATTTCCCAGCCGTTCCTCTCGTAAATTGGCACCTGCGTTCTACTCGCGAAGCTGACTCCATTGAATTCTCTTTCAGCGAATTCTGTGCAGCCGTTATCGAGATATGGCGAAGTCCGCCTCTGGAGGGGTACGAGACAACATTGGCGATAACTCGGGTTTGGAAGGTCCGATCGGTGGGATTCCTTTTGTGCCGGGCTCTCCTGTTCGTGTAGAGCCACCTTCCGAGGTTTCATGTTCACCGGTCTCACCGTTGCTCGCCAACACCTTGTTCTCCTCCTTCCCCCATTTGTGGCCAGCGCCTTTCTCCCCCGTTTTGCCGCCGTATCTCTCGCTTTTCGAGGATCCTATTCTACTCGACGAGGGCTCTCAAATGGTGTATCTTACGACGCTGTCATCATCCTGGCTGCAGAAATATTCAAAGTTTTGCTCACGGGGAGCACTCTTGACCGTTTTGCGTGTTTCTCAGGGACGGACGGGCCAATTAATATGATTCCTTTTGCTGCGTGTTCTCCCTTGCGCCCTCTACCATCTCCCGCGGTTTTGGGTTGACAGCCTGAGCCGTTGTTCTGCAGCACTCTCCCTTCCCTCCTCTGCTGTTTCTCGACGTGCACGCGCTGTATCTCGTTCGCCCCATGGTCGTCCCTCTCGATTTTTTGGCACCATACACTACTCGATGGGGGCTTTCGGACGGTGGGTCACACGTTGTCTGCTTCAGCGGTTGCCCGGAGGTTTCAACTTTTGTGGATGCGAGCGGTTTGCAGGTATCCTAGGACTGGCTGGACCTCAACTGAGGACAGTTGGTATCTAAGTGATGGGGAGATGTAGGGAATGGGTTTTCCCTACCAGGAGTTTTTATTTTTATTCTGTGTTTCTTATATTTTAACTTGCTTTTCCACTTATTATATGTTTATTACTTTAGTGCGAGGTTTTATTGCTTAGTCAGCATTTTTTTATTTACTGGGCATGTACTTACTTTTCTAACAATCGAGTTACAAGTCGCGAGTTTCGAGTTCGAGTTTGAGAAGGTTGAGAGTGGCCTTTCTCTGTGATTAGACAGCCTCAGACAGCCTCAGATGTTCATCAGACAGCTTCTCTCACCAGGCTATAGAAGTCCCTTTGGCCTAACTCCTTCCCTTCAGATATCAGCACTCTCCCCCAGTTTCTATTTTATTTTCCTACAGCACTTGTTGATTCCCTCTTGCAGCCATCTTGACCAGGTGTTGAAGTTCATCCCTTGTCCAGTCCTCTTGAGTTACTACCTTCTGGCCCATTGACTGTCCATGATGGCAGAGATAGTCTGCTGAACTGAACAGTCTTTTCTTGTTTTTCTGGGACAGCAGGTTGAGGTCCAAGAGGTTCTGGGCTCTTGCCCTTATCACTGTGGAAAGCAAGTGCTGGGTCAATGGACTGAGCAGAGTGGGGGTGAAAGTCTCAAAAGGAAATCCATAGGTCTTCTCCAAACATAGTATAAATGAGGTTGACCACCACATGTTGTATGTCAGCAATGTTGTCAATATGGTCTCCTGTATAAAGATCCAGGTTGACCTTCTTGGTGACATGGCCAGCAATGCCTTCACTGACTTTGAAGAGTTGGGGAATGTGGGTGGCTATGAATTCTGAACCTCAGTAGATCTGAGACAACATCCAAAGGTGGTCATGATGTTTGCCTGCTCTCCAGCCAAGTGAGTCCCAGTGCTCGAAGTTTTCAAGCACCTGCAGAACATGGAGGAGCTGTTCCAGCATGGGTACCAGGCTTGTCTTGGCCTTGGTGGGGGAGTTGACCTCCTCTGCTGTCTGTCACTGTGTGAGCTTTGGGGCAACATTGGCAGTGGGTGAGTCAGGGATCAAGTTGGGAGCAGTTGTCTCTGGATCAGGGGTTTGGGAGATGGGGGAGGAGTTGGGAGATGGGGGAGGAGTTGGGAGATGGGGGAGGAGTTGGGAGATGGGGGAGGAGTTGGGAGATGGGGGAGGAGTTGGGAGATGGGGGAGGAGTTGGGAGATGGGGGAGGAGTTGGGAGATGGGGGAGGAGTTGGGAGATGAGATAGGGGTGTGGCATGAGCGATAGGATCCAAGTGGGAGGCAGGGGCATTTCGAGGGTAAGGCAGAGGGGTAGGGGGCAGTCTTAGCAATTCTGGCCTTTCTCTTTCCCTTGGAACAGGAGAGAGAATGGATTGTGAATTGGGAGTGGGGGTTTGGAAGGGGTCCTGGTGCACTGGTGGTGACCTGGTGGCAGTATTCCTGAACAGCTGTGACATTTGCATTGGAGGGTGCAGGGAGTAAAGGGGGCAAGGGTGGTGAAGCTGTGAAGTTGAAGTCATCAGAAAAGGCAACATGGGAATTCTCATAGTCTGATAGGGTGAACTCATCAAGGGAAGATAGGTGTTCAGAGTTGTGTTCATGAGACATGGCTGAGGGGAAGTTTGTGATGCTTCTGGTAGGAGTGGAGGATTTTGAGGGCATTATATAGGTTTTCCTCTGGCTCCCAAGTATTGGAGGAATGTCCATACCCAGTCCATTTGACCAAGTATTGGAAAGTTTGTTGTTTGGCATTCCTCTTGGGTGCAGAGATGCATCCTTTAACTTTCCTTCTCAAGCCAGTGACTTGGTGTTTCAGAATGTTCTCGACTTCCCATTCAGGAAGGTCATTGATCCATTCTGGTAGGGGTGGCATTTCAGCCCTTCCATATTTGTCATTTTCTTTGAAAGGGTAGACCCATGATGTGTGAAACACCAGGTGTATCTGCCACATTTCTGGGATCTTCAGCTGAACTGCCATGGGAGAAATTACTTTTGTAATTTCAAATGGGCCAATGCATTGAGGGGCCAATTTGGGGCTTGGGACATCCCTTTTCAAGGTAGATGCATCTAGCCATACTAGATCACCTTCCTTAGGGGGTTTATAGGGTCCCTTGCTCCTAGCATGCATTGCTTCTTGCACAGCTTTGTGAGAGATTAAGGCTGAGTCTCGATTCACAGCCAGTTGTTGCATGCAGTCATCCACTGCAGGCACATCAGTTGACTTTGACACAGAGGGGTGAGGCACTGGGTCATATCCATAAAGGAGGGAGTAGGGAGTCTGGCCATGAATGGAATGGACCCTTGAATTGTGTGCAAACTTGGCTTGAGGTAAGAACCAAGCCCAGTCCTCTGGTCTGGCATCACAATACATCCACAGGTAGGTCTCGATCTCTTGATTGACATGTTCACTTTCACCATTGGTTTGGGGATGGTATGCCATGGAGAGTTTCTGTTGAATCCCAAGGGCATTGTAAAGTTTGGAGGTGAAGGTGGAGGCAAATTGTGGACCCCTATCAGATATAACTGCATCAGGGATGCCATATCTGGGGTACATGTATTGTAGGAAGAGATTGGCCAGTTTGATGGAGTCACATGCCTTGTTGCACAGGATGAAGACTACCCCTTTGGTAAGTCCTTGGTCCATGATGGTAAGGATGGAGTTGTATCCTTCTGACTCTGGAAGGTCAGTAATGAAGTCCATGGAAATTTGCTTGAACAGGAAGGGATTTTTTGCTGTGTCATTGGGTGTGATGGGAGGCATGAGAGGGTGAGTGATGACCTTATTGGCTTGACAGCCAGGGCATCCCTTCATGTAGTCTCTCACCTGCTTCCACATTCCAGGCCACCAGACCTCATTCTTCATCTTCCATATCATTGCTTTCACTCCAGGGTGACCAGCAGCTGCTAAGTCATGATTATCCCAGAGATACTTGCATCAGAGGGGAGGGATGTAGAGTCAACTGTCATGTCACTTGGTTTGATCATTCTCCTCTATTATTGCATCATTTTTTGTGAGAGTTTCATCCTTTGGCATCATCTCCTTGATTTTATTGAAGAGGTCCTTAGATATAGCAAACACTCCTCTGTCCAACTGTCACACATTGCTGGATGACTTGTTGTTAAGGTTGGACATTTGGGTGGAAGGGAGCAATGATGAAAGGGTTTGGCTCTTTTCTTGATTCAGTGTAAGTGGGGCTTCTCTTTTTCTTTCCTTTCCCTTCTGCTTATGCACATGTGGAGAAGTCAGTTTTTGGGGCATCTCGACTGGCCTTGAGGGTTTAAATGGGAGTTTCACCCCCCCTCAAGCCACAACAAATCTGGGAGCACTGTAGTCATTGGGGAAGGGTTAGCAGAGTAGTTGGGACAGTGGGAGAGGGAGTCCAGGATAGTCATTAGCTTACCCAGTTTGTGTGCTAGCTGAACAGGGAAATCTTGAAGGAAAGCAGCCCATCATGTTTGCCTGTGGCTGAGTTGCTGCAGTGACTGATAATAAGTGAGGTTTTGGTGATTGGTATACACCATGGTGGGAGCAACTGGAGATATGAGGTAATGCCACCATTCTTTGAAGGTGTGCATGATGGCCAAGAGTTCCAGGTCATATACCTGATAATTTTGTTCTGCACCAACAAGAGATCTCAAGAGGTAGGCACAGGGGTGGAGCTCACCATCCTTGAATTCTTGGCAGAGGACAGCTCCAGTGCTGATGGCAGATCCATCTGTGAAGAGTGTGAATGGTTTTGAGAAGTTGGGTAGTTGCAGAACAGGCTGGGAGCACAGCACTTGCTTAAGCCACTCACAGGCATCAGCTTGCTCCATGTCCCACTTGTATGGCACATTCTTTTTTGAGAGTTTGTGAAGTGGTATGGTGATTTGGGAGAAGGATGGGATAAACTGTTGGTAGAAGTTGCAGAATCCAAGGAATTGTTGGAGCTTGTGTAAGTTGTTAGGGGTTTTCCATTCCTTGATTGCTGCAAGCTTGGTCTCTGAAGGTTTGATGAGTCCTTGTTGGATGAGGAAGCCCAGGAACTCGACTTCTTGGGTTTTGAAGGTACACTTTGATATTTTTAGTCGCAGTTCCTCCTTGAGGGCAATTGCCAGGAATTCTTCTACTCTCCAATAAAGTTCTTCCTTCATTTTCACATGGATCATGATGTCATCCATAAAAATGATGAGCTTCTTGGCAAACATCATGTTGGTGAAAGTGGTCTCCATGTATCATTGGAATGTGGGAGGAGAGTTGCACTGTCCAAAGAACATGACTGTTGGCTCAAAGAGTCCTCATGGGGTGATGAAGGCTCCTTTCCATTCATCACCTTCCTTGACCTGTATGTTGGTAAATCCCCAGTGAATGTTGAATTTTGCAAAATAGGTGGACTTGGCCAGTTGGTCAAGAAGGGATTTCACATCAGGTAAAGGATAGGAATCCTTTATTGTATATTTGTTGAGTTCACAGTAGTCTTGTACTAGCTGCTTCTTGCCATCCTTCTTCCCTACAAAGAAAACCAGGGAGGCCTGGGGGGATTTTGATTTGCATATCTTCCCAGCCTGTAGATTTTCCTCCAGAAACTCATCTAGAGCTTGAAGCTCCTCATGAGAGAGAGGGTATATTGGGGCTTTCTTTGGTTTGAAGTCATCTGACACATGAATCTTGTGGTCAAGGTAAGGATGATGCAGGGGAAGTGGGGTGTCTTCTTTGGAGAAGACTTTTGAGAACTTTTTATACCATGCCAGGAGGGGGACATCCTCTTTCTGGATGGCTGCTTTGAGTTGTGTTGAAATGGAGGTTTTCCAGAGCATTACAAAGTCCTCATCTTCATAGTCTTCTTCATCTGATGATAGCTCCAATTCACAGAGACAAGGGTCTCTGAAGCCTATCATCTTTCTTTTCTTCCAGTCAAAGATTGGGTTGTACTTGGCCAAGAAGGGCATCCCTAACAGGATGTCTTCATGTGATTTTAGTTCCATTTCGAAGGCATGAATCTTCACCAGTTTATGGAAGATTTGAGCATTAAAGGTACAGATGTGCATAACCTTTTGTTGGCTCAGTCCTTCAAAACTTCTTGCTGTCCAAGGATGTTTGACACGAGTTCATTTCAGATTGTATTTTTCAACAATCCATGGGTGAATGACATTGACTTTGGCACTGATGTCAATCACTGCTTTGATTTCTGCTGTTGGAGATTGAATCACCTCTGTGTGATGTATATTTGGTGCGAGTCTTCACTTGCTTACATAGGCGCTAGAGCGCACTTAGTACTACACTTTTTGGTACTAATCCCTCAGTAGTTGAGTCACTACTGAGGGTAAGTCTACTATTTACATAGTATTTCCATACTTACTGATAGCCTGTAGCTGCCTACAGGTACATCTAATATACAGTAGTTGAGTCACTACTGAGGCTGCCTACAGCCCTTTTCTACAGGTTATGAGCCCCGCCTAGCGCGGAAAATTTTATTGTAGGAGAACTCGTACTCGACTCGAACAGAAACTACTCAACAAGACCACAAAATATCTCTACTTCACTCGAAAGTAATAGGAATAAACTATGGAACCTGAGCTTGCAGAAGACGGCTGCAACTGGCACACCTATGGCAGTTGGGTGCTGAAGGCTATCTCTGAAGAAGGCTTGATGGGACACTTAGATGGGTCTGAAACACGACCCGCAACTCCGAAGTTACTACAGGAATATGGTGCCGGCCAAACACCACGAACCAACGAGGAACGAGATGTCGTCGCAGCCTGGAAAACTGCCAATGACACGTGGCAACAACGGACCGCTATGGTCCACTATATCATCATATCCGGCATACCCGACTCTATTCTAATGCTTGTGATGCATTTAGAAACTCCTCATGAAACTTTCGCTTACCTCGAGAATCGCTATGGTCGAATTCCGAGACCAGAGACCCACAGGGTTGTTGACAAAGCTGTTCAGCAGTGCAACATGCCTTCCAAGGAGTATGCAACTGAAGAAAGCGCTCAGAGCGCTCGCAGCAGCAATTACGACTCCGAAACCCCACCTAGCAGTGAAGGGAGCCACTTCACTATCCCAAATGACTGTGCTGAGATCCCAACTGGGCACTTGGAACCCAAGACGGAGATCATAGACGTGCAGCAGGTAGAAGACAACCTATCAGAGGTTGCAGATAGGGCTATGGACTCGGAACGACGGGATGAACATGCAAATGTGCTTGACACACCTGACGAGGATAGTCAGCACGCGGACGACGAGGTCGCAGCAAGCCGAGACTCGCCTCAGTTGAGCTCGGAGGCTTGTGAGCTTGCAGGTAACATTACCAACCAGGCCAGCAAATGTTCTATCAAAGACATTGCACAAACGCCTATCGAACATGATCAGCACATTCAGATGAATGGCGAGATGATCGCCAACGTACCGGATCCTCCTCAAACTCGGGTTGAGCTTCCTATCCTGCGAACCAAACGTCCTATACTACAGGACGAGCTGACGGCACGAATCCACAATGCTCCAAGCACAGAACTCCGGTTACCTTGCATGTGGGGGCACGACATATCGCAACAGGGCAAACGGCAGCTATCTGTACGAACACGCCCGCTCACGACACCATCCAACTTGTCATATTGGAAAGCATGGCCACCCGATCGTCATACAAAGCGAAGCATGCCATTAATGGCTGACAGCAAGGGTCAACACCCCGAACGCGAAGGGAAATGGCAGGATGACCTACCTGCATCGCCCGAACCACCTCTGGCTGGCATCACGCTCAGTCCTCGACCCTACTGGGTCATTCGTCATCGTGGAAGATTCAAATCGAGCATTGAAAGCATTAACGACACTCATACGAGGCACAACGCCTACCTCACTCATTTGGCCCCCATGTGGCCACTTCCGTCCCTCGTTGCGCCCTTGAAGCGATTCACATACTATGCAGGAGGGCTATGGATGATGAACATAGGCTATAACAAGGTCAGGTGCACGAGACAAGTCGAAACGAGAAGGCGCACGTACCAGACAGCTCGCACTCTCATGCGGCTGCTTCTACTCCTCTCAAGTCCTTCGAAACGACTCCAGAAGGCCGCCAACACTTGCTGGATGCAGGGGGTATCCAATGAAATCGAAACGAGTGCTGAAAAGATCAACAATGCTCGTACAAGGCGATACACCCAGTACTGGATAAAACGGCCTAACGGCTTACATGCATCGCCCAATCCGCCTCCAAATGGCCTCATGCATGCTCCCAGGACCTTCACGGAACCCCGTCGACGTGGAAGGATCAAACGGACCACTAAAAGTGTCAGTGGCACTTGTACAAGGCGAAACCCTCATGCGGCCCCCAAGCGGCCACTTCCACCCCTCATCGCGCCCTCGAAACGGTACAAATACCTTGCAGGAGGGTCTAAGATGATAAACGTACGCTATAACAGGGTCAGGTGTGCAAGACGGATCGAAACGAGAGGGCCCGCATACCAGATAGCTCGTATTCTCATGCGGCTACTTCAAATGCTCTCAAATGTCTTGAAGCGACTCCGGAACGTTGGCAACACCTACTGGCAGGAGGGGGCACCTCCCGTATCGACATGGAATAATGCGGATCGGCCAAGAAATCGTTGTGTAGCCAAACGGCTGCTTCCCAGCAGCGGTAGGAGGCAACACGACATGTGCACCAGAATATATCAAAACGGCTCACCTGGGCTGCCCTATCGCTCGCCAAAGGACCTCGTGCACCATTCTAGGACCCTCAGGGACCCTCGCCGACGCAGACGGATCAAGAGGAGACCTAAAAACGTCAGTAGATCTGGGCAGAGAGGCTGCAAGCGCCTCATGCTACTCAGCATGCCCATTTCACCCTCTCGCCACCTCTCGAAATCCCTCTGGAATGTCGCTAACACATACTGGCGGAGGGGAGTGCCTCCTGGACGGACGCGGAACGACGATAAATTCGTTATATTCAAAACGGCGGCCTCGTCATCACGGTACAAGGTCAAGATGAGCGCACACTACGTGCATTTCCGAAACGGGAAGTTGCCACATCGCGCGCCAAATACGACCAAACACCACTCGTATACCACCCGGACTCGAAGCTCACTCATTGCAGAAGCTACACTCGTTTATTGAATTATTTTTTGGGTATACATTCATTTGAGTTACATTTTTCTGCACTTCTACTTATCACACAGTGGAGCTTCAGGGGGTGTGTTGGAGATTGAATCACCTCTGTGTGATGTATATTTGGTGCGAGTCTTCACTTGCTTACATAAGCGCTAGAGCGCACTTAGTACTACACTTTTTGGTACTAATCCCTCAGTAGTTGAGTCACTACTGAGGGTAAGTCTACTATTTACATAGTATTTCCATACTTACTGATAGCCTGTAGCTGCCTACAGGTACATCTAATATACAGTAGTTGAGTCACTACTGAGGCTGCCTACAGCCCTTTTCTACATCTGCATCTTCTCAATTGACCAGGAACATGGACCTGAACAATGAAGAATTTGAAACTGATTTTGATTGCTCAAAGTCCATTACTACAGAAGTAGTTCTATTAGTCCATTCCTGTCAAGTTGAAGAAATTTGAAAGTTCTTAGCTCCTCCCTGTGCAGCCATGGGGAGCCATTTAAAAATCCTGAGGCTTCTTGCCATTGGACAGCACAGTCATCTTGATGTCTTCTGATGCTTCTTCAGAATATAGTTCTTCAAGAAGTTGCCTGATTTGTTGATGGAAATCCCATCGATCAGGGATTTTCTTCTCCTTTGGGCAGTCAGACCTTTTATGTCTGGCTTCATTGCATCCCCAGCATGTGATCTCCCTGACCCATGATCATTGGTTGCCTTTCTGGTTCCAGGACCTCTTCAGTGGTCCACCAGAGTTTTGGCAGTGGTCAACATCCATCACATATGGGTCTCTATCAGGTGCTCAATTGTAATGGGACCTAGTGAGGTTTTGTCCCAGGATGCATCTATCTTCTTCAATTTGGTGACCAGTGAACAAGTGAAGCTGAGAAAGTGCAGTTTGTGCAGCTGTAGTGGACTGGATCCATTCTGCTGGTGTAGTGGGGCAGGAATTGGTTTTGAGGATCCATTTGTTCAGCTTGGGTTTGAGGCCTTGTCCATAAAAGACTCTGGCTTCTGGGCTTCCTTCTGAGAGTCTTGCCTTGTTCATTGCATTCAAGAAGTTGGTCATATACTCTTCCAAGGTTCTTGTTCCTTGTCTGATGGCCAAGAGTTTGAGTAGGGCCATCTGAGATACATCTCTGACCTTGAACATCTGGTCCAGTTTCACAAGGAAACCTGCCCATGTGTCCACAATATGAACCATATCCAGCAACAGAGATTTCTTGGCATAGTTCTTGGCCCAGGCCTGGGCAGAACCCTTCATCATGAAGGAAAGAGTGAAGCCAATTTTCTGTTCCATGGTTTGGTAGATGTGAGAATTGATGCCTAGGTAGGTTTTGATTGAGGTGAGCCAGGCATTGTACATGGCATGGTTGCCATCATATTCTCATGGACAGTTCAGGTTTAACTCCTTAGCATGACCCTCTCCAGAGTTAGAGTCATGTCCCTTTCCTTTCTCCTTGGGACCTCCTCCAGAGCCTCCAGGGTCTTGTGGTTTTGTAGGGATCATGAAGTCAGTGGTGGATCTGAACTTCTACCTGTACCAAGTCACCAGTTCTGTGACCAGTACTTCTGCCTTCATGGCAAATGGTGGTTCTGACATCTCGATGTCACATTAAGAAGGGTGTATGTCTTGATGAGAGTCCAGGAAGTTGCCTCCAAGCGAAGAGTTGTCATCTTCCTCCTTAGGTGGTCTGGGTGTTGTAGTAGAGGGGTCTTCTCCTGTGCCTGGGGGCAGACTCATAAGTCCAAAGGCTGCAAAGACTCCTTTTGCTCCTTCAAGGAAGGATGGGGTTGGGGTTCCCTTGAAGTCCCTTACAGATGGCTGTCAGTGTGTCAAGGACAGAGGAATGAAAGATGGAGATTCTTCAGGTTTTGAGGTGGTAGGGGATCTCTCTTCTGGGGGATATGGGTGGAAGCAAGATGAAGGTTCTCATCAAAGGGGTAAAGCAGACATTCCAGAGGATGACTGTCACTCCTTCTGCTTTTGTTCCTTTTGAGTCAGAACAGGGGGTCAGAATTTAGAAGAGATGATGGATCCTGTGACAGTGGGTGGCCTCTGAGGATTGGGTGGTGTGCCTTGATGAGAAGACACATTGGGTTAAGAGTTGGATGTGGTGGGCATTGGCTGTGGTAGTTCCAGCAGTTGTTCCAAACATCTGGGGATATCTTCTAGAGGGCCAGTGGGACCACTGCAAGGATGTTCATTGTAGAAGGGTGAGGGTGTAGTTGATTGAAGCTACAGCCTTGGGGGTAGAAGAGAACTTGAGACTTCACTAGGGACAATTGTCAACCTAGGAAGACTTTGGTGCAGAGCCAAAGTTCTTGAGAGGTTCATTAACCTTGATAGAGGGAGCTTTTAGCTTTTGTTACATGCAGGAATACCTCACCTGCCAAAAGTGACAAGTGTTGGTGCTGAGGCAGTTAAGCTCAACAGCAGCTCTTGTGGTATTACCTGGGTTGACCTCAAGGGCTTAATAGTTTTACCCCTCCTATGGCCAGGCAAGCAGTTCTGAGAGAGAAGGTATCAGAGAAAAGCTATCCTGGTTGCAAGGTAGCTAAAAGCTGGAGTATACAGGGCAGTCCCTATGAGTTTATATACTCCTCTGCTCTGTGTGGTGCTCTTTGGTTAAGATGCATAGAGGACACATCATGCCAAGAGAAACATGTCAAGTCAGAGATAAGAAACACTGCCTACATACCAGCTTTAGGGAGAGGGGATGCATCGAGACACATCAAAATGAAATAGAGTCCAAATAAGGAAAGTGACTCGAGACACATGAATATGAAATGATAAGCTCAAGTCACATCAATTGGAGAAGGCTGATTGAGGGAAGGGGAGGCCATATAAGGGATGGCATATAGTAATCATCTATAAAGGGAAAGCATAACTGAGTAAGCATCAAGAGACACATCTCAAGTACAAAGAAAGAGAAAGGGGTTAGTCCAAAAAAGGAAAAAGGCATGATGTGGCATATCAATTTGGAGCTCAGACTAGTGGGCAGTCTTTGAGGCCCTTGCCTGCAGTGGTAGGTCACTGTAGCACTGTGGCACTGTGGGTTACTGTGGGTCACTGTCACACAGTTTTTGTGGCTGTGGCCACTGAGTGTCACACTGTGGCTGAACTGTGGAATGCTGTGGTGCACTGTGACCACTGTGCCAAAAACAGTGGTTTGCTGATGCCTCTATGGTGCCTAGCCTATTACAATCATCCATGCAGATAAGTTGGTGAGCTTGTGACTTTTGCAGTGCTGCAGGTCACTCAGGAAGTGCTGCTGGCACTGGTGACAACCTTGCTTGAAAGAGGTAAGTGCAAAGGGCCCACTTGTTTGTGTGTGCTCAGGACATATGTGATGAAATACACTACAGTCCATATCACACATGAATATATGGAAGAGGCCAAAACATGTGGGTACATAAATGACAGGCAGGCAGGGGCTGGAGAGGAGTACAGATCAGTCTGAAGTCCAGCAAGACACCATTCACCTGTTAAAGGATTTTGATGAAGAAATGTTCATTCTAGGTTGTCACTCCATTGATTTACTTGCAGAGGATGATTGCCTGGCCCTCTTGGACAAATAGAACAAGGAATGGTGGTTTCACCTAAGCCCTGCATGATTTCCTGGAGGCTGTATGGTTACACTATATGCCTGCTACTTGTTACCACATCCATCCCTCATACATCAGCAAATTCACACTGTACTTTTTTCCTCTTTGGGAGCTTTTCTGCTTTGCTAAGCATGAAAAATGCAAAAAGCATGGGAAGTGAAGACAAGTACTTTTTCATCTTTTTTTTGCACTCATCTTCAAGTTGACAAAGTAAAGCAAGTGTCAGAAGGGTAAAAAGCAGTTGAAATACTACTAAGCTGTAGTTAATCTGTACTAGTCACTACACTGCTAATATGCAATTTCAAAAGCATGATGGTCTGCAAATTTGTTAACATAAAATCCACAGAATGTGTCATAAGAATGGCAAGGTGAAATTTCTTGCAGGATGAAGTCCTGCCCATAGATAGGGATCAGATGTGCTGCATGGAAAATGGTATCCACATGAATGACAGCAAGGTTGCACTGGTGATTGCAGGTGAAACTTGGGCATACCATCCACATTCCAGTCAGTTCATCTGGCACCTCTCCTAAGTGATCAAACCATCACATGATAGCACATCTGGTCTTAAATGAGAAGAAACAAAGTATGCATGCAATGTCCATACCATGCATGCCTTCAAGTTCTGGGTCTGTGATAATGAAGGCACAGTCATAGTGAGGTCCTTCTTGTCTCCACATTGGCACTGTGTGGATATATTCTCAATGCATACCACCAACTCCACTAAGATTGCTTGGAGCATAAAATGATTATCATCTGGATATAATGGCCCAACTAAAAATGCCCTGACAAGCTCTGGAAGATTAGGGATATTAAGTTCATCCACAAGTGTGACAATTGTCACTGCCCAGTTCCACTCTACAGAAAATGAGTCTAGGATGACTTCCAGGTTGCACTGAAACTTATGTCAGCTCCATGCAAGGCATACATGTGCTTCAACTCTTGGCCCATTGACATCCTCATAGTCACCTCTGCTCTCATCAATACTTGCTGATGCCAGAGGGTATTCTGACTCATCATCTTTATCTTCATTGCTGAGCCACTGGTTGGCTTCAGTGGGTCACATGTGAGTAGCATTGTGAGAAGCTGAAACATAAGTAAGTGCAATGTGTTCAGTGGTATAACCTTACCAAGTCAGTCAAGCACTGTTGAAAGGCATATTCCCTGCAACATGCCCCAACTTTCAAAATCCACCTAGGAAGCAACCAGTTTGTCTGAGCATTGGTTGATAAGGAGCATTTGG
This sequence comes from Pisolithus marmoratus, assembly GCA_024613145.1. NCBI lineage: Eukaryota > Fungi > Basidiomycota > Agaricomycetes > Boletales > Pisolithaceae > Pisolithus > Pisolithus marmoratus. The sequence continues at coordinate 408,795 of JANFAE010000009.1, forward strand.
CCTAGTGCATGATACTTGTTGGTGTGCCAGTACAGGTTCTTGACAGCCTTCACATGCTTTGACTCAGGGATTGACAAACAAAGACCATTTGGTGCACCAAACAACTGGATAGGTTGCTTGTAGTGTTTCATGGCATGTTGTCAAGGAAGGGAGAAGTTGGTGACAACACCAGTAGTCTTGAAGACTTCATGATATTGGTAGAACCTTGCAAGTATTTTGTTGAGATCATCCAAGCCCTAGTTCTCTGTAAGTACATTCTGCCACATGAGATAGCAAAACTCCAGAAATGCATGGAATGTGCATACAATCTCCTGTGGAATGTGGCCCTCAATCACTGGCAAGTATACCTGAAGGCCAGGTTAAGATGCTAAGGTTACATGTAGTGAGATTCCAAACCTTCATCAGTGCTTTGGAGTCATCATCTGTCCATTGCTTGAAATGATGGCCCTGGGGAAAATGCTGCAGACCAGGGAATGGTGCAACTGCAGCAATGCTGGAGGCATCAGAGTTAGTAACAAAGAATGCTGGGAGTTCCTTCACAAATGTACTGTTGATCAATGTCATCTAGTATTTCATTTGCATGGGCATCAGAGTCCATGGATGTGGCACAAATATTTCTCTACCCATCTGATGAAGTGGTCCTTGAATGCACCTTTGATGATTTGGTGAAGCAGATTGGGAGTGATCAGCTCATAGATGTCTGCATGCAGAAAATCATTAGTGAAAGGGACAAGCTCCCCTACTATACCATATTCATTCCAAAGCACATCAAGAGCAAATTCAGCAATCAACATCTCAGCATGATCATGGCAGTGGTCAAGTGCATTGTCATAGTCCAGATTACTGTGATATGCCAGGCATCTTGCTAGAGCATTAGATTTGAATGTATAGAAGACATGATTTTTGCACTTACCATGAGCACCAATTACAAACTATGCATGTTAGCAGCACCTGCTCCTCATAATCTGTAATGTATGGGCCTAACCCATAGATGACATGCCAGTAATGGCCATCTCCAAAGAATGTGACCATGGGCTTTACCATACCAGGCTTAAAAGTCTTGAGAATATGACCAAGGGAAGAATGAAAAAGCTGTCACTGAAACTTGTGGAAGTTATCCTTGTTGGCATGTTCTCTTGTAGCTATGTGCCCATGTCAAAGAATGAGTCCAATTCAGCCTTGCTTGCATTACAATATACACACTTTTTGGCATTGTGAGAAATGCAATCAAAATGACACCATCACAATGTGCCCAGCATATGTTGTTGCAGATATTTCCAATAGACAAATATAATGGATAATAGTCATTTTGCCTGGTAGCCATGGATATGGTTGTCTTGTCTGATCCCAGAATAATTGGCACAAACATTGACCTGAGGCAATCTGGGTCCTGAGCAATGATATCCTATACCACTGACTTAGGCAATGGAAGAGCAGAAATATACATGGACTCACTGCTTGATGCCATGCCCAATCACCAGACATAAACTCTTGCCACCACCATGTTGAACTCTTGGTATCATACTCACAGAATGGCTGGTAGTCCATCTCCTCAGCAAGCACAAGATTTGCCAACATATTCTGGACAACTAAGTGGGGATCTCAAAACCAAATGTTGTATTTGTCATGCATCCAAGGCACAGGATCAGCTTCCACATCCCCAGTATATTTGACAGTGAAAGACTGCCACTTCATGTCACCAACCTCAGTCTTGTCAATGGTCTGATACATCTCCTTGCACAAGGAAAAGATAGGACTCCCACCCACTTTGACTAGAGATGTTGCCCAGAGTTCAAGAAGGATGTTGGGATTTGTTGCTGACATTTGGTTGCATGTGTATATGAAGTCTGCTAATTCAAATTCAAGGTGACTGTTGTAAGGTGACCAGTCATCTGGGGGCTTTGGTTGGTGTAGTTCTGGTTGGGTTCCACTTGGTAGGAAGTCACCATTGGCATTACATGGTTGGCCTATGTGTTGTATGATCAGCTTCCATGCATGGTAAAAAATGGAACACTGCAGTATTTACACCTACCAGTTAAGCCCAGGTGGTAATTGCACAATAAGCTGTCACCTGGCCCAATGAAAGCTGCATGGATGTTGTCATCTGTTTCTACATCTGATCCAGGTGCAGGGTGAGGGAAATCCACTGAAGTGTCCATTTCTGCAGGAGGGTCACTGACATCCCAGTTATTAGTTGGTGCAGAGTAGGTCAAGAAGAGTGGATGTCTTTCATGGGTATGCTGCATGAGGCCTGAGCAATTGTGAAATGAGTGCTTGCATTGCTTGCAAACATAGCAAGAGAGTCTGATTGTCTGAGTGTGATTGCCAGCATGCATAGAGTACAATACAAGTAGAAAGTGTGGATTTCAGGGAGCAGCTTATGAACAGAAGCAGTATAAAAAAAACAAAGTTTGTGCTAGTCCTGACAGCAGTTGAAAGGGTCAATTCAAGGCCCAAAAATTTATGATATACATAACATGCACATTTTTTCTTCAACAATTTTCACCCTGCTCCTTCCTTAGCAGTTCCATCTCTAATGTCTCAATGGCCACATTGAAGCAATGCAAATCTACATCCAGGTCAAATCATACTTGACTCCCAGATCCAAAGATGCACCTCCCAACAGAAGCAAGCCGATGATGAGGCTCTATATGCATCAGTGAAGTATATGTCTTACTATTGTGATGCTGTACAGTTATCAGAACTACTCAAACATGTTGGTAAGGTCAGTGGGTGATGGGTGCATGGGCACCAAAGCTAAGTACTCAAGCCACTTGATGGAGCACAAGTGTCAATTGCAATTTGCAAGTGATATCATATGAATATTATGTAATCAGAAAACTCTCTACTTGTCAGCTGAATTCATCCCATCCCAGCCCAGGTGAAGGCCATCTCAGTAGTTACAATTTCACAGCTGATGAACAGTTTGGATATGTAGCAGTTTTTACCCTTGTTTGCCACATAAAGCCCATTCCAGATGCCAGCCTCTGTCTTCATACTGACTTGATCAAGTGACTTTGGCATTTGCTGGTTTGGTCATTTCATCTTACCATCAGGAAAAACCAACAGTTCCATTTTTCACTCTTTATCACTAAATATTGCTATATTCCATTATTTATCACTAAAGATGCCATAGGGACAACTATGGCATCTATGGCACCCCAACCATCCCCCCTTAAATATAGTGATATATAGACACATACATATAGCAAAAAAAGATGATAAATAGCAAAATAAAGCCACAATGTTGTCAACCCAAGCTTGCCATACTTTGCCATTTTTGCTTTTTTTTGCTTCTTTTAGTTCACACTTTTTATGAAGGAGACAACAAATTCATTTAGCACAATATCTACAATACATACACATAATTCTACTTGGTAATAAATCAAAATATGAGATGGATGGTAAGAGGGGGGATGGATGGGGGAAGGGGGAGGGGGAGGGGGGAGGGGGAATGGGCATCAGCATCTGGACTGGAGAAGGGGAGGGGGGAATTACCTTGAAGGATGGTTGGGGTGGTGGTTGTTGGTGCTAGAGGAGCTAGATGGGAGGAGGGATGAGAGAGGGAGGGCCAGGGAGGGGGGGCTTACCCACCAGTCATTGCAGATGTTGCCATTCTGGGGGGCTGTTGCTGGCTCTAGGTGGGGGTGTCAGTGGGAGAAGGATGACTCATCAGGGATCTTACCTTGTTGTTGGAACAGAGCCTCATCTGGTGGAGGGACAGCAGTGCAGAGAGGTGGGAGGTGGTGCAAAGGAAATGCAGTTGAGTGTTGTGTGCAAGCATGGGTGAAAATTTCAACTTCTCACAGTCACATGACCAGTGGCCACTGCAACACTTCAACAAGTCTAAGTGCGAGTCTTAGCTTACCAATCATTTCCCACACATTTCCTAGTCACTATATACTAATCTACACAACACTACACTTAATACACTACACTTTTTTGGTAATAAAAGTGTAGACTACATAACACCACCTTAATTGGTATTAAAAAATGTGAACATTACACTACAATTTCCTAGTAAAAGCAATGAAATAAAAGAAATCTTATGTTCTGTAACTATTCATTGCACATGGGAAAACATTTAGAGCAACTGGCAACATATAGTTATAATGTTGCTATAGTTCACCACATATGTAATAATTGCACACTATTTCAGTATATGACAAATATTGTGCTGTCAGGACACTGCACTACACTTATCTAATCAAACACAACCAAACAAATCAAAAAAGTGCACACTACACTTTTGGTAATAAAATGGAGACTACACAACACTAATTGTATTTTGTCTATATCTCTACCATTTTTGCACAGATAGATGACATACCTCCATGGTCCTCTTGTCAGGTACTACAACTTTCATTATGACATCTATGAATTTAATTTTTTTGAGACATCAATTTATTTCTGTATTTTGCCATTTTCTCACCCATTTTTGGGCATATCAATGATGTAAGCATATTCCCATGATCCTGTGACCCAGCCCTACAACTTTGATTATGACATCATGATCTATAGTTAAAATAGTGATGCACTATTCCAGTCTATAACAAATATTGCACTGTCAGTTCTTCCTGATGACCACAACATCTGCATGATGTCCACACAAGCCTGACCCTAGTTCCAACAGTTCATACTGACATTCTTGATGAAAAAGTTGCTAGGAAAGCCAACAGATGATCTCTAGAAAGGTGTAAGTGACATTTAGCAGCATATATGCTAGGTTTTTATGATTGCAATGCAAACCCCTGGTGGGAACCTCTCCCACACTGACTAGTTAGCCATTCCAGAGCACCATCATGTGGAGGATCTAAGTGTGGTTGATGGCACATACCTTTAGTTGAACCATAAATTTATACCATTGATGGCACTCACATTGTGCTTGCCACATCTACAAAGTGGGGCATGCTATCACCAGCAGCCTGGAATGACCAAGATATGGTTGGCATTGTCAATGGTCATGCCACCTTGTTTTGCTGCAACCTGAGCAGGGACTAGAAGGTATGTCCCTGCATACCAAATTCCAGTGGTGTCTAACATGGCACATTCTTGGGGTGCTCAGAGATCTTGAATACATAGAACCCAATGGACAACTTCCATTTGGTTCTGCAACATCACCATTAACTATAGTACCAACAACTTTGATGACATCTATGAGTTTGTTCACAGTCTGTATGTTGGCCAGAACACCAAGGTGATCATGGACATGGTGACAGTGATGACCTTCACCAGAGTCTCAGCTCATCACTGGCAAGACAGACACCCCAGGCATTGTTTGCTGCACCATTTGTTTTTCTCTCTCTGTTCTTTGTGGGCTTATTGCCCTCTTCCCATCCTTCATGGAGGCCTTCAGCAAATCCTTGCTGAGCAGCACTGATGTGCTGCCCAATACAGTCCAGGGCTTATGAATGCATGTTCCAAGCCACCCATTCCCTGCCTCCAAAATGTAAGTACCTCAGAGGGACATTTCTCAGTCATATACCAGGTCCTGCCCAGTTGGACATGCTGACAGCTGCACTCATGTCTCTGGCACTGTTCCTTGGTCACCTCTTGGACCTCATCAGTTCCCTCTCACAAATGGCACATCCACAGGTAGTATAGTTGTGTTGTAATGTGATGATAATATATGTGGTTGCTGTGTGCTATATCATGGAAGAAGTGGACAGCAACAATGAATGAAGCTAAAAAAGATATCAATAATCTATTTGACACCAGTGTCAATGAGGCTTCCACTGTGAATAAGCATTTTCATAGATGTTGATATATACCTGCCCTTAGTCTACAGTGTCACCAGTGTCTACACTGGATACCTCCATATACATTCATAACTCATTGTTTGACAATTTTGGTGATGGAGGTGCAACTGAGGAACCCTGCAAGGTGCACAGCACTGCCACACCATCAGCACATGTGAAGGAAATGGAAAAAAATGCTATCAACATGTATTCTCTCACTCTTGCTATCACATGTTGCTACTGACTGAATCAACTCTCCACTTCATCAACTTAAAGACTATTTTCAGCCACAATGAGAAGAGTGGCATAGAAGGTCAAATCAAAAACTGGAATGAAGTTGTGTTGTCTGCTATGACCACAAAGTGACACAGTCCATATGCTGCACTTCCCAATGACTATACTTATCCTTGCTGCAGGACTCCACTGTCTGAGACCCCAAGGAGGCAGTGGGGCCTCTCAGACCTTGATCCACCAACTCCAAGTGATGGCCAAGACTATGAAAAGTGTGAGGCAAGATTGCAGAGCACAGGTCCAATAGCTGGGGTAAATGATTTATCACTAGCTTTTGTTATTATCATACAAGTTCACTTTGTTCACTAGGACACTCAGTGTGTCAGTACACTGTGGGACACTACTTCTAGGAAGAGTGTGTGAGGACTAGGGAAGACTGAAGGAAAGAGATTCCTTGGTTCATTCCAAGGGGTGCTGAGTGGAAAGGGAAGCATGAAAAGCAAAAGGGTTTGATGGGGGGGAAATTCCATAGAGGGAAAACTTGGATGAGATGATGTCTTGTCAATGTGAGGCTTGACATGGGATTTTTGCTGTTTTGGAGGGGACTGGAAGACATGATGGTGACTCTGGAAAATGGAGGGAACTCAAAAGACTCTATGCAAGGGACTCTTAGATGCTTCAAACACTCAGAAAATGACTCTCAAAGGTGGATATTTTATTCCAACACTCAGCCAGAATATTTATGGTGTACAGGAAGTGACTACAGGTATGGAAAATTTTTAGAAGGAGCAATGAATGGAAAAAGATGACACCTGTCAAGTGTATGGTATGTACAACCCTGAATGTGTAAGTAGGGACTGTGTAGACAAAACATAGAAAGAGAAGGAAAACCATAGCAGTACTGAAATTGACAAACCAGAATAAATGAATGATGAAAACCCCTCTCATGCATGCAGCTTGGGACTTCAGAGGGGGGAGCAGATTATGGAAGAAGCAGCAGCAGTGGCTGTGCAGTGGCTACAGTGGCAGTGACATGACAGGTGATGGGTGCTCAGAACCTGAATGGGGGTTGGAGCATGGTGCATTGTGATTGGCCAAACCAGACCAAGGCCTAGACCCCTGGCTTGAGTCTGTATGACCAGTTTCAGAATTTCAGGGAGAAGGTGGTGAGGTGATCAGGGAGTCAACATGGCATGGAACAGGTGATGGAATTCTCATATGGGATTCTTTGAACATGAGGCTGTGTGGGAAGGCATGAGGCAAGTCCAGAGAAACTCCAAGCTTGAACAGGTATGGCCATGAGTAGAGACATGGTGCATGGAACATTACCTGTACACTCAGAGAATTCCCATTCTCTACACCTCCCAGGGTCTTTGAACACTGACCATCCCCAGTCAGGAGACATGTGTATGAGAAGCCACTGAAAGCACCCTCAAGCTGTCTTATTGCCTCAGATCCCTCACACAACATGCTCCCTGCCTGACAGTTATCAGCATGTCCCAATCCACTGTCCCAGTCTTCAGTCACACCTACACCAAGGTTGGGGTTGTTAATCATCCCCTTAATATACTGTGCATTGACCTCAATGGCCAAGTTCTGAACCCCAAATATATAAAGCCTGACATCATGCAGAGCTCAAAAGAGGCTGAAAAGCTCGAGTTTAGCCTGGCTATACCCTTTTCATGATCATTGAGAGTTATTGAACTGAAACGGGCTGGATAACATTTTCTGTCCTCCCCTTCCTGCATAAGGATATACCCAACAGCAATATTGGAGGTGTCAATGGTGAGAACAATGGGTCTGTCAGAGGAATAATCTATTGTATGAAGTGCAGGGGATGAGACAATAGCCTGGCAAAGGTAGTCCATGGCTTCTTGGTGCTCCTCCCAAAACTTGAAAGGAATGTCCTTCTTTGTGAGCTTGACAAGGGGACAGGTGTGTTTAGCAAAGTCTTTAATAAATATATGGCAGTATGAGCACAGCCCTAAAAATCCACAAACTTCAGTAATGTTAGTGCAATAGGGCCAGTCCTGGATTCTTTGGACCTTCATCTCATCAGGGACTCTACCCTCATATGACACCTTATGTCCTACCACTATGATTGACAGTGCTGTGATAATGCACTTCTTGGCAGAGACAGTGGCCCTGGCATTCCATAGGTGGTGGAGGACTGAGTTGACATTCTGGAGGTGCTCCCAGATGAAACACCATACCCCAGAATTTTCAGGGATCATTTGGAAGGTGCCATCAGGATTTTCATAGTGGGTTTTGGGGCCCTTGATGGGGCAGTCATCAATGAATGGTATTGTTGCCTCTGGGATTTTGTCTTTTAAGATCCAGCACATGTCTCCATGGAATATCTGCACTGCATTCATATACCCCATCAGTAGTTTGGTAAGCCAAAGTGTGCCCATGGGAGTCTGGAACATGGTCAGGTCTCTGTAGTCATTGTGTATAGTGTGGTGGTCATAGCTGACCATCAGATCTAAAATCCCATAGACTGAGTGGCAGGTAAATGCTTCAGTGATAGAGTCAACAAAGGGAGGGACTGCTGAGTCCTGAATAGATATGTATGGCATTTAGAGGTTGAAGGTCATAGACAAGTTGCAAAGATTTCCTGTCTTTCTTGATGACACAGAACCATTTGGAGTGATATGATGAGGTTGATGGTTCATAAACACCCACAGTGATCTTTTCTTTGATGATGTTAATGACATCATGAAAGATAGTGGGGGGTATAGGGATATTCCATTTGACCCATGGTTTGTGCATCAGAGCAGGTATCTTCAGGGGCAGAAATATGTCTTCATGAAAAGTGCCCCTCTCTGAGGTGTCCCAAGCAAAGCCATTTCATGGGTATGAATGAGCCAGCAGACCAAAGCCAACTCTTCTGGCCACAGGAACCTCACTGGGTCCAAATCCAGCTTGTCTGAACATTCCTGGGTGACATGGGTACCTGGAACAAAGGGTGGGGGAGAGAATGGGAGTACAGGAAGGGACACTAGAGGGTTCTTGACCTCCCAATGCTCTACCCAGAATTCCACAGGCATGGACATTGGGACTGGTGTAGGGAGCCTATACTCCCTAGGGCTACAGAGCACCCTGAGTAGCCTTTCTCACTCTCAGTAGATGCCCCCTCATGCATCATGACACTTCCTTGGCTAGTAACATCGCTGCCATTCCTCAACTGCCATATCAAGCATGTCCCCTAACATACATGTCCTCTCTCTTCATGTGACCACTGAACACTGTCTGTTGGCAATCACTACTGAACTGTCATGTGTCACATTATCTCCTTGGCACCTATATCCATCCTACAAGTGCCACCCTATTAATGCTGCCCTCTGTGCCCCAGATTAATGGATGAAAATCACTGCCAGCCCCCACTGCATTTCCTTTCAACCCATGTTCATGGTTATACCCTTTTCTTCTTTATTTACCTTCATGTTTCTGCTCTTTGTTGGTTTTAAATTCCATCTATGCCACTGTGGCACATGTGACTGCCTATATGTTGGCCTTTATATTTTCCTTTATTACTTTTGATGCATGACAGATCTGAAGTATTCTGGTTTTTACCTTAGATACCACTGTCCTTACACTACAAAAGTCCATGTGGGCAACTCTTCTTGTGAGAGTGCAAGGGGAAAGTGGGGAAATCTGTAGGTTAGCCCTAGGCTCATCCCAATGGGTGCTGAGTTGGAAGGAGAGGGGGAAGGGGACCTAGAAGGTGAAGGAGGATTTTTTGTGGTGATAGGGAGGTACTGGTGGTGAGAAACTCAAAAGTCTGCCTTTGATGGATGCAATGTAACTTCTGGGGACTGGTGTGGGTGGGGAAAGAGGGGAAAGCTGTAGGTAAGACCTAGACTCATCCCAAGGGGTGCTGTGTTGGAAGGAGATAGGGAAGTGGTCTAGAAGGTGAGAGAGGATTTTTCTTGGTCTCTGGGGAGTGCTGATGATGAGGAACTCAAAAGTCCACCTTAGGAAGACAAAAGGGATTTTTCTGGGTGGGAAGATGCTTGTACAGATTTGGGACTCAAAGGGTGGCAATTGTAGACTTCTGTAGATGATAGGAAAATTCTTGTAGATGCAAGAGGATCAAATTTATGAACTGGCAGTGATTTTGTAGTGTGGGAAAACTCAAGGGCAGCAAATAGATGATAAGAAGGACTCTGGGGACTCTGAGGACACTCTGAAGACTCGAAAATACTCTGAAAATGACACTGAGGACTCAGGAAGACTCTTAGACATGCAGATAGTGACTCCAAAAGATGGGTGATTATTTTTCTATGTACAGCAGACTTTTTGTAGCATAAGGACAGTGGTTTCTAAGGTAAAATCAGAATATTTCAGATCTGTCATATGTCAAAAATAATAAGAGAAAAGATAAAGCCAACACATGGACAATCACATGCATGGCAGTGACACAGATGAAGATAAGACAAGTAAAGTCCATAAAATGAATGTAAGTAAAGGTGGAAAGCATACAGACAACATGCCTAGGTAGCAAGTGTACATTGTAGGGGGAGGCAGCAATTTCTTCAATGAGTCTGGGATGCAGTGGGTGGCATTACTATAGGCACCAAGGAGATAAGGTGACATGTGATAGGTCAGAGGGGATTGCTGACAGATGGTGTTCAGTAATCACATGTCAAGGATGGATCAGGTGTGACAGGGGATGGCCTTATTATGGAAGCTGAGGAATTGGCAGTGATGTTACTGGTGGGAATAGAGCTTGAGTAACATAGTGATACCCATTCAACTTTGGCATTATGAAGGTGTTGACATAAGCTTTGTAGAAGAGAGGTTTGGGGACAGTGATGATGAGGGGAATGTGGATGTGATTGAGGCAGTGAATCTGGCATTTGTGACATGTTCTGATGTACCAGCAAACATCCTGCTCTAGCATGGGCCACCAAAAACATATCAGTAATCAGATGTGGGTGGAGAAAATACCCTTATGGCCCAACTCATTGTGGGCTTGGCAAATAAGGTTGAGATGTCTATAGGGGCAAACTATGAGCTGGTGATGACCTTGGGGCTCTTTCCTCCAAAGTTCTCCACCCTTGATGAAATATCTGGTCACAAGCTGGATGAGGCTCTCTAAATCCTTCTCTCCTATTCCATCTGGTGGTTTCTTCATCTCCAAGAACTCTTTCACCACCTCCAACCTCTCATCTCTCTGCTTCATTTTCTTGGATTGAGGGATTTCTGTTTCTGCATTATCTGGTGGCATTTTGATGGTGGTAAAAATACTGATATCCTGAGGTAGGGGACTGGATAAGTGGTAGATGGACAGTGGTGATTTAACAGGAAGACATAGTGGAAGTGTCTTCAGCTCTTGATGATTGACTAGTTCCATTGTGAAAGCTCCACATTCATCTACCCAATCCTCATATTCTTCATCCACCTTGGGGTCTTCATCAGCTTTGGGCCTCCTTGACAGCCCATCAGGCACAGCATGTTTGGAGGTGGGCATGTGGATGAGTTTGAAGTCAAAGAGAAGGATGCCAGCAATCCAGCAATTGATAATCCATTTCAGCATGATGTTTGTCACAAAACTTGAAGGGAATGTCTTTCTTAGTTAATTCAACAAGGGGACAGGCATGTCTGGTGAAGTCTTTGATGAAGATGTGGCAGTAAGAGCAAAGACCTAAGAACCCCCTGACTTCAGTGACATTAGCACAATATGGCCAATCTTTATTTTTTTGGACTTTGGCTTCATCTGGAATCCTCCCCTCATATGATACCTTGTGCCCAATGACTATGATAGACAGAGCAGTGATAATGCACTTCTTGGCCAAGACAGTGGCACCAGCATGATGAAGATGATGAAGGACATGATTGGTGTTCTGGAGGTGCTCCCAGATGAAGCAGCAAATTCCAGGATTCTCAGGTATAGTCTCATAAGTGCCATTGGCATTTTGGTAGTGGGATTTTGGCCCTTTGATGGGACAGTCATTGATAAAAGGAATGGTAACTTCAGGGATTTCTTCAGGATCCAACAGACATCTCCATGGAAGATTTGGATGGCATTTGTATAACCCATAGGAAGTTTCATGAGTCACAGCATGCCAATAGGGGTTTGGAAGGCAGTAAGGTCTTGGTAGTCATTGTGGATAGTCCTGTGGTCATACCCTACCATCAGATCCAGGATGCCATACACAGAGTGACATGTGAGAGCTTCTGCAATCAAATTGACAAAGGGGGGAACTGCAGAATCCTGGATAGAGACAGCATTTAGTGGCTGTAAATCATGTACTAGATGAAGAGATTTTCCATCTTTCTTGATGACACAGAACCATTTAGATTGGTAGGATGAGGTGGATGGTTCATAGACACCAGCAGCAACCTTCTCTTTAATTATGTTTATGACATCTTGAAAAATGGCAGGAGGTATGGGGATATTTCATTCAACCCAAGGCTTGTGGGACAGCATTGGAATTTTCAGAGGGGGAAACATATCTTCATGAAAGATCCCTCATTCAGAGGTCTCCCAAGTGAAAGCTGCCTCATGGGTACAAACAAGCCATCAAATGAGGTTTAACTCTGCTGGCCAAAGGAACTTGGCAGGTTCAAGGTCAAGCTCTTCTGCTCATTGCACTGTAAATCTAGAACTGGGAACAAAAGGAGGGGGGTGGTATGGTAATACAGGTAGGTCTGTGAGAGGGTCACCAATCTCCTGATGCTCTACTCTGAACTTGACAGGCATCACAGTTGGGATAGGCTTCACCTTCTTCACTACAGGTTTGTACTTTAGAGCATGGAACACAGGGTCATAGTGAAAGGTAGTCTGTAGAACTGAAAGTGTCAGCAGAGAAACTGTAGTACTAGTGGAAAGTAAGAAGGGATCTTTCAGCAAAATGAAGCTAGAATCAAATGGATCAAGAACAGGCACACTATCAGGGGTATAATTGAGTAATAATGCTGCAGCAGCCTTATTTTCTTTAGAGTCTGTATGAAAAGGTGAAACAAACAGTCTCATCAAAGAAGGGGAATCTGAAACATAAGGGGAACACATGGATACTATATTCTCTTGGTCTCCTTGAAACTCTGGTGAGTCATTGACCAACATTAAAAACCCTGTTCTCCCATATCCAAGTGGCAGTGGCATTCTTGGCAAGTGAAATACTCTGCCTTGTCTTCTGGGTTTATGAATTGAGGGTGCTGATAGAGATGATGATGGGGACAAGTGGGGATTAACAGTTGGTGACCTGTGTTGGGGTCACAGATTTCTAATGATTGCTTGCTGTCAGGGAAGTCTCAGAGAATACTGCTGAGTAGACAGAAAAATGGGCAGCCTAAAAGGAGGTTGAATGGGGCTCTGTTGATGACTTGGATCTGGAGATGGGCTTTGATGGGCCCCATATGCAGAGAGGCATTTTTGATGACTCCTAGAGTGCTCTCCTTTGATTGATTAGCTGCTTCTAAAGTCATGCACATGTCAGAACAAAGGGGGGCACCCAAGGCCTCCCATAGCTCATGCCTCAGGGCAACTACCTGACATCTGCTGTCAAGGATACATTTGACATGAAGCTTATCCATCAGAACTCCATCTACTGCATGAAGGGGAGCAGTGGCTAGGCCAACACACTTTCCCTCTGTGTCCTTGATGAGATACTGTTCATAGGATGCCCAAGTTGATGATGAAGATGAATCTGATGCTGTCTCAAGGCTACCAATGGCAATCTTCTTTATCATAGCCATCTCTTTTATCTGTTTGCAGATCTCTGGGCTGATGGCTAAAAGATCTTGCATTGAAATTTCAATTTTGGCACCTAAAACTTGGGATACTAGATGTTTAGTGGCAGCAGCTTCATCAAAGCTGCTCTGGTAGCAAAACTGAGGGGTAGAGTTAGACTGCAGTTTGGGATTAGAAGCTTTGGTGGCATTAGGTCTGGTCTGATGGTTGTTAGATGGTGGCTGAGAGTTCAAAGCTGTGGTTGGTGCAGAGTTGTTGGCTAGAAGAGGATTGGCAGGAGCAGCATTTCAAGGATGACAAGTGGGAATTTCTACACCATCAAAGCAAGTGTGCTTCTTCTTCTTGATGGCATTTTTGAGCTCCTCAACCTGAGCATAAGCTCTGTCATGATCATGCAACTCCTAGTTACTACATGTTACTAATTGACTTACTTCTGGTAGATAGCCTTCTCCCAGTATGTATATCACTGATCTCTGGACTCCAGAGCTCAAACCTCAGTACACTGCCCTTCCTTTGTTCAGTATATAGTTTCATAGGTTTCACTTTAGTATAGCTTCCCCACTCCACATCTTATGTTTCAACCACCAGTGGTCCAGCTTTCAACCACCTGGTTGGTAGTTAGTTGCTCCATACATAGCTTTAGTACTATGGATTACCAATACTGCCAGTACTCTGGCATTGGTACTTCCAGCACTTAGGTATATAAACTGTGTACTTACTTCTGTAGATACTAAGGGATAATATCAACCTGAACTCTGAGCTAAACCCCCAACTTGAACTCTGAGCACCCTGTACCTCCCTACCCATCCCCCTTGCTTAGTCACTTGGCATACCCAGAACCTGTCCAAGGGCCCAATTCATGAGCTGAGGCCAATACAGGTGTTGTGCCAACTCCATAGGTCCCAGAACTCATGATCCCCTTGCCAGAACTATGCCAGCACCTGACTTCCTGGTCTGGACCTAGCCCTTGGACCTGGTTCTAACAAGCTCTGGCCAAGGCATGCTTGTCTTCTTCATCAGCATTGTCTTCAATCTCCTTGTCTACAAGGTAAGATGAGGGGTGAACCTCTACCTGAAACTCAGCAGTGTCCTCAGAGCTGAAGAACATAGTGTTAATGAGGTGGGGAGGGGTATCATGGGCTTGAGATGAAGAGGCAGTACCAGGGGACTGAATAGACACTAGGTTAGCTGATGCCATTATGGACTCTCAAAGAGCCAAGAAGTTGTTGATCTTTTCCTTGAAATTCCACCCTGCAGCAGATCTAGGGATGTCAGAGCCATCCTTCATGAAAACCCTACTGCCTATGAGCATGCATTTGCCTTGGCAGACATACTCTTTGCAGAGCTTGCACTCAGCTGTCCTATGGCCATCAGTGCTACTGCAGAAGAAGCAGCAGGGGTCAAAAGAGCAGCAGAGTTGTTGGTCTTGGGGCTGGTTCTGATGAGGAGCTGGCCCAGGTTCAGCCACTTGGACATACTCTCTTTTCAGGATGGTTGGCAGTGCAGATGGTTGGGAGTGGGACTCTGGGAATAATGCTGAGCTGTTGACCTGAGCAACATTTTGACAGGCACCACTAAGAAGATAGGTGGCCTGTTTATAGACCTCTTTGAAAGACCAGGGGTCACCAACATTGTGGTCTAGGTCTTTAAGTTGAAGGTGAGTGGCCAGGCTGTTTCAGAACCTAGGGGGAAAACCTTCAAGGAACTTCACATTGACATAATCATCAGCAAGCTTCTTCTTTTTATTGATCAGGGTGATGATGCAGCAAAACTCATGGACATATTTGCTGAGGTTGTCAAGGGTTGACATAGGCTTTTGTACCTGGTGATGGAGGAGGGTCTCAAGGTCAACTTTAGTGTACTGGCAACCTTTAATGTCAGCCCCAGGGTAGAAACTGGTTACTTCCTTAGTGAAATCCTCCCAGTCATTGCCCACAGCAGAGTCAAGAGATGACCAAAGTTCCAACTCATTTTGGTTGGCATAATGGATAGCCCACTTGATTTTGACCTTGTCAATGGTGATTCCTGTGTCAGTGCAGATCTGGTCAATGTCTTCAAAGTAGCACAAATATCTTCAGTTTTTCCTGAGAACTTGGGGGCTTTGTTAGAGCCCTGGAGCAGCATTTCATGGTGGTTGGGGGCAGACATAGTACCTGGTATTGATGACAAAGGTGGGTCAGAATTATGAAGCAAAGGCAGATTTCTGGATGGTATTGTCAGACACTGCAAGCATTTCACAATTTTTCTTCAGAAAACATGCTGAAAAAATTGAAGAAAGTGATACTCTTTTTTGACAGCTGTTTTCAAAGAAAAAAGGCAAAAATAATATCTTCTTTTCTTTGCATGACTTTCCACAAAACATTGATTGATGGTAATACCCATTAGCATAGAAGCTAATCAGCACTACCATCAATTCATTTTTTTGCACAGAAAAGACAAAGAAAACAAAATATTATATTTGCATTTTTTATGTGAACACAGCCCAAATAAAAGAGTATCTCTTGTTTCCATTTTTTCAACATATTTGGGCCAGAAAAATTGTGAAATGCTTGCAGTGAGAGAAGGTTGGACTGGTGGCTGAAAAAGACTCTGAGAGGGGTTAAGGGATGACAAAGGAAGGAGGAGCAGTTCAGTGGTGAAAATTGAGGCTGTTGAGGAAGATGAAGACAATAAGTCAGTAAGCAGTGATAACTCTTGATGATCTGGTGGTGGTGTGAATGACTCATTGAGCTCAAAGGCACTTGGTATATCAATTGATGATGGAGAGGTGGGTTCTGGACAATATGGAAAATCTGTGGCAAAAAACTCTGGACCTGGGGAACTAAGTTCTGGGACATCTCAGGGGTTATCAGTGGGAACAAAAAGATCAGATGATGATATGGAAAGACAGTGGAAGGGCTCTAAGAGCTCTTCAAGTTCAGTTCAGTGGCAGGTAGGTCATAGAGATCTCCTTTCCAGATCTACAGACCCCTCATGGTGGGCTCCAAAATGATGTGGGCAACTCTTCTTGTGAGAGCACAAGGGGAAAGAGGGGAAAGCTGTAGGTAAGACCTAGGCTCATCCCAAGGGGTGCTGTGTTGGAAGGAGATAGGGAAGTGGTCTAGAAGGTGAGAGAGGATTTTTCTTGGTCTCTGGGGAGTGTTGACAATGAGGAACTCAAAAGTCTGCCTTAGGAAGATGAAAGGGATTTTTCTGGGTGGGAAGATGCTTGTATGGACTTGGGACTCGAAGGGTAGACTTCTGTAGATGATAGGAAATTCTTGTAGATGCAAGAGGATCGAATTTATGAACTGGTGGCAATTTTGTAGCATGGGAAAACTCAAGGGTGGTGAATAGATGATAAGAAGGACTCTGGGGACTCTGAGGTCACTCTGAAGACTTGAAAATACTCTGAAAATGATGCTGAGGACTCAGGAAGACTCTTAGACATGCAGATAGTGACTCCAAAAGATGGGTGATTATTTTCTATGTACAGCAGACTTTTTGTAGCATAAGGATGGTGGTTTCTAAGGTAAAATTGGAATATTTTGGATCTATCATATGTCAAAAATAATAAGAGAAAAGATAAAGGCTGACACATGGACAATCACATGCATGGCAGCAACACAGACAAAGATAAGACAAGTAAAGTCCATAAAATGAATGTAAGTAAAGGTGGAAAGCATACAGACAACATGCCTAGGTAGCAAGTGTACATTGTAGGGGGAGGTGGGTGATTTCTTCAATGAGTCTGGGATGTGGTGGGCAGCATTACTATAGGCACCAAGGAGATAAGGTGACATGTGATAGGTCAGAGGGGATCACCAATGGATGGTGTTCAGTAATCACATGTCAAGGATGGATCAGGTGTGACAGGGGATGGCCTTATTGTGGAAGCTGAAGAATTGATGGCAATGTTACTGGCAGGAATAGGGGTATGTGACAAGAGTGTTTGATGGGTGGTATTGTTTATTGCAGCATGTGGTGATATTTTTAGCAGGGTGGTGCTGTGACCATAGGGGGATGTGTGAGTGAGTGACAGATGATGCAGAGAAAAGCCACTCAGGGTGTTCTGTGGCCTTAGGGAGTCCATACTCCCTACACCAGGGACACTTCTTAGAGGTGAAAACTTGAAGGGCAGTGATTTAGGACTCTTGAACTTGTAGGTAGATGGTGTAGACACTGTAGCAGACTTGTAGTAGGTGAAGTGGCAATTCTGGAGGCTGTAGGATGCAGAGAACTTGATAAGACTGAAGATGAGGCACTGGAAGATGCTGGAGACTTGAAAAACACAGAGGGACTCAACTCAAAATACTCAGAGACTCTTAACATGCAGATTGTGATGCCAAAAGGTGGGTGATTATTTTTCTACATACAGCAGACTTTTTGTAGCATAAGGACAGTGGTATCTAAGGTAAACTCAGAGAACTTTGGATCTGTCATATGTCAAAAAGTAATAAGGGAAAACATAAAGGCCAAGGTGCTGGCAATCACATGTGCTATGGCAATATACACAAAAGATGAGGCAAGAAAAGTCCATAAAACAAAAGCAAGAAAAGGAGAAGTGGTATAAAGGCCATGCCTGGGTTGCAGCAATGCACAGTGGAGACTGGCAGCAATTTCATCAACTGAGGAGTGATGTGGGAGGTGGCATTATCTAGAGGGTGACAGCTTCAGTGCTTGTAGACACATCATAGATGCCAAAGAGATCAGGTGGCATGTGACATGTTGGAGAGGATCATCAATGGACAGTGTTCAGATCAGGTGTGATAGAGTGATCACATGTCAAGGGCAGATCAGTTGTGATAGGGGGTGGCCTCATTATGGAAGCTGAGGAGTTGGCAGTGATGTTACTGGCAAGAATAGGGGTATGCAATGAGAGTGTATGATGGGTGGTATGTTTATTGCAGCATGCAGTGATACCTTTAGTGGGGTGGTGCTGTGATCATAGGGGGACATGTGAGAGAGTGACAGATGACATGGAGAAAAGCCACTTGGGGTGTTCTGTGGCCTTAGGGAATATAGACTCCCTACACCACTGTACCTAGAAAAATAATCACCCACCTTTTGGCATCACAATCTGTGTGTTTAAGAGTCTCTGAGTATTTTGAGTCAAGTCCCTCTGTGTTTTTCAAGTCTCCAGCATCTTCCAGTGCCTCATCTTTGGTCTTATCAAGTTCTCTGCATCCTACAGCCTCCAGAATCACCACTTCACCTACTACAAGTCTGCTACAGTGTCTACACCATCTACCTATGAGTTCAAGGGTCCTAAATCACCACCCTTCGAGTTTTCACCTCTAAGAAGTGTCCCCAGTCCCCAGAAGTTACCTTGCATCTGTCAAAGGTGGACTTTCATGTTCTTACTGCCAGTACCTCCCTGTCACCATGATGTAGAGAAGTGAGAGAAGAGATCCTGGGTATAGGTCAAAGGTCTCCTAGTACAAAGGGAGTGGTCAGTTTGACCCAAGAGGTTCTGGAGCTAGGAAACACACCCTGTGAGTGAGGAGATGGGGAGAAAACAAATGAAAACCACTTTCAAGACTCTGTAGAATTTGAGAAATAACATCTAAAGGATGTCTGAATGAGCCTAAACAGGCTTCTGGCTTCAGCCTTCATCTTTCTGCATCTCTGGTATTTCATCTATTACTTTGATGATGTACTGTAGTGTAACTACAAAGACTTGACTCGCACATGGCTTATATAAGCCACAATGCAGCCAAACATGAAGTCAAAAACACTAAATAAAAATATGGTAACAATAAAAATCAAACTGCCAGTTCCAAGGCAGCCTCTAAGCTTCCTATAGTGATTTTCTTCATCATAGCAAGTTCCTTGACTTGTTTGCAAATTTCTGGGCTGACTGCTACTAAGAGATCTTTGGCAGTGATCTCTATTTTGGCACCTAGGACCTGCCAAATGAGATGCTTGGTGGCAGGTACCTTGTCAAATCTGCTTTGGTAACAGAATTGTGGGGCAGACTGGGCTTGTGCCCTTGATTTTCTGGAACCTGCAGCATCATCTTTTGCTGACATTTTCCCCATCTGCATGTCTTCTATGGAGCTCAAAGAACTCAACCCAGGGCTTGCTGAAGGCCTAGCTGGGGCTGGGGTACTTGTAGGAACAGAACTGTTGCATGGGCAATGACCCAGAATTTCTACACCATCAAAACATATGGTCTTCTTCTTTTTGATTGTGTTCTTTAATTCCTCAACCTGGGCATAAGCTCTCACTAATGCTCTCTTATCCTCTTCATCAGCCATCACCTCTAAATCTTCATTGACCAAGTATGATGAAGGGTGGATGTCAAGCTGGAACTCCAACATTCCCTCTGTTCCAAAGAACATGGTACTGACTAGGTGCAGTGGGGTGTCCCTACCATGTGAAGATGGAGTGCTGTTGGTAGTAGGCTGGATTGAGACTAGGTTAGCTGAGGCCATGATTGACTCTCACATTGCAAGGAAATTGTCAATTTTCTCCCTAAAGTTTCAACTGGCAGCAGTCCTGGGAATGTCAGAGCCATCCTTCATAAAAACCCTACCACCAATCAGAGTGCATTTTCCTTGCTGTATATATTCCTGGCAGAGGGTACACTCTGCCATACAGTGGCCATCAGTACTTCCACAAAAGAAGTACCTAGGGTCAAATGAGCAATGGAATTGGCCCTCCTGCAGCTGCCTCAATGACATAAAAGCTCTGCAGCCTGGATGTACTTGCATTTTAGGATAGTCAGGGGGGCAGAATTTTGGGAAGGGGACTCTGGGAAGAGCACTGAAGAGTCTGGTTGTATGAAGTTCTGTCTTGAACTGCTAAGCAGATACATGGCCTGTTTGTAGACCTCATTGAAGGGCCAAGGGTCATCAACATTGTGATCTAGGTCCCTAAGCTGCAGGCAAGTAACAAGGCCATTATGGAACCTTGGGGGGAAACCCTCAAGGAATTTCTCATTGAAGTAGTTGTCAATGAGCTTCTTCTTTTTGTTAATAAGTGCAATGATATGGCAGAATTCTTGGATGTATTTGCCAAGGTTGTCAAGAGACAACATAGGTTTTGCACCTGGTGGTGAAGGAGCATCTTGAGGTTGGCTTTAGTGTATAGTTGCCCTTTAATGTCAGCTCCTGGGTAAAAACTGGTTACCTCCTCTGTAAAGGCCTCCCAGTCATCACCTGCAGTGGAGTTGAGAGATGACCATAGCTCTGATTCATTATGATCAGTATTGCAGAGGGCCCATTTGATTTTAGCTGTTTCTGAGGTGATGCCTGCATCTGTGCAGACCTGATTGACATCTTCAAAATAAGTGCAGATGTCCTCTGTTTTTCCAGAAAACTTAGGAGCTTTGTTAGAGCCCCTGAGCAGCATTTCACAATGATTAGTGGTGTTAGACATGGTGGCCAGTAATGATGACAAGGGTGGAAGGTGATTCAGAGTTGAAGGTGGGGTTCTGAATGGTTGTAATGAGGGGGCTTGAATGGGCAGCAGAATATTACTCTGAGGGGTGCTAAATGAAGATGATGATACAAGGAGTTGCTCAGCAGCAAGGGTTGAAGCTGTCAAGGAAGACAAGGATGATAAGTTGGTGAGCAGTGATAAGTTTTGATGGTCTGGCAGTGGTTCAAAGGATTTGTCAAGCTCAAAGGCTCCAGGTACATCTACTGCGGATGGTGATGAAGGTTCTGAAAAGTGCAGGTGATCTATGGGGAAGAATTCCAAGTCTAGAGAACTGAACTCTGGAATGTCATGGGGATTAACAGCAGGTATGAAAAGATCTGATGATGAGATGGAGAGGCAGTGGAAGGGCTCTAAGAGCTCTTCAAGTTCTGTTTGCTGACAAGTGGGCCTTAGAGATCTCCTTTCCAGATCTGCAGACCCCTCATGGTGGGCTCCAAAACTTGTGGGACACTAGTTCTAGGAAGAGTGTGTGAGGACTAGGGAAGACTGAAGGTGATATGCTGCATCATACTTTTCCCCTTTTTTTGGACTATTTCTTCTCTTTGTACTCAAGATGCATCTCATGACACTTACTCAATTATGTTTCCCCTTTCAGATGCTTACTATATGCCATCCCTTATATGGCCTCCCCTTCCCTCAATCAGCCTTCTCCGATCAACATGACTCAAAGCTCATCATTTCATATTCATGTGCTTCAAGTCACCTTCCCTTTTTGAACCCTGTTCCCTTTGATGCATCTCAACACATCCCTCTCCCCAAAGCTGGTATGTAGGCTGTACTTCTTATCTCTGACTCAACATGTTTCTCTTGGCACAATGCATCTCCTATGCATCTTAACCAAAGAGCACCACACAGAGCAGAGGAGTATATAAACTCATAGGGACATGCCTGTATACTCCAGCTTTTAGCTACCTTGCAACCAGGATAGCATTCCTTCAAAACCTTCTCTCAGAATTGCTTGCCTGGCCATAGGAGGGGTAAAACTATTAAGCCCTCAAGGTCAACCCAGGAAATACCACAAGAGCTGCTGTTGAGCTTAACTGCCTCAGCACCAACACTTGTTGCTTTTGGCAGGTGAGGTATTCCTGCACATAACTGTTGGAGATTGAATCACCCCAGTGTGATATCTTAATTTTGGTGCGAGTTTCTTATGCTTACATAAGCACTTAGAGCGCACCTAGTAGTATGTTTTCCATACTGTTCCCTCAGTAGTTGAGTCACTACTGAGGGTAAGCCTACATATTATTCATATTAGACTACTTACTGATACCTTGTAGCTGCCTACAGGTACTTCAATACATACAGTAGTTGAGTCACTACTGAGGCTGCCTACAGCCCTTTTCTACAATAACAAAAGCTAAAAGCTCCCTCTATCAAGGTTAATGAACCTCTTGAGAACTTCAGCTTAGCACCAAATGCTTCCTAGGCCAACAATCATCCCTAGCAAGGTCTCAAGTTCCCCTTACCCCTGAAGCCATAACTTTGGTCTGTTGGAGATTGAATCACCCCAGTGTGATGTACATTTTGGTGCGAGTTTTACTTGCTTACATAAGTGCTTAGAGCGCACATAGTACTACACTTTTGGTACTATTCCCTCAGTAGTTGAGTCACTGCTGAGGGTATGCATACATATTCTTTATAGTATACTACTTACTGATACCTTGTAGCTGCCTACAGGTACTTCAATATATACAGTAGTTGAGTCACTACTGAGGCTGCCTCCAGCCCTTTTCTACAGGTTATGAGCCCCGCCTAGTGCGGAAAATTTTATTGTAGGCAACTCGCAGTCAACTCGTGTAAAAGCTACTCAACAAGACCACAATAATATCTCTACCACCCTCAAGGCTAATGGACAGCTACCTAATGGATCTACCTGAGCTCGGAGAGCATGGCGAGAATTGGGCCAACTATGGGAGTTGGGTCCTCAAAGCCATAGATGAAGAAGGCTTGACAGGTATCCTACTGGGGTCTGAAACACGACCAACAACTCCAAAGTTACTACAGGAATATGGTGCCAGCCAGACACCACGAACCAACGAGGAGCGAGATGTCGTCATGGCCTGGAAAACCGCTGACGATGCATGGCATCAACGGGCTGCAATAGCCCACCAATATATCATCTTCGGTTTACCCGACTCGATCCTAATGCTCTGTATGCATTTGGACACCCCGCTCGAAACGTTCGCCTTCCTTGAAAAGCACTTCGGTCTGATTCCGAGACCTGACAGCTGGCTAGCAGCAGAGGAAGGCACACAGCAAAGTGACTCGTCACCTGAGCAGATCACGGCTGAGGAAGAGAGCTTCCCGAACAGCCCAAACGACTGCACTGAGACTCAATCTGGGTACCTGACACCCGAGACTAAAGTCATAGACATGCAGGGGGTGGAGAACAACCTACCAGTGGAGGAAGAAGGCCTCCTAGACAACCAAAACGCCTGGACTGAGATTCCAACTGGGTACCTGGAACCCGAGACGGACATCGTAGATGTGCAGCGGACAGAGGGTTGCTCGCTAGTGGTTGAGGTTGGGAAAGAAGACTCAGAATGGCCAAGCGAATGTACAAACGCTCTCGACGCAGCTGATGAGGCTAGTCAGCATGCAGATGACGAGGTTGCGGAGCATCGAGACTTGCCTGACTGGAGCGCCGAGGCTCCAGAGCTTGCAGGCAACACTGCCACACAGACCAGCAAACACTTTATTGAATCCGTGCCAAAAACGCATCTTGGGCAGGAGCAGAGTCTCCCGACGAGCGGCGAGACAATTCTTGATGTACCTGGTCCACCGCCCAATGCACAAATTGAATGTCCTATACCACAGGACGAACTGCCAGTGCGAACATATAGTGCCACAAGCACAGAACTCCAGTTATCATGCATGTGGAGGCACGACACATTGCGACAGGGCAAACGGTCACCATCCGCACAAAGTTACATGCTAACGACATCATCCAGCTTGCCATACTGGAATGCATGGCCACCCGATCGCGATACAAAGCGAGACATGGGACCAATAGCTGATAGCAGAGGTCAGCACAGCAAGCAAGAGGCCAAACGGCCACATGTACCACCCGCACGACCTCCAAACGGCATCACACATGTCCCTAGGACCTTCAAGGTCACCCGTTGCCGAGGCAGAATCAAAACGAGTGCTGAAATCGTCAGTAACATTCATACGAGGCGGAGCGCTCACCACGCCCATGCGGCCCCCATGTGGCCACTGCGGCTTCTCTCGATGCCTGCCGGACCATACAGAAACATTGCGGGGGGGTGCCGCATGTCAAGCGTCCACTATAATGAAGTCAGCGTCACCCGAAACGGTCAAACGAGAGGATGTATACACCTTGCGCCCGGCACTACCATTTCGGCATCTCAAGCACCCAGGAAACATCAGAAACCCCCCTGGGGTCTTCCAGATACTTGCCAGCAGCAGGGGGTGCCTCTCAGATGGACTTGGATCGACAGCGAACCTTCCTACATCAAGCTGACAGCAACGAAGCTGGAGATAAGGGCAATCAGTGCCAAAATGGCAGAAACGGTGGAAAGACGCCCAAAAGTGCCTGATAAGGGCAGATCGGGCACTAGCAGGTTCGACGACACAGTTAGCAGGGACCCCACCGACTCACAACAAGTCGAAAAAGCAGTGCTAACTGATGGTAGAGGTCAAGATACTGAGTATCAGATGAAACGACCGAACGGCTCACCTGGGCCGCCTGATCCCTCGCCAAACGACTTTGCACGCCCTCCTGGGACCCTCAGTGACCCTCGCCGACATGGACGGATCAAAATGAAACCTAAAAACGTTAGTAGATCCAAAGCGAAAGGCTGCACCGTGCACCTCATACCCTACACCACCATTTTGCCACCTCACGATGTTGCGACACACCTCTGGAACATGGTGAATACTTACTGGTGGCAGAGGGTGCCTACAGGTCCCACTCAGGATGCCAACAAACCTTCAGAAGCTGCAACGGCCATCTGGCAGCAGCGGCATGGGACTATGAGACAAGACGGCAAACATGCACAGCTCGAACAACATGGTACACAAGTGATACCATCGGTCTTACCACGGGAAGCTGCCGTGCGGGAGGACAGCAGTAACAGCGATGCAACAAGCAGTAACGCCATCTGCTCACACGGAGCAGAGAAGAAACTGCTGGCTGACAGTAGAGGTCAGCGCACTGGGCATGAGGCGAAACGGCAGGATGGCTTACCTGCAACGCCCGAACTGCCTCCGACAGGCATCCTGCACCTTACTTGACCCTACAGGGTACCCCCGTCGACGTGGAAGAGTCAAATGAATGGCTGAAATCGTCAGTGACGTTCATACAAGGCGAAACGCCTACCGTGCCCAAGCGGCCCCCATGCGACCACTGCAACTCTTCTCGACATCCACCAAACGGTTTGGGTTCATAGCGGAAGGGACCTGGATGATAAATGCACCATTCGATCTGGTCAGGAGCGCCAGAAACGCCAAAACAAGAGGCCGCACGCACCTTACACCTGGCACTGCTATCGCGCCACCTCTGACCGGCATCCTGCTCACTCCTCGACTATACAGGGGCCCCCATTTTCATGGAAGATTCAAAACGGATGCTGAAAGCATCAGAAATGCTCGTAGCAAGCGGCACACACACCGGGGTTGTGCCATCGCCATACAGTCACTGCGGT
The DNA here is from genome assembly GCA_024613145.1 of Pisolithus marmoratus. NCBI lineage: Eukaryota > Fungi > Basidiomycota > Agaricomycetes > Boletales > Pisolithaceae > Pisolithus > Pisolithus marmoratus. The sequence continues at coordinate 434,555 of JANFAE010000009.1, forward strand.
TGCTCTCGACGCCAGCCGATCCATCCGGAATCATTGCAGGAGGGTCCCCGAAGGTCAGCGATGCTGGAAGCATCCAAACGAGAGGGTACCTGCACCCTGGTGAGCACACACATGATTGTGCTACTAATTCACCATCTCGAAAGCTCAAGAAACGCCGGAAACCGCCCTGGGACATCGCCGGTACTTACCAGAGGCAGGGGGTGCCCCATCCATCGACCTGTGGCGACAACGGGCTCCTCTACGGTCAACATGGCGGCCTCACGACATCAGTACAAGGCCAGAGGATGCGCGCTCACCAAACGGATTCCCGAAATGGCAGTTGCCACAACGCGGCGCGGCAAACACGGCCACACAACGCTCGCACACTAGGACTCGAAGCTGCTATTGCAGCAATTATACTCGCTTTATTCCAATGTTCGGTATACATTTTTTCTATTGAGTCCTATATTCTTCACCCCTACCTATTCACACAGTGGAGCTTCAGGGGGTGTGTTGGAGATTGAATCACCCCAGTGTGATGTACATTTTGGTGCGAGTTTTACTTGCTTACATAAGTGCTTAGAGCGCACATAGTACTACACTTTTGGTACTATTCCCTCAGTAGTTGAGTCACTACTGAGGGTAAGCATACATATTCTTTATAGTATACTACTTACTGATACCTTGTAGCTGCCTACAGGTACTTCAATATATACAGTAGTTGAGTCACTACTGAGGCTGCCTCCAGCCCTTTTCTACATGGTTGACTACACCTCCACCCTTCTCTGAGGAATATCCTTGCAGTGGTCCTGCTGGCCCTCTAGAAGGTTTTCACCTGAGTGCACAGAACAACTGCTGGAACTACCACAGCCACCACTCACCTAAACCCTTCTTCAACTCACCACATCTTCTCATCAAGGCACACCACCTGATCCCCAGAGGCCACCCTCTGTTACAGGATCTACCACTTCCTCTAAATTCCAACCTCCCATTCTGACTTGAAAGGACCAAAAGCAGAAAGAGTGACTGTTGTCCTCTGGAACATCTGCTTTACCCCTTTGATGCAAACCTTCATCTTGCTTCCACCCCTATCCCCTGGAAGAGAGATCCCCAACACACTCAAGACTCAAAGAATCTTCACCATCCCATATTCCCCCATCCTTGATGCACTGCCAGCCATCTGTAAGGGACTTCAAGGGAACATCAACACCATCCTTCCTTGAAGGAGCTAAAGGAGTCTTTGCAGCCTTTGGACTTATGAGTCTGCCCCCAGGTGCAGGAGAAGACCCCTCTACTACAACACCCTGACCACCTAAAGAGGAAGACAATAACTCTTTGCTTGGAGGTGGCTTCCTTGATTTGCATCAAGACATACATCCTTCATACCATGACATTGAGATGTCAGAACTGCCTTTTGGCAGCAAGACCGAGGTCCCAGTCACCAACTTGGTGGTCTGGTACAGGGAAAAGTTCGGTGTGACTACTGACTTCACTATCCCTGCAAAACCATGAGACCCTGGAGGCTCTGGAGGAGGTCCCAAGGAGAAAGGAAAGGGATGTGACTCTAACTCTGGAGAGGGTCATGCTAAGGAACTGAACTTGAACCATCCATGAGAGTACAATGGCAACCATTCCATGTATGATGCCTGGCTCACCTCAATTAAAACTTATCTGGGCATCAACTCTCACATCTATTGAACCACAAAACAGAAGATTGGCTTCATGCTTTCCTTCATGACAAAGGGCTCTGCCCAGGCCTGGGCTGAGAATTATGCCAAGAAATCTTTGTTGCTGGACATGGTTCACATTGTGGACACATGGGCAGGTTTCCTAGCAAAGTTGGACCAGATGTTCAAGATTGGAGACATGTCTCAAATGGCCCTACTTAAACTCTCAGCCATCAGACAAGGAGCAAGAACCTTGGAAGAGTACATGACTGACTTCCTGAATGCCATGAACAAGGCAAGACTTGTGGAGGAAAGCCCCAAAGCCAGAGTCTCCTATGGATGAGGCCTCAAATCCAAGCTGAATGAATGGATCCTCAAAACCAATTCCAGCCCCATGACACCAGCAGAATGGATCCAAGCTGCTACAGCTGCACAAACTGCTCTCTCCCAACTTTGCTTGTTCACTGGTAAGCAAACCAAAGAAGACAGACACATCCTGGGACAAAACCTTACTAAGTCCCACTACAATTGAGCACCTGAGAGAGATCCTTATGCAATGGATGTTGACCACCATCAAAATTCTGGTGGACCACTGAAGAAGTCCTGGAACCAGAAAGGCAATCAATGATCATGGATCAGAGAACTCACATGCTGGGGATGCAATGAAGCCAGACACAAAAGGTCCAACTGCCCAAAAGAGAAGAAAAGCCCTGATCAATGAGATTGTCATCAACAAATCAGGCAACTCCTTGAAGAACTTGTTGGAGTATTGACATGTAGTGGCAGTGCTTTTATTATGTAATCCTGTACTTACAGTTTTTCCATCCATCATACACTTACACCTCAGTGACTTGTTAGGTTACTGAGGTGAGACATTTACTTTACCTACACACTTAGTACTGACAGCCTGTAGTCTGTTGCTCTACAGGTTATGAGCCCTGGTGTGGGCAACTCTTCTTGTGAGAGCACAAGGGGAAAGTGGGGAAAGCTGTAGGATAAACCTAGGCTTGTCCCAAGGGGTGCTGAGTCAGAAGGAGATGGATGGGAGGACTAGAAGGTGAGAGAGGATTTTTCTTTGGTGGTCAGGGGGTACTGGTGGCAAGGAACTCAAAAATCTGCCTTAAGAGGGGGCAGGATAACTTCTGGGGACTGGGGGTATTTTCTGGAAGGCAGAAACTCGAAAGGTGGCAATTCTGGAGGCCATGGGACACAGGGAACTTGATAAGACCAAAGATGAGGCACTGGAAGATGTGGGAGACTTGAAAAAAAAACACAGAGGGACTTGACTCAAAATACTTAGAGACTCTTAGACTCACAGACCATGACTCCAAAAAGTGGGTGTTATTTTTCTAAGTATGGCAGAGTTTTTGTAGCATAAGGACAGTGGTTTCTAAGGTAAAATTCAGAGAACTTCAGATCTGTCATATGTCAAAGGCAATAAAGAAAACACCAAGGCCAATGTATGGACAACCACATGTGCAGCAGCAATTTAGATGAAGATAACACAGGGAGAGTCCAGAGAATGAAAGTAAGTAAAGTAGAAGTGGTATATGTACATACTTGTGATGCAGAGACACACAGTGGGAGCTGGCAGCAATTTCATCAACTAATCCTGGACACAGAGGGTGGCATTACTAAGGGCAAGACAGTTTTGGCACTTGTTGTGTGGACATAGGCACTGAGGAGATTGGGTGACATGTGACAAGTTGGTAGGGATCACTGATGGGCAGTGTTCAAGTCACATGTCAAGAAGGGACTTGCATGATGATAGGGGATGGGCCTAGTATGGTAACTGGTGAGTCAGTGGCAATTTTGCTGGTGGGAGTAGGGGTGTGATGTGAAGGGAAGTTGTGACATGTGTGATGTTAGGACAGGCAGTGATGTTGTTAGTTGGGGAGATGCTATGATCAGAAGGGAACATGAGAGTGAGTGACTGTCAAGACAGGGAAAGGCCACCTGGTGGTGTTCTGCAGCCCTAGGGAGTATAGACTCCCCACACCTCCCAGGGTCTTTGAATGCTGACCATCCTCAGTCAGAGATGCACAGCAAGACAGAATGGAGACAGGACAATGTTAGACACATGGTGTGGCTGTGCACAGATCAATGGAAGGGGGCATGGGGTTCTTGATCACGTGCTGCAGCAACAATGCTTTTGTGTCAACAAAGACTGCCAAGTCACACCAAACAAAATGCTGCTTCTGTCTTACTTCCCTAAGTCCCACCACTACCATCCCTCCTACTCACAACCCAAGTCACCTTGAACTACAACAAGATGTCTTCCATCCCTTACATCATGCCTGATGCCATGAGAGCCATGATCCCAGGAATGTGGGTGCCAAACATGAAGAAATTGGGGGCACACATGAGGGAAATTCCAGATGCATCAGCCAAAGATGACATTGCATGCACATGGGTGACTCAATTTTATGAGGTGTTGGTGAGTCCTCTTTCATAACCTAGAAGAAGGTAGCCCAGTAGTAATGGATGGCACCAGGACAAAATCAAACAGATGCATAAGTTCACGATGGACATGAGCACTGACATGCCCAACTATGATGAGGATACCCAAATTGCAATCAGAGTGGCATTTGAGAGACTGCAGGCGATCCAAGCTCACTTCCCCCCACTCATGGTGAAGCCTAAGGCCAAGCCAACTCCAGTAGTGCTGCCTGCCTCTCAAAGTAGCAGTGATCTGGTGAGGCAATCACAGAGACAGGCACAGAAGGCAAGTGTGGTGGAAAGAGAGGGAAATGAGGTATGCATGACAACATACAGGGCGCATACAATCTTCCTAACCATAGCTTCCTTTCTAGAGAACCCCAGGAGCCATAGAGGGACACAGCACACCCCTATGGGAGACATAAATGCCATCATGAGTGGCACCTTGAATGCCAATGAGCCCTGTGGGCTGTGCATGCAACTAGGCATTCTGTGTGTATGGGAGGAAGGGCAGGCCTGTGAAAGGTGTCACCAGGGGAAGAAGAAGTGCAACAAGGCCTATAAGACAGGTTGGAAGGTGAGTAATGAGAACTTTGTACCAGGACAACAGGTTCATAGAAACACATAGCACAAGAACCAGGAAGGTCCACCCATGTCAGCCACTTCGATGAGCAAATGACCAAAGACTGTGCCAGCACCTCCTCCTATTGCCACCACTTCATCAGTGTTGTCATCGACACACAAGCCACATCCATGTGTCCATCTTCTTCTCAACCCTGATGAGGAAGCCTCCACCCCAGTGTCAGGTTCATCAGCACCACCACCACCTCCTCCTGCACCCTCTGCCCCTTTATTCTTTCTGTCCAGCACACCCAACATGCCTTCCCAGGTTCCAGAACCTGCCAATACCATGGAGGACCTGATCAAGGACATGCTAGCATTCTCTGCAAGTCCCAGCAGCCTTTTGAATGACCCAGAAGAAGTGCTGGTTGCTGTTAAGTCACAAGAGGTCGAGATTGACTTGACCAGTCCTCAGGAGACTCCAAACATATTGCTGCTGCCATTTGAGGAGGAAGACACTCCCCAAAGATCATCAAGGAGCAATCAACGAGCATACAGAAGAGGCTGAAGAGCACTCGAGGAGTTGGATGCCATGATTGCTGGTTTCAAGGGTTCAATCAAGTGCAGTGAGGACTCACTGAGCTACCTGTACTCATGGATATTGCAGGTTACCTCTGAGGCAGGGACTATGGCTGCAGTGATTCACAGCAACAAGCAGCAGCTACAGTCTCTGAAGGAGTGGCAGGAAAGGTACATCATTATGGGTCCTTAGCTAGACTGTATTGGTTGTGCCATTGTGTGGAGTAACTGCTGCATGTGTCATCTTGTAGGTGGTATTCTGGTCAAGAGTGTGAAGGCTGAGCTGAAATGAAAACATTGCCACTCATGCAGGTATGGTGAGAAGAAAAGTGTCTGTGGGTGAGCAGAACACTCAGCGATAAGTAAGGTATCCATAAAGAAAAGAAGAAAGAGGAAGTAATGAGTGGTAACTGAAGGAGCAGCTTTTCTATTGTCTTTCTTTGTAACACATTCTTGGCAGTATTCTTTAAAGAGAGGTGGTGAGTAAGTCTATGAAACAGGTTTGAAAGAAACAAAGGACTTGAATTGACAGTATATTTATATAATTTTGATGGCAGTCTTTTGTTTCGAAGGTTGCATATAGGTAGATTGTCTGTCAAGTTAATGAAAGAAATGGAAGAAAGAAAGAAGAGGGAAGAAAAGAAACATGAGCTGTAGGGTATAAGTTACTCATCTGACTTGTCCCTAAGGATGCCAGTGAGCTCTGGGTCAGGAAGGGAGTCATCTTTGAGTTGTTCTATGGCAGAGCTTTTGAGGCCCACCAGGTGGGTGACCTCTATATGAGATTTATTGCGAGGATAGTAGGGGAACAGATGGAAGGTGGCATAGCAGAATTTTGAGATGGCTCTGTCGAGCTCTGCAAGGAGGTAAGATCCACCTTTAGTATGATGCACCACTACCATGGGACCTAAGTAGTGGGGTTTTGTCTTTCAATCCAGCTCCTTCTTGATACAAGAGTTTCTGACGAGGACAAGGGAGCCAGGTGTGAAGTTGAAATCATGGATTGTGTGCTCAAAGCAGGATACAGAGTCTTTGGCAGAGGTGAAGTGGGCTTTCAAGACTTGTTCATGGATGAGTGCCAGGTCTTCTGGATGCTTCTGAAGTTGACAGGCATGATTAGCAATGAGGTCAGTGGTCGAGTAAAAGTCCACCTCGAAAGGGGAGAGGAACATTGCCTCAGTAAAGTCAAAGGGTAGCCTGGGATGGATGCTGTGAGCCATATAGTATGGAGAGAATCCCATAGCTTTATGAATGGTGACTCTTTCTGCCCAAAACACTGATGGGGTGACTTCTGACCACCTCAACACTTCTCCCTCACAACTCTTTACCATTGCCTCTCTAACATCAAAATGCTGCTGTTCTATGACACCATTTGCTTGTGAGTTATAAGGAGATATAGCGATGTGCCAAATGCTGTAGGTCTTGGAAAGCCAGTTGAGAGCTAGAACATAAGGTCCCCCATTGTTGGTGATGATCTCCCCAACAGCTCCCCAACAACATAAGATCTGCTTGAAGAGGAACTTCCCAATGGACTTGCCAGTCTCTGATCATATGTACCATCACCCATTCAGGGTAACTGGTGAGGGAACAATGAGCTTGAGTAATGTATTGGTAACCATTTGACTTTGGCATGATGAAGGTGTCAATGTAGGCTTTATAGAACAATGGTTTGGGGATGGCAACTACAGGAGGAATATGGATATGGTCGAGGCAGCAAATTTGGCACTCATGACATGTTCTGATGTACCAGTGAACATCCTGCTCAAGCATGGGCCACCAAAAACATATCAGTAACTGGATTCAGGTAGAGAAAATACCCTTATGCCCCAACTCGTTGTGGGCTTGGCAGATAAGATCGAGATGTCTACGGGGGTGAACTACGAGTTGGTGATGACTGTGGGGTTCTTTCTTCCAAAGTTCTCCACCCTTGATGAAATACCTGGTTGCAAGCTGGATGAGGCTCTCTAAATCCTTCTCTCCCATTCCATCTGGCAGTTTCTTCATCTCCAAGAACTCTTTCACCACCTCCAACCTCTCATCTCTCTGCTTCACTTTCTCTGATTGTGGAATCTCTATTTCAGTGTTATCTGGCAGCATTTTGACAGTGGTAAAAATACTGATATCCTGAGGTAGGGGACTGGATAAGTGGTAGATGGACAGTGGTGATTTCAGATGAGGATGTAACACCTGCATCCCTGGTTCTTGATGATTCACCAATTCCATTGTGAAAGCTCCACATGCATCAACCCAGTCCTCATATTCTTCTTCATCTACTTCAGGGTCTTCATCAGCTTTGGGCCTCCTAGACAGTCCATCTGGCACAGCATGTTTGGCAGCAGGTACATGCATGAGTTTGAAGTTGAAGAGAAGGATGCCAGTGATCCAGCAATTGATAGTGGCATTGGGCTGCAAGTCAGGGTTATTAATCATACCCTTGATATACCTCACATCCACCTCTACAACCAAGTTCTTTGTGCTGAAGATATAAAGCCACATGTCATGTAGGGCTTGAAAAAGGCCAAAAAGTTCAAGCTTGGCTTGACTATAATGCTGCTCAAGATCGTTAAGTGTAATGGATCTGAAACGAGCAGGGTATCTCTTGCTATCTTCACCCTCCTGCATGAGAATATATCCAACAGTGATGTTGGAGGTGTCAACTGTGAGGATGATGGGCAGAGTGGAATTATAGTTGATACTTCGAAGCACTGGAGAGGAAACAATAGCTGAGTGGAGATAGTCCATGGCTTCATGGTGTTCATCTCTGAAATCAAAGGGGACTTCTTTCCTGGTCAGGTCGATGAGGGGACATGCATGTCTGGTGAAGTCTTTGATGAAGATGTGGCAGTATGAACAAAGACCTAGGAATCCCCTGACCTCAGTGACATTAGCACAGTATGGCCAGTCTTTAATCTTTTGAACTTTGGCTTCATCTGGGATCCTCCCCTCATATGATACCTTATGCCCAATGACTATGATAGATGGAGTGGCAATAACACATTTCTTGGTGGAGACTGTAGCTCTGGCATGGCGAAGGCAGTGGAGGACATGATTGGTGTTCTGGAGATGCTCTCCCAAATGAAGCAGCAAATTCCAGGATTTTCAGGTATCATCTCAAAGGTACCATCGGTGTTTTGGTAGTGTGACTTTGGCCCTTTAATGGGGCAGTCATTGATGAAGGGGATGGTTACTTCAGGGATCTTGTCCTTCAGGATCCAGCAGACATCTCCATGGAAGATTTGGATGGTGTTCATATAGCCCATAGGAAGTTTCATGAGTCGAAGGGTGCCGATGGGGGTTTGGAAGGTGGTAAGATCATGGTAGTCATCATGGATGGTCCTATGATCATACCCTACCATTAAGTCGAGGATACCATACACTGAGTGGCAGGTGAAGGCTTCTGTGATCGAGTCAACAAAGGGGGGAACTGCAGAATCCTGAATAGAGATGGCATTTAGTGGCTGCAAATTGTGGACTAAACAAAGGGATTTGCCATCTTTCTTGATGATGCAGAACCATTTGGATCAGTAGGACAAGGTTGATGGCTCATAGACACCAGCAGCAACCTTTTCTTTAATTATGTTAATGATGTCTCAAAAAATGGTGGGAGGGATGGGGATATTTCATTTGACCCAGGGCTTGTGGGACAGCATCAGAATTTTCAGAGGGGGGAACATATCTTCACAAAAGGTTCCTCATTCAGAGGTCTCCCAAGCGAAAGCTGCCTTGTGGGTATGAACAAGCCATCAAACAAGGTTTAATTCCACCAGCCAAAGGAACTTGGCAGGATTGAGGTCGAGCTCTTCTGCTTGTTGCACCATAAATCTAGAACTGGGAACAAAAAGGGGAGGATGGTATGGTAATACAGGCAAGTCTGTGAGAGGATCACCAATCTCCCGATGCTCTACTCTGAATTCGACAGGCATTGCAGTCAGGATAGGTTTCACCTTCTTTGCTACAGGTTTGTACTTCAAAACATGATAGACTGGGTTGAAATGAAGAGAGGATTGTAGGACTGAAAGTGTCAGTGGAGAAATAGTAGTACTCATAGAAAACAGGAAAGGATCTTTTGAGGAAATGAAACTTGAGTCAAAGGGATCAAGAATGGGTGTACTTTTGGTGTTATAGTTGTATAAATAAGTTGCAGTGGCATTTTCTTTACAGTCCATGGAGGAAGGTAAAATAAAATCTGAAGACGAAGAAGGGGAGTCTGCAACATAAAGGGAACACATGGACACTATATTCTCTTGGTCTTGTCGAAACTCTGGCAAGTCATTGACTGACATTAAAAACCCTGTTCTCCCATATCCAAGTGGCAGTGGCATTCTTGGTGAGCGAAATACTCCACCTCATCTTCTGGGTTTATGAGTCGAGGGTACTGATAGAGGCAATGACAGCGACAAGTGGGGATTAACAGTTGGCAACCTGAGTTGGGGTCTTGGATTTCTAATGATTGCTCACCATCTGGGAAGTCTTGGAGGATGCTGCTGAGGAGACAGAAGAATGGGTGGCCTAAAAGGAGGTCAAATGGGGCTCTGTCAATGACTTGGATCTGGAGATGGGCTTCAATGGGCCCAATACACAGAGAGGCATTTTTGATGACTCCTAGAGTGCTCTCCTTTGATTGGTTAGCTGCTTCTAAAGTCATGCACATGTCAGAACAAAGGGGGGCACCCAAGGCCTCCCATAGCTCATGCCTCAGGGTGACTACCTGACATCTGCTGTTGAGGATACACTCAACTTGAAGCTTGTCCATAAGGATGCTGTCTACTGTGCAAAGAGGAGCAGTGGCTAAACCAACACACTTCCCCTCTGTGTCCTTGATGAGATATTGTTCATATGATGCCCAAGTCAACAAGGGAGATGATTCCGATGCAGTCTCAAGACTACCAATTGCAATCTTCTTTGTCATAGCCATTTCTTTAATTTGTTTGCATATTTCCGGGCTGATGGAAAGGAGATCTTGTGTAGAGATTTCAATCTTGGCCCCTAAAACTTGGGATATGAGTCATTTAGTGGTGGCAGCTTCATCAAAGCCACTCTGGTAATGAAACTGAGGGGCAGAGTTAGATGGAGGTTTGGAGCTAGATGCTTTGGCAGTGTTTTGTTTCTTCTGAGGAATGTTAGACAATGGCTGAGAGTTCAAAGCTGTGTTTGGTGTGGAGTTGTTGGCTAAGGGGGGGTTGACAGTAGCAGCATTACAAGGATGATGACCAGGGATTTCTACACCATCAAAACAAGCTGGCTTCTTCTTCTTGATGGCATTCTTAAGCTCCTCCACCTGAGCATAGGCTCTGGCTAAGGCACACCTGTCTTCTTCATCAGTGTTATCTTCAATCTCCTTGTTGACAAGGTAAGATGAGGGGTGAACCTCCACCTGAAATTCAGTGGTGTCTTCAGAGCCAAAGAACATAGTATTGATGAGGTGGGGAGGGGTATCACATCCTCGAGATGAAGAGGCAGTGCCAGGAGACTGAATGGAGACAAGATTAGCTGATGCCATAATGGACTCTCGAAGAGCCAAGAAGTTGTTGATCTTTTCCTTGAAATTCCACCCTGCAGTGGATCTAGGGATGTCAGAGCCATCCTTCATGAAAACCCTACTGCCTATGAGCATGCATTTGCCTTGGTGGACATATTCTTTGCAGAGCTCACACTCAGCTGTCCTATGGCCATCAGTGCTGCTGCAGAAGAAGCAATGGGGATCAAAAGAGCAGTGGAGTTGTTGATCAGAGGACTGAGTCTGGCAGCTTCTGGAGGCAGGGTCAGCAGCTTGGACATATTCTCATTTCAGGATAGTAGGCAGCATTGTCAGTTTGGTGTGGGATTCTGGAAATAAGGCTGAGCTGTCAACCTGAGCGATGTTCTGACAGGCACCACTAAGAAGATAGTTCACATGCTTGTAGACATCATCAAATGGCCATGGTTCATCAACATCATGGTCTAAGTCTTTGAGTTGGAGATGAGTAGCAAGGCTGTTATGGAACCTAGGGGGAAAACCTTTGAGGAACTTCTCATTGATGTAGTCATCAGCAAGCTTCTTCTTTTTATTGATCAGGGCTATGATGCAGTGAAATTTGCAGACATATTTGCTGAGGTCATCGAGGGACAACATGGGCTTTTGTACTTGGTGGTGTAGGAGGGTCTCAAGGTTGACTTTCATGTACTGATGCCCTTTGACATCAGCACCAGGGTAGAAGCTAGTTACCTTGTTAACAAAGTCCTCCCAGTCATCCCCTGCAGCAGAGTCGAGGGACAACCATAGTTCTGACTCATTCCTGTCAGCATAGTGAATGGCCCATTTAATTTTGACCTTGTCGACAGTGATTCCTGCATCAGTGCAGATCTGGTCGACATCCTTGAAGTAGGCACAAATATCTTCTGTTTTTCCTGAGAACTTGGGGGCCTTGTTAGAGCCCCTAAGCAGCATTTCATGGTGATTAGTAGTGGCAGACATGATAATTGGTATTGAAGATGAAGGTGGGGTGGGGTTACACAGTGGAGGTGGATTTCTGGTTGGTATCAGTGAATGAGGTTGGGCAAGTGGCAGAATGAGGCTCTGAGAGGGGATGTACAAAGATGATGGTAAGAGGAGTTGTTCAGCAGTGAAAGTCAAGGCCATTGAAGATGATGAAGATGATAGGTCAGTAAGCGGTGATAATTCTTGGCAGTCTGGCAGGGGTGCAAATGACTTGTTGAGCTTGAAAGCACCTGGTATATCAACTGCCAACAGAGAATCAGGTTCTGGACAATGAAGGGAATATGCTGGGTAAAACTCTGTATCTGGAGAGGTAAGCTCTGGGATATCATGGGGGATAGCAGCAGGGACAAGAAGATCAGAAGACAATATAGAAAGATGATGGAAGGGCTCTAAGAGCTCTTCTAATTCTGTTCAGTGGCAGGTTGGCCATAAAGATCTCCTTTCCAGATCTACAGACCCCTCACAGTGGGCTCCAAAATGATGTGGGCAACTCTTCTTGTGAGAGCACAAGGGGAAAGTGGGGAAAGCTGTAGGATAAACCTAGGCTCATCCCAAGGGGTGCTGAGTCAGAAGGAGATGGACGGGAGGACTAGAAGGTGAGAGAGGATTTTTCTTTGGTGGTCAGGGGGTACTGGTGGCAAGGAACTCGAAAATCTGCCTTAAGAGGGGGCAGGATAACTTCTGGGGACTGGGGGTATTTTCTGGAAGGCAGAAACTCAAAAGGCAGCAATTCTGGAGGCCATGGGATGCAGGGAACTCGATAAGACCAAAGATGAGGCACTGGAAGACACTGGAGACTTGAAAAAAAAACACAGAGGGACTCGACTCAAAATACTTAGAGACTCTTAGACTCGCAGACTGTGACTCCAAAAAGTGGGTGTTATTTTTCTAAGTATGGTGGAGTTTTTGTAGCATAAGGACAGTGGTTTCTAAGGTAAAATTCAGAGAACTTCAGATCTGTCATATGTCAAAGGCAATAAAGAAAACACCAAGGCCAATGTATGGACAACCACATGTGTGGCAGTGATTTAGATGAAGATAACACAGGGAGAGTCCAGAGAATGAAAGTAAGTAAAGTAGAAGTGGTATATGTACGTACTCACAATGCAGAGACACACAGTGGGAGCCAGTGGTGATTTCATCAACTAATCCTGGATGCAGAGGGTGGCATTACTAAGGGCAAGACAGTTTCAGCACTTGTTGTGTGGACATAGGCACCAAGGAGATTGGGTGGCACATGACAGGTCAGTAGGGATTGCCAATGGGCAGTGTTTGAGTCATGTGTCAAGAAGGGACTTGCATGACGATAGGGGACAGGCCTAGTATGGTAACTGGTGAGTCAGCAGCAATTTTGCTGGTGGGAGTAGGGGTGTGATGTGAAGGGAAGTTGTGATGTGTGTGATGTTAGGATGGGCAGTGATGTCATTAGTCAGGGAGACACTATGATCAGAAGGGAACATGAGAGTGAGCAACTGTTGAGACAGGGAAAGGCCACCTGGGGGTGTTCTGCAGCCCTAGGGAGTATAGACTCCCCACACTGGCTCAAAAATCTAAAAGCAGACATGTCATACAAGCACCCTCAAATTCACAGCAAAAATGTCCTACACTACCAAGATGGGGGATGAATTCCTCAAGGTCCCAAAGTTGGATGCATCTGGAAAGAACTGGCCTTTATGGAAAAAGCAACTCGAACTTTCACTGGCAGCATGAGGCTTAGGTGACTACCTGGATGGTAAGGCCACACAGCCAGTTGACCCTGCAGTTGGAAAGTCAGATGGGTGGAAGCCAACCACTGCAGATGAGAAGAAAGAAGTTGCTCTGTACAAGATGGACTTAGCCATATGGATTGAGAAGGATGCAATGGTGTGACAGCAGATTGCCATTGTCATTCTGGATAGCTTGTTCATCAAACTGCTGAATAAGTCATCTGCCAAGGAGTACTACAATGCACTCAAAGTGCAGTTTGAGCAGCACTCACTCATAGTTGGAGTCAAGTTGAGATGGCAACTTGGCAAACTCAAACTAAAGGAAGGTGGTGATGCCCACAACCACATCAAGAAGATCATTACCCTTTGAGAGGAACTGGCCACAGTTGGGAGACCCATCTCTGATGAGGACCTATTCAACATTATCTTCACTTCCCTACCTTGCTCATACAACACTACCCTATCTTTGATCTCATTGAGCATCAAAATCCATGGCAAGGCAATTAGCTCTGACAAACTCATGAGTCTTGTCATTGATGAATATGATCAGTTCACCTTACAAGATGGAAGCAAGTCTAAAGGAAAGTCAAATGAGGACTCTGCATTTGGTGCCAAGTCATCAAAAGGAGGGAAAGGTCGAAGGAGGTTCACCAACAAGTGCAATAATTGTGGGTGGACAGGCCACAAGGGATGAGATTGCTGGGAAGAAGGTGGTGGAAAGGCAGGCCAAGCTCCAAAAGGCTGGAAGTCTCAGGGGAAGAAAGTGAAAGGCAACAACAGTGGAAAAGGGAAAGCAGCTGCAAGTGCTAGCACAGCTGAAGCACCTGAACCTGACAGCATATGGCTAGCATCAGTTGATGCAGAGAGCCAAACCAAAGGCACCAGCAGTGCCATGCCAACCTCTACATTCAACTATGCTACCCTTGTATACCCTGACACAAAGCCAGACATCATCACTGAACTCTATGACAGTGGTGCCTCACAACATATGTCCCCATTCTGTGAATGGTTCATTAATTTCGAGGACACTGTGTCCAGGCCAATATGTGCTGTGGACAATCAGACTTTCAGTGCAGTTGGCAAAGGAGATCTGTATATTTACCTTCCAAATGGCCAAATGAAGTCACGAGTCCTACTGAAAAATGTCCTATATGCACCTATGATGAAAGTAACCCTAGTCTCCATTGGAAAGTTGGCAAGTGCTGGATATGCAGCACTATTTCATGACAATTCCTGCCACATCTTCAATAAGAGAAAGCAGTTAATTGGTGAAATCCCACTCACTAATGGGCTGTACCACACTCAAAACCAATATCCAATACCCTTTGCAGCTGCAGCAGAGGCATCAGAGGAATTTACCATGAGCAAACTGCATGCCAGGTTATTCCACATCAGTACTGCCACCATCTGAGACATGGTCACAAAAGGAATGGTGACTGGAGTCAAACTAAAACTGGAGCACTCATTGATGGGTCAGTGCGAGTCCTGCGAGTATGGAAAGGCAACTCAAAAGCCTATTGGGAAGGTTGTGAGCCTAAACAGCAAGATAAACTTGGTGACAAAGTACACACTGATGTGTGGGGTCCATCACCTATCCAAACAGCAGGAAAGAAAAGCTACTACTGCATGTTCACAGATGATCATACCTGCTATATGAATGTCTACCTCTTGGCTGCAAAATCTGACACCTATGATGCCTATCACCAATATGAAGCCTGGGTGAAGAACCAGCATTGTGCCTCGATAAAATGTCTTGGATCTGACTGAGGAGGTGAGTACCTGAGTGACAAATTCACTTGTTACCTCAAATCACAAGGAATGGAACAAAAACTCACCACACACAACATGCCACAACACAACAGTGTTGCTGAGCACCTTAATCAGACACTGGTTGAGCATGTGCATACAGTACTACACACCAGTGGACTACCCAAGTTCCTGCAGGGGGAAGCAATTTTGCATGCAGTCTGGGTCAAAAATAGGTCAGCAACCCAAGCATTAGAAGGAAAGACACCATTTGAAATGCTCTATGGCACAAAACCAAACTTGAAAGGCTTACCAGTGTGGGGAAGCCAGTGCTGGGTGCATGACACAGGCAGTTTGAAACTGGATGCCCAAGCATGAGAAGTGCACTGGGTAGGCTATGATACTGACTCTGGGGCCCACAGAGTCTACTTTGTGGAGCAACAGGTGGTTTTGGTTGAGCGAAATGTCACATTTCGACGCTTGGAGGGCACCTCTAATGCCCAAGATGGTGTACTACTCAAGGGGGAGTGAGAGTCTACTAAAACGAGCCAAAATGAGCAGTACAACGCACCAGAAGACACCTCTACCCCATCTCAACCACCTGGCACCCTTACAGAACCCCCAGTGACCTTAACCATGCCCAAGCATACCAATACTAGCCATCTTGGACCTAACTTTGAAGCCACACAGCCACAAAACCAAGTCAGATGTTCAAGTTGCACTCGAACAGAGTCACCATACCTTTGAATGTTGTGTAGCAGCACTGGTATGCACAATGGCTGCAAAGGGCAACCAATTCTCCTGCAGGGTCTCCAGAGTTCTGAGAGAGTCAGTGAGGGGAGAAAAGAGGGAAATGAGGGAAACATGCACAGCAAGGATGACAAGAGTGGCAATAAGGGCAATAAAGGGGAGAGTAATGCAGCCACAGACTGCATTTGGGACTATGATGATGAATACACAGCCTATGCAATGATGGCCAGTACTGTGGAGACAGAAGCACTCGAACCTGTGACCATAGAGGAAGCACAGAGGAGGCTGGATTGGGAAAAATGGAGAGATGCAATCACTGCAGAGCTATGAAGCCTTGATGAAGCTTGCACCTGGGATATTGTCAAGCAACCCACAAACACCAACATTGTCAGCAGCAAATGGGTTTTCAAAATTAAGAAGAATGCTGTGGGCAAAATTGACAAGTACAAGGCTCAGCTTGTTGCTCGAGGATTTACACAACAGTATGGAGTCAACTACCATGAAACCTATGCACCAGTAGCCTGACTGACCTCGCTTCAACTCATCCTAGCCATTGCTGCATGACAAAACTGGGATGTGGATGTTTTTGACTTCCACAGCACTTTCCTCAATGGTAAACTAGATGATGATGAAGTAATCTACATGGAGCTGCCACCTGGGTCCAATGAGGACACTCACAACCTTGTTGCTCATCTGCATGTAGCTCTCTATGGCTCAAAACAGGGTGCACTAAAGTGGTGTTGGAACCTACTTGTAGTAGAATCCACATCTTGTACTGTAGGACTGGTAGCACAGTGGTAGTGCACCAAACCTAGTGTGTTGGGGGTCCCAGGTTCAAGTCCTGGCCTGTCCAGTATTTTCAACATGGTAGCAACAACTCACCCCAGCTGAGCTTAATAGCCCTGGGTGAGGTAAAGCTGGTTGAAAGCTTAGTCAGCCTAACACAAGGTCACATGGCATCCTTAGTAAGACCTGATCATGTGGTTCACATGGACACAAGGCAACTGCTCAGTAAGACCTAATATAGGCACACACAGTAGTAAGTCCTGATCCATCACATGACATAAGGCAAAAAGGTACAAGACCAGTTGCATGACTTCAGGGGCACATGACTAGCTGGCAAAGGCAGGAGCCCTAAGTACACAAGAGTGTGGCTTCAGGGGGGGTGTTGGAACCTACTTGTAGTAGAATCCACATCTTGTACTGTAGGACTGGTAGCACAGTGGTAGTGCACCAAACCTAGTGTGTTGGGGGTCCCAGGTTCAAGTCCTGGCCTGTCCAGAATTTTCAACAAGTGGTACAAACATTTCTCTAACAAGCTAGCTGAACTTGGCTTCAGATGCATTGAAGCTGACTGGGGAGTCTTTGTAGCAGAAATTGGGATGCAAATCTTGATACTAGCATCACATGTCGATGACTGCACAATCACTGGGAGCTCAAATGAGCTGGTAAAAGCCTTTAAAGTCGAAATTGGCTCACGTTTCAGGATTATGGACCTGGGACCAATTAGTTGGCTTCTTGGTATGAAGGTCACTCAAGACTGAGCTGCTCATATGATTTCACTATCTCAGGAGCCATATGTTAATGCCATACTTGTGAAGTTCAATTTCTCAGACATGAAACCAGTCTCAGCACCTCTTGACCCTAATACCCAACTTTCCGAGTCACAGTCACCCAAAACTGCAAACAAGATTGTGAAAATGCGAAATATACCTTACCACCAGGCTACTGGATCCCTGATCTATCTTGCAGCTGGAACAAGACCCAACATCACCTTCACAACCTCACTCGTGTTGCAGTTCAACTCAAACCCTGGATGGCTTCATTGGGAAGCTGTTAAACATATTTACCAGTACCTTGTAGGCACAAAAGACTGGGCCCTTACATTTGGAACCCAGAACAAAGGTTTGGCTGGCTATGTTGATGCAGATGGTGCTTTGCAGGAGCACAGACAAGTGATTACCAGATTTGCTTTCCTTCTGGATGGGGGCACAATCCTTTGGGGGTCATGCAAACAAGAACTGGTGATGCTATCTACAGCTGAATCAGAGTATGTTGTGGCTACACATGCTGCAAAGGAAACCCTCTGGCTATGCCAACTCATTGGGGAGATGTTCCATCCACTCCAACACCCGACTACTCTATATGGTGACAACCAATCTGCTATCGTGCTTACAAAGGATGGAAGTTACCATGCATGTACAAAACACATTGATATATGGTACCATTTCATTTGTTTTTCTGTTGAGAACAGTTCTATCCAGTTCCTTTACTGTCCTACTAATAGTATGATAGCTGACACTCTCACTAAGGCTTTACCAAGTGTCAAGGCAAAGCATTTTGCACACGAGCTTGGTCTTCACCCTTGCACTTGAGGGGGAGTGTTGGAGTATTGATGTGTAGTGGCAGTGCTTTTATTATGTAATCCCATACTTACAGTTTTTCTGTCTGTTGTACACTTACACCTCAGTGACTTGTTAGGTTACTGAGGTGAGACATTTACTTTACCTACACACTTAGTACTGACAGCCTGTAGTCTGTTGCTCTACAGGTACTACCAATATATACAGTGACTTGTTAGGTTACTGAGTCTGTTGCTCTACAGAACTCTATGCTGAAGAACCATCAGAGGATGCCAAGATGGCAGGGCCATCCAATGGCAAGAAGCTTCAGGATTTTTAAACAGCTCCCCCATGGCTGCACAGGGAGGAGCTAAGAACTTTCAAATTTCTTTGACCTGACAGGAATGGACTAACAGGACTACTTCTGTAGCTATGGACTTTGAGCAATTGAAATCAGTTTTGAATTCCTCTCTGTTTGGGTCCATGTTCCTGATCAATCAAGAAGATGCAGAAATCAAAGCAGTGATTGACAGTGGCACAGAGGTCAATGTCATTCACCCCCAGATTGTTGAAAAATACAATCTGAAAAGAACTCGTGTCAAACATCCTTGGATGGCAAGAAGTTTTGAAGGACCAAGCAGGCAGAAAGTTACTCACATCTGCACCTTCAATGCTTGAATCTTCCACAAACTGGTGAAGATTCATGCCTTCAAAATGGAATTGAAATCTTGCAAGGATGTCCTGTTAGGGATGCCTTTCTTGGCCGAATACAACCCCATCTTCAACTGGAAGAAATGAAAGATGATAGGCTTTGGAGACCCTTGTCTCCATGAAATAGAGCTATCATTGGAGGAAGAAGACTATGATGATGAAGACTTTGTAATGCTCTGGAAAACCTCCATCTCAACACAACTTGAGGTGGCCATCCAGAAAGAGGATGTTGCCCTCCCAATGCACTACAAGAAATTCACAAAAGTCTTCTCCAAAGAAGAAACCCCTCTTCCCCCATGTCATCCTCACCTTGACCATGAAATTCATGTGTCAGATGACTTCAAACCAAAAAAGGCCCCAATATATCCACTCTCTCAAGAAGAACTTCAAGCACTTGACAAGTTCTTGGAGGAGAACCTTAATGCTGGGAAGATTCAAAAATTGAAGTCTCCCCAGGCCTCCCCAGTTTTCTTTGTAGGGAAGAAGGATGGCAAGAAGCAGCTAGTACAAGACTACCACAAACTCAACAAGTACATGATAAAGGATTCCTATCCTTTACCTGATGTGAAATCCCTTCTCGACCAGCTGGCCAAGTCCACTTATTTTGCAAAGTTTGACATTTGCTGGGGATTCACCAACATACAGGTCAAAGAAGGTGATGAGTGGAAAGGAGCCTTCATCAGCCCATGTGGACTCTTCAAACCAACAGTCATGTTCTTTGGCCAATGCAATTCTCCCCTGACTTTCCAGCACTATATGGAAACTACATTTGCTGACATGATGTTTGCAAAGAAGCTTGTCATCTTTATGGATGATGTCATGATCCATGTGAAGACCAGGGAAGAACTTTATCAGTGAACAGAGGAGTTCCTGGTGATTGCCCTCAAGGAGGAACTATGACTAAAAATATCAAAGTGCACCTTCGAGATGCAAGAAGTCAAGTTCCTGGGATTCCTCATTCAAAAAGGGACTCATCAAACCATCAGAAACCAAACTCACAGCAATCAAGGAATGGAAAACCCCTAACAACCTACATGAATTATGACAATTCCTTGGATTCTGCAATTTCTACTGACAGTTCATATGATCTATTGGTGGAGAGGTTGGCTACACTGACTGGAGGAATTTCCTCCACTCAGCTTACTTTAACTCCACTGTACAAGCTCTTCAACTCCCCTATGTGATGAATGCATGTTCCCCTTTCCCCCTCCCTCATCTCTCCAGCTCTTTCCTCATCATCCCTTATGATGATGAACTTCCAAAGATCCTCTCCAGATGAATGCAGATTGACTGGAGCAGCCCCTTCTGGGGAATGCACTGTTATGACTGCACTCACATGGGACATCTTGGTTGTCACAATGGAAGAGGTTCAAAGTGGACTGTCCTGGGAACTGTGCTTCCCTGCCTTCATCCCCACCATTGTTGTCATTCTCCCACCAACCCTATGGTAAGCTGTTGGGGCCCCATTTAAACCCTTCCTCCTGACAATTGCAGTCGAGCTCCCAACTTAAAATCAAGCTGCCCCTGAATGCTCTTACTCACCTCTCTGGTGCTTCAGCCTTGAGAGGGGGGTAATGATATGCCACATCATACTTTTGCTGCATCATACTTTTCCTTTTTTTTGGACTATTTCTTCTCTCTGTACTCAAGATGCATCTCACAACACTTACTCAGTTATGTTTCCCCTTTCAGATGCTTACTATATGCCATCCCTTATATGGCCTCCCCTTCCCTCAATCAGCCTTCTCCGATTGACATGACTCAAAGCTTGTCATTTCATATTCATGTGCTTCGAGTCACCTTCCCTTTTTTGGACCCTGTTTCCTTTGATGCATCTCGATGCATCCCTCTTCCCAAAGCTGGTATGTAGGCTGTACTTCTTATCTCTGACTCAACATGTTTCTCTTGGTGTGATGCATCTCCTACATGTCTTAACCAAAGAGCACCACACAGAGCAGAGGAGTATATAAACTCATAGGGACATGCCTGTATACTCCAGCTTCTAGCTACCTTGCAACCAGGATAGCATTCCTTTGAAACCTTCTCTCTCAGAATTGCTTGCCTGGCCATAGGAGGGGTAAAACTATTAAGCCCTCAAGGTCAACCCAGGAAATACCACAAGAGCTGCTGTCAAGCTTAACTGCCTCAGCACCAACACTTGTCACTTTTGGCAGGTGAGGTATTCCTGTGCATAACAAGGAGTTCTCTGTGACAGCCATGCAAATCTATTAAACAAGCCCAGACATATCTTTTTTTTGCCATATCACTCAACTCATTTCAAACTATGCTTTGTGTTACTTTTTTGATGTCCTGGAATATGCCTACTTACTGGCATAAATAAATGTCTTTTAATACTTTTTAAAGCCAAAGAAGGGTGACAGAAAGTAAGAAAAGCATGGAAAGTAATACTTTTTCCATTTTTTCAAGCAAGAGATCTACTATTTAGAGTGCTAATGATACTTTTAAAAGCAGCAGCTTTTTTTACTTTTTTACTTGAAAAAGTTCTAAAAGCAAAAAGAAGTAAAGTGCAAATTTGCTGATGTAGGTCTTGCCTGCCACCAATATGCATGTGTGACACAGGTCTTGAAAAGGAAGGACTTTCAGATGGACATTGGTTCCCATGGGGGTTATGGTGCAACAGAAACCTTGCAAGCAAGGTAATTTAATACTATATTAAATGTCCATTCAGCGTCTGATTAAATACTTACAGAAGGAATCAAAATTACATAGAGGTACATGTACCTTATGCAGATGTTGTTGTCATTGGTGGGTTCGGTGAGCTTGCTGAGGCCTTCGACACACCACCATTTTTACTACGCCCCCATCTGACACTTACACGGTGATCATCCAAGTCCAAGCCTTTTGCCCATGCCTCAGCAGCTCTCTCAGCGGATACTCGATCCTTGAAATTGATGAACGCACACCTGTCTTCGCTAAGAAAGAAAAGAAAACTACCGCAAACTGGTTGCGCACCTGGACTTCGCTACATGAACAATGGACTTGACCTGCGACGATAGCACGTGAGGCAAGGAATTTACCACATGGGTGCGGATATCTGCTTCGGTAGTAGACGCAGGTAGAGAAGAGAGGAACAAAGACATCTAAGGGTCTTCAGTGATTGTGGAAGTCAAACGAAAAAGCTGTACCCACGATGGACTCGTCTTCAGGGGGCTTCAAGCCTTGAGCTACTGCGTAATTAGTTAAAATCATGTGCGCGACGGGGTCATTATCTCCGTGGTACCGATCTTTGATGGTTTGATGGGACAGCTCATTTTCCACCGGCTTTTCATGTCTGCATGAAGATCAAGGCACCATTCCAGGCGATAAATGAAGGAGGACACACCTGTACGGACATTCATCACCCCGTTTACACTCGCCCTTGACAAAGAAAGAACATATGTGCGGTCTATTGCGTTTGTAATAAGGATTTGTGCGAGCCAGCTCCTTCAGCATTTCCTTCCCCGCTGAACTCGTCTTGCCACCAAGTTGCATCATGGATTTGGTACCGTTCGCCATCTAAACGAACGATTAGTACCCAGTAACCGTCAAAATGATCGGAAATACATACATTGTTTTCCATATTCTGCGCGTAGTATTCGCGATTGACGTCGCTTGTGGGAGCCTCAGTCTGCCTTCCGAGCGCAGTGTCACGAACTTGCGTGGGCAATCCGTATTCGAGATCCAACAAACACGTTTGGCAGACGTTTTTGACTTTTGCGCACGTCTGACAGATAACGGTCGCTTTGTAGCGGGCGCCCGACCCCGGGTTCCAGCGGAAAACTGTAAAAGGGCGCGCGCATGTCCCGCACGAGCGACCAAATTCTTGCTTTGTCTAAAAACGAGTTTAAATACTCAGCCACAAAAGACGCGGAACAGCTGCCTACCATTCGGATGAATGGGTTGTTGCCGAGGCCTGTAATCCATTGAGTCCAGATATGAACTGGAAGGCTACTTGCTCATGTACGCACATGTCTCGCAAAGAATAGGGAACTCGCTCTGTTCCCAACCTGCTTTGTTGATGTCAGCCTTGGGCATCTTGCCTGACGACTCGACGCTTGATGCAGAGGAATGCAGCTGACTAATCCTCGCGAAAGCTCATGGATTACCTAAGCATCATCCGCCTCTTTTATGTAGTAGCTACGCAACAAATACAACATCCATTGTCCTCTTTCCAGTCGCACTCGACGGTAGAGCTACGTGTATTTAATCACCAGAGAGAGGTCGAAAGGAAGTGTCGAAGCGGTAACGACTACTGGCTCACCCTCTTCCACTACCTCACATATTTTCTTCTCCAAGTTTGGCCGCGTAGCCTGTTCAAGTTGTGGCGGTCCTTGAAGATATATGTGCTTGGTTGACGTTGCTAGTGACGGTTTTTTGATTTGACTGCACGAATCAAGGTCAGAGGAAAGCAAACACCGGGCACGGAAGCGTACATAGTTTGCCTCTCTGTCAACATCTCAATGAGCTGCTCGACCGTGGCTTCGTGACTTATCGATATCTCGAGCGATTCCCCACCACAAACCGGGCAGTCCTTACGTTTCTCGTGCTCAAATGTATACGAATAAATCCCGTCCGTACCTATCAACATGAAATAATTGTTGAGGTACGCAGCAGAACTGGTGGCGATCTTGAACGCTTCGTTGCAACATGACGCTGGCATAGTGTAAAAGACAGTGTGATAACAGGGCCAGTAGAACCTCACCCGCTATGATAGCATTTGTCGAAGCAATCGCTGGTATTATATTCTTGACAACGCCATGCGTCAACGAATACGTGACTCCTTCGATGTTAAATTCTTTCGCTCGTGCAGTTGCGACTGTGTACAACCAAGATATATGCTCTGGATCATCCGTATCGAGCTTTTTCTCTGAGGTAACGAGCTTATCACGGTGCAGCACGCGACCAAAACGAAGCCCACTCACCTCCATGTATTCGTGGCCATTCCAGAACGGATGCCCATTCAATGCAGTGCTCCGGAAGTCGCGGGGTGTTAGCAATAGTGCAAATCGGAAAATTTGTCGGCTTGTTCAGCATGTCCAAAGAGCACTCGTAGCACGACGATATCGTCGGCAGGATCACACGGGCTTGTCCTTTGAAGCCTGCGGAACCACAATGAAGTAAGGGTTGAATGCTGGGACTTGCCCCCTACCTTCGGTACCACCATCAATGAGGGGTTTTAGACTTTCCGGGTTATCGGGGTCTACGAGGTTAACGAGAGTAGCATTAATCCATCGACGGGCCTCTACGGAGTCGAGGCCACAGATTACGAGGTTGAACTGCATGTAATAATTGTCATCTTTGTCTTGAATCTTTCCGAAATAACTGCTGGTCATGGAATATTGAGTCAATGTGACTAAAGGACATGCTTACGGCGTAACCTTAACACCGCGTACTCGTTTCATGACATACTCCGCTGCAACTATTGCCTTGGGTCTACCCACATCTGCTGGTCTTGGCATACGCTCAGAACAAGTCGGAGAGATTTATAGAGAAAACGGGGACTGACCTGAAGAGAAACTGTCGATTCAGATTGCTGATGTCGATTGTGTCCATATCAATGACGTGAATGTCTTTGAAACCAGTCAACGCGAGATTCGCTAATATCTCGCAACCCAAACCACCAGCACCGATGACAAGGATTCTGCATTTGTTCCTCAGAAAATCTTTGACCTATACACTGCTAATGAGCTATCATGTCAATCTCTACTCATCCAAGCATGTATACCTCGTCACCAGCGGAAAAGGACGGGTCCGTCCGTGGACCTGGACTGTCCAGAATTTGATCTACATGAAAGTAGCGATCCTGCCAGTCTCCCGAATATTCCAGACCATCGACATCAACGGATACGCTGGCTGCCATCAAGAGTTGCGTTGCTATTGCAGTGTAAGTCGTGTACGCACTATGTAATAGCAATGCCCCTTCATTACGTAACTCGCCATCTCAGTCCATAGAACTTTTCAGTGATCCATGGCATCCGTGATAAGTTACAGTGGTCATCAATACCTCAGACAACGTCTAGTATTGTCTATCCTCAGTGGAAAGCCGGTTCGCATTAACAAAATTAGATCAGAGGACGAAAATCCCGGTTTAACAGGTTAGTTTTTGCCTTACTCAAACCTGCATCGCGCTACGATCGTCGCCGATCTAGATTATGAGGTTAGCCTCTTACGACTACTGGAGAAAGTGACCAATGGGTCCGTGATAGAGATTTCGGTGACTGGTGTGTTTTTCCTGAAGTTCAGTTCATGTGGTTGGCTTGCTCACGGTACATTTTAGGTACTGCTGTTCTGTTCAAGCCTGGAGTTATAACGGGTGGTCTTGTTACTCATGACTGTCCATTATCACGCTCCATAGGATACTTCTTAGAACCTTTGGTCATGCTGGGACCTTTCTCTAAGAAGCCCTTCCAACTGACTTTGCGTGGCATTACCACAGACCAAAATGACCTTTCCGTGCGTGTTTTTACGTCATGGTTTCTTTTTTTTTACAGCCAACTCACCAAGGCGGACCTAATACGTACTGTCACCCTACCGCATCTGCAACTATTTGGTATCTCTGAGGGTCTTGAACTGCGGGTAGTGCCAATCTACTCAGAGTAGTGACTCCATTTGACAAACACGCATAGATTAAAAAGCGCGGGGCCCCTCCCGGTGGAGGTGGAGAAGTGCAGTTTCTCTGCCCGGTAGTTAAACAAGTTACGACATTGAACTTCGTCGAACCAGGAAAAATCAAGAGGGTGCGAGGAATCGCGTAAGCTGTTGTTCGTGCTGTGGTTGCGTTGGTTTTTTCTCATTACCATTCAATACAGGCACGCAGTTCGCGTAAGCCCACAGTTCTCCAATCGCATGATCGATGCCGCTCGGTCGGTTTTAAATCGTTACATCCCTGACATATACCTCTACTCTGATGTCTACAAGGGTGAGGAGAGTGGGAAGTAGGTTGCGTCCTTTCAGTCCTGATTACGACTGGACATTTGGATATAGGTCTCCAGGATATGCATTAAGTTTGTTGGCGGAGTCTACGACTTCTGCAATATACTGCGCTGAAGCTGTTTCGCAGCCAGGTGGGACTCCGGAGGACGTTGCGCTTCTTGCGAGCCGTGCTCTTCTATCCGAGATACGACAAGGGGGTTGCGTCGACAGAAAACATCAATGCTTAGTGCTGTCAATGATGGTACTTGGAAGTGAGGATGTTGGACGCTGCAGGATGGGCGAGCCGACAGTGCGAACGTAAGTACATCATACGAGTACTCCAGACCACGATTCACGAGAAGCTCCAAAAAGGGTTCAGTTTCTTCGAGACATCAGAGACTTCTTCGGAACGTCCTTCAAAATCGTACCCGTGAACCCATCAGATCCATCGTGCACGGAACTGATGTATTCGTGCTACGGGACTGGCTATGTCAACGTCAACCGAACGCTCGCCTAGACACATTAACATCAAAACTATTTGTACGTTACTCTCAACCTGCACACGCTACGGACAGGTTATCGATATATCATCACTACTCGCCCGAAGTCACCGTTACCCTTCCCGCTACCTATGGCAGCTAGCCATTGCTGTAGCAGAGGCCACCCCACCTCAAAGTGCGAGGAAAGCTCGTCAGTATGATGTTCTCCATCGAGCATGAGAGTTAGCTCTGGGGGTGGGAAATTGAACATCTGTGGCGAGCCTTGAGAAGGCGGCGTATAAGCTTGTTGGGTAGCTGTGACGGAAGGGGAGCGTGATATTGCAGTAGAGCGAGGAGCTGGCACGATTACGGAAGGATTGTAGAGTGAGACGCGCTTGAGCCCTTCACTGACTTCAGAGGTTCCGTACTGGGAGGGCGTGGACTGTCGACGAATATCCGAATTAACCCTGTGTCGACCGAATGGGTGAGCTTGGTGACTGCTACCACTTTCGTCAGGGGAAGCTGATGATACTATTTGTGCCCGAGCGGAAGATGTTGAGGCTGTTCGTTGGAGAGTCATATGCAATTGTTCTAGTGCCTTCTCAGCGGCACTTGTGCGACGTTGAGAATAAATGGGAGGTTCCATTTCCCTGGTATGTGAATACAACATCTGCTCGTTATCAAGCGAGGGATTTCCAGAAAACCTTGTGGCATCCACAGAAGTGGACGATGGACTTTGTTGTGAGGACGTGTTCAATTGCGCGAGAGAGTGCGAGATACTTTGCCGCCGTCTGTTCGTTGACAAGGAAGGCTCTGGTGAAAGGAGAACTGGGTAGCGATGAATGCGACGTAAAAAACCCTATCAAGAGATATGGAGAGAGACGTGAGGTAATTGGACATTCCACCCACCTTAATCACGCCAAAACTTGTAAACCGCCGTACGTCGATACCAAGATCATGAACATTGTGGCTTTCCATCCACTCGAACACAGTCTTTCCGGGCTTAAATCTCGAATACAAGTGCAAAAGCTTTGGCCAGTCTAGGACCGGCTTGCCTGCAAGGATTCAGGTAAAAGTAAACACACAAACCACCAGGATTACCAGGCTTTGCCACGTAGGGACCGCATTCATCTTTGACATGGGGTTCATCTGCAAGCCATTGCACATTCTTCCTTAAAGTATACATATTCGAATACTGGAAGATGTCTACCATCATGATGACCTGGTAATAACTGAGGAATACATCAAGGACGGCTTTCCATTGGAAGCACTGCACTTACAGCAAGTGTGCGACTGCTTGACGCGTTAGCTGAAGGTCGCAATCCGCCAGCTGGGCTATGCGACGAACATGATTGATGCCGTTGATATGTTCGCAGACCTTTCGGACATTAGCGACTGCATAGAACAAGACATGCCCTTCTTCACCTTCTTCACAGTGAGATCCCAGTTGTCCTCCACGCGACTTTTCAAATTAATTAATGCGAGCGGTACCTGCCAATCCTTGACCGGTGGCGGGTTCGGGTAGAATGGGAGGATTTTGAGCTCGATAGAATTGAACCTATCAATTGGGATTGAAGTTTCAGAATACGAATTCAAGTCTTCGTAGAGCTGCTCGAGGATAGCGTGCATTGTAAGGGAAGACTGAGAAGAAGACAGGAACTTGGATTCTTCCTTGAGCGTCCCATGAGCGACAGCAGCACGAGATGAAAGAAGATGCAGAGACCACACCTCACAAGCCGCCAAAACGCGACTGACTTTGCGAACGATTGGCTTGTAACAGCTCAGGTCCGCGGCGCGATCAAACACGAAGCAAAGATTGAACCTGAAGTAGTTTCGCTTATACTCGGACCCCAGGATAGACACGGGAAATCCAATGATACGATGGTTACGCGTGGCACAGATGACGAGACGGCCACAGAGTGGATTGGACGGTATCACATACTTGGAGACGTCATTGAAGTTAAAGAGAACCCGATTCGAGGATGGATGTGGGGAAGATGAGACCTGCCTTGAACTCGGCTGAGGGGCATCTCCTTCGAGTGGAACCGCAGACGATTTCGGTGACGACGTCGCGGATAAGCTGGACAGACCAGCTGGAGGTGTAGCTATTAGACCCTCAGGGACTTGGTACACGATCTTGGGCCCCTGCTTGACGTCGAAGATGGCATAGAAAACCGAGTGAATCCGTGGTAGAAATGTCTCAGAAGGCATGATAAGTAGGGGACTCCCGTCAACACGAGGGCGCTCATGCAGACTGCATCAACATGGCCGCAACAGTTTGCCTGTCTGGATTTCGAACTTTACCTCTACCAACAGTGCAGCTCTCTCTGGCAGCGGTGCTGAATTGTGGTCAGTCTTTCAGGTGGACATCATTTCCTTTGACATCCGGCCCCGACAGCGGACATCCTTCGAACCCTGCTCACGAATATCGGTTATGCCTGCGAGACCGAGTGGTCTGTCTGAGACAATCCCCCGACATTCTATTCTACCGCTCTATCTTTCCAGAGCAAGACCTGTCCCCTGCGGAGACAACCCTCCGAGAGGCCGAGACACTGACGTGGATACAGGACTACTTCCAGTTGGACGTCGGTCTCCTTAAGCTATACGACGACTGGAGTGAACGAGATGCTGTCTTCCGCAGTCTTCGGTCTCGCTTTTCCGGCATTAGAATTCTGCGACAGGATCCATGGGAGAACCTTGTCTCGTGAGTGAGCCCTCTATGATGCCAAACACAACGGTTGTCCATTGGAACTATCAGATTCATTTGTTCCTCCAACAACAATATTGGTCGGATAACCAAGATGATTCATGCACTTTGCAAGAAGTTCTCTTCCCCATTGCTCTCACTGGCACCACCATGCCCAGCCTTGGCTTCAGCTCCAACGATGATTCCATGCCATCCCTTCCCCCCGCCAAGTGCACTCGCTGCGCCAGAAGTGGCATCTCAACTGCGGTCATTAGGATTTGGATACCGTGCTGACTTTATACAGCGTACTGCGAAAATGCTTGTGGATGAACATGGCTCTATGGTCGTAATGGGGTACATGGAGGCACCCGAAAGGTGGCTACTGAGTCTCAGAGATTTCAATACAGTCAGAGCGAGGGAAGAGCTTCTCAAGTTTGTCGGAGTTGGGCGTAAAGTTGCCGACTGCATTTTGCTCATGAGTTTGGACAAGGTTAGTTTGTTGCCTATCGAGTGATTCGCTCAACGTGCTGTGAAACAGTGTGAAGTTATTCCGGTAGACACCCATATTCATCAGATTGCAGTGAAGCATTATCAGTTTTCCCGCAACGGCACAAAGGGCAAGACGACAATGACGCCGAAATTATATGAGGAGATCAGTAAAAGACTAAGTGACATATGGGGTGAATACGCCGGCTGGGCCCATTCCGTGCGTGGATTCTACAGCGGTGGAATTGTATATTGAGGATTTGGACAGATCCTGTTCACAGCTGACCTGAAAGCGTTCTCAGCATATGGGCTACGCGAGGACCACGAGAATCTGTCTACACTAGTCGCGCCTAATGGTATTCCAGGATCAGGGCGACTAATGATGAAGGATCCCGGTCAGTCTTCGAAGGAGAAACCAGATAGTGCCACAAACAGTCGAGTGCATTTGCAAGACGAAGGAGCCGATCTCCTTGAACGAGTAAAGAAGCGACGTCGACTCGCAAGTGTCGCTGTAGCTGCATGACCTGGAATTATATGGTATATGGCGTTAGATGCGGCTACGTTGGGTTATCTGCGTTAGTGGTGGTACCATAAACTGGCATTACATTCATGTCTGCTATGCGGAAGTTAACTAGTTAATCCCCCATGGTAGTATGCAGCCCCATCACGTGACTCAGGAGTAGTCATTGTCGATAACTTTATCTCGCCCTCTGCCATGTCTTCCACGTCTCCGAAAGCTACGGTACAGGATACTGCCGAGATGAAACAAGGTGGCGAAGGGGGTGAACGGACATCTGGTTCCGAGGAAGAACGTCACTTTGGCCCCGAGGATGAAGATGGGGTAACAGAGACATCACAGCCCTCATCCTCGAATCGTCAGCGCAAGAAACGATCTAAAGTTTCTAAAGCGTTGAACAAAATACGTGGAAACGAGATACCACAATCAGTTGTCAACCATGTCGTAGAGCAAGTCAAGGTAGAGCAGGGGAACGATTCCCCCGCGGCGGATCCAGATGCCGTCAGGGTGGCGCTGGAGCAGCTGAAAATCATGGATAGTCCTCAAGGGAAAGGCGGGTGTGGCTGGCCGGGGGGAAAAAGGCCATGGGTGAGCACAAGGTACGTATGATCACCGATCCCCTACTTGTCTTCGTTCGACGTGTAGTGGTAGTTCTGGGCAACACAACCCGTCCCCCAAATGGGTAAGGACAGCATCACTCATAGTCACGCTCTGTTTGAAATGGCCTCCGTTTTCTAGGTGAAACAACCACCCTGTCAGAGGATGGGTACATTGAGCCTACGAAAAGCAATCGAAGATGTCCGTCGCGAGCCATATCCCTTACCCAAAGACTTCGAATGGTCGATCCTTGACATCAACGATCCAAAACAGGTTTGCTAGTTCTTGATACACTGGTTATCACTTATCAGAAGATAGATCAAGGAGGTTTACGACTTACTATCACTGAACTATGTTGAGATGACGACGCTGCTTTCCGTTTCCAATATAGTGCTGAATTTTTGGAATGGTAAAACTTGGCTTTTTCATGATGGGCCCAGTACTAGTATTAATCGTTGTATGAAGGGCACTCAAGCCTCCTGGTTATTTCAAGGAGTGGCACCTGGGTGTGCGAGTATCGTCGAACAAGAAACTCGTCGCTTTCATATCAGGTATCCCAGCAACCCTCCGTGTCCGTGGAAAGTGAGTGTGTTTTGTGATAGTTGTTTTATTAATCCAACTGTCATCTTAGTGTATTCCGCGCGAGCGAGATCAATTTCTTGTGCATTCCACAAAAAATTACGCTCCAAACGGTTGGCGCCAGTGCTTATAAAGGAGGTCACTCGGCAAGTTCATCTCCAAGGGATCGCCCAAGCAATATATACGGCAGGCGTTGTCCTCCCGACCCCAGTGTCGACATGCCGGCAAGTCAACAGAAGACTTTCTCCTGCTACATCATCTCAGTATTACTCAGGTACTACCATCGATCATTAAATATCCCCTAAGCTCGTCGACTGTCAAATTTACTTACGTCCCTCGGAACATGACCCTCGCACGGATGATCCGCGTATACAAGACAGATACCACGCCGCATCTTCCAGGGCCTCCGGGAAATGGAGGAAAAAGACATACCTCAAGTAGCGGATTTGTTCGCACGGTACATGCAAAGATTTAGCATGGCTCCCATAATGACGGTCGATGAAATTCGCCACCTATTCCTCAGTGGAAGGGGGGATATCGAGCAACCCTCTGAAAAGTATAGACGGCCCAAGCAAGTGCTGTGGGCATATTTAGTGGAGGTACGTGACGCTGAGTTGCAAGTTCTTGTGTCCTGGGTCCACGGAACTCCGTCCAATTCTAGGATCCCAAGGAACACCGTATTACGGACTTCTTCTCGTTCTATTCACTTCCTTCTACAATTATCAACCATCCTAGGCACAATCTCCTGGAAGCTGCCTACCTTTTCTATTACGCGAGCGACGTCGCGTTTGAACCTGGAGTAGACGAGTCTGACAAACTGAAAACACGTCTCGTTCATCTCATTGGCGATGCTTTGATCATCGCCAACCAGGCCAAGTTCGATGTTTTTAATGCCGTCACGTTGATGGATAACGTGAGCTTCTTCGATGATCTGAAGGTTCGGTTTTTAAAGACGCTACTTCTTATTCATGCCACTCATACGACAACTCAGTTCGGGGCAGGAGATGGTCTGCTTAACTTCTATTTGTATAACTGGAGGACAGCACCCCTTGCAGGTGTTAAGGCTATAGGTGATGTCGGAGCTGGGCGAGGTGTAGGGGTGGTTATGTTGTAAACTGCACATCTATTTCGGAGAATGCTTGTCATGTTAACGGCTCCTATGAATACATTGTTAGCTTTACACACCCAACTACTTTAATCACTATCTATCTCGATAACGTCATCGTCATCCACTCCCCAGTCTGGAGTGGGGCTCCGTCGTCTCGGTTGATTGAGACGACGGGATACTGACAGACCTCCAGCGCCAAGTTCTCGACCACGAAAGCCCGATGGAACGTGTAGGGGTGGTGAACGGGACCCAAGAATCTGTCCGGCGCCCCAGGAGTTCGAACTGACCCCAGACTGCGATGGCGATTTCGCTCTTTCCTTTCCTTTTGCTGTGGAACTTGGTTCAACTGCTCTTCCGCTAAGCTTATTCCCGGACCCGGAGAATGTAACCTGTGCAAGAACATGTATGAGCGAGGTGGAGTCCGAATGAACATGGTACCTACGGGTTGACTTGGTAAACTAGGAGATGACTGGGCATCAGAAGCCGGAGGTGTATGTGGCACAACCTTGAAACCGAAGAAAAGCTTTCCAAACGGAAGGTTCAAAGCAGCTGGAACTTTGCCATCGGAGTCCAGCGAGTCGCTAGTGACGACTTTTCGTCGGCTAAACATAAATTGAGTTTTGATCACAACTCAGAATACGCTAGCATACTCGGTGCGTATGATTTTGCTTCCCTCGGCGACTTCCTCGACTGCACGGTGGCTGATGCCCTTGCCTTTGGTCTTCCTGCCTGACAAGGTCTCTCCTTTACCTTTAAAGCTTTCCCAGTGGTCACCTCCTTTGCTCATAGCAGAGGTGCCCCCAGAAACGAATCCTCCGGCAAGGGAAGAGGATGGCCTAGATGAGCCAGGAGAAGACGAGTTGAGATCAATGTTAAGCTTGGAGGCCATCGTCGACGGTGGAGGAGCCTTCGGGCGTTCGGGTTCAACATATCCGACAGGAGGGGCAAAATCCACTTCAAGATCTGTGTCAAGGACACATATTCCAGCCCCATTTGGGACGGTTTCCATAACCAGGAAACCGAAAACCATGGAGTTGTAGTGTATTTCAATAATATCGCCTTGGGAAAGTGCAGAAAAATTACGGAGAGCTTGTTCCAACCTGTCGGGAATTTCAGTACTATTGACCCACCACACCAAGAACAACATACACGGCCTTTGGATCAGAGATCTCAAGAAAATGGACAGTCTGTGCTTGGAGTTTGACAAATTTGCCTTTTGGGAGTTCTGTCCCGGTTATTCGAATGGGGTCTCCCTCTTCGAGCCGCAAAGTTTTCATCATCCAATAGGGAAGATGGACAACACCTTCATCTGCAATAAACTCCAGGACACCGGCATGAGTGGAGGCCGCCGGGTTTGCTGGATTGCGCAGTTGAAACATCCAGGGGGACTCGAGATCCAACCTTGTGAGGTGTGCTAACGCAGATTGTGGCATGATAACTTGAGAAGTAAGGTCAGATGCATAGCATGCTACGAAGGCAAGTTTGGAGAATACGTACTCTTCCCGCCATAAGAGACATTTTCACGTTCCGGGCCATGGAGCATAGCAAGACTGTAGGCCCTTAAATACTCATCGAATGCCCTCGGAGATGGGCGTGGACCACGAGGGCCCAGTGGTCCCCCAAAGCCCCTAGGGATGGGAGATCAACTCATCCGATACTGTGTACAGCAAGGCATGATGCGCGCACTGTGCTAGTTGAGCAAACAGACCACCTGGGCTACCTCCTAACGCATTGGGATTGCCAAACTGGCGAGTGACATCAGTTTCACGATACCTCGTAGACAATGGCACTTACAAAATCCATGGTAGGATGTGGATTAAGAGATCAGTCAGTATACTGCTTGTCGAGTGCAGCCACGCAAGTCCTGTGACGGCAATGGCCGTGCAAGTCCAAATGAGGAAGGAACGCGAGTGGGCTCGCAGTGAATTCCTGCCACTTCGTAGATAATCTACACCCAGTAATACTCACGCAGATGGCTTCCAAAGCTGCCCCCGTAGCTGTTCAAACATCTCGTGGCGGCCCAAATGCCGCTTTCAATGACAAGGTACGCATCCACGCTTTTGCTTCGCGGGACATACCTAATGGGCCACTGCAGGGCAAGCCGATGGAGGTCCGGATGTCTAACATGGTTGCTGCCAAAGGTCAGTTGTACGTTCGTAAACGGCGTCGGCCATGTAACTCAGTAGCCATTGTGTAGCCATCAGTGATGCTGTGCGAACGTCACTCGGCCCTCGAGGCATGGATAAGATGGTAAAAACCTCGACGATTCGTCACGCATTTCGGACAGCTTAACATTTTTTCAATTGTGTCAGATTCAGACATCAAAGGGAGAAGTGATCATTACTAATGACGGAGCAACAATTCTTAAGAGTATACAAGCCCTTCATCCAGCAGCCAAAATGGTAGATAGGTTGTCATCCCGCAAATAGCATAATCTACTGACCAGTTTGTGTGTTAGCTCGTCGACTTATCTGCTGCCCAGGACGTCGAGGCTGGTGATGGCACGACTTCGGTAGTCGTCTTAGCTGGGAGCCTCCTTGGAGCAGCGGAAAAGATGCTCCAGAAGGGCATTCACCCGACGATTGTGGCAGAGTCTTTTCTTAAAGCATCTGCAAAAGCTGTGGAATTCTTAACAGAAATATCAATTCCTATCAATCTGAACGATAGGGCTAGTCTCCTTCGCGCAGCCAGCACGTCCTTGAACTCCAAGGTAGTATACATTTCGCGGGCTGATCGTGACTTACACGACTTACGCCCAATTTAAACTTTGAAAGATTGTTTCTCAATATTCGTCTATCCTCGCACCGATCGCCGTGTCCGCAGTCACGCGTTTGGTAACGCCGGAGTCTTCCAGCGTGGATCTACGTGATATCCGGGTCGTGAAAAAGGTCGGTGGCACTATCGAAGACACTGAACTCGTGGATGGTGTTGTCTTGAACCAAAACGTCATTGTCTCGGCTGGTGGTCCAACGCGCATAGAAAAAGCAAAGATAGCCATTATCCAATTCCAACTCAGCGCTCCCAAACCAGATGTGAGTCCTTCTCCGGTGTTAGCGCGAGTGTAGCTCAAGAGCCTAGATGGACAACACTGTCGTCATCAATGATTACAGACAGATGGACAAAGTCATCAAGGAGGGTCGCCAGTACCTCCTAAACATATGCAAAAAGATAAAGAAGGCAAACTGCAACGTAGTTCTCATACAAAAGTCCATTTTACGCGACGCAGTCGATGACACGTCGCTCAGCTTCCTCAAGCGTCTCAACATCATGGCCATCAAAGACGTAGAACGGGATGAGATACAATTTTTGTCGAAGAGTCTTGGGTGCAAACCGATTGCCGATATAGAGGCTTTCACAGAGGACAAGCTGGGATACGCTGATTTGGTCGAAGAAATGTCTCATTCTGGTGTAAAAGTTGTGAAAATAACCGGGGTGAAGAACCCAGGACGAACCGTCAGCATCCTTGCAATGGGTGCCAACAACCTCGTCGTCGAGGAGTGCGAGCGAAGTCTGCACGATGCACTATGTGTTGTTCGGTGCTTGGTAAAAAAGAGGTGATGCGGATTCGTGTCACCACTGGGCGAGTGTGACTAACGCGTTGACAGAGCACTCATCAGTGGTGGTGGCGCTCCAGAAATTCACCTATCGCGGATGCTTTCTCAGTATGCGCAGTCACTGAAGGGTATGGAAGCTTATTGTTTCCAAGCATACGCCGATGCGTTGGAAGTTATTCCGACAACACTGGCGGAAAATGCGGGTTTAAATCCCATCCTGATTCTGACGGAGCTCCGCAACCGACACGCCCTTGGTGATCGGAATGCTGGCGTGAACGTTCGCACTGTAAGCATGTGTTGGTGCGTGATGTACAATGACTTGGCTGACGTATTCCGCAGGGTCTCATATCGAACATTTTGGAGGAAGACGTTGTCCAGCCGCTATTAGTATCGACGAGCGCCATTGAGTTAGCGACGGAGACGGTCTGTTTGCTGCTAAAGATCGATGACTATGTACAGGCACGATAAGTATTCTGGGAC
Source organism: Pisolithus marmoratus (assembly GCA_024613145.1). Taxonomy (NCBI): domain Eukaryota; kingdom Fungi; phylum Basidiomycota; class Agaricomycetes; order Boletales; family Pisolithaceae; genus Pisolithus; species Pisolithus marmoratus. The sequence continues at coordinate 470,911 of JANFAE010000009.1, forward strand.
ACGTACCGTAGAAATAAGCATTACATGCATTCATATCCGCTCAGAGTAATGGATTCTGATTGTGCATTCCATTCACCCATTTCTTGGTTGGAAAATAAGCGAAAAATAAAGATAAAAATAAATGCCAGGACCGTGGATTGAACACGGGACCTCCAGAACTTCAGTCTGTTGCTCTCCCAGCTGAGCTATCCCGGCTTATTTGTATTGTGGGACTTGCCTTAGAAGAGCTTGCCGGCCTTCCAACTTGTAGCACGAGGGCAGAGACTACTGTTGCGTCCATTCTCCCATCATGTCAGGTCCTCGCGAAAATGTCTTCGCGACGCGCATGGCTCTTACGAACATGAAGCTTCGATTGAAGGGAGCTGAAACCGGACACTCCCTCCTCGCAAAGAAGCGTGATGCGCTTACGACGAGATTCCGGGCGATCTTGAGAAAAGTCGATGAAGTATGTCCGTGAAAGTATGGGCGAGTCGACAAGACATACTCATCCTCTGATAGGCTAAACGAAAGATGGGACGCGTCATGCAACTTGCATCCTTCTCCATGGCAGAGGTCACCTACACGACGGGGGATATCTCGTACCTAGTTCAAGAACAGGCAAAGCTAGCCACGTTCCGTGTGAAGGCGACGCAGGAGAACGTCTCTGGCGTCTTACTTCCCACGTTTGAAGCCGATCGTACACCCGGCTCAGGTAGGCGTGAAATGTTGGTTTCGTTACTCACCCGCACATACATTTCCTTTCCGTTACGTAGACTTCAACCTTACGGGTCTGGGCCGCGGTGGACAGCAAGTCCAGCGGGCCAAAGAAGTTTACGCAAAGGCTCTCGAGACGCTCGTTGAGCTGGCATCCCTACAGACAGCCTTCACTATCCTCGATGAAGTCATCCGAGCTACTAATCGACGGGTGAACGCTATAGAACATGTGATCATCCCGCGATTGGACAACACGATCAAATACATCATAAGTGAACTGGATGAAATGGATCGTGAAGAATTCTTCAGGTAAGCTCATTTGACTGACGGTCGCAAGAGATCGATGACTTATTGTAAACACGCTAGACTGAAGAAAGTACAAGGCAAGAAAAAGAGAGACGCCGCGATCGCCGCAGAAAAGAAGGCCAGTTTAGAGAGGGCTGCTAGGAAAGCAGCAGCTAAAGCAACCAAGAAAATACAACCCCCACCAGAAGTTTTAGACGACGCTAGAGAAACACTTCGAGATGCGAGTGAGCAGCAATCAAGTGAATTCCCTCTGATAGCGGAACAAGCCGCCACTGAAGGTGATGCTGAGATCGAATCGGGGACTGATACCGCTGCTGGGATCGAGGAGACGGCTGTCAAAGACGTGGCTGGTGAAGAGCAGGGGAGTGAAGGTCAAGCAGAAGTTGCTGCAGATGAACGTGACAAAGAAGAGGCGGAAGGACCATCCACAAATCGACAAGTCGTCGAAACGTGTGTTATAGAAGGGCAGGTGGAGGACAGATCTGCAGATGAGGGGATTGTCGCAACCCCTGAGGTTAGCGAAGTCACAGGAACAGACAAGGAGGACAAAGCGGGCGATGAACAGTTGATCGAGGGCGATGGTGAAGATGGAGAGGAAAGCGAGACGGAAGAACCTGATAGCAGAGTGGATGAAGATGAATCTGCAGCAGTCGACGAGTCCACCGCAGATCTTCTAAGCACAAGAGACGAAGATGTTATTTTCTGACATTCACACAGATACTACATTGTAGCATGAGCTATCACGTCCTTCACGAATTGGTCATGTCTTCCTCACTCGCTTCCACACTCTTGTAATCTCAGCTGGGCAGGTCATGATGCATATCATGTGCGGAGTGGCGCATAGATACATAGCGATTTTAAGCGATGCAGTGCAACGGGAAAGGTATGTCATATCAGTTCACTGGAGGGGCGTGAGTCTGGTTGTAAAAACCTCGGAGACAGACGTACGTCTGCCATTTGCACATCACCGGCAGGCTTTACATTCTTAGATCTGTCTTTCCGGTCCAAGGTTGCTCGCCTAAGGCCGTAAGAGAGTGAAAAAAACGAAGACATGCGCGTTGTAATCACCTGTCCTTGTCGAGCTTGATGGTAGTGATGACAACCTTGCTAGGGTGAATTCCAATGGGTACCGATGCACCATTCGATTTGTCGCGTTGTACGCGGTCGACGTGGATAACCCATTTCTTCCGGTACACTTGTGTAACCTTCCCCTCACGATCCTTGTACTTCCCCCGCACGATCCGAACTTCGTCATCCTTGCGAATAGGTAGCGACCGTACCTACAGCAGAACTTAGTTTGGAGAAGAGGTTATACAGAGTCTAACGTACGCTGTACTTGGTGCGAAGCTCCTTGGACAAGGGCGATGACATGATTTTGCGACGGACAGAAGAGGGAGCGGAAAAGTGTGCCTTACGGGACTTGCGCCGTGAGGATGAGACGTCTGTTGGATGGAAGGATGCTTGTAAGTACTTCACACTCCAGAGAGATATCCAAGCCGTGGCTGAACCATCCAACGGATCCAACCAAGAACTGGGACAAATTTGGGTGTACGGACGATAGCATCCGGGTATGAGCATGAACGACACGAGTACTGACCGGGATTGAACTTCATTTTGATCTTGAGGACGACGTTGAGGATGGCAGCGACGTTTTGGTTGTTGGGGGTATGAGCGACTTGTTTGGTTCAAAGTTTGGATTTCGGAGCTTGCCGAAAAGCGTGGGCAATTATTACTCACTTCGGCGCTTGTATTCCGCTCATCACTTGACCGCCTCATGGATAAAGTGCGCTCTACCAAACTCAAGTTCAAGGGAGACAAAACAAAGAAGAAGCGCAAAAGAGAAGACGATGAAGGTGGCCCATCCAGGTTGAGGCGTATGGAGGACGAGGAGGAGCCTGATACATGGGTCATGCCAGAAAGCGCGACCGAGATTCGTGGTCCAACGTTCATCGTGCACCCTTCCGATCCTAGCCCCATCTCTGTCAACTTTGATGCCACGAGGAATCGGATAATTTTGCATCCACTCGATAAGGACTCGTTGCCGTTGATCGATCGTGTGCCCACAGAAATCTCCCAGGTCTGGGTCATAACGCGTGTTGCTGGCTCTCCCACAATCAACCTCCGAACGGGCACAGGAGAAGGCAAGTTTCTTTCATGTGATAAGCACGGCATAGTTTCGGCGGACAGGGAAGCCCGCGGACCGGAGGAGGAGTGGACACCCGTCCTTCTACCCGACGGCATGGTTGCATTCCAAAACGTGTACGAGAAGTTATCTTAGCGTCGATGAAGTCGCCGGCGGCACACTGCAATTACGAGGAGACAGTGAAGAGGTTGGTTTTAGAGAACGATTTGGGGTGAAAATCCAGAGTAAATACAAGAAAGAAGCCCATGAAGAAAAGAAGAAACGTGAAGCTGTCACGGAGCTGACAGTCATCGATGAGGCTGGAACCAAGTACGTTCTATCACGCACGGATCTTCTCCACTGATCCTAGATTTCGTTCAGCCGCGTACATCAGGCATGGGGCGCCGGCCGTTCTATCGTTTCCAAGGATGACAAAAAAGAGGTAGCTCTACTTTCCTTTTTTGTCGACGCGCGACTCATGTGGTACAGCTGAAACGTGCGCGCAAAGAAGGCCGGCTGGCTGAAGCGTTATTGGACCGCCGATCCAAGTTGAAGAGGTATGCCGTCAATCCAGTAGTGGCTAATCGACTGACAAGCATGCTCAGCGATCGATTCTGTTGACTTTCCTATCTCAACCCTGATCGTACATCATCTACCGTCCATTCCTGTAATATATCTTATCGATGAACCTTATCGACATGTATAAGTGGACGCGAGAAACAGAGGGCGGTCTCGTTTCTCGCTTTGCCCTGCTCGCATCGCAAAGCAGTATCATGAGTGAGAAGTACTTTTCACCCATGCCTCTTTATCAAATCCGTAAGGTTGGGTTACTGCGTGGAGAGATGCACATGGCGTACGCACAGTTCAGTGAATTTGCTGTGAGTACCCAACGCGCACTCGTGTTTTTGCCCTGACGGGGATCAGTCCCTGGTTAGGTCAGCAGCGAAGAGACACCTCAACTGCTTAGTGAGGCCGGAAGAGCAAGACCCAGGTGATCTTCAGCGATTTATGAGAATGGTGAGAAATTCTCATATCTTGCATTGTCCATTGCCAACGTACACTAGGTCCACCAGCGCCAACCAAGCATCGCCAAAAAATATGAAGCCTCATGGCCAATTATGGCTTATCTAGAAATATACCTCTTATGCCGGATCCAACACACGAACTATCTTAGGCGTCATTTTGGACGCTGCAAAGAGGGCTTCATCAGGTGTCCGGATCCCATTTGGCTCCGGTACGCTGACGTACGTTGAGACATGCGTTTGATCGTGGCTGCTTTGTATCTGAGGTTTCCGGTGTAGGCGAAAAAGTCTGATGGCCCGTTCAGACGAAATTGCCAGGCCGTAATCAGGCATTATTGTGGGGTAGGCAATTTCCTGGGCACTAGTGATGGTGATGGGTTAACATCAACCAGCCAAAGAAATCGACGAAGCCGCCACGGCCCTGCGAACGCACGGCGCGGAAGGGGGGTAATGGGACAACGAAAATGGTGTACCCGGTAAAGAATCGGGTTGCAGTAGTCGTCAAGAAGTTTCGCAAGAAGCAAAACGACGCGATCGTGATCTCGGACTGTGCAAGCGACGCGGGTAGCGAAGCCGATGACAGCCCCCCAAGTTCCTTTCCTCTTACCCCCTCCCAATCTTGCGTGACTATGCCACCTCGCACTGACCCCGTACTGGACTTCTTATCCGCGGCGAAGCCTAATCTCGCAGATTTTCATTCCCACTTTGTTGACATGGGATTCACTGATGGCAACGCTTTGAGTGCTTTCTTCTCCTGGCCAGCCGATGTGCAGGAGAGCATGATGAGGTCTCAATTGGGAGGGTCGATGAATGCCCTCCAGCTACACGGCCTATTTGTTGCAATACGTGCACGACGGGATTCAACCTAAAAGATCTTGAGCTGGTTTATATTAGTTGTACCACTACGTAAATGCTGGTGTAGGATCATAACATATGCAAACACCACCCTTGGGTTTCCTACATATACAGTACGCAAGTGGCTTTTGCTTTTCGTGCAATGGACAACAACACCTCCGTGGTCTCTGCTACACCTGAAATTACTCCATTTATTGCGAGCCTCTCAGCCAGAAGTCTGACTTTCCTCTCGATCGCTGCAGCTGTGGTCTTTTTCTTCGGTGCGACCTACCCCAGCGGCAATAGTTCTTCACTAAGTTCATGCAGCGTTAACGTTGTGGACGAAGACAAAATACAATTCGAGGGGGAATTCAGTATTACTAGTCGGGCCTCCTGATGGGGGCAAAACTGCCATCCTCTCTTCTGTCAGTTCCATTCTATCCCTTTTGCTGGGCCACCGCTGACGGTGTAGAAGATCAGTTTGCCTACAATCAGGCGCTGCCTTCACACACATCCCTACAAAGCAATTCTGCACACGTAGTTTTGTCACCCTCGAAAACCTTGCGTGTCGTGGACGTGCCTGGGCATCCCCGAATTAGGGACCAGTTCCGAGAACACCTGAGGGGCGCGAAAGCCGTCATTTTTGTTGTCGACGCGAGCACAGTTTCACGCAATGCTCCAGCTGTTGCCGAGTACGCTTTCTTTTTTGTCTGACTCGGTCTTGTCACTAATATGTATGTTACAAAGGCATTTGCATCACATTTTTCATGCCGTAACATCACTACCACCATCGCAACCTATGCCAAAGATTCTCATTCTTGCACACAAGACAGACCTCGTGAAAACTAGTGTCTCGTCAAGCTCAGTTAGTGAGGTTGCTATCGCACGGGTGCGAAGCATTCTGGAGCGTGAACTGGAAAAGAGAAAGGCATCGCAGACGGGGGGTATTGGAGTTGAGAGTATGGGTGCCGAGAGTGAGTTGGAGCTTGGTGGACTGGAATGTGGTGGCAGTGCATTCAAATTTTCTGAGTGGGAAGGTGGTGATGTTGACTTCATTGGGACATGGGTCGAAGTTGGGGAATCGAAAGATGGGGAGAAACACGGAGATCAAGATGGGCTTCGTGGATTCAAAGATTGGTTGGAGCAGGTGGTGACATGATAAACACAACCAAACACGGGTAGTACTTTTAAAAGCCAGGAGTCGCTCGAACTTTCTGCAACGCAACCTTTTAGACAGTGCCCGTTCGACCCTTGTTATATCCAGGTGGGACGTTGGCGATGTGGTATGCGAAGAGGAACGCCGGTTTGGTATAGAGCACACGCACTTCCTCTCTCCTTCGGTGTAGTGAGCGTCAGACCTTTCCTACATGTTATGTATGTACTTCCTATACATACGACTTGTCTTTTTACTGCAAGAAAAAAAGACGTGTCCTGTTGTCACACATTGTCACGTCACGCCACTATACTACTGAGTCCGTTCGTGTCTGACGTGCACTTGTCTCCATTCGACGCTGACGGCCGTTAACCATGTTCATCTTCAACTGGTTATGGGATATTCTCGCCCAGCTGGGTATAATCAGTGCTGGTTCATCTGTTCAATTTAAAAATTGACCTCACTTATCCAGGTTTGATGCACAAGAATGCCAAAATCCTCTTCCTCGGCTTGGACAATGCGGGAAAGACAGTGAGTTTCCCTGGTTTTTCACTCAGTCGCCACTTGCTTAGGCCTTCTCCCAATAGACTCTCTTGCACATGCTGAAGAATGACAGGCTGGCTACTCTCCAGCCTACTCTCCACCCCAGTACTGTTCTCCCCCGCTTCAGCGCCGTCCGACTAGACTCAATCTTTCTTGATTAGCCTCCGAGGAATTGGCCATCGGTAACGTCAAATTCACTACATACGACCTCGGGGGACACCAGCAGGGTACGTAGCACTGCTCACTGCACTTTACTGGGGTTGGTCATTCAGACTCCGTCTAATTCGTACAACAGCCCGTCGTCTCTGGAGAGACTACTTCCCCGAGGTTGACGGTATTGTCTTCTTGGTCGACTTCGGCCGACCACGAACGCTTCGCCGAATCCAGGGCTGAGTTGGACGCCCTCCTCTCCATCGAGGAGCTTGCCAAGGTGCCCTTCCTCGTCCTTGGTAACAAGATAGATGCGATTGGTGCCGTGAGTGAGGAGGAGCTCAGGCATCACCTGGGTCTTTACCAGACAACCGGCAAGGTTAGACTCCTGTCTGCTGTCACATCGGGTGCCTCGTTTCTGATATACTACCTTAGGGCAAAGTGCCCTTGAATGATATCCGGCCCATAGAGATCTTCATGTGCTCCGTTGTCCAAAGGCAAGGCTACGGTGAAGGTGAGCTGTCCTTAGCCCATTGTTCGCACGTACTGATTCCTATTCTTTCTGCAGGTTTCCGATGGCTCTCACAATACGTACGTCTGCCCCAGCTTCCCGTTGTTCCAATACCTAACGCGTTTTTAGATATAATTCGTGGCTATGGAGTACTGGAAAGAGCGTGGAGGGCTACTTTTCACCCTACACTACTTTTTCCTTTGTTGTAGCAGCTATTCTATGTTTTCTCGTTTTTCCCTAGCACTGAAATATAACTTTACCGAGGTCACCTTGTGGACTGACTACTGAGGTAGTATATCCAGGGTAACAGCTACCTGCAAGTAGTATACGTAGTACCAGCGGCGTAGTCATCGACAACCTTCGCTAGCACCCATGTATGACCAACCAGGTAAACCAGCCCCCTGAGCCAAAGGCCAAAGTGTCCATTCTCTCCTAGAAACTCGAGCCTATATGCTTCTGCGAGCCACAAGGCCTGCGTCCCAATCCAAATGACTCCACAGGGCCATGGTGACCGAATACGTGGAGCGATCAACGGGACAAACAGGGTGTACCATAAGAAATACTGAGACGTGCAAACACGGTTGAACAGCACAAAGGCATAAGTCTGCGCGAACCACGCAAATGGAAGATCCACTCGTTTCTGGCCGAAGAGAATACCGAGGCCCAACGAAAGAGCGAGCTGCGGGATGAGACTCGTGAGGGGAGAGCGAAGGAATCGGCGCCACAACGGAATCTCCAGTAAGTCTCTATCACCTTGGCCTGGATAAGTGAGGTACGTCAGATAAAAATAGGGCGAAAAGTTGTGCCGGTGGTCCAGTCGATGCGTATGGTAGAGGAATGCTTCGTATAGAAACGGGTACCCCCATCTGTCCAGCAGTCAATCCGGTCCCGGTTCGATGTTCAAACCGTAGGCAACTTACATCGCATAGCAAAAGGCGCCCAAGGCTAAGAACGTAGACGCACTGACGATCGCAAAGCGAATGCTTTCTTTGCAAAAAAGTCCCCGTAAAAGCCGATGGCGTTGGTCGGCCCACCGCACCTGCGATGCGATGGTAGCGACACAACTAACACCGTATATGACGGGGTATATCTTCCAATGGGTGCTGACACCTAGTAAAATGGCAGCCATGTCCCATCGACGCTTCAGCGCAAAGTAAAGCGTGAGGAGGATGAATGTGCACAGAATGGACTCGGAGGAACCACGCGTTGATATACTGAAGACCAAGGGTTCAAGAGGTGGGTCCCTGCAAGGAGGCTTGCCATAGCATCGCGTTCCCTGGTATCTTGAGATGTAGTATTCTGTGTTTGGACAGCTGTCTGTGTCTTATTTCCTGGCAGCGCGGCAGGCGATACGGTGCCCCGCAGAGGGAGGAGCGACGTGACGAGGATTCGGTATATGAGAACCCCATTGACAAGGTCGCATGCGGCAAACAGGTACTTTCCAAACGATGGGTGTAGCAGCTCGTTAGGTAGCAGCAATAGTGCTAACAGCGGCGTGTACCGGTACGTTTCACGAGTGTAAGGACTGGCTAGAAAGTCGGATCAACGCCAACCCAAGCGATACAGAGTGACTCGCCTTCCGACGTGCAAGGCTAACCGCCTTGCTATCGGGCCCCTGGCTATATTGTCTAGCTGGGTGCCGTTTGGGTGAAGCAGGAATCGTGCGGCGTCGCTGAAGACACGGTAGTCGACGTCCGTGTATTTCACGGTGGACTGGGCATCATGCCATTCGCTGTAGAGAATCAGTCCCACTCTCAAGACAGCGGACGCGAGGACAGTAGACCACAAGGATGGAGTGTAACCGTTGCCAGACCATCCCCGTAATACATAAACGGAAGCAGTCCACTGCCCGTGTCGGCGACAAACTCACGCTTTGACTTGCAGAAATATGGCAGACGTCCAGGAAAGACTGCTGGTTCAGATTGGAACGTACAACAGCAACCTCCAAGCTGGTGCTGGCCTCCCGCAAGACCTCGTGGACTGGCTGTCACCAACTCTACACGTATCTGCCTTTCTTTCAAAGAATCCTCGCGCCCCTGACATCGTTGCCATTGGATTCCAAGAATTATTACCACTTCATCTCGGACGTGCGCACATCCCACCCTTAGTTATTTGCGTACAAACTGAACCGTCTCAACAGTTGCTGGGCTTTCAGACGCCGTGGTCAAAGAGAGGGACGTGCACATACGAACACAGATAGAAGCCCATGCTCCGAACCAGGAGTCATACTCTTTGGTTGCCAAGGTTGTCAACGTCGGCGTAGCGTTGTTGGTTTACGCGAAGGATGGCACGGTCGCGCGCCATGTATGCGATATTCAAACGCAATGGACTGGTTGTGGACCTGCGTATATGGGCAACAAGGGTGCAGTGGGCGTACGGTTTCGCGTCTCCAACCGCGGCTCCAAAGCTGGCGAGGTTTTCACGTAGGTACCCACTGCATGTGTGGCCCTCTCAAGCCTTACAACAATACTTCACAGTTTTGTGTGCGCCCATCTGACGGCCCATGAGCCCTACCTTGCGCACCGCATCGCTGACTATAACCACATCGTCCGCACACTGCTGTTCGCTCCCATGTCTTCCAGTGCCGACCAGCGGCCTACGACAATATACTCAACTTCACACCTTTTCTTCTTCGGTGATCTCAACTTCCGGGTGTCGATGCCTCCTAGGTCGCTAGGTAACGAATGTCCACTTCACGAGGAAGCACTCTCCATGCTGAACGATGAAAAATCACGAGAGGCTTTGAAGGAGTTCGACCAGCTGCGAAGTGCATGGCGAGATGGCCGAGTGTTCGTGGGATTGAGGGAGGGGCCGTTCTGGACATTCAAGTGCACGTACAAATACAAGTTGGGTGAGATTGACAAGTACAAGTAAGCTCTCCCCTTGCACTCGTCTCGCTTGCCTTTGCCGACATTTTTTGGCCAAGTACGAAACGCTCACCGTCGTGGACGGACAGAGTCTTGTATGCCACATATACAGACAGCCCCGCTTCACCCGAACACTCTAATATCAACAACATTTCGTATACGTCCGTCCCCTCGTACACTTCCTCAGACCATGTAAGTTATCTTTGCGGTATATCGTCGGGTCTTGCAAGTTCATGCCTTTTCAGAAACCCGTTGTATCGATGTTACTGCTCCCATCGCCAGCGTCAGCGACACCGGACGACTCCGAATCTTCGGGTATAGAGATGGGACCCCCGACATTACAATTACCGTCTACGTACATCCCCACTCCCGACCCCCTTGCGATACTTAAACGCTACATCGGCCGCATAGTGGACCGCATCATTGGTTACATATGGACCCTCCTTACGCTTATCGGTGCAGGATCAGCTGTCGTTGGAGTATTTAACTTCTTCTGCGGTTACGCCGCGTGGCAGTGGTGGTGGAAGACACCGGTAGCTGTGACCCCTGCTGAGGTTGCATGAGGAGCTATCCGAGACAGGTCGTAGATACTTCGGACTGCTGTGTTACCGTGCTTCGAATGCCGGATTTGTATTTCTGCCCTGAGTTTGCCCCATTGGTTTGCTGTCAGTTTACTACCTTCGCCGTTTACAATGGTAAGCTCAACATCAGTACTAGCGTCTCAAATGGTCCTTAGAGCTGGACCGTCTATCAATAGTCTCACACCGTCGATATTCCATCCGAGCTAAAGAGTTCCCTTCGCAAGTTTCGCTTTGCGAAACGCAGCCAAGGGCATGCTGCGCTCGTCGTCAAGATCGACAAAAATAAGCTCATAATGCAGGAGGAAGAACAATATGATGACATCCCGATCGAAGATCTTGCAGAGGGTATGTTCCTCCTTTGACACAAATCTCCGGGGAGATCAGTGAGACTGACTGCCAGATGGCCAGAACTACCTGAGAACTCCCCACGATATGTTGTACTGTCGTACGAGCTCAAACATAAGGATGGAAGGACATCCTTTCCTCTAGTCCTTATAAACTGGGCACCAACAACTTGCGAAATAAAGATGATGACTCTGCATGCCAGCGCACTGATCGAATTCCAAAACACGGTATGCGTCCACCTGTATCGGTTTGTGCAACCTATGACTCCGTACTCTAACAGGCGGATGTAAGCAAAGTGATAGAGATTCGCGACGGCGCGGACGGCTTGACCAAGGAGGTCATAGATGCAAAGCTTCTATCCTAGAAATGAAGTATGTTGTGCGGGCGCAATCAAATTGACACGGCAGATATGATAGCAAAACTTTGCATTCACGAGAGCTGGTGATGCCAGAGAAAAGCAAGCAAGCAACATTATTATGGGATAACATAATTCACTCCCGGGGAACGAATGGACTGGTGACCCGCTTGGAGCGAGCGTCGATGACGGTAGGTAGATTCCGTGCCATATCCCTCGTACCGGCCGGGAACGGAAGATCGTCTACGCCCTTGGGCAGCACTTTTTCGTACGCACCAACGGCTTGATGCGCCTTTGCCAGTGTGACGAGCTTCTTTTTGGCATCACGAACTAATACGTGGGCATCGTCTGCGCCTGGAACAGCACCCTTGACGAATATTAGATCCAGGTCGGTGTCCACGCGTACTACTGTGAGATTTTGCACCGTTCTGCGTTTTCCACCGAGTCGACCAGCCATTTTCTTTCCGGGCCACACCCTTCCAGGGTCCTGTCATGCGTAGGGGGTACCACGTTACGGGTCAGCAAGATAGTCACGTGTGAGCTATGACTGACCTGGTGCGCGCCAGTAGCACCAGCGGAACGGTGAGATATGGATACACCGTGGCTGGCTCTCAAACCTCTAAAATTCCAACGCTTCATGACACCTTGGAATCCCTTCCCGATACTGTTAGGCAAACGGCGGTCTGACTAGACGCAGCGAGGATAAAATGGGTGTACGTACGAATTGGCGGTGACGTCGACATACTGGCCTGGAACAAAGTGTATAGCAGATAGAGCAGTTCCTACAAAACGTCCTGTCGGTCTCAGCGAGACACATATGCATGTCCGACTCACCGACAGGGATGTGGGCATCGGGAGTGACGGGGAATTCCTTGACGATGTATTTAGGTGGAACACTGGCTTTCCGGAAGTGACCTTTCATTTGAGCTGTCGTTGTCCGGCTTGGACGGTCGGAGGCGCCAATTTGAACGGCATGATACTCGGAACGGTCAGGTCGCAAGGTCACGACATTCGCGGTTACTTGGCAATTTTCGAGCTGTACCAGCGCAGCACGTCAATACGATGCAACATCATGTCGCACAAAGGGACATACTTGGAGAACTGTGACCGGAACCCGGGCCCCGTTGTCATCCCACATAGCAGTCATTCCACGCTTGCGAGCAATGAGACCGGTTCGTAGCGAGTGGGCCGTCCACTTAGGTTGCGGCGCGGTGCTCGCGAGGTTGGTTGCGGTGGTGCGCATTTGCCTGCAACATTGTTGTATGATCGGTAGTTGTGGGGTCTGTGCGAGTGACCACAGCCTGAACATCGTGGACTGGTAAAAAGGAAGATGGCTGCCTTTTCCTAAATGGGCTCGCTAATACGTCGTTGGACCCCTGTCCAACATTTATATATTCCGTCTTTCTACCCCAACACCTCTTTCCTCGACACTACCACCATGACTTCCTCTTCGCAGACAGACTCGCTGGATCGAGAACCGGGTATTACCGGTGAGTAACAGGTCTCCAGATGATATTCATGGATATATGTAGCTGGTACATTATTTCACGACTCTGTTCCCCAGTTTCGCTGATCGAAGTTCCGTCAAAAGCCATTCTCCAGGCTTGGAATTGAGAATATCGTGGAAATGTACACAGGATCCCGCCAACAATAACAATAATACGGACCGTGGTGAAGGTCACGCTACTTCTGCCCCCTTCATCCAGACCTCTGGCACGGGGAAATCACGCACGGTCCACGAAATAGCTTTTTATAATCCAGATCAATATTCGTGATGCGGTAGAATGGAATGGTGATCCCCCCACATGCCACTTGCAATGCAGTGATAATTGCTATCATGATTGTCAGCGTGGGCTCATCCGCCAGAAGATACTATCAGGAATTACCTCTGCAACACATCCGAGGTCGAGAGCGTAAGACACACGGAGGCTCGCCTCAATTTTTCTTCACATGGCTATTTTCAGAGGTTACCACTGAAGTGGAGAAACACATCAGGCCAAGCGGCGAACTATCTCCTCGTGACCTTGCATGCCGCTGGAGGGCACATCTGTCACAGGGCGGGAAGCAACCTGGGCTGTACACGATAATCACGGAGGCATGCACGGATGACTTGGTCAGTATGGTGGGCGCCTGCTTGTTTCTAATCTCATCCTGTTCACGTTTGACCGTCTAGGCTCAGTTCGGGGACGACTTCAGGCTCCAGATGGTCGCCCCATTGCTTAAAGCCTTGGACATGGTTTGCGACTTTCCGGAATCCGCTGGCGTCAAAGTGATCTTATACTTTGGCGAAGCACAGAAGTTTTACGGTACCGTCGGGGGTGACGAAGGCGAAGAGAACTTGTATATCGTGTGCTCCATTTCGAGCCCTCTGTCCTCATCTTATTCATCTCAACCAGAATGCCACCCTGATAAATCCGTGGGTACAGGCTGGCTGACCCATATTCGTGCCCGCGCTCTACCCGTACCTGTAGCGGGATATCAACATACCTTTCCAGAGCCTGCGAGGCGTCATAGCCGGGTCATAATAATAAAAGTAGAAATACATACATAGAGGTTGAGATGCAATTGAGCTTGTGTACAACAACCAATGCTCTGTAGAGGGCTGAGGCTGAACGTTCATCAACGAGCCGTATGAACGAACACAACCACACGCCGCAAAGGTGGAGCACGCGTTTACGACGCTGTAAGATGGACCTACAACAAACTGCGTTAATGGACGGCGGAAGTGTTTAGCGCAATAACTCCCACAGAAGAGCTCACGCAAGGCGAGGTGCGCGACTGACAAGTTGCATGACTTATTAGTATAAGTCTTGAGTGCAGATGATCCTTTGGAAGACCAGCCGAGACAAGACGAGGCTGCAAGTCGTTCACCAGATGCTGGTACGGAGATCCAGTGCAGTTCAAAAACAAGCGGGAATCCACGGAGATGGTGGAGCCAACTGATTGGCTTTTATGAGACTGGATGATCGCCAGGCAGGGTGGTAGTCGACTCGCCCAATCCGGAGTGTTTACCTTATGTACTAAATAACTTCATGTTCATGTGAGGTTCATGGAACATTGGCCTGCGGATGAAAGACAGCAACAAAAGGGCGGGGCCGATCTGCAGGACTGCGATTTCTGGAGCTGGCCACACCTTGACCATGGTTCGCTTGGTCGGGCCACGTTAACGGCAAAGGCGGATGGCCGATTGCAATGGTCCACCGCCGCAGATACAGCCCGCAGTACGTCGACTAGTGCTACTTGATCCGTTTCCACTCCAGGCCAACGACTGTTTAGGACGTACGATCGTACCTGTCAGCCCATCCACCAGAACATTCCCTGAAACTCGTCTTCCTGAAGTTAATGTACGCGAACATTCAATACGCAAGCGCTCGGAAGAGGGGGTAAGTCGCCGTTTCATTCACGCTAACGGTCTGTATGATGCGATTGGAAACCAGCTGCAATATCTGCACACCTACTTTCCAGACGCTGACTTCCCTGGAGAGCTCGTGCGAGATGAGCTTAATGCGGCAGCCCAGGCACCTGCAGGAGTGGACCCATCCGATCCTCTCATGGGGAATTTACTCGAGCTACTACCATCCCATCACTCGAGAGATGTATATGATGTACTCTTTCCAATGGGGCCTCTGGGAAAAAACCTGAGTGAGGCCGCACGCATCTTCTTTTGCATTGCCAAATAGTGCTGACAATTATCTGCAGACGTGTCGTCGCTGTCGCCAAGCTCTTCGGGCGGCTTTATCTTCAAGGCTTCTGGTGCACCCTCTTTCACATTTGAAACGCCAATCCTGCAGCTTTCTAGCTCAATTCCATCACCGCAAAGTGACCCATCGCCATATACCATTGCTGTTGCCCGCACTTACACCTCGGTTTCACTAATCAAGCTCTCCTCTGCCAAAGATATTTCATGCTCGCAAGTCACAAGCGATATTCAACTTACTCGTTCCTACGCTGGGGACATTCCCATAGTAGATTCTCGTATTCTAGGGACGGGGCTGGATATAATATCGGTCAACCGCCTTGGACATGTTTACAAGTCTAATATATACGCAGCCGGAAAGGCCACGTGCGTCACATCTCCATCCTGGACCATCACTATCTCTCATTTCTTTCACAGGCAACTAATCGAGGGTAGCAGAGCTGCCGTCGGGGACAGCCAATTTAACCTGGCAGACAATTTCTGGCAACTAGGTGTAGCGGGCAACAAGGACGGGTGCTTTCTTACTTCCAGCACCAGCGTAAAGTACCTGGATTTTAGGGTATGCTCAAATGGTCAAAGGACGGACTGATAGCTTACATGTGCTTCACAGGCGAGCAACACAGCCCGAGTCGTTTACTTTCCTAATAAGCCTGGAACTGTAGTGACCTGCTACGAGACACCAGGGCAGGACAACCTCAGCCGCGTCACAACCTCTTCCGATGTTATTTGGCTTGATGACCGTTTTTCTAGAAAGCCGATTTTAAGCTTTAAGCACCACAGAAGTTATGATAGGACACTCAAAACGCTCACCATTCAACTCGGCTTCGGTCAGCCTCTTAATATCACAGCAAGGTTACACGACTGATGGTACAGCGTGCAGGTCCTCTCGTTTTGTTAACTTCCCGGAAAAATGGTCTAGTTACTGTCTATGACGTCAGCAGAGGCACAGATAACCTGGTACACTCCAACTCTCCACCTTCTTGTCTGCCCTGGGACAAACCACTGTACACGGCATATACCGGATATACCGCCGTCGCGTCTCCTTGCATGTCTAAGATGTCGTTCCTTCGGTTGACTCATCAAGGTAGCATTTATCAGCAAGACATCCACATTGCCACTGGCGACGAGATTCCAACTTTCACGGAGGGAAATCGTGTTGTTCGGGAGTGGGATGCAGATGTCGACAAGTTAGACCAGCAAGCAAGAGATCTGCACCCTGACGCAGGTCCCGTCGGGGGAAGGCACTTTACAGAGGTTAACTTCCGTGGCATTTACGAAAGTTGGTACCTTTCTCTGAAAAGTACAGCTAAGATTGACTCGATGGTTTGTAGGAATATTCGCCGAAGACGATGATGGTTCCGGCGAAGCCTTCTGCGACACGCTCACACAGCTTGCCGGTTTCTGGCAGCAGATGGAAGAGCTTCCGGAATCTATTCTAACAACGTGGATTATTTTCCCGCTCATCGAGTGATTCACTAATTATGCTACTTCCAGGTTCGACCTAGCTGCTTATACTGCAGATAAGTCAAAGGTTCCGGCGAATTTTTTCACAGGACGTGCTATGAACGGCAAAGAAGCCTACCAAGCAGTTGCAAGAGGCGATATACCCGTCAAGGAACTAGCCAGTCTCACCCCATGGAGCTACAACATTCTCAGATCAATCCACCGCCTACCTTATGATATCTCTGATGACTGGTCAACATTCACAGAGCACCTGAAAAAGTTGCAGTTGGAATCAAACAGAGAGGGTACCGAAATTTCTCTGCAGCGACAAACCGAAGCACGGGAGCAGCTCGTCATCGATTTAGCGTTATCATGTGATGCGTTCTCACCTCGTCCTATTACCAAGCCCCGATCCACAGAAAGTGAATTTGGAACAGTTTCGGAAGAAAAAAGGCGCAATGGAATCACGGACGAGCCGCCCGACGTCGAATTCAGTTTCTTTCACCCTCTTCGCAGGATTGGCGCCAACCATTACAAGATTGCGGAGGAGACTAACCCGATGCTCAGTGAAGAAGATACCAAGGTCTCTTGTCCGACGGGAGTGCGGCTTTTACTGGCTGATTGGGAGGTAGGATCCGACGTCAAGAACTATACATACCGCGACCCGTATAACGCCACGGAAGTCGACCATGCTTCCGGCCCTAGGCGAAAACAGGCACTTCGCACTCCTCTGCCTACACAAAGCACCGTGGTGCCATCACAACGTCCCCCAGCTATTGTGGCAGCCACCGGAACGCGTTCCGGAGTACGACCACAGTGGGAAGTAACCGGCACGCAGGCTACCCATACTGCGAAACAGAGTTATTCTCAAGAGACGTTTTACCATACATTTGATACATTTTCGCAGGACCCCATGACTAGTACACAAGTTCTCCCAGGGCCATACGGCGGGCGGTTAACGGTGGGGAGGAAACCCACCAAGAAGCGGATCGGCGGGTTTTGATCTTTCGAAAACTCCATACGATATACGGATGACTTGCCACAATGTAGGCTGTACCTATTAGTCGAGACTGTACCATGTACTTGTTATTATTACACCGGCTGTCGGTCCCTGAATTATATAGCCTTACCTGAGTCGATCCCAAGACAACTTGCACGAGCGCAGCCTGTCTTTCTTCAGCTCTTCTTCCTGGTTCCGTCAAAGTCACAAAACCCGCGCCTACAACATCGTCCGGCAAGTCCTTATCGTCGACGTGTATCGCACGGAACCGGGATTTGTGGCTGGTCCAGCGAAGAAGGCTCCATGGACAGTGTTAGGTGCGATGAAATGGCATTCACGTCCGAGTGTACCCCTCGGCGCTCAAACATCCAGCAGTACGCCCCCAAATCCTTGGTTCGACAACATAGCGTTTAATGATACTTTGCGACGTATGGTTTAAAAGATTCTCAAACTATGGAGAACTTCTGAGGGCAGCACACAGGAAATAAGTCCGTAGTATGCGCACTCTCAGCGAGCTACATATCTACATTCGCAGGGTACCCGGTGAGACGCCCATTTCTTACTTTAGTTTGCCATTCGATGCGATGATATTTGGACAGCTTGATTCCTTGAAGTCGCGATTGCAGACCACTAAAACGCGGATATCCCTGTTAAAATTAGCGGGGCTTGTATACCGCGAGGAGGGCCTAGTTGGTTTTTATAGGGGACTCTGGATCCCTCTTGTGACGATATCCTTCGTTCGTGAGTTGTTCGTTTCAGTCACGTTCATATTTCCGTCAACCGTTTGTTTAGGTACCGCCTCCTTCACGATTTACAGCGACACAAAGGAGTACTGTTGCAGGAAGAACTATTTCACTGGTGACAACATGTACGATGCAGCCCTAGCTGGCGGTATAAGTGGTGCCCTGTCGGGTTCGTTGATCTCCTTCGGGAGCGCACGTGAGTTGGCATCTTCGCTCATTTCAATCGTGGATATTTACCTATCCTCGTCTGCAGCATTTGAACTCGTGAAGGTAGGTTTTCAACGCTTGCCAATTCACGAGCTTCGTCCCAATTGGTTTTGTAAAAGGTTCGCCGGCAACTGGAGTATAGCATCGCCGCAACGAAAGGTATCCAACTAATCAAACCGCCAAACACCATCGAAGCAGTTCGTGACATAGTCAGGACACATGGCAAATCTGGTCTTTACCTCGGTTTCCGGCTGCACTTTCGTAAGTTCCGGTTTCCATTTTCCACCCGACCGGCCGTTTACCTCTTTCTCAGTGCGAGACACGTCCGGAACTGCATTGTATTTCTTCGAGTATGACGCAATGAGACACTTACTGGGTCGGCAGCGTTCTGGAGAGCAGGGTCCAACACCTCATTGGCTACCCATACCCGTTTCCTTAATTCCCTTTATCTGCGGTTCATTCGCTGGCGTCACATCTTGGGCTTTAATCTATCCACTTGATGTGTGAGTCTGTGCGAGCTCCTATGTCGTCGATCCGTTAAGCAGCTTACCTGTAGTGTGAAGACGAAAGTCCAGCAACGTGCGTTGGCTGGTACTCCTCCGAGAGGAGTACGGGAAACCTTTCATCGCCTCGTTCGAGGTAGGACAACATCTATATCTGGCTACTTACCGTTTTTAAGTCCTGTGTAGGCCCGGATCCTAACGATCCAAAGCCAATGCTGGCTGGCATAGCACGGATTTACCGTGGTCTTGGTGTTAGCGCAGTGCGAAGTATTACCACGCACGGACTTCTGTGGACTTTCTTCGACCTCACGTCACAATACATTGACGGCTTATACTGACCCCTTCGCGATACCGCACCACCTTCACCAAGGTAAGTGTCGAAGTGACAATGGTTGTTCGGGAACCTCATATGTGAATTTCTTGATTTCTGAAAGGCTTTCGACCCATTCGATAGCTCGGAATGAGCCCTACGGAGCGTAAACATGCATCTTCTAGGACCACCGCCACCGCACGTTGATTAACTTTATTACAGCAACCAACTTCTCATGCACGAAAATAACCTCTAGGCTTCCTTGACATCGTCACAGTACAATACAAGCGAAGACATACCGTATGTATATGTAATGAATATCTGCCATCCACGGCGTACCTTCACCACTGCCCAGGTGTGCGAGGAAAAATTACTACTTTGCGCAGGGTACCACTTGAGACGACGGATCTGGTCTTCCAAAACGTACACGGGAAGCGCACACATCGTACTAGTTGACAGCCTGAAGTCAATACCATCTATAAGCTGAGGTGACGTCAGTGCTTCCGAAGAGACGCCATAACAGGCCGGGAGGTTTTGTAACGCACAGTGCGCAATTGTCTTCAAGAATCAATTACACAAGGGGTTCGAAAGGCAGTGAATGCAGTTCATCAAGCCGAAGAATCCGCCGGCGCGTTTTCAGTTGAGTCGATCATATACAAATTCTTAACAACCATATCAATCTATGATGTAACGCAGCTGCAGATGAAACCACTTGGAACCGAAGGACATTACAATTTAGTCGGGAAGTTGCTTCATGTAGAAGCTCCAAAGACCTTCCACCGTCCCAGATGTTCACACTTGCTACTGGTCAGTGAACACATTGAAACAGACAGAGTCAGTCTCTCCCTGGCTCTTAATGAATCTCCCACTGCTAGTGAAGATACATCCTCTGTTGTTTAGGATATGCTCTATACAAGGCAAGCCACCTTCAAAATGGTCTGATGGATCTCATTGAATACTGCCGGGATAGCTCAGCTGGGAGAGCAACAGACTGAAGTTGCAATTGGCTTTCTGGAGGTCCCGTGTTCAATCCACGGTCCTGGCACTTTCCTTTTCTATTTTTTTAACACTGTAATTGATCACTGCTGCAATATGTACATAGAGCAGTCAGTGGATAGTGTACTTCCCATAGTCCTTCTTCGGATCATATAGCTGGTCATTAAACAGCAATGAGAAGGAGCAAATTTCATGGACATGTCATATCTTACCTCCCATCGCGATGCCGGGAAAATATGCTTGTTCCTTTGGTACCAGCCTCTCTCAACAACTTTCCCCGCGTGCGACTCGTCCTTCTCCATCGTTGCATCAGAGAGTAACCGGACATCGTCATGGACGTCGAAATTGAATAGTGGTCCTGATTTTCCCCGAGCTTTGTTGATGATGAAGTCATAAAACGTATAGTGCTGCACAAACGATGAGAGCTTTCCCAAAAATGCAATTTGAGATACATACGTTAGGTATTATGAGGTCCTCCTTCAATTATGAAAGGAATTTGAGCGATACCCTATACACGAAAGAGACTACAGCTCACCTTGACATACATAAGGTTATCAACACTGACGCCCCTCAGCTCCGGAAATTGTTGGCGACATTTCTCCAAGAAGTTGGCGATCGTATCGCCCTTCTTGCACTAGAATGCAATTATCCAAAGTGAGCGGATGGAAACGACAGGGATATACATACCACCACGGACTTCCTGTGCCCACTTCCATCCCAGTATGAGTAGGTGATTTCAATGTCCTCCATCTTAAGCTCTTCTTGCATTCGCAGCCATTCCTGTCGTAGTCGCTCCCTCTCCTTTCTTTCGGCTTCTTCCCGCTCACGGTCAGGGAGAAATGACGTGTCCACGTCTGGATTCTTCCGAAACTTGGCACGTTTAGGAGCAGACTCTCCGTTCTCCGTGTCGGGCGTCTGCCTGGAGGAAATCTCACCGTCACCTTCCTCGTCGTCAATGGCAAATGACAATGTCGACTTGGGCTTTTTACGTTTCTTCACTTTCTTTGTTTCCTCTCTAAACAAATACTCCACGAACCATCAGCTACCTTTCTTCACGTATAATACGCCTGAGCTGTAGTTGAATTGCGACTTACTTGAGCTCACTTGTGCGTGCCGCCTCGCGTGCCTTTGCTTCTTCGATTTCCTTCCTTCTTTGTTGGAAGTCCTCTAAGCGTACGAGGCCAACGGTGCTATTCTTGAGGGTATCCTCCATTGAATCATTCTGGCCCACGAACTTGTTGGCTGAGGGACGAGACTTTTCGGTTTCGCTGATGAGCTTCTGCTTCTGCCGTTCATATTCTTCGCGATTCTGCATGCGCTGCTTGACGAATGCATCCTCGCGACGACCTTCGCCTTTGTCGGCAGACATGTATACTGACAGCACTAATTTCTGAGAACTGTCGTGGTTACGGTGAAAAAGTGTAGTTGCCTTTAGCGGAATGATCGAGTCTTCACACCGACCAACATGGTCCACGTCCTGGGCGTCGCCCTACCTGACCTGCAGCTGGCAAGGGTACGTGCGGCTACGAAGTCAACGTATCACTAGACTGACAGCGTCTTAGCTTGCCCTGACCAACTTTTATGGCGTCGGGCATAAAACAGCCCAGCGTCTCTGCGCTCGCCTGCAAATCCATGACAGTTGCAAAATCCGAGACCTGACAGCCCAGCAAATAACTGAGCTCGCCTCCTTCCTTGCCTCTCCTTCTACCGCGCAGCCACTCCGCCGCATGCCTCTCGCCAGCCCGACTTTCCAACCACCACCCGCCTCAACACCGATAGAAGTGCTTCGGAAGCGTGTCACCGAACTCTCCAAGCCCGCTGGCGCTGAACCTCTCAGAAACTTGAAGATAGAAGCTGAGGGAAGAAGAGTTGTTAGGGAGAATATTGCACACCAGAGGATGATCGGGAGTTATGTTGGGAAGAGGCATGCGATGGGTCTGCCCGTCAGAGGACAGAATACACAGTCCAATGCGAAGACGGCGAAGAAGCTCAACAGGGTCAACCGCTTTGGCTGAGAGTTGGCTTACAGTAACCTTACGCTCTTGCAATTCTACTGCTTTCGATGGATCCAGGAGGAAGCTAATGTTTCGTTGGCGGCTCCCCACCGGCATGATAGAAATACAACGCTAGAACATACAATTTAAATTCTTACTCATCTCCCATCGGCATTTCCTCCTCGAGATATTTCAACAGAGTGACGCGTATTTCCGTAGTCTCGTCGCCGCGTAGTACGTCCGACAAAAACTCTGCTTGCACTTGCATTTGCACCTGCGAAAACCGATGAACAGAACGTCGACAATACCAACGCGCGAAGCAATACCATTTCCAGTGCCCCTCTCAGTACCCCACACAGGACGTTGCTAAACCACAAACCACCCTCAAGTGCTTCCTCCGGGAGCTCGACAAACTCCGCTAATGGGTTCTCGTCCAAGGTAAGTGTGAAGGATGACGTTGGTATGCTAGTTTGCTGTTGGACGCTACTTGGTCTCGATGTTGGCGGTGGTAGATGGGTCACCGTTGGAGTGATATTCAGAAATGACTTGAAGCCGACCTTTGTACCGTATGAGCATGTCTGCAATGACGACCCGAGTCTACTCGCCTTAGCCACTACTTCCCCGACCTCACGGAAATCAGAACACCGCCCTACAGAACTCCTCGCCAAAAAATCCTCGATTAGCCTGGTCCCGATATTATATCCCATTTTCTCTAATTGCTTATTCACTTCCCCGTAGTCTTCGTAGTCTTGGATCAGCTGCACGACAAGCGCGCCATATGTCAACGCGAACAACTCTGCATTCTGATCTGAGAGTTAGTCAGGGTCTCTACCAATCGCCAAGTCGTAAGAACACTCACAACTTTCTCTGTCCGGCTCTTCCAGAGGTCCTCCCCGATGGCCTTGTATTGCTTGCTCGGCGTCGCCATCGTTGGCGATGCTAATGAACAACCTCAAGGACGTCCTAATATGGATCACGTGACGACATCTACACTGATCGGCCTGCTGCTGTCCTCGCCGTCCCACCTCGTCTGCTAAAATGTCACGCCCAGAGCTTCAAGCACCCCCCGAAATCGCAAGTACATTTGTATCTGTCGGGGGATCTATTGAATAACGTCTTTTGCAGTATTATGGCGATACCGAAGCGAAAAAGTACACTACAAAGTGGGCGGGTCTCGACACATTATCCTAATCAGCCTCCTGACCTTGTACAAGCACCCGAAATCAGCAGATTCAAGCAGATATGACATACAGAGCCCTCGAATTACTAAATATGCCGCCAAGTCAGCCTGCGTTCCTGTTGGACATTGGCTGTGGTTCTGGATTATCTGGAGAGATATTGGACGAGGAGGGATACATATGGGCCGGCGTTGATATTGCACCCAGCATGCTTCGTGAGTGGGTCGTCACTCACCGTCGCGTCCTGCCTTAGGCTGTGTATCAGAGGTTGCCTTGGAGAGGGAGGTCGACGGTGATCTGTTCTTGCAAGACATCGGCCAAGGATTCGGCTTCCGCCCAGGGAGCTTTGACGGCGCAATAAGGTGCGGTCACTTTTTGTAAACTTTATATTGCACACCCGCAGAGATGTTTTTCTGGCAGCATTTCTGTTTTGCAGTGGTTACTCAATGCCGAGACTTCACACCCAACATCATCGCCCCCACATCGCCTGAACCGTTTCTTCACTACCTTGTATTCGGCTCTAAGAAATCCATCCCGCGCCGTTTTCCAGTTCTACCCATCATCGGATGACCAAATACAGCTCATCACCTCGGTAGCTCAAAAAGCTGGTTTTGGTGGCGGCATGGTCGTCGATTATCCAAATTCAAAGAAAGCAAAAAAGGTCTTCCTGTGTCTATTTGTCGGCAGTGGTGGTGGTCAGCAACTGCCCAAGGGTTTGGAAGGGGAAGAGGATGCTCATGCGCGATTTGAAAGGAGACGTGAAAAGGAAAAGAAACGAGACCGCAGCCGGAAGAGAAAGGCAGTGCAAGACAAAGTTTGGATATTAAAGAAAAAAGAGGCAAGCCACATCCCCATTCGCCCGAAGTCATGGCAGTGACATTACCTGCAGCTCTACCGCCAAAGAGGCAAAGAGGGTGTTCCGCGAGACTCAAAATACACGGGCCGGAGACGAAAGCCAACTTTCTGAAACCGCCATCGTGTCAGTTGCTATGTTCATTTCTAGCATACCCATCTATCTCTTGACAAAGAGATCTCGACATGATTCCACAGCCTCATTAGCACCGTTTCTTATGAACAGGCCCTGCAGAGCAGCCATACTGATCCGTCGTCCGTCGTGCATCTCAATTGCTGTGAGGTCCTCGAGTTCCCGAGCGAGGCTGGCAACCTCTTCTTGGGAGATATCTTCACTACCACCGTAGAACCGTGTAAATAACGTCCGGGCTTGCGACGGAGATGCGTCGTCGACGAGTACTCTGAGATCCACGCGACCTGGTCTGATCAGAGCGGGGTCAAGTTTATTGATATGGTTAGTGGTCATGAATACGATGCGCTCCTCGCCCGAAGCCACACCGTCGAGTGCATTGAGGAAGCCTGAGAATGTTACCGCTGACTGGTATCTGGCGGTACGTTGTAAGGAGCACTAAAAAAAACAAGGTCCGAAATCTGTCTTACCCGTCTTCACTTGTCTGTACTCGTTTGTTGAAAGCGGCGTCAACGTCCTCGATGAGTATGAAACTGCGGTCGGGGGCGTTTGAAAAGAGATGGAACAGTTTGTCGTCTGTGAGTCCTCGTTCGGAGAGGTTAAGTAAACAGATATCGTATGAGAGTGCTCCAGCTAATGCTTGGATATAAGAAGTCTTGCCCGAACCCGGAGGTCCGTGCAACAGGTATCCTCTCCGATACGGGATGCCTGGACGTGCCATGAGCAGCGTTTGTCGCGCGTGGGGACGCGTACTTACCCCGATCGGCATACCACTGTCTTCGGTGTAAGAAAGCGCGAACATCTTGTTCTATTTTCTCGCCTACTCCCGCATGCAATACGACGCTATGAAGGGGTCGCTTTTGTCGGGGTTGACCAAATGGTTTCCATTCTATACCCCAGGCGGTACGAATAACCAGTTTGCCTTCTTGACTTTTCATGGCCAGATCCCGTGCTTCTGCCAGTAGCTGGGGGAAAAGGTTTCTGTCGCGCGAGAGTGTCGTTAACGTAACGGTTTCCCATGGTGTGCCAGACATGAGCTGCATAGCTCGTGTCTCGCGCTCCCGATTCATCTGCAGGTGAGTGTCAGTGGTTGGGATCCATGATCAGTACTCTGGCAACTGCAGCCCACCTGCATCCAGGCACCACGGTATCTGAACCAATGCGTACCAGGCCCAGCCACCAGCCTAAACACTGCGGATGAACTTCCGTTACTGCGTTGTTCGACCGCCGTCTCAACGCTGAGCTGGTGACTTCGAAACCACCGGCCGGCGACGCGTTGCTGCGACACTGCGGCGGAGTTATGAGCCAACCATGCCAAGAACCATTCATAGGCACGGTCTTTGTTGTTGACCTCGAGCGTGACAAGGAGACGTCGACGCAGAGCTGTCGACCCGAGAATGACACCTTGTCGGAGCGCAGTGAGACCCACGCCGACGCCCTTGTGATCCCTACAAGTGAGTTTGACGTGAAGAGGGAGACGAGACTGGGCATACCATGAGACCGAAGCCCGCCTGGAAGTAAGGACTACTCGCTTGATGAGCTTGTCAGGTCAAGCAATCAGAAAAACGCACTTGTCGCCTAAAATCCCGCCGAGAATGGACGATGCCAACTCATGTTTGTCTGCCATGACTGGCTTGTCTGACTCTCTGACCGTCTTGACAGAGACGAGCTATGATTTCCTTTAAAGGCAATTGCGGAGGACCGCGTCGCGTCTGACAAGTGTCACGCTTTTTTCTGTCCGCGATGGTCAAGCAGTCGACCCTCAGCGAAGCGTACGCTCAGCTGGGGCTGGAGCAGGTAGCGTAGCATTTGCAGTCAGCCCTCGAAAGCACTCAGAGACTATATTGCTCAGGGGGCACCACTGGAGCAAGTCAGATCTGCCTACAAACAGGTGGGCATCGTCTCCTGACCCCACTCGAATCGACCGCTCAAAACCTGCAGCTCGCCCTCCGTCTTCATCCCGACAAAAATCAGGGTAACGAGGCAGCTACCGCCCAGTTTCAACGACTGGGCGAGGCGTACAGCGTCATACAAAGGCACATAGAGACCGGTGGCCACTCCTACACAGATGACGACGACGACGACGAATACTTCTACTTCGATTCCGACTCGGACGAGTACGGGTACTACTGTTCTGATGACGACTTTGATGCCGGACGCACGGCGTTCTTTGTGTATGACATAGTCACCCTAACATTTCCGGCTCACTGAGAACCCTCTCAGGTACTTGTTTGAAGAGATACTGAAGGGACGCTCAGGGCCCGGTTATAATCGTCATGGTAAGTCCACCGACTCCTTGCATGTTCTTCAGTCTATTTGACGGTAATAGCAGGGTCGTATCGTGACCAGCGGCAGCGAAGAACCCCTGAGACGCCGCAGGAACGTGAGGCGCGCATGCAGCGTCAACGCGAAGAACAATTGCACGCAGAGCAGCACCGAGCCAAAGAAGAACAACGTAGAGCCCAACAGAAGGCTGACCGCAAAGCGTTTGAGGCACGCATGCGTGAAAAAGGTAGGGCGGTCGAAATTGTCTTGCTAGTTGTTTCCAACGTTCACACACACAGAACGCAAGGAAGCGGGAGAGAGGAAACGAGCAAAATCAGCTTCCAAGAAAGCAGAAGTGGAAGCACGTCGTCGCAAGGCCGCCGAATCTCTGGAGGCCCAGCACCGGCATGCTCAAACCCTGCGATCCGCTGCATTCGCCGCAGCTCGAGCAGGTGATGCCCAACAAGTTAAGAAGGCCATCTGGGAAGACTCAGTCGACCCTGCGGGTGGGGAAGTGAAACCGGGCTGTGAAAGCTTTGTTAAGGCACAACCCCAGGACCCGACAGAGACGCTTTTGCATATTGCCACTCAAAATGAAGATGTTGATTTGGTCAAGTGGTTAGAGGCACACAGTACGCCCACGCAACTTTAATGACCGCTCTCTTTCATGACAAGCCTCGTTTCCTATCAGGTGCGGATCCAGAGGAACGTAACTCATTGGGGCTGTCGGCGTTTCACGTGGCGCTTCAGCATGGTCAAGTCCCAATCATGAAGCACTTCTTGGATACCTACAATCCACATGATGAGGATCACAATGCGATATACAGCCTGACGCCACCAAATAATCTTCTTTCAATGGCACTGGAATCTGTCGAACCTCAAGCTGTGTGGATGATACTCGACAGGGGCCTTGCTACTTCTCTGGAAATCAGCGAAGCGTGGACTCGCGTTACATCAACTGAAGGGAGGGAGGCGCTACTTGCAAAGACGGGAAGTAATGCCGGGAAGTTCGCGGAGATTCAGAATATCTTGATGAGTTTTGGCGGCTTCACGCCGCCACCCACACCTCCGGTCGCTTGCCAGGGTAGTGACAGGAGCACCTCCCCTTTGTCAAGTACCACGGCACGCACAAACAAGAAACCTGTTCAAAGAGGTGGTTCTCGCGGGCGAGGACGCGGGGCTCATGACCGATCCAGGAGTCGCGCAGTTGACCCACAAGAGCAGAGTTCATATCACCAACCCTCTTACCCCCCGCCACATGGCAACGCTGTGCCGTCAGAGCGGTCGCAACACGACAGTGGTCGAGGCAAGCAACGTGGTCGGGGGCGTGGCCGTGGCCGCGGTCGCAGCCGCGGACGAGCCAACTGAGTAGTTGGTTACATCAATATTGGCAACACCCATTTCTTCGCAGCCCACATCGCACTTGACGACTTTTCAGCATGACTTTTGTACGTACAGGGTAATGGTGTCAAACATAATGCATTCGCATATCCATCCATGTGTTCCATACTGTCCACTAGAGCTAATACCAATATCATGTTTCATGACTGCACGGTGTTTGTTTGGCCATGTTTGGTACGACTTGCCACGACGACGAACAGCCAACTGTCGCCCTCCCTTGTCCTTGGACGGAAGCGACCAACAAAGCCACGGTTCATTTTCTTATCTGGTCAACACAACATGGGTCGACTCGCCGAAATGCAAAGGAAGCTTTTGGAGGTGCGTTACCTCGGCTGTTTCTGCGTCAAACATGCTTACGTCCTGTCCAGCAAATGATGGGTCCTGAGGCCATGGGTGTAGCCAATGCAAACCTCGTATGGTCGGATGAAAAAGTCTGTCGCAACTTCCTTTGCGGCACTTGCCCGCACACTTTGTTCACGAACACAGTGGGTATTGCTCGTGTTATGGCTGTTGACGTTTAGCTTATGCAGGTGCTGCCTAGAAAATGGATCTTGGTGCATGTCCGAAATCACACACGGAACGGTTGAAAACTGAGTTCCTTGCGGCCAGGGAGGCGAATCCAAGCGATCCTATTTTCCACAAGTTCCAAATGGAATACGAAGCGAATATATTTGCATTCGTGGACGAGTGTGACAGGAGGATCAGGGCTGCACATCGGAGGCTCGAAAAGACTCCGGAGGAGAATGCGAAGACAACCAACTTAATGAGGGAAATTGCTGAAATTGAATTGGCTATTCAAGGTGGTACGGAGAAGATTGAGACCCTAGGTGCGGGATTTGTGATATTGCGAACAGTCCGAGGGCTTTTGTTGCTAACCTTGTTTTTTCTTTCTTCTCACAGGTGAACAAGGAAAGGTGGAAGAATCGATGAGGGAGATGGCTGCCATTGAAGCACTGAAGAGTGAGAAGGCGGAGAAGGAGGTTGGTCATATTACTTTGTGCATTGACATGTGGTGACAGGGAGGATGGTGATTCTAGCGTGAACTTCAACAACTCACAGACACATCTGGAGCATCCGGGCATCAAAAGCTTCGTGTTTGTGACGTGTGCGGTGCTTATCTGTCCGTGCTGGATTCGGATCGCCGGCTGGCGGACCACTTCGGAGGCAAGGCAAGCTGTTTCAGGGTTAGCGGGGTGTGAGGGCAATGGAAGCTGACGTATGTGTCAGATGCATTTGGGCTATCACGAGCTGCGGAATATGCTTTCCAAGTTTCGGGAAGAACGGGAAAAGCGCAAGACGATTGCACCGGCCTCGGGGTTAGTTTCCGGAGGGCCACCGGGTGCCTCTGGAAGGGCAGGCAGTGAACGTGCAGGCGATCACCGGACCTCACGTGACGACCGGGATCGGGAGCGTGAGAGAGGATATGAAAGACATTCATCGTCTCGATATGAGTGAGTCGAGATGAGGTTTTTTTTTTTAAGGTGACTGAAGTGACATGGTTGCTTGTTTAGTGATCGGCGGAGAGATCGTGAACGATCGCGATCTCCTGGCCGCAGAAGATACTGATGGCGGCGGCAGATGAGTATATTTGCAGGCATCAACACAAATGCGACCGGTTACGCATGAACGATCCGCCAGGCGAGCTGCATCATGTCATCAGTGAGGTGCCTGCGTGGCTGGTGTGGTTGCTGATGCACAAGCGGGCTTGGAAAGTTCTCAACAGACGATGCTCTGTATATACAGCGAGGTAATACGCACACGTTGCAGATCCAGCAGGAGATACAGTTTCCCGAGGAGTGAAAGGAAATCACATGACCGCGATTGATTACATAATTGCATGGTGAAACCCAAAGGGGGTACTGATAACCTTCTTTAAAAAAATTGTTTTTTTCCTGTTTTGTAATTGATCAATGTGTGTGTGCCTGTGACAAGTAGTGAATTGGTGTGACGTGTGACGTGATGGTGGCATGCCTGTCGTGCGCGCGCTTGTCGTCGTCGTTTTAGAATACATAAAAATTGCGTCTTACAACGAAAGAAAGAAAGAAAGAAAGAAAGAAAAGAAAGATAACAGAACCCAAAATCAGACATTATTACTTGTGTGTTGTCTTGTTCGTGTTGGGACTGCATCACCACGATTTCACGTTCGCCCGGTGCTAACCCTTTCATTTCGAGGTGACTTGCCGCGTCGACGATCACCGCGTCCTAATTCTGTTGTCAATTTCATTCGTTTTTCTTGGGTTGCAATTGTCCATTTAGTCGGGTGCTTGCCGCTGGGCAGCGTTGGTCTGCAGCTGATTCCTGGTGAAGTTCAGCCATGTCTCTTCGTGACATTCCAGATTCGATGATGCACACGAGTACAATCCCATCGCCCGCAGACGCCATGCAGCAGGGCTTCGCATCAATCGGGTCCGTGCCACCTGCACATGCACCAGATCCCCTCCAGCTTCCAGCTCAGGCTCAGCACGACCCGCTATCCATGTTTCCTCATTCTGTAGACCCCGCCGCCTTACATATCCCGCTATCCGATACCGTGTCACCCCCTTCCACTGGCATGGATCCTCGCAACCCTCCAAAGACTGCCCCCCCCGGTCTTCTCTCCGATTTCCCACCAGCCGTCCCTTTCGCTGCCCTGGATACCCATCTCCCTGTCCACCCCTCAGCGACCATAAGTCCATCCTCCGGAGCTCAACCCGTCCTCGGTATATCCTCTGCATTCCCCATCTCCTCTACCTCCGCAATGCCAGCTTCGTCCACCGCCATGCTTGTCACCACCAATACCCCAGCTTCCGCGTCTCCTTCTGGCACTCTCCTTAGTTCCGGCTCTGACGTCTCCTTCTCCTCTTTGAGCTCTGTAGCACCCCCAATCACCCAGGAGCCTTCCTTTACCTTCCCGCCGCGGGACACCAACGACTCCTGCTTGAGTGCCAGAGACACGTCTCCGGACGCACCCTCGGATGCGAGCCTCATGGTTGTCGGGGACATCCTTAAGACGTAAGTATATGATTCCGAATGGTCCCTCCAACATAATTGCTCAATCGATATTGGTGATACAGCATTGCTCAGACAGCGCAGTCCGCCAGTGCCGCCTGCTCTCTTGGTCAGGGTTTCGAAGCAGAGGCGAGAATAGACGAACTCAAGAAAACTATAAACATGGTATCTGACCTTATTGCTGCTACTCAAATCGCGGACCCGCCATCGATCCCACGAACTTCACCCCCGAGGCGCTACTCGGGGTATTCGGTGGTGGGTTCGAAATGTAGCACTTCTCCTCCCGCTCGTAATCCTGTAGTTAGCGGCCCTCAAGACGTTGGCCAACCTGTCATGCAATTCTCTTCCCCAGCAGGCAGCCAGGAGTCGGGTCCATTAGACGTTCTGAGCAACGGTGACGGTTCTGATCAGTCACGCAAGCGGTGTGCTTCGTCAATGGCTGGTGATCGGGTTCAGAAAGCTTTGAAGCGAGAACCACAAGAGGACACATCTGTTCACTTCGTTTCCGCCCCTGTGACCAATGCTCCCGTATTCTCATCGTCAGCCGTTTCATCTACACCCGACTCCCGTACCGGGCCACCATTCGCTTCCGCAAATTCCCCCTCGCAACCCGCATCACGACCGACGAGTTCTGCTGGCCTTCCCCACCCTACCTTTACCATGCTGCCGCACCAGCCTCAACCATCGATACCAGGTATACCCATATCTTTTTCGGTGACGACGGCCCCTCCCGTTTCAACCGACTTTGCTGCAACGTCGGCGATGACAACTTCGGTAGGACATCCATCCCAGTTTACCCCTACTACAGCCATCGGACCTTCGTGGTCTGAAGGTGTCACGACTGTACCACAACGGACCCACCAGCACACAGTCTCAGGAAGTTCGTTCAGTAATGTTGCCAATTTTCATCCAATACCCAGCACTAGCGCAAGCCTAGGGCCGATTGTATTCTCATCAACTGCATCATTTTCAACTTCACCCACGCAGGCACGACCCCTCGCCGCAGCGTCAGGGATTAGCCCACCTGTCGGCAGAGTTTCACGATCAGGCTCGTTCACTAACAATTACGGCAACAACTTTGCCTTCGGCCTACCTGAGGTTCCCCCGGTTTCAGGAGCCTTGGACTTCTTGAAACCTCATTCCCTCCCACCAGCAGCTCCAGTCCAGGGTGCTCACAGCCCCGCGTCTTCCCAGGAAGGTGAAAACGAGAACGATTCCGACATTGCAGATCCTGCAAGCTCGCAGTCACTCAGTCCTGAGTCGCCTAATGGCACGGGCCTCCGAAGCACAGCACAGGCTTCCCGACCCGCAAACACTCTCAATGGCCGTCCGGGAACTTTGGCAAGCCGGCAATCGATGGAGAATGTACCACCAGCAACTTCACATGGGAACGAGGTCCCACAAGAGTACCGTGCGGAAGTTGATCGTATCTTCTTCGAGTTCTTGAACAATATTTGCTCAAATTGTAAGTGGTCGTTAGCGCGCCTGGATAGGGAATCCGTCTGACCGCCGGGATTACAGTGGATGCTACGGACGCCAAGGGTGAACCAATTCATCAAACACTGATGGCAAAAAAGATGCAGCGGTTGGACGAATCACCCGACTTCCGACCATTCAAATTTCGTATCC
The DNA here is from genome assembly GCA_024613145.1 of Pisolithus marmoratus. Taxonomy (NCBI): domain Eukaryota; kingdom Fungi; phylum Basidiomycota; class Agaricomycetes; order Boletales; family Pisolithaceae; genus Pisolithus; species Pisolithus marmoratus. Next base: position 503,729 of record JANFAE010000009.1, read on the forward strand.
AAGCCTTCACTAATGCATTTCTAGAAGAGGTATATTGACTCGCTGCTTTGATCTTGCAAGTTTAGTAAAAAATGATTTACAGCTCGCCAAGCAAGGCTATCCGGAAGAAAAAATTCCCATGAAAAAGGTTAGTTTTCTCACGGCATGGCCTCTTCACATTCATTATGAGATTATCACAGATACGAAACTATTTGTGGAGTCAGCCTTACATCTCCCGCTTCAACGAGGAGGGGAAGAAGACAAAGTCAAAAGGTAACCATATATGGAATATAGATGCAAAGAAGAATCCAGATGGGCGATGGGCCTTCAGGCCCTTCTACAGAAGACTTGCTGGCTCACCACCTAGCGTAGCCTACGTGGGTCTGCGGTGGTCTTGGGCTCCTCGCATCTGGGACCCGCAAGCATCGCGGACGAACCTGAACGTCAGTTATAGTTCACCCTGTCTTCCTTGTTGGCTGTCATGGGAGGGAGATGTTTTGCAAGGGACCCCTACCCCAGACGCGGAGAGCTGTGATATCACAGTCGAGGCACACGTAAGTTTTAGAAATCATCTTTAATGTCGATAGAGTATCTGATGCGAGGGGGGCAGTTCGTGCAAGATGGCGTTGAGGAAAGGCTTACTCAGACCTTCCACCTAAATGTCGCTCCTGTTTCTACGCTGGACACATCATTCGCTGGGTCCCGACGTGGTTCGTTGAATGGTGACGTGCACAGACCTAAGCGTATTTCCATCGACAGTTTCTCTCAGTCTATCACGCCACCCAGGTCTGCCTCCGCAGCCTCACTCCTGGTAACAGTACTCATAATATAAATTTCAGGTCATTAATGACGCAGGGACCTGTCTTAGTCCCACCTGCGCCTCCTGTCACGACGCACGACGCCCAGGTCATGCAGGTGCTTGCTACAGCAGCTCAGCGAGTTGCACAAGAAGCGCAATCGCAAGTCATTGCGTCCACTAATAGCGCGAGCGACCATGGTCCTGAGCTTCAAGCACTCGCGAAGCAACAACACGTTCTTACCGTGACTGCTAAGGCGTTTGACCAGGAAGTCACAGGGCAACGCGCAGACCTTCCAGTAGCAGCGCCCAACGTTCTGGCTGCGGCGGCTCAACAAGTTGTCCTTCAGGCTGCCCGCCAAGTGGCTGCTGATCGGTCGGCAGCCGCTGTAAGTCAGATTTCTGCTGGGTTACCGCCCCCTCTTGGAGCCGTAACCGTCAACGAGGTTTCCGTGGCTACGCAATCCGCTGTTGCCCAAGCGGTGGAGATTACTGGTCCCTTATCAAGCGAAGTAGATGTGTTAATAACGGCCAGCTCCCTTCTTCAACAACAGATTCGAGCCCCTGTAAATCCACCAGTACCGGTGCTTGACCCGTCACAACGAGCACCGCCAATAGGACACTACGACGTTACCGCAGTCAACCAGTACTCTCCCAACCGGGTCGTTTTCTCTCGGCCCGATTGCTCCGGCTAATACCAACATCATCCCTACCATTCCTTTGGCAGATTTTGGCCGACTTGTGAAGCTCATGTCGTTCCAGGCTTCATGGCAAGTTTCTACGGGTGTTACATAGGCTTTGGGACTTGTGCTCCGTTCCTTTCTCTTGGCCAGCGTTCTGCTTTTTCAGACAAGAATCATAGACTCCTTGCACTTTCCATTTTTCATCTTCATGCCAACCATGCTTGTAGGGACGATCGATTAAGCATTATCTGTACTCCTATAAGATACCAGGAATGTCCATTTTTACGTTCCAATCAATTGACTTTGACAGACATCGCATACGTTGTTCTCTGATGGGTTGTCGTAGGTGCAAGTTGGACACGCTCTAGGTTGCCTTCATGCGGGGGTTCCCCTTCAGGAACTTGTCCCAGCATCCCACGGCAGGCTCGTGAAAGAGGACTGTTGCCAGGAGGGTCCCGCCAAAACCTTTCTCCTCTGCCCGCCGTTTCCGCGGTCCGCCTTCGCTCTCCCCATCGTCACCTTCTTCTCGGAGATCCTAACGTATCGTTCATAAGGATACCCAACGATTCAACCGTAGTAGAATTGTCCTCCAGTTCCTCTTTTTTGTAGAATAGTCGCTGGCATATCGTCGGGATTTTCAAAACATCTTGAATCTAATTGGCATTACGAAGTCAAAAGATCTCAACTGGAGATACCCCTAATTACGCTCACCATAATCTTGATGTCCTTCACGGTCGTGGACTTGGACACCGTCAGTCTGGCATTCTCTCCGCCTGGCTCGTCCTTGACGAATACGCTTGGACTGTCTCAGGCCCGTTGACGGATCGTAATCCACCTGATGCAAGTTCGGGCTTGCAGCTCTCCTCACCTCGGTATTGTGAAGCGGAATTCTGCTCAGTATGTGCATGACCACTTAGGAGACGCACAGTGATGTCGGTGAGTTTGTAATTGGAACGCCTGAAAATAGAAGATAGTGAGCACCTTGCACAAGCACACATCCTGCCACAGAGTATGTCACCTTCTCATACGACAATCGTGACACACTGGCATGGGATGGACAAACTTGGTATCAAGCAAACCATTCGGACCTTCTACGATCCTTTTTTCCACAGAAACAACGGGCCCGCAGCGGTAACTGCAGCGAAAGAGAAATGAATGGTCACAGCAAACTTCACGAAACAAGTAGAATTACTCACAGTCCTTCAAGGACGACCCATTCACTCAACTGAATGAGTGCAATGTTGCAGTCCCAGTCATTTTGGGCGTTCGGATCAAATATGAGGTTACCGTGTTCACAAAACAAATTGGAGGTTTCAACCGCATCGGGACGGGGGATATCTGTTGGCCGACCGAGCCATTTGCGCCACAGTCGCACAAAATGAGCAGACACCACTGCACAAGGGACGTTCTCGAGTAGAAGGGTGTTTCCTATTAATGCGTTGTCATACATGTGTCGCAGCCGTGCCTGCCGGAGCATAGTGTGAAATGAGTGAAGAGTTCATGAATTTCAGAAGTTGGAAATGACCTTCTCATCTTCAGCCTTTTTGCGCAGTTCAAGCTTATCCTCCTTGGAACTGTTGATGATAGCTTCGCATGTCGCACAGAATGCTTCTGTCGTCGGGAGGGGCCGCCAGTGTGGGAAGATGTCCAAGAGGATGTCGCATGCCTAATTAGGTGTTGTTACCCCGCCACACGACCTTTCCCATTTATGAGCGCTCACCTCTTTGGATATACTTCGACGAGCTGTTGAAACAAGCGATAGTTGATCGTGTTCACATTTCACGTGCCCGCGAAACTCTGCAGAATCGGGAGCCGCATCGCCATACAGCGGAACGTGCATCCTGGGCTTTTGCAACCTCCAATCTGGTTGATGTTGTGTCAGATATATGCAACGTCGAGTTTATCTTGGTGACCTTTTAACCACGCCTTGGACAGCCAAAAACCAGTGTCATCTGGTTTGACATCGCACACCCGATCGAACTCGGCGACCATACGTGGATGTTGAATTTGATACAACCGCTCTGCGCATTTAATGAGCAGAGAGTAAGAGGATCTATGAAGTGCTATATCACCTGTGAACAACTCCTTGACGCAAGTCTCGCATACGTCGGTGGGACTGCGCGTAGAATTGTTGTCAAAGCCGTCGCAAGAAATCAGCCTTGAGTACGCTTGCTGAAACACAAAACTAAATATCAAGCATGATCAGTGCACAGCTCTTTACCTTTGAAACGCGCTTCATGTTATGAGCCTTGCGCGGGTCCAGTCCCGCGTGTTCACAGAGAATGTCAGACACGATCGTGACTTCTGCTGTTTCGTCTCCAGGTGGTTGTGAACCCGCCTTTCCATCCTTTACCTTTGTTAACGGCTTCAACAACCATTCTTCCAGTGCCTGTCGGCTGACTATGACCGAGTCCTGGTTGTTCCCGGTGTTAGATATTCCGACAAGGACAAATCCATATACAAACCTCATCAGCTGACTCTACCCCCCAATGCAGGTAGACACTCCTCATCCATGCCCTTAGTTCCGAGAATCGCTCGTTGAGTGCCTTTTCCCTGGGCGATGGTTTAATGTTTAATAAGACACAAATGTGAATAGGTACGTTAGACGCACTTGGAGAGATACTGCTTGCATGCTTCGTCGTGAGCGGCATTTAGGGCTCCTACAAGATCGTGGGCACGCGGGGGTGGAAGGGGGACTATAGTTGTGGGCACGAGGTTATCATTCGCCTTACTGATTTCTTCAGCGCCACCGCGGGAGGTAGAAGAGTTGCAAGGTTCGGTGGGATTACTTGGCCAAGACTCCTTGCGGGCGTATATGAGCATATAGGCGTCCTTGGACGAGAATACGTCCCTGAAACGCACATATAATCAACAGGCTGGCTGCCGACTGCGATGATTTTACTCACCCGCCATCGGAACATGTATCTTGCTCATGCGATGACGCTGGCCTAAGAGTCACCGAACCACGGGTCCGTTAGTATCCTCGCTTCGGATGAGTAAATCACGCACTCAATAATTTCATCTTCACTATCTTCAATCCTTCTCTTCTTTGCCGGACGAATGCGGGGCTGCTGGTGGCTTCTGCAGTAAAAGATCCAGTCGAAAGAGGTAAGATCGAAGGTAAGTGAGATGAAGAATTACAATCGGAGAGAAGAGAACGTACCTCTTATGGGGCCCGTTGATGATGTCAACAACTTCTTTACTGCTATGTCGCTTTTCGCCAAGAAGATCAATTTTCGTCACAGTCTCATCGTCGAATTGAAACCAAGACTTTGAACTAGCGGGCTTATGTGAGCGTGATCACTTAAAAACTCCTATTATCGTCCGAGTGGAAGGTTCGACTCACCCTGTATCTAAAACCTGAGCTTCGTAGTGCCCATGATAGGCGCTGGCGCCTTTGTGCAGTAAAACTCCTCTCAGTTCGTACACTTGACTGCTCCTTTCCTCTGAAGCTTCCTTGGTTGTATTCACCTTGCGCCCCAAGAACTTCCCCATATCGAGCGTCGTAGGAAATAGAAGATTATGCTTTGATTTTTTCCGCTCCATGGAGGCAAAATCATAAACGAATCGAAGAAGGGAGAAGTGAAGGACGGGTGGAAGAGCACGGAGCTCTGTATACCGGGTCGCGTCTTGTAGGGATTGACAGTGGGAACAGTGATACCTTATTGATATGTCAATAGATCTGTCGTGTAGAAGACAGGGAGAGGAAACCTGTTGTCGCCTGTCAATTTCTCATCCTGCAGCAAGGCGGCGATTCGATCTTCAAGTCTGGAATTGTTCTGTTCTGATCATCAATACCGATACAAGAAGGTCCAACAGACGAAGATAAATACCTCGATATTTATTTCAAGCTCGAGGAAGTTGTTCGAGCGTTCGGATCTGGTTTCGCAATTGCCACAAATGGTCCCGTAAACAAGCTGACCTTGGAACTATGACAGTTAGTCCGCGAAGTAATAATTGGAAATGAAACGGCTGTGCACTTGGGTAGAGATTAATGTTTTCAAAGATGGTGTGGACTGTTTCTGAAACTCAACGTCGAGGTGTGACATGAAAAGTTTCGAGAACCTAAGGGGCGGAGCAAACGGGGAACACATGAGCCACATACTGTAAGGGCGTCAAACTACTCACTCTTGTGCATCCTGTTGCTCTGAAGTAGACAATTTGAGACTTTCCGCAAACTTTTCTGGGTTATACACCCGCTGTCTACTCTCTTGGAGTGCAGCAAACGTTACTTGAAGTTGAAAGATAGGCGAATCCTGCGAAGCTGCATTAGCCTCCAGAAACGCACAGCGACTGGACGCACCTCAAATTTCTTTTCAGTATCTTGCAGCGGTTGACACTGATAGACGCCATTTCTGAAAGTTAAATCTCTAAACCACACCTTGAAACGACGGTGAATGGGAGTCCTAGAGGTGACTGATTTGGTATGCACCTGAAGGAAGGCATTGGCATAACAAGTTGCCCCAAGGTTCTGTTCAGTCATGTTGGCCGCGTCTCCGTTAAAATTCGTGAAAGGGCTCCTAACACCACGCACCTTGAGCCCAACCGGTAACTCCGGGTCACGAGCATTGAGCATAGGATTGAAGCCCAGGTCTGAAGCCTTCATGAACTGCTCTCTGGCCTTGCCTGGTCAATAGTCATGTTAAGTGCTGGTGGTATGCCCACAGACACGTCCACGACACATGCCTTCGTCTTCCCATTTATCTTGGCTCAAGTAATTCAAGCAGTTTGGGTTATTTTTGCAAGCCTTCTTGGCGCAAGTTGGTGGTTCATCATCAGAAACCACGATGATATCATTCTCAGATTCACCATTGGCAGCCTCAACCGTCGGCTCTAGGGTGACTGTAGGTTGTGACTGTTCTGGCTTAGACACGTACTTGTTGCCACAGAACGGGTTCCTATTTCTCCTGGAAAGACCGCATGTCATGAGACGATGCTCTTGTGTGATCTGAGAAGAATCTGAGACTTCGATGTCTACCCAGCCCCATGCCGAGGAGTTGTTCCCTGCAAGCTTGGAGCGCTTGAGTTGTTCCCCCGCGGCTAAACCTTTCGGGGGCGGAGAAGGTCTGCGCTTTCGCTTTGGTGGCATTGAAAAGTGTTGAGGATCTGGTCGGAGGGGCGTGCTATTAGCTGCCTGCGCTTCAGACCGCAATGACACCAACTTGTTTTGGATACGTAAGGGGGAGATTTGCTTCCGACCAACCACCCGTTATGTAACCAACTGAACTGGTCTGACAAGTACTGTATAGTACTCTCTGGCCCAGGCCCTGGCAGCGAAGAACAGAAAATGAACAGAGCACGCGCCCTGCTCAAGCGCGGTCAGGAAGGCAACAATGTGGCTAGATTGCGACGGCGGAGGCGCGCAACTACTTTCATTTACAATAATCGATCCAGGCTCACGTCTGTGTACTTTGCCTTTTCATTCGTCCGGGTCGTTGACGGCGAGCTCCCAGAACCGCGTTACTCGTAACTGGTTACTTGTGGATGGCTCTCATCCCCATTTCACCGCTGTCTCAGGGCACCTACATAGACGAGAACGCATTACAACCAGCCCAAGTACCCGTCGTGTTATATTTCAGACCCTCCGAATGTGTTTAATATTGACTGACCCAGGTAAATACGTACTGGAACTGGGAAGACGTGCACCGTGCCGACCAGTATCTACACCACCTTGAAGGGCTTCGTGACAGAAACTCCACCAGCGAACAGTGAGATTGACAACCCACTCCTCACTTCTTTATAGAATGCATTCACTTCCTATACAGGAGAGCTCAGTTCATCCAAAATGAGTTTGCCAATCTTGGCCTTCGCACTTCCACCCAGAATTACACCTTTACCACATCATCTGGAGTATGTTTGCTGGCGTCTTACTCAATCGCTACTGACCCAAACACCATATTTAGCCAGTTTCCGGAGTAAACTCGTATGCTATCATGGCGTCGCCCCGGACCTCATCTTCTGAGGCAATGGTTATAAGCGCCACATGGCGTAGTGAAGTTGGGAAAGAGACTTACAATCTCAGAGGCGTATCCATCGTCCTTTCCTTAGCAGCGTTTCTCAAAAGTACGTCTGTTTTTTTTTAGCTACCTGACGTCTTGGTCACTGTGGTTTAGATTATTCGCTATGGGCAAAGGATATCATATTCGTCATTGGAGACGGTCATCTTGATGGGATGCAAGCATGGCTCAATGCTTACCATGGTACTATACCACCAAGTCATTCTCTAAGCTCAGACTGTGGTTATTCGCTGACATGGAGCTTCAGATCTTGCAACGGGTTTGCTTGAATATTCCTCGGGGGTTATATGGACCGCGCTGAACATCGACTACAGCGGACACTCGTTCTCTCATCTCGGCGTTTTCTTTGGTCAGTAAGATCCTGTGTCCCTCTACACATCCTACTGAGCGAAGTCAGAGGGCCTCAACGGGCGACTTCCGAACCAAGACCTCATCAACTCCGTCCGGCTCATCTCCCACTACACTGGCGGCGTCCCGTTCATTATCTATGATCATTTAGAACCTAACGACTTTCCTGATCGTTGGAAAGCAACGAGTATACTTGCCAATATGCCGGATTTCATTCGGCGGAGCCCACAGTTGCAGGATTTTGAGTACAGGGCAAGGAATATCGCGAGACATATTGATTACCAGGCGAGAGGGAAACCCAGTGGGGCCCATGGGCTATATCATAAATTCCGTATTGATGCCATCACGCTATACGCCGTTCCTGCTACAGGACCTCACGGCTTCTTCGCTCTAGGGAGGTATGCTGTTCTGTTCCCTCAATCTGGCCCGCATTTCCTACAGCGTCTTTCTGCAGAATAATTGAATCCGCGCTCCGTACGGCTAACAACTTGTTGGAACGACTGCACGCTTCATTCTTCTTCTACCTCTTCACAAGTCCAGGAACTTTTATGAAGATAGGGAAATTCCTCCCAAGTGCTGTCCTCGTCAGTGCGGCAATGATGATTTCCGGATTGGGTGATTGGGTTAACGCCGGATGGCTGCAAGAGGTCGTACCCGCGAATGATGGAGAGGACGCGGGAGCTGGTAACCCAAGTAACGTGGTCCAAGGCAAGAAAATGGTGAGATGGAGAATGCGACGACGTCCTCTCTTACGTCCAATATTCACTGTGCTTGGTACACATGTGATGGGCCTGCTTACGTTCAGCTTGATTCGTTCGCCGTATTTTGTCAAACACCAGTTTGTCAGTCTTTCATACTCGCCCTCGACAACCATTTCTCATCCGACCCGCAATTGCAGGCAGCCTCACTGTACTTTTTCGCGGCACTCACAGTTTTGCCATTAGTTTACATCCCTCCCCGGGACAAGACCCCAGAAGCGGCTCCCTTCAGCCTTCTCCTAAAATCGTTCAACCTTTGCCTTGCATCTATCGTAATTTCCACAACCTCCCTGCTTAATTTTTCACTCGCAGCCATACTTGCCATCGCACTTGCCGTTCCTTTGATGTACTCTTCCTGTGCACGACCTTCATCACTATCTATTGCGGTTCTCGCCAAGTACGTGGTCTACTCTTTTCTCGCATGGGGATGGCTATTCCTACCGAATGAAGTAAAGCAAGCGATTTGGAATTGGGAAGTTCTGGGAGTATGGTTCGCTCCCTTCATCTGTATTGTATACGGACCGCTTGTCACGCAGGCAGGGATCGCATCTCTGCAACGTTGAATCTTACATTTATACATTATGCCATTTACAATCTTTCTGTGTAATCTTTCCAAAACCCTCCAAGGTGAGAATAGCACTCGCAAGACAGTTTAGCTGCATATGTTATGACATGAATGAGTGGAAGTTCAAGCAATATCCATAGCAGTGGCATTGTCAGGTTCTAACAGGTCGCCGTCCTGAGCATCGTTATCAGCCTCTACCCCGTCCTGAGCTATCGCCTCAGCATCTACGTCAGGATCCCCAACAGTAATTCCCTCCTTCTTTCTCCGCTGTCGCTCTTTCATCTCATCTCTCTGCGCCTGCTTCATCTCGAGATCAGCAGATAACTTTTTAAGAGCATCCTCAAACCGTTTCTACAGAGTTTAGTGAGCACAACAACTCCCGGAAGTACAGAAATTGATTACCTTGACCAACGGATTTGCTGAGCTTGCAATCTCATGCTGTTTCTTCGCGACTGCTGCTTCCAAATCCCTGATTTCCTCATTCAGTAACTTCCTCTCTTGTATATCCTCGTCATCTTCATCCTCTTCATCGCTCTCTTCATCTTCGTCCTCGTCCTCGTCATCCTCTTCATCACCGCCTTCCTCGTCACCCAGTGCAAGGTCGAGCTCTGCTGCTAATTCAGCATCAAAGTCACCTTCAGCCTCGACTTCATCCCCGTCACCATCACCAACGTCAGCACCAGGCGTGGGAGCATCGCCAACCTCGGATTCCAGTATTCCAGGAGTGAGTGCATCTAGTGCCTCGTCGCGTTCGATAAACTCAGAATCTGAAAGGTCAGGATTTACATTTTCAAGTACCTCTACAAGAAGTCATAGTTCAGTTCCTCGAGGGAACCTTCGGAGCGTCGTAATAGCACATACCGTACTTGACTTCAGTTGCAAGGCTGTCGGCTGCTATTAGCCGTTCGACTTCTTCTTCCACGCTTTCTATGGTCTGAAGTGGGCTGAGAATTGGATGGCTGAGCTGCAACAAGCCACTCACTCTTCGATTTACGCGTTTACGGAACCGTCGTTTGCGGACATGATGCAGCGGAGGAGTGATGCCATGGGGCCAGATAAATTCATCAACATTGACGTTCCTGTTGGCGATAACAACCTCTTCTTCCTGTATGCGCTTCTCGATGACAAGCATCTAATGGAAAAAGTTCAGAGCCGAGAGCTAGGTATTGGAAGGAATAAGTAACCTGACATATGTCGGCCACTTTGAACATCTGCTTGTTATCAAGTGTCTTCTGTGATTCTATTATGCAAGGTAGATCGACAAGCTTGAAGGAATAGAGGTTACTGCCGATATGGAAGACTCCACGCCGTGAATCTGTTGGATTAAGGTAGACTCGATGCACAGGAATGATATCAACGCATGCTCACCTTTGAACTTGAACCAGACGTCATTACTGATTTCCCTTGCTTGTATCATCTTTCTAAGTTTTTCACAGTCCTCGCCCGGCGGCATCCGTAGTATAAACTGTTCCTCAAAGGCCAGGTCTTCGTCGTCGGAATCCAGCTCCCTGTCGTATGGGCCCAGAAACGACATCCCAGGGGCCTGTGCGGCGGTTCGGTCACTAAGCTTAAGCTTTAATTTTGGATGTGGTGCTTTGAACTTTGTGTTGGACGAGCGCGTTGTACGTTCTGATGGCTCCGCGGAGTCTCTCAGACGGAGGGTGGTCGCCATGGCTTGTTCAGCAGCTGCCCGCAGGGGGCGTGAGCGCTGCGGAGGGCGGCTTGGCGGACGTTCGCCATTGGCAGCCGTAGAGGGCCCCGCCTGAGGTTCTTCGACGTCGTCTACGACGATAAGGTAGTCGTCCATCTCAGCGATGTGAATGCCAGCGTGATGAGTGAGTGCTTTTGCACGACCGAGTCACGTGGGCTATACAGTCAGGGGCTAATCTACATTCGAGTACTAATCCTCGTCCTCATTTTCTTCCAAAGTCTCCACTGTATCAGCCACTTCTGCGTCCTCGTCCTCGTCCTCGTCTCCGTCCTCATCGTCAACCCTGACGATCACGATCGACTTTGAGAACTGCACAATGTTGAAAGCGGCTGCACCTAATGCCAAGGCTACCCACAGCCATCTCATCCGTCGAAACCGAACATCTTCTGGACTGGGGGGCTTAACTTCTTCGCTGACACTACGCCTGAATGTGAAGAGAGATAAAACCGATGGCTTCGACGGAGGTGCGAGTCCGTATGGAGGGGCCTTTGCTACTTCGCACTCCACGCGGTGAGCATGGTCCACGAGCGAGGAATACTTCTCCAACAGCAGAGTCTGTAGCACCGAACCAGGGAATGGAGGTTTTGCCAGCAAGAGAATGTGAGCAGCAAGATACACATCGAGGCTTGTTGGACTCCATGTAAACCGTGCTTTAGTTTGTGTACTAAAACGGAAAACTACTATGCTTACTGTGCCCCGAATAAGAACTCCTTTCCATCCAGCAGCCTCGCGTAGAGATCCAAAATAGTACGTGCCTTTTCCATGACCTACGTCGAGCCAGTTCGGAGAGAGAAGGGAACCCACAACAACAAGACACCTACCTTCTCGCGCTCAAATGCGCGAGTGAATGTGCCCTTGTGGTCATCACGCTTCTTTTCACTCTTCCCAAAAAGGCTTTTATGCTCTTGCTCTGTTGCTGGCAAGCACCATAGCCCAGAAGTTTCCAACCGCCGTCGATACGACTCTCGAATCCTTCCTGGAACGTAGTACCGCTGCGGGATGGGCATCAGACTTGCGAGAGTGGGCCTTGTAAGTCCCCAGAAATTCACGTCTACACCAAAGAACACGTGCGACTGCACAATTGAGGATGACGCTTCCGAGTATCTAAGGTGCACCACTCACGACAAGATCACCTAGGTTCGCCCCTACATGAGACCACCATGCAGTACTCTGGGCCCTTTGGGAGGCGGAAAGCGACGCGTCAATGTTTCTCACCCCGGACGCCCGGGCTTTTGAGAGAGATGTAACGAATGACACTATGGAGGGAAGGGATGCATGCACGAGGTATCCATGAGTTAGGAATGGGAGATGACCTGTTTGTATCGGAAGTCAGCCGCCCGAACCTGGCTGAAACGAATGTGCCGGGCCACCATTGGGAGACATATCTGGGTCACAACTCTCTGCAACTTGGAACTTGCCCGCCATAGAAAGTTGCAGATACATTATGGCAGCCAAGCAACTTGGATCCAGTGACTGCAAACCCCATTGCGACGGCCACACGTGCAGGACGTATGAAGCATCAGACATACTTCAAATTACATAATCCATAGACGTTGTTTTGTTCAATTCAGCAAAGCCAAATACATCCAAACACGGACTTGATTTACAACCTTTCCAAGTACCAACAACTACACTACAATTCGATAGCACTAACGCCTTATAACAAGATAGCAAAGATAACATCGATCAAAATGAAAATAGAAGTCTACACATCAGTAAAGTTAGTCCATCTTCTCCAACTGACTCTCTTGCAATCCTTCGTCATTCTTACTGAGTTCTCTAGGGTCCAGTAGCGGGTAGAGCTCGAGAACACCTTCTCCCGGATAGGGCACGTTGCGCCGTGGTTCGTTCATGCTGACGGTGCGCACGTTCTGTGTCGTCCGGTGACGAACAAATCCAGGGTAAAAAGTTGCCTTGACAGAAGTGTTCTACATGTCCACGTTCAGCAGCAGCCCTATGCTAAGCGAAGGAGAAACACACCGTAGGTTCCATTTTCTTCGTATTGGGGCTCGGCGATGGGCTGGGCGTGATGAGGGTGCCGGTGGCCTGTGCGGTGGCCACCGGTGCGCTCGTCACTCTACGTTGGGATGGACGGGCTTTTCGCTGAGATACTGCGCTTTCAGCAGTTTTATCGTCCTCGGACATGATACCCTGTGAAAGCAAGAATTCTTCAAACAGTCACCTTCTGTTGCCGGGTGGGGCAAGCCACATCAACATTACCTCGCGGTCGATATCGAAAAACGAAGGTGACATAGGACCCATTGCTTGCCCTATCGTATGGCTTAACTTGCCACGTCGAAGGGCTTTGCTCATAAGTGGGTCGCTCATCACCATACCTGAAATGACGACCCTAAGTTTCCGCAATGTCCTACGCCAGGAAAAACAATAACATACCCTACACAGTGCCCTGATATTATCGCTCGTGAACTTGCGTCGGGAACGGTTTGAAATGGATTGGCACGTTTGTGGCCATCTAAGCGCACGCGCTTGATCTTCAACATGATAGTTCCAGCATTACGATTGCAGTCTCCACTGGAGGCTGAAGGAATATTAGAATCGGGATCACCCTACGCCATTTCTTTTCACTGACATGCATCTCGGTGTTCTGCAAATACGAAGGGGCGCTCTGAAGTTGGCCCCGATCGTACACCCTCCCTCGACGCGGCCCCTGTTCCGTACAAAAACCTGCCAGGGACCACGAAGCCATCCAAAGAGATGAACGAACAGGTATGCACGTTCGAACCATGGTCCCTCCAGTGGACTGAGAATTGCTTGTAGTAGAAAGTGAGATAACTGGTTAGGTCTCCGAAACGCGCCGCACCTTGCCTGCTTCACTGGGAACCCAACACGATACTCTACTAGCCTTTTCGTCGACTGCGACGAGGTATTCGGGCAACGATTGGTTGTTGGAAACGATCCATGCCGAGAAATCACGGTGCGTCAGCATGGCACGACACGTTCGCCAAATGCAGCGCGGCAATAAGTTAAGTTAAGCGGGGCGCAGTAGCTAGGGAATGATGTATGAGTAGCTGAATCACGATACAAACGAACGACGTGACGGGATCGTCAGAGCAACTGAGGTGTGGTGTGAACAAAATGGTGTGGCATCGCGTAGCAGCAGACGATATTGACATACCAAGAAAATACTGTACAGTGCGACCTTGCCCTTGCTGTGTGGCAGGGAGGAGAAAGAAGAAGAGGAGGACTCGACTATGTATGTAATGTTCACTTTGCACGTGCCATGAAAGCAAGGCTACATAATATATTAGGAATTACTAGATAAACATGGACCCACAACGAAGACGCGTTATCCAAGTTAGGAAAACGCTGGATCGATAGGTGCTCCCGAGCCGTGGCCCGTACTATCCACTCCTTCTACAGCGTCTTCGTCATCCACTACCACGTCAGGATCCTTGTTACCCCGCGTAGGGGCCTTTTCCGTAATGTCTTCAGGTTCATCGTGAGTAGCGCTAGCGGGTGTGAACTTTCCTTTGAGAGTGGTAAGTTTTCCTTTGGAAGCCGTCAAAAGAGAGCTTCGGTTTGTGACTACTAAACCCGCGGACGAGCGACCAGGACCCGGCTTTCCTCCCCGCTTAGCAATCACGCGAGTTGCACCAGGCCCTGAGGACCCCATCGCGGGCATTGACATCAGTCGTGCCTTGGCGGTAATAGCTCTTGCTGATGTTCGAGGCGGAGGGGCATCAATAAGCTTGACCAATGGCTTCGCTGCTCGAGCTCGATGGAAAGGAGTGGAGGACTCCCGGGATCGTTGACGAGTGCTATCCACGGCGGGTGGGGGTGAGTCGAACAGCGGGTCAGGCGAGCTGGGTGTCGTCGACACGACCTGTTGAGAAGGAGAAGCATTAGCCTCGGCTGCCGGAGTCCTTGGCAGCGAGGTGGTGGCTGTCAGTACCTCGTCTGGGTCAGCCTGCTCAACATCGATTGGTTGACCGCTGTAAAAATGCTCCAAATCATCGAAAGCAGGCCTAGCTTTGACCGCCGTTGGGCCTTCGTCGTGAGGGCGCTCATCGCCATCCTCCCCACTCGACTGCATAAGTACATCCTCGACTTCCCGAGTCTCTAGTTCGAAATCGGGATCGATTTCACCTTCCGCATCAAGCTCGGAGTCAGTTGTCGATGGCGAATTCCTGGACGCTACTCTTCTTGGCCCAGGGGACGATGCTCTCCGGCGCTTTGCAGATTTCCGGTTGGATGTCTTAAGTTGAGAATGAGGTGTCCGGACTCGGCGTCTGGGCTCCATGTTTTCCAATATATCATCGTAAGGTCTCTGCACCTTCCGGCGCTTGCGAGGAGTCGTGATGGGTGTCGATATGGCGTTCCTTTGCCTACGGGATGAAGACTGCTTGACGTTGGATGTACTCTGTTTCCTCTTGAGGCCATTTTTTTCTATAACCACAAGTCAGTTGACAGAATACACCATTCTCGAGGGACACCAAACTTGGCGGACCAGATACAAGGATCTCTTCACCCCTTTTGAAAGCAGTAGCGTCGTCAATATCCCTCCCTTCGATGTCTACGCAACTCCAGAATTTGTCGATTATTTTCTCAGCCCCATCAGTGAAGTGTTCTATGGGTTCCCACCTGCAGACAGTAAAAAGTCAATGTTTTTCGGTTAAAGGGTCCCGACCCACGTGCACTCATCCCAACTGTAGCCCTTCCACTAGTGGGTGGATGAGTACCCCATGCTATATGCAAGGCATAAAGAAAAGTATACCTTCACATAATATCGCTGTAGCGTAGCCCAAGAGTCATGTTGGATGCTAAGCGGGGATAATGTTGTGAGCACATACCCATATCAATTTCTTCCCCTTCTTGTCGTGGACGCGAGCACGAGTGACAGATTCTGAAAGGATGTCCAACGATGAGCAAGAAAGATTGGACTACGACTGACCGACTTCGTATTCTGGCTCGCTGTCAGACATGGTGGTATTGCTGTCCTGCTGCAGCGAGTGAATGTCGGAATTAAGCCAGCCGGTGCCAGCCACGAATGGTCATTGCTTGTGTCACGTGCAACTTCCTTTAACTACGTACGTACGCTACGACATAGGAGCGTCATAACAAGTAATCAAAAAAAACGAATCGAGAAGTCATTGGTAGACAATCAGGACTGGGTCCAGTTTGTAGGGACTATCCGTGAAGAGATCAGACACTCCTTAATCCAAGTTACAGTGGCGACTGTGACTGCTCTTAGATCTTCAACATCCGCAGTGTCTTTAACGATGACGTAGTCGAAGGTTCGCAACTCCTTAGAAGATACTTGTTTAGTGTCAGTAACCGCGTCGACCTTGGATGCTCCCATGCACAAAATGATCCAAGGAACAGCACGAGTAGCTTCTCTGACACGTCCTATATTAGAGGCATTCTGTCATTGTACAATCAGCACACCCCTTATAACAAAATCGCGCTAACTTACTTTCCTGCCCCGATGCGGAGGTATAAAATCCGCACCAACGCAAAGGAACTTCTTGTCAGAAAACAATTTGGGTGCAACTCTGTTTGATAGAATGTCCTGCAGATACTCTGAACAGTTGCCCCAGTCAAGATCCACAAGCTGTGAAACTCGGGCGCTAAGAACGTCAGAGTACCCGGCTGAGAGCAAAAAAGGTTGCCAGTCCTTTCACATAATGAGTACCATGTCCTCAAATAAGTCAGAATCATACCTCCGAAAACTTGCTGGCTTTAGTGAGCCACTCGAAGGAGAGACAGGGAATACCGAGAGCAAGTGCGATCAGAAACTTCGGCTTTTGGTTAGCGTCGTCTGCCAACAAGAAAACTCTGTCCAGAGTGACGCCCTCTTTGAAATGGAAGTCATCTGGGGTCACTGTCCAACGCTTGTTTGATTGACTATGTCTCCCATCCATCGTGAACACGCCCGACCAATCGTCAATGAGTTGGCCGCCATAATGTTCAATGGCCTTTATCATGCTTTCTTTGGTTTGCTCGGGGTTGGAATTCTTCGGGCTCAACGTAACAACGAACCCCGTCTTGGCAAGTTCTCGCTGCGGCCTTCCGGGGAGGCTTGCAAGCGAATGATGAGATGGCGTTGCCGTGTCAGTTAATAGCCTTGGTTTGATAACAGTAACAATGGCTTCTGGGTCCAAAATACGGTCCTTCCACTGGTTTTGCAACACACGGTTCGCGATTCGGATATCTGCAAGCTCCACCTCGGATGCCACAGTCTTTTCTCCGTCATCCACCTTGACCAGGAAGATGCCACGCGATTCCAACTCGCGAACATCCGAAACTTTCCCTCGGGCACCATTCGACACGATGACACTATCCCCGACGTAGAGCTCGCTACGTCGCATATTTTTAAGTTCGACCTCATCTTCTGTTCCATCATCGAACTTGACCAAGTATTTTGTGCTACCCCGTCGAGGGAGCGCGGAGTGGACGATTCCGGAGTAATAGTGTCCGTCCTGCTTCCACAACGCAAATACCCTCGTAGCAGGTTCGCTGGCAGCGCGGTTGGTTGATGCGCCAGAACGCAGACGCTTTATGGAGCGCGTACCAGGGGCAGGGGTTGCAGAGGATCTCTGTACAAAAGTAGAACGTTTTGACACGCTGCTGGGTTTTATCTCCTCGACACGCCTGCGTTTGTGCGGTACGCCAGCCTTAGGAGCCAGAGGCGGAGAATCGACGTCTATGTCATAGTCATGAGTTGAACTGGCTTCCTCTTCCCCTTGTTCTTCTCTTTCTGTTTCCTCTTCTTCCTCCTTCACGAATGTGGAAAGCTCCACCGATCCGTGGTCTTCAGAACTCTCAGTGCTAGAACTAGGGGGCCGCTTCCTCTTAGCAGCTTTGCTTGCCGCCGACATGGATCGACCTCGGGGAGCGGCAGGAACATCCTTGGTCTTCTGTTTCTTACGTTCGACACGAGATGAAGTGCCAACAGACGGAAGTTTGTGAAAACCCTTGCCATGAAGGTCCTGCTCCGGGGCCGATGATGGGACTATGGTAGGCTCCTTAGATCGGCTCTTCCCTCGGACTGAGGTTCTTTCTTTCGCGTTGGCCGGGAACTGCCCTCGATCTTCGGCCAAGATTGGAACCTACATACCGTAATTACGATGAGCTACCTTCGCTGAAAAGTCAACAGCATTGTTACAGACGTTATTGGTAGTAGTAGCGCTGGTGGCAACTGGGAGGGATTTGGGCTTCCTCGAAGCTCGTGTTCGCGCTTCAGTTTGAACTAACGGAGCTTCTCCAGTCGCCTTCGTGGCCAACAATGATAAAGGGACATCTCCATCGTCGTCACTAAACTGTTCTTGGGTTCCGGGAGGCTTAGATACACGATCACGAGTGATACGCTCGGGGTTCAGTTTGCGGGCGTGGGGAGAACTTTTCCGTGGACTGCTGTCTGGAACATTGGCATTAGGAGTGTTACTAAGTCCAGCCCGAAGAGGCTCGGAGTCCGGGACCACGTCCAATGAGTCAACCTCCTGGTCAGGACTTCCCTGATATCCTTTGGTGGTGCGCCCGGCGGTCCCTGCGCGTCTCGGCGCATGCCATACTCCGGAAGTAGATGTAGCAGGTAATTTCTCTTCGATGGAAGGCATCTGCGTCTCGGCTCTCGCAGAAGTACTGACATAGGAAGGTGGAGCAACGTCACCATGCATCTGACGCAGCTTGGCGATCCTATACTCGTTCAACGGATTCACCAATCGAAGCAAGCTCCGCGGATTGCTGGATGCAACGACTGCATGGGTGGCCGGTGAGACCCACTGTGGTGTCTCGGAACGTCGCTGGCGACCGCTCTGTTCACGAGAGATTGGGCGTGTCGGCGGTTCGACGTTTGTGGACGCGTTCGGTGGGGTAGGATCCAGTGCTGTGATCTGCGTTGGCACTGGAGCTGGCCGTGTCGCACTATCCGCGACTACTTTGTCCAGTAAACGGTCGAAGGATGACGGGGTCTGGTCGAAATCAAACGGCTGTGTCGACTCTTGGCTGCCGTGGTCAGCACCGACGTTACTGGGGAACGGGACATCTGCACTTCGCACGCCGGACGAACCCGCAGACCCGCTCGTATGCGAGGGAGTGGTGGCAACAAGTACTTTACCTCCAAGCCCTGGACTAGTTGTCCTGCTATTCGCTCTGCCAATTTTGTATTCGGCCATGGCTGAGTCCAGGGATGATGTATGATGGTCGCTCGCGTCGGACAAGGGTACTTCAAGATCTACATCGACAAGCTGTATCGCTGCACCGAGGTCAGAAAGTGGCACGTTGAATTGCTTTGTTGCCGCCAGGAATCGCTCTGCAGGATCCTGGGAGACGGGACCACCGAATGAGTCTTGCGATGGTGGTGAGGGAGAGCGCTGATATCTGTTCATCATAGGCGGCATAGACTTGGTGGGGTGGGCAAGAGAGGGTGGCTCGGAAGTTTTTGAGTTGGGTGGTCCACAGGAAATAGCCCTTACGCCTGTAGACTAAATGGTAAATACCCGGAAGGCAATAGATGACGAAATGCCCAACAATAAGTGGCTCACCATTCACTTTTCTTGTGCCAGATGCCGTGAAAGGGATAGGGTTGCTAGGGTCGGGTTCTTTGACGGCCGTTTGTGCGTCAAGAGGCGATGAAAGCTTGGTCCGATCGATGTTGTGATAGTGTTCTCTGTTGTCCTTGGTTCCGGGTGTCGTATTTTCATTGCGGGGTCCCCATTCGGACAATCCGTGTGGGCGGCCGCTGTTCTGGCCCGTCGAGGGTGCCTGATCGTATAGAAAATATCGAGGAACAGCCTCTCTGCGTGGGGGAACTATAGAATCCTCAGAAAACCCGTCATCTTGCTGTTGTTTCTCCGAGGTCCGTCTCCGTTCTCTGTCGTGTTGCAACTGCGCTGGGGGAGCTGCGAGTGCATAATCGATCAGTTGTGTCGGCTGAGACTGCACTGCATCACTGCAAGGTTCGGGACAGCCTTGAGTTCCTACGCCAATGAACTTGCATGAGAAAGACATGCCTACGACCGTCCAACAAGCTCATGAGGAATGTGTGCTTGTACTCTTACGAGTCACGTCGGATGACTCCTTTGTTCGGACGCGTCTTGAAACTATGCGGAGGCTCAAAGGCTGGCAGCAACGCAACAGAAAACAGCTGGGACGCGTTGGTTCCGAATTAGCTGTGGGTATCCCAGCCAGGACAGGCTTAGTGGCACCGCGTTGAATTGTTCTGTTGTTCCGTCAGTTTGGCCTGAAGTCTGTTTCTTTCATCAGGGCGGTCCGACAGATTGTATTGGTTTCCTTATTTGGATGTTATCTTATACAAATAGCAAATCAATGCACGTGACCTCAACGCGCCCGCTGGCCCGATAGGACGCGCTTGTTGATAACTCCAGTCGCCCTGGCATCTGCGGCATTTCTCAGCTCGTATCAGTCAAGGTGGCGGTCGGCATGACCCTTTCAAAGAGGATCCTTACAACTAAACGCGACGACGAAAAATCTCTGTCGTGCTTGGGGGAAAATGACGAAGGGTGCGACCAACGGACCTCTGCGCACTCACGCCGGGACACTCCCGAGAAGGACGGGCCAGCCAAGCTTCAAGATCCCGATTCCAGCGACATGATTTCGTCGAACGAGATCTCTCCGAATGTCCTTGCATTGCTGAACCCCTCATGCACAACGGGATCACAAGTCAATCCCGCCACTCCGCACGCTGTATCTGCACCTGCATGGCTTCCTCCGTTGAAACTCTTAAACTTCACCGACGTTCCTGGGAGGCCTCTCTTACACGTCCCTGAGACGCCAGAAGGATTGAACGGCACATGCATTCCACAACCTGTTCAGCAAACCTATGCAGAGGCTCGTCGTACCCCTACGGAGACCGTCGTCGTCGTAATTGTCTTGAGCGGTGCCGTACTTTTAGCCACGACGATCAGGGTCATTGTGCAACGACGACGTAAAAGAGTGTCCGCTGCTTCGCTGGGAACGTTCGAACGCAGTACGACAACCGAGAGTGGCATACTCAATTCATCACCCGTCTTTGGAGGCAGGGATCGTTACGCGCGTTCTCTGCGGAGTAGCAACAGCTATCTCCTGGCATGGGCACCATATCAATCCAGGATTTCCAAACCTGAACCTGCAGCGATGGTAATACGACGAACATCAGGTGATGTGGAAGCTTCCGCGGAAATCAAGCATACAGCTTGCAGTCAGGGAGAGGTTGTAAATAAATTCTCTCTTACACTCTGCGCAAACTGCCCGCCGACAAGGGGTGGAAATGTGACGTCCAGGAACAAGGGCAATGCGATTCCCTTACTGCCTCCTCAAATCGTCACGACTGATGCAGCCTCGAGACTCTCCATGATGACAGTCCCATCATCACCGTATCCAAACACGTCCAACTGTTCGCGGATTGGCCCGGAAATCAGTTCGGCTGTGAGCACTTCTGACGGCGAACAGCCAAGGGAGGGACCGATGTACAGCACCAATGGCAATCCACCTACACCTACGATGGAGCTTGTTACAGATACTACGTCACGTGTCTTTCCAGTCGCGACGTATCTGAAACCTAACGGAGTTGGTCGCGGCCGAATCAAAGCAACATACACACCGCCGCCACCTAAGGCGTTTCACGAACGTGACCAGAAGTGTTAGGTGTCATACGGCAAACCGGGAGCTGTACCATGCCAGCGATACGGACGAGGCGCGCGCGTCGAGATGGTTGGAATAGAAGGGAGCTAGAACAGGCTAGGGCCTCCATGGGCGGGACACCGCCGCGACAGAGGAGCACAGATGAGAAAGCTGTCTAAACACTGGTTCGCCACAGTGACATCGCCCGGTAGTGGAGAAGGGAAAGGTTTCAAAAGTTCTGCACTCGAAATGTTTTAGTACATAAGTATGTAATGTGGTTTTGTAACAGGTTGTGGAGCGGTTTTAAGATTGGAAGGATCGACCCGAGTGTGGAGCGTCCGTTGTGGTCTTGGCGTTGATAATTTTATTATTTGATGCGTGCGCGTGGGAGGGTGTCTGCTGCGGAGGACGACAGGGCGATTTTCTTTTTTAATTTTTTTTTAATTTTTTTTTTTTTTGAAAATAAGAGGCCAGCTGCGGCACGCACGCGGAGAGTGTAGTGGAGGACCAACGAGTCGATAGATTCTTATACCCCTCCTCCTCCCTCAGCTCAGCACTCGACTAACCAGTAATACCCTCTTCCCCCTGGCCATGTCTCAGCAGCAGCCATCCGTCCTCGCTGCAAAGAAGCTTCCGGATGAACAGCTCGAGTACGAGGAACTCGGTCTCCGCCCTGGCGACTCACCACCCGTCCCTGCTCTGTGCGGCATGCCACTGAAGTATATCTCGTGCGCATTCCATCGGTCTCGTATCTTTGCGGCCATATGTCTGACGTGGTCCATGCACACAGTCTCGTCACTCTTGCTGTACAAAACTCGCTGTTGACGATCATAATGCATTACTCTCGCGTGCACATCCCACCATCTCAGTCCTACTCTGCGCCAATGGCAGTTTTACTCAACGAGCTCCTCAAGGGCGCAATATCCCTCGCCATCGCGTTCACCCACATGGACCGTCCAACCTCGTACGCGACCGACTCGCCCCAGCCCAGCTTAACGTCCGGTCGCTTTTGCCACTCGTCTCGAGTGCTTTTACGCTCACGAAGACTAGCAAGGGAGGTTTTCAGCCCGGATTGCTGGAAACTATCAATACCTGCAATCCTATATGGTGCGTATTACCCTCTCAACATCATTAGACAACTACCCACACCAATATTCATCCACTCCTTTCCCACCACCCACAGTCATCCAAAACAATTTGCAGTATGTTGCTGCGACCAACTTAGAAGCAGCCACCTTCCAAGTCAGTTATCAAATGAAGATTCTCACAACGGCCGCCTTTTCCGTCTTACTTCTCCGAAAACAACTCAGCGCCAGTCAATGGGTAGCACTTTGCTTCCTGGCCGTCGGAGTCGGTATCGTCCAGATACAGACCGGCGCAAGCAATACCACCAAGACAGCCTCTTCCCTCTTGTTCCAGGGCGCATCCATGAATGCTGTCAAGGGTTTCCTCGCCGTCGTCGCGGCTTGCTTCACCTCTGGTCTCGCAGGCGTCTACTTCGAGATGGTCCTCAAGAATTCCCAAACCGACCTTTGGATACGTAATGTTCAACTTTCCGCTTTCTCTGTGCTTCCCGCTCTCGTACCGATCGTCCTTGCTCGGCGTCCGGATGCCGGTCTCGCCAGCTCTTTATTCCAAAACTTTGGTGGTTGGGCTTGGGCCACCGTCGCTATTCAGGTCTTTGGAGGCCTCGTGACCGCAATGGTCATCAAGTATTCAGATAACATCCTCAAGGGCTTTGCCACCAGTTTGAGCATCGTTATATCTTTTTTGGCATCTGTTGCGCTCTTCGACTTCCGGATTACGTTTACTTTCATCCTGGGCTCTGTCATCGTTCTAATCGCTACCTGGCTGTATAATCAACCGAACCGCAGCAGTCCTCCAGTGCGGCTTGGTTACACCGCAGTCAAAACGTAGATTTGTTGAGTGGCTAGTTGACATTGACGACAAGTCACCGAGAATTCGGAGTGAACGCCACAAGTATGTCCTCGACCATGAAGCAGCGGATGGCACGAAGCCGATAATCATTTCAGCGTCGTTATCTCACCTGGGTGTTTTGCTATACCTGCCGCTCTCCCCTACGGACCACCTATGCTTATTGGGAACACTTTATTGTCGTAAAGTTCTACTTTCTTTCCTACATCGGACCGCGGACGTTCTCCCATACTACTCTAACCCTCCGTATTTGACCGAACTCCGAATGTGCGACTAGCTGGTACGATAGATATATATGGTACTACGACGCTCCAGCAAAGGTCCCTGCGCAAAACATCAGGCTGAAGTACAAATGGATGTCTATCCCAATGGCATGTTATAATATCGAGTATAACCATTGGGCAAGTCAACAATGCGTCTACGAATGAAGTTTGCGATGGATGGGGAGACCGGTCTCAATTTCGTGATTCCAGTCCTCTCTTGATAGCTGTTGGCAAATGGTTAGTTTTGTCGCTGGAGAACGCTGTGGCGTACATACCCTCGCACGTGTCCTTTGCATCACCAAACAACATCCTGGTGTTGGGCATGTAGAACATCGGGTTTGGGACGTCGGCTGATCAAGGGGTGGAATACGTCAGCATATATACATCACACACCGAAGACCCTACCATAACCACTCGACATCCCTCTCTTCATCACGATAACCTGTTTACTCTTCCATGCATGCAGGACCGGCATACCAGCAATCGGAGAACCAGGCTCAAGGGAGATAGGATTTACAGTGTCGTTAGCACCTATCACGAGTGTAACGTCGGTGTCACCGAAATCATCGTTGATCTCGTCCATCTCGAAGACGACTAGTGAGCAAGATGAACACGTGGGGCTGACGCGGACGAGTGCAATGCATGCTTACCATCATATGGCACTGAGGCCTCCGCCAGCAGAACGTTGCATTGGCCTGGCATACGTCCCGCAACGGGATGAATGGCAAAACGGACATTGACTCCCTTTGCACGGAGGATGGAACATATCTCAGAGATCGCATACTGGGCCTTGGCAACGGCCATGCCATATCCGACGACCTGTGGAGTACGTTGGTCACATGACGCTCGCGCTTATCCATGTAAAACCTCCGCAGTATCAACTAACCAAAATCACATTGTCGGCGTTTACGAGCGCCTCGACAGCGTCGTCTACGTTCGCTGTGGTGATTGTTCCCTCGATCTTGGTGTTTTCTGAAGGTGCCATAGTACCGATACCACCAAATAATACATTAGTCAGCGATCTGTTCATCGCAACGCACTGAAATACAAATGAGCGCTGATAGTTATCTCTGTCCTTGGAACGTACCATGATATACGAAAGGATGGAACCACTGACACCGATAAGCGAGCCAACGGTAGTAAGGAGCGGATTATCCAACATGAAACCTAAGAGCAGGTCAACTGTACGGCTTGGTGGGATGACGATTATTTCTACCTTCAGCCACTAGCGCAAACCCAGAGTATGCATTTAACACCGTGATGACGACGGCTACAATACTCGCTCTCAGAAGAGTGCCGCATAGAATAAAAGGGCTACTCACGCATATCAGCACCTCCAATTGCGGCCGTGGTGGTGAAGCCTTTGATAAAACTGAGGAGTGTACTGGCTCCCAAATAACCAGCCGCGATAAGAGGAACACCGGGCCCTGCTTTCAAGAATGCGGCCATGGTGAGAGTATTAGCGCCCAGTAGACTGGCATTAACCAGATGTCTCCCCGGTAGCATCAGCGGCCTAGAACTCATTTTTCCTGCCAATTTCAAAAACGCTACGATGGAACCCGTAAATGTGATGCCACCAATGACGACCCCCAGATAAGCAGTGACCTGGTGAAGCGTGGACACGTGTGATGGGTCCGCAAGGACGCTCGCAATAGACGTGAAGACCGCGGCAAGTCCAACGACCGAATGCAACGCGGCCACCATTTGTGGTAGTTCGGTTGCCGTGATGCGTCTTCCGATGATAGCTCCAACTGTGCCACCTATGGCAGCAACTCCAGCGAATTGGGCAAGTATGGCAGGAGAAAACCCAACGGCCAAAAGGGACGCGACAATACCCGATAAAACGCCGAGTATACCCAGAGCATTCCCTTGACGTGCAGTGGCTTGGGATGACAGACCGGCCAAGGAACCTTTGCACCACAGCTCAAGAAACGACTTGCACCAATGGGGGACACATACCAATGCAAAGTACACTGCTAGTCAAATAACCCGCTTGTACAAGGCCAGCCATACCCGTGCTTGCTGCACACAAGAAGGCACCCGTAAACACCACAGCAGGAACACCATAGAGCCACGAGTACTCAGGAGGGTCGGTTGGTCCTAACGAACCTTTAAACAAGCAGCTCGACGTCCCAAAGCGAAAAACATACTCTTGAAAAGATCCAACATACGCTTTGTAATAACGAAACCTCCAGCAACATTAACGCTTGCGAGGAGCACTGATAGGGCACCCAGAAACTGTGGAATCGTCTCGGGCAGATATCCCCCACCCATGACAAACAAACCACCAATGCCGACCATTCCTAATTCAAGTCAACGGCACTACTTTTCCACGTGAGGTGGGCACGCGTACCTGATATTGCATTGGTAACAGACATCAAGGGTGAGTGCAAGGCGGGAGCGACACCCCAAATGACTCGGTATCCAACCAAACCAGCAAGACCAAATGTGAAGAAGTTACTCATGAATGCAGCGCCAGTGATCTTTCCTAACGCGACAGTCGAGCCCATTCCCGCAGTCACCGCGGCTACTTCCCGAGTAGCCTTTTGCCAGGGTGTGATAGCTGTGGTCTGTACTTCCCCGACCTTCGGGGCCGGGGAGGCTGCCACGGGGGGTGGGAGAGGGCGAGGAGCTGGTGGCAAGATTTCACCTTTATGGACTACAATCGAACCTCTAACAACTTCGTCGTTCAGGTCCACATAAAAGCGCCCGTTCTCCCCTATGGATAACAAGAACTTTGTGATATTATTGGAATACAAAGTCGATGATTGCGTCGGCAGGCGCGAAGGGAGGTCCGTATAACCTAGCAAGGAGTATGAGGACAGCCACTTATGGACAAGCACTCGTGACGCATTACCGATCACAGTCACTCCATCCTTGACAATAAGCTCTCCAGGTTTTGTAGCCTCACAGTTGCCGCCTGCCTCAGCCGCTAGCTGCACATGTAATCAATATGGAGTAGTTGTTCCGACGGACGACTCACATCGACGATGACAGAACCCTGCTTCATCGCCGCGACCATCTGCAAACACTGGTCAGTCCCCATTGACACCTTCCAAGCAATAGTTACATACCTCAGTTTTGATTAATTTTGGAGCAGGTTTACCCGGAATCAAAGCCTGCAAAATGTGAGTAGAAGAATCCAAGGGTGGGTGACTACCCGTGTACCCACCGTTGTGATGACAATGTCGACATCTTTGCATTGTTCCATGAACAACGCCATTTCGGCTTCAATGAACTCCTTTGACATCTCCTTTGCATACCCGCCGGCTCCGCCGCCCTCTTCTTTGATATCCACCTCGAGGAACTCCGCTCCAAGCGACTGCACTTGTTCACGAGCAGCTGATCGGGTATCAAATCCACGAACTATAGCACCAAGACGACGTGCCTATCAGTTACCTTAATATATTAACCGATGAGAAGGATGGAAGATGTGACAAACCGTAGCGATAGCGCTAAGACCCGCAACACCGGCACCGATGACCAAAACCTTGCCTGGGGCAACCTAGCAACACATGAGATAAAGCAAGCACCAAAGGCACTGAATCGGACCTTTCTGAAAACCCGATGTTAACAAAGGTTGACTTAAGTGACATTAGCCAACTCACCCAGCAGCAGTAACTTGACCTGTTAAATATCGACCAAAATGGTTAGCTGCCTCTAGAACAGCCTTGTATCCAGCAATATTTGCCATGGAACTGAGAAGCGCATCAACGCATGGTGAACTTGAGGACGACGAAATAAATCACCTTAATGCATCGAATGTCTGCGCGCGAGATATGCGAGGAATCATATCCATGGCAAAGGCATTAAGTTTGCGAGAGGCAAGTGTTTCCACCAGTGACTTGCTCTGGGTTGGGTATAAAAATGAAATGATTGTACTACCCTCTCTGAGGCACTTCGCCTCATCTTCTTGAGATGGAGGGCGTACTTTCAGCAAGATATCTGCCTTGCTGAGGAGCTCGTCCTTGGAAACCAACGTGGCTCCAGCCTTGATATATTCTTCGTCTAAGAACTTGGCCTGAGAACCAGCCTCCCGCTCAACGAATACGCTGGCAAAGCCCTTCTTTTTCAGCAGGGTGACGTTTTGTGGAGTGAGCGCTACACGGCGTTCGTTTGGATATGTTTCTCGGGGCGCCCCAACCGCCAGAGATGAATATGGTATTCCTGGGCAAGTCGTCAACGCCAGAACGCCTGTCGAGGTCTCAAGCACTCTCACCAGTATCTGTCGATGATCGAGTTTCACTTCTACGGTATGCAGAGCAGTGAAATAAACGAAAGCCTGTTGCAAAGGTATTGGTTGGCCACACTACGTGACTGAGTAACCACCGACCCAAAGCACTTGACTGAAGGTAACGCCGAGACATCAACGACTGGGACCTGTACGGCCGATAAACCATGCTGATCGCAGGCGGCCGCAAAGCCGACGAGGACATGGCTGTGAGGCAACTTGAAGAGCGTTATGGCTCGAAAGTCCTCGAGGACGTAAGAGTAATAGGAAGACTTGGTGGTGTGACTGTAAAATACCTTTACATACTAGTAGCACGATGAATCATGACATGACAACCATTTGTCTATCATTACTCGGAACCTTTCCACAGGGTTCAAGGTACTCCATTATTGGGAAGACGACGGATGGAGCCGTGACCACCAGCGGAAAGTGTCGCACTGGCGCACTCTCCATCATACTTCCCCGGATCCGGTTTTTCCCTGGAACTCGTGAAAATAGCACTCAACGACGTGTATTACTGTATTACTGCCATTTCATGAGGATCTTCGCGTGCATCAGGCGAGACGGAGTCACGAGCATTCCGACGGCGTGGCGAGCAGTGGGAAGTCGGAAGTTGTTAGCCCCATGGGCACGTCATTCGAGGTCAGCTGCTCATTAATCATTCGCGCCAAGTGTGGAGCCGTCCCTTTTCACAATACCGTTCCTTCGGGTTGCAGGGATGATTCTGCCATACTGATCTGGTTGACCCTTCACGACAATCACGTCTTCATGAATCTCGATGAAGACACGATGTCACAGTGTCTACACACAGTAGCGATCACAGAGAACGCCTGATCAATACAGTCTTGCTCAGCTCCTGCTCCAAGCGTACTAGCTCTTGTGTGTGCGGATGTTCCCATAAAGTTTGGGCTGTGGAAGCCTCAATTGATGGAAGTGGCCGCCTAGGTTTCCCACCATAACCATACAGTCTCTCAAGTAACGCCTTGGTGCCGGCGATTGATGCCTTGGCAATTGTCGCATCAGCCTGAGCAATGATACCTTGAAGACGCTGGGCTTCCGGAAGCAAACAGGGATTGGCGCGCGACTCCTCGCACAACTTGAAGAGCTTGACAACTGCGTTCTGAGACGAATGTTAGAGAGCGGAACTTCGCCGATTCTGCATCGCACCCCTTACAGGAGCAATGTTGGCAAGGCCTGTGATAGCGCCATGCCCATTGACCATCGCAGTCGGGAGGATAAAATCAGTGTAGCCGCCGAAGACTAGGAACGGCGCACCCGCGTGTTTCCGAGGATACAGGGAGATGAAAGAAGGGTCGGAGACCACCGCAGCAATCCGAGTAAGTTTCCCAACATCTCCGCAACTATCCGTGAGGACATGAGTTCCCATTCCCTATACCTACTGTCCACGCACGTAAGTTTCACCCCAGCCAGGTTTGGACATTCCTTGGCCAGTTCGGTGATGATATCAGAGTCGAGGTTGATGCCTCCACTGGCGCCGGGATCTGCCAGAGATCAATATCGAAGGACAGTTCGTATGGTGCAGCTTACAATTGTAAACCAATACTGGTATCGCACTCTTCTCACTTACTTCTTTCCAGTATGCCTTGAGCGCCTTCTTATTCCCTGCAATAGCACCAGCGAAGTATCCGCTAATAATGGCTATGCCATAGTCTGCACCGGCCTCCGCCGCATCATGTGCCAACTCAATGGTTTCGCGGGTGCTTCCAGCCCCTATACCAGCAATAATTGGTTGATCGGTTAAACCGGCCTTATCTAGAGCTCTGCGTGCGGCCTTGATCAAGGCGATACGCTCCGACCGAGCTAGATGAATAGCTTCACCCATTGATCCAGCAAGAACCTGCCCGACACCTGCTGTCGCAGTTAAAACGACATGTTTCTCAAAAGCCAGTAAATCTGGAAGAAAGGCAGGCATGTGAGGGGTTGTACTTCAAAAGACAGCAAATGCTCGTACCCAACTCTTCAGACTGGTCGAAAAAGAAACTGGGAATGGGTGCGTAAATGCCAGGTCTCAGAGTGCGTGGAATGGATCTCTGATCGTTAGACATTGTCAGCATGAAGATGGCAACAGAAAGCGCCCTGGGTAGGTACGGGTTGGAGTGCCGGCCCGACACGGACCCAACCGGACCGCAGGCTGGGTGGCCGAGATCTTCCGTTCTGATCACATTCTTATCGTGGATATCTCGTGGCCTGGAACTTTGCAGTCTATATCTCAGACTTGTTGCGAACAACCAAATGTACTGGCCAGACGTCCGACGGATCCACCTCTCCCAATTTAACGGCAATAGCGAATGTCCGTAGAAATCCACATCAAATTTATGCGATGCGTAGCTGTATGTGAGATGGTCGACCTTAATCATACTCCACAGGGCATCGCACCTACAGTAGTAACCGAACAATGGGTCTATCGCCAGTTTCCAAGGGATTGCGTGAATTAAGGAACATCTTTCGTCCGGTTTTTGACTTCGACTATGTGAAATCGATCTCAAGGACTTCTCGCTCCAATCCTGTATGTCCACTTTCGTCTGTTCACCCTCGTTTTCTTTGGCTCTCTCGAACACCTCCCAAGGCACTTAGCCCTTGCCCCGCTCGTTTTCAGGGGTTCCTGTCGAAAATGACCTCGGCGCAGCCGCGTGACAGTCACGACGCGAGCGGCGGAATGCAAAGTACGGACCTGAATGATGGAACGATAGAGCACATGCATGTTCCTCCAGATACCTTCTGTTCAGCACAGAAACCGCCGGTGGTGGATCACTAGTTGAATCAAGTTCGTCCTTGATCAAGGGGTTCTTCTCGAAAGATCCTAAAGCCTTCGCCATGGTCTCCTCCTCGATGGTGAACTGTTCATCTAGCAAACGATATTTGTGATTACTTCCAAGCCAACTAACTAGCACCAGCGAGTGCACAGCAACCGGTTTCTTTTCTCCATGGGCGAGGTAATGGGATACCACTTGGACCATATTCGTCATGGAATTTTGCGTTCATTTTTAGTGTAGTTCTCAGAAGCGGAAGAGTAACCAATGAACAAAATTATCCAAAATGAATAAGCAGGTGAGCGTGACTCTATTGCATCCTTGATAACACGTTAGCACAGGGCAACTTGTACTCACGCGCGTTCACTGTCATAGGAATCCTCCCGAGTTCGCCCTAAATTCAAAGAAGATTGACGGTCGAGTGAAATACCTTGACACGGCCCAGGAATTCGAAGAGTCTTGCCCGTTACATCGTCCGCAGTGGACCGACCGTCCAACTTGACCTATCCTGACGTTTCCGTGACGTCTACTTCGCCGGTTTCTGGTTTGTCTCTTTCGACTATAAGGGGAGGCTTACAAATGAGTTTTTTAAATATCTTCAAGGACTAACGTATATGTCGGTTCCAGGGTTTACTGACCGCGAAGAGGCCAGAGAGGGTAGGTGGGGACGAATTACTTTCGGCATCTGTGTCTGCCTTCACTGAATTCAGTTCCAGAAGTAGAAGTTCATTCAGGTCGTGAATCATCGCCAGCGCTTTACCTTCCCCCCTCGGACGCGGTACGGATGGGAAGACGTCGACCTGGCCATCAGCAAATCGCGAGCTTACTTTACTAACAATGCTTGACCTACTTAGTAGTACGTACCTGTTAAGCACTCACAACCATCGCACCGCCCGTGATGAGATGGGATGTTATTCAGCTGACTACACTACAAAGGGTAGCTCAGGTACTAACAGAAGTAAATACCTCGCTAGCCCGCAGAAGAGACGACACAACAAGTATGGTAATCACATTTGCCAGGTATATAAGTAGGTAAGCATCAAGTTAATTCTGCTGACTACGCTGCAAGGTATCAACACTTGATGACTAGTCACTAACTGGTTAACTAGGTTTCACAGCCAAGTTAGGGAGTTTGCAATAACTCTCAACCAGTTAGGTGGCTGAGTTTGACTCCACGACCACTGGATGAGAGAGGCGTGCACGACTTTGACATTTTCCATGAATAGCCTCTGCGGTATAAAAGGACTACGTATTGTACTGTACGGGCACGCTTTCTCTTCTGCTTCGACATGACAGACCCCTTTGTCCGGAAAAGCGAGTAGCATTGGAAAATCTCCTGATCACTGTGCCGTCTTCGTAGTGAACAGTTGACAGACGTCACATTCAACCAATCAGTGTGGGTGAATGGCTGGGGCTTTCAAGCATGCTTTCCTTGTCGGTGGTTTCGGTACAAGCGACTGGCCCTTTTTTCAGATTACAGGGTCTTCGAACGATCCTGTCAGCTGGACGGTCACACGGACTACAGCTTCTTGAGATATGCTGTGCAGGTCAATAACCTGCTTCTTTCACGGGCAGAAATAAAGCGGCAGCCAGGGGTTCTGTTGCTTTCTACCAGATCACCGTGTTTCAGTTCGTGATTTCCGACAGGCAGCAAGCAGCTCCCGCAGCACCAAATACATTCGGTACCATGGTCGTATGGTCTGGTTTGCAACGATACTCATGTACCGAGGGGAACGTAGGGCACAACATTCTCTAAGGCGAAGGAATCGAAGACCTCATCGTGAAACATGCAGGAACGAACGCATGTGATGGAGTCGTTACGGAGATCGTGTGTTTCAGATTTAACCCGCAGAACTCCCGATAGGCAGATTCAGAGTCAGCGTAAGAGCGGTTCAGAGGGGCGCCGACACCCACAGGCGCTTTTGCGACTCAGCCATGTTCTCGGGATTATGCGCCGTCCACACAGATACACCTCGAGTCTCCGAGACACTGAAATTCTACAGACAACAGTTTAACGTCGTGCTCGAATTCGGGCTTACCAAACTTGAAGCGCAGAGTAACTGGGTCGAATATGTGAGTGTTCACACTTGTGCAACTAACTCCATGTAGCCGCAGAGTAACTGGGTCGAAGATGTGAGTGTTTTACACTTGTGCAGCTAACTCCATGTAGCTGCAGGGAGAAGAGCATGGATATGCAACAGTCTTCTTTTGGTCTTCTTGCATTAGGAGCATCGGATTAAATCCTCGCACAGGAGCTGGGGCAGTGTTGGTGGTTGAAGCCATCGGAGTCTGCAGGTCGTAAATGTGACCTTATTTCACACGCACGACCGCAGACCACTTCTTGTCCACAACATCTAAGAACGAGTATGACGGAACAACCTACGTGGGTCGCTGTGATTACAGCGTCAGTCATTGCGCACTTGACACAGACTTACAGTAACCCTGACACCCTACAAGATATGCCCAACGGGTTGAGAACCTGAAAGTATGTGTAGGATGCAATTAGATATTGAAGGATCACTGCGTATATATTGGGGTTCACCCTATACAGCCAAGCACAACCGAATATACCACATATTTTCCTGAGCCATGATGGATGATGGATTGCCAGTTAGGCATGGTGGCGTGGAGGCACTTGCACAGCCACCGCTGTCGTGCGGCGAACAAAGGGTCGATTCGGAAGCGGAGGTCGGAATTCGGGCCTTGTACTCTTCCGTTGTCGTTTTGACCGAGCAAACGGCGGAGGTATAACCCGGATACAGTTTCATACCCCATTCAATAAATATAGGCATCATCACTGCGGATTGCTGCGCAGGTACGATCTCATTCAGTCGCGTCTCGATGTTGCGCACGCGAGTCGTCAAGCCCTTTGGGTAGCGGGAGGGCGGTTTCTACACTGTAGGCTGAAGCTAACTGCGAGGAGAACAATTGGGTCACGTACATGGCCACCGTTAGGAACTGCATCATACAGAACGAAAGCAAGCAACATCAATTGAATACGGCTGATATATCAATCACTTCAGGCTCTCCACAAATACGAAGAATGATGGAGCAGGTGGAAACGGACCGCAACATGTGGCCCACACAAATTCTGCAGTACAGGTGCGGATAGCGGAACGAGTCTGGAACGATGCACTGCCAAGGATCCAAAGCGAAAATCGTTCGCCTATTCTGTGGCTCCGCGTCCGTTTATCACATGCACGGGTCTCCAACACCTCAACTCCAAGCCGCTCAGCAACAAGCTGTACCTTATCGACGACACCAACAACGTAAACTCCGTCATCACCATTGTCTCATCGTTCTTCACGTGTAATCATGTTCACTTGTCATTACACAGGAGTCTTTTCTGGTCCAAGGCTATACCACCTGACACAATCACCCTCGGTGGATGTGACTTGGCATGACAAATTAGTACGTACCCGTGTGTTTTTCTGGGCCCCATTTTGGCGTATCTTATCACTTGTTGTGCGATGGCTTGTAGCCAAGATTCGCCTTTGTTGCAAGTTGCAGGCGAGTGTGAAGTTTCCCACAGTCTGCGGATATGGAAGCTGACATGAAATTTGTACGATCCCGGTACTAATAGAAGCAGGTTTATGCGCGATTCTTACCATGACAACATGGTCGGGGGTCAGTATGTATGGCGAGCACCTTTTGAACAGGCTTACAACTGAGGGTTATTCAAAAACCTCCGGAGAAGGCGGGGCAAAGCAGTTCACTTTACTGTGTTAGAAAGCAAGAAGATGGTCACGATGTACGTGCGGGATTTGACCGTCGTGCCTAGGTTTTGAAAGCTTTATTACGAGGCATGGTGGGCGACTTCGACACAGAGCCAAGAGACCTATCATCCTCATTCCCAATGTACATGGACGCACTCAACAAACCCGACTTGAATAACTCCTCTGAACAAGATTCTGCCACCCTGGAGGATGTTGTCTGGAAGAAGTTTGATAGATGGGTTCTCCCTATGTGCACTGCGATGTATTTGATTTCCCTCTTCGTACGTCTTGTTATGCGTGTCGTACAGTTCAACGTCCCTCTTACTTTACCATCTCAGGACATGAACAATATTGGGAATGCGCGTGTGGCTGGTATGCAGACAGCGCTGAACATTTCAGACAACCAGGTAAGCCTAACATCGAGTGATTTCTCTGTTTGACCTTGTCGCAGTACACCATGGCTCTAACGCTCACATTGGTGTAAGCACGTTCAAGCAAAGTTGCGGATTTTCTATTGATTTCGTGTAGCCCCTATTTTACTATGGAGTTACCTTCAAACCTCATCTTAAAAGTTAGTCTACACTTTTGGCTTGTGTTATTCTGACCTTTGTATTTGTAGCGTGTTGGACCAAATCGTTTACTGCCTGCCATGGTCACCATGTGGGGTATAGTCGCCGCAATGCAAGGTATGCGGATGCCTCAGGAGTAACTGATGTCCCCTAATTATGATTCTATTTAGGATTCATCACCAGTTACACTGGACTACTCCTATGTCGATTCTTTCTTGGTTTGACACAAGGTACAAGGAGAAACGTACATGATATAGGGTCTCTGACGAACTGGTAACAGGTGGCGTCTTTCCAGGAATCGTTCTTTACCTTTCTTCTTTCTACCCCAGAGAAAGACTGCAGACCAGGTTGGAATAGGGACCATACCATCACAATGCCCTCGCTCATGACACTGCCTTCCAGGATAACTATCTTCTTTGCTTCGACATCTTTGACTGGGGCCTTCTCCGGCTTGCTAGCTGCCGTAATAACGAAAATGGACGGAATAGGCGGAAAACCAGGGTGGGCATGGATATTCA
This sequence comes from Pisolithus marmoratus, assembly GCA_024613145.1. Classification (NCBI taxonomy): domain Eukaryota; kingdom Fungi; phylum Basidiomycota; class Agaricomycetes; order Boletales; family Pisolithaceae; genus Pisolithus; species Pisolithus marmoratus. Next base: position 539,170 of record JANFAE010000009.1, read on the forward strand.
TTCTCGTATGTCATCTCTTCCACTCTGAGGAACGTAATATGTATGGAGCTTCTAGGAGGGATTGTTTACCGTCGTATTCGGCATTTTCTCATTTTTTATTCTGCCACGGTCTCCAGAGACCGTACGCTTCTTATCTTCAGAGGAGAGGTACTATGTTGTCTCGAAACTCAAGAGCAGTAAGGCCATCTCTGAGGATGACACGAAGGATCAATTCAGCTGGATAGAAGTGGTGAGAGCAATTCGTTCACCACAGGTCTTCATGCTCTGTGTTGTGGTATTCTTTGGTGGTGCGTCAGTTATCATCTTTTGTTTTTCCCGTGCTACATGTTATAACTAGGAGCACTACTGTTCGGGCTTGCATTGTCAGTCCCCGTGCTTGCTGGTGTCCATCTGCCTGACTTCAAACTTGCAGTTTTGAACCAACAATCGTTGCCGGCCTGGGGTACACAAGCACTCGGGCACAGCTCATGAGCGTCCCCCCTTTTATGCTTGCATTTTTGGGTGAGCACAGACTAGTCCACTTGCTGTGGGTTGCCAATCGCAAATATATTGCCGGCACACAGCCTCCATGATTTCTGCATTTGTTTCCGATCGGTATGGCTGCCGTGGCATCACGGTGATATTTTTTGCAATCTGGTGCATAATAGGGTTTTCCATGTTCTATGGTTCGGTAAATGCGCCATAATCTTTTCAGTGTATTGACTCGATACTTCAGCGACCACTTCCCAACACGTCCGGTATGCTTCACTCTTCTTCTCTGTGACAGGTGCATACGCCAGTGCTCCAGCCGAAATTACCTGGATCGCCAATAACAGCGCACCTCACTTCCGGCGAGCAAGTGGTATTGCCTTCGTCTCCGTAGCAAGCAATGCAGGTGGCATTCTTGCGACCTGGTTGCTTGGCTCCCTGTCACCTGCTCCAAACTATACAGCAGCCACGGTCACATTCATCGCCATGTCCATTGGGATAGTCGTGGTCTCATCTCTAAATTTATCCTATCTTTTGCGAGAGAATCGTGCTAAAGCGCAGATGAGGCTTTCTATGGCGAAGCACGATGAACCCGAACATTTGGGAGATCGCAGCGCATGGTTCATATACACGTTATAGGGCATGTTGTGAAGAACGAGCATTCAATGTGGTTGAAGGGCTCGTTAGGCACCAAACCTAAAGCACATGTACCAGTTCACAGTACTAATAGAATATAACTATCCAGCTTATCCTGGTGACATATTGCAATTACCGCTATTGGATGTTCGATTGTAGGTGGGTACAGTTGGTAAGACCTCGCCCCCATCCACAACCCTCCACGGACACCTCGGGTCATCCAAATCTTGCATGATCTCCACATCGACAAGACGCGTCCAGGACTCCCTGCCCCTCGTCAACCTCGAATTCATGCCCGCACCTGGACGTGTAATGCCGATGCCACTACCGAGTAGCTGGCCCACCCTTGCCTTGTTCCCTCCACGAAGGTGTGGAGACGGAGAGGCTGGTAAGACCTTCACAAGATTGGAGGGTTTGGTGAAAAGACGAGGTTTGTTATTCACCGAAGATGAACAGTGTCTGGTCAATAATTGGAGCTCACCATGTTATGCCAGTGATGCGACGTCAATGATGACCTCGGTTGCCAATGCCCGTGCAATGACAGATGATGACGATGAACACAAAGACAACAGCAGCCAGTGCTGCCATAGTGACACAATGCTTGCAGCAACGCTGATGCCGATGAGCTACAGGTGGTTCTTCGGGAGTATGTATCCTACATAGAGGGCGAGAACACTGGAGAGAAAATATGCCGCTGTCAGCCATACGCTGTGGATTCACTTCATTCACGGTCTACCTTCCGACACCAGTCAATGTCAATGGTTGCTCACCTAAGGTCTTGATGAGACATTGGAGCCACTGCCTATTTAATACGGCCATATTCTTTATCTCCTCCCCAGATTTTCTGACATCCTTCCTCTTGGCAGCGCAACAGTGGCGCAAGGGCCTGGTCTACCTCCCTCTCACGCCTTCACCCTCCCCACCTTGCAGCGCTATCTTCACGCCTAGATCGCGGACCAATTCGAAACGGGTAAACGAGCATCCGTCACAAAGCCACTAGATTCGTCCATATCGTTGCATTGCCCGTGTTGTCGTTGCGTCACTACACTTCCATCACTGTGTCTGTGGGCATTACCCACATCATCCGGTCACTTGCATCTCACCATCACCCGGCCCGCATGTCCTCGTCGATGTTACATTACAATAGGAAATAAATGGAATCATGAAAACACTTTCGGCACTATTCAACGTACTTATCTGTCCAAGGTGGGCTTCAATGGAAAGGGTGGTTACTTCGAGCGAAAATGCAGCTCCATTTGTCCGGGAGTGGGTAATTGTTGACGAGCACGGAAACCAAGGCCAAGTGGTGGTATTTATCTTTCTCCCACGGTATAGTACACCTTTCCTGACGCAGCTGCAGTACTGCTGCCACGGTGTTTGGATCCCCAACTATAATGAACGCCAGATGGAATCACTGGAGGGTCTCGACTGCACCGCTCCTTGCGAGGGTAGCAGTTCCATAGATGCTCAAATATCTGTTGTTTTGGTAGGCCCTGGTGCACTGACCACACAGTAGTAGGCGACCATCACCATCAGGCAATTGATTTATTCCATAGGTAATACATCAAATTTGAGTTCCTTTTCATTGTCCGCAAGTATTTGAAGATTTGGCCCCTGTTCCCAGTCACAAATCCGAAGGCAAAACTAGAAATTTTTCACGACCATGTTTTCGGCGCCAGAACCCCCACATCTGCGACAACATTACACTCGAGCGGCACGACCGTCGACTCTGCAAAATTTCGCCATCACCATTTCGTTTCGTTTCTAGCTGCGTTCTGAGATAAGAGTTGTTAGGGAGTGGAAATACCCCCAATTCGGCACCAGATAGGAGCAACCGTGCCCATTGAGGATGACATCAGTGTAACCATCCAAGCATAGCAACGGCGCTCTCGAGGATACGAGGAGGTGAAAAGAGGTGTTAGAGATCAATATCGAAGGACAGGTCGTATGGTGCAGCTTAGAATTGTAAACTAACATTGATATCGCAACACTCCCTGAGCAGGGTAAATTTGGGGTCGGAGTCCACGGCCCGTGCCCACCCCGTGGTGACCAAGCTTGCACCAACGAGATTTCCACTTACGTTGTTATCGAGGTACCGGCCCGGCAGCTCACACCTCATATATCATAGCTCATCCGTGTGTGCATAATTTTGTACCTAGCATCTCGAAACCGTGTAACAGTGGTACGAACAGTTGAATGTGCTGGCCGGGCTGGCGACGGATTCACTTGTTTCCATTTATTGGCAGTACCAGGTATGCATAAATACTGACGTCAAATTAGCTCACCCTTGCGAGGTGACGCGTGTAGCGGAGTGTAACCTTGAACATACCCCTCGGGATATGGCATCTACTACAGTACGAGTAACGGACGCATTGCCCGATTCATCCAAAAACACGCGGACCCCCGAGAAATTGCGTGCATCAAGGAAATTCTTTCGTCTGGTTTTTGCCTTCGACTATGTCAAATCGATCAAGGACTTCTCGTTCCCATCCTCTATAACCACTTTCGTCACACTCGCCCTCGGTCTCTTTGGCTCGCTCGAATACTTCCCAAGGCACACAACTCCTGTCCTGCTCGCCTTCCGGGGCTTCGGTTGTAAAACGGCCTTGGCGTAGCCGTGTGAGAGTGACCACATGAGCGGCAGAACCCAAAGCATGTCCTAGATCATGAATGATAGAGCGCACGTAGGTTCCTCCGGATACCTTCATGCTCAGCACAAATGCCGCTGGTGGTTGATCGCTAGTTGGGTCGGGTTCATCCTTCATCAAGGGGTCCTTCTCCACAGACCCCAAAGCCTTCGCCATGGCTTCCTTCTCCTCCGCGGTGAATTGCTTTTCTGGCCAACGATAGTTGTGATTACTTCCTAGCCAGCTAACTAACTCCAGTGAATGCACGGTGACCTTTCTTTTCTCTATCGGGCGAGGTAGTGGTATACCACTACGAGCATATTCGTAAAGGGGCTTGCCGTCCATTTTTAGTGCAGAGAATCTGATGAGTGACCAGTGAACAAAATTATCAAAAAATGAACAAGCAGCTTGGCACGAACACGGGAGGGGTCTGGTATATTTCGCCTCTGAACCTTTCGAATATTGACTCGACTGCATCCTTGGTAACATGTCGCCACGGGGCAACCCGTACTCGCGCGCCTTCACTGTCATAGGAATCCGTTTCGCAACCAAGGAGTGCGGTGGTGCGATATTCCTAAGCTTGCCTCAAATTCAGGGAAGACTGGCCGGACCGAGTGATATACCTTGACACAGTCCAGGAATTCGTTTAATCGCTTGGTGCCCTTGCCCACACCGACCACTAACGCTTAGCCCAACTGCAGCTAAGCTTGGGAACTCGAGAATCTTACCCAGTACACCGTCGGCGAGTGGGTCAAGCGTCCCTCCTTGGCCTATCTTAACTGTATCTTTTGCTCTTTTCCCTTTTCCATGGCGTCTGCCTTGCTGGCTTTCTAGTTTGTCTCTTTCCACGAAAAGGGGAGACTTGCAAATGAGTTTTTTGATAGTCGCGTCACGCTCAGTTCCCATCACCAGCATGCCGCCGAAACGAAAGGCTTCCAGCATCGAACCGAACTCTGACCATGAACACGGCGCAAGTTCCAAGTCAGAAACCAAGAAAGTCAAAGGCAAGAAGACCACAGAGGAATCTTTAGGCACGAGTGCAAATGGTCAGCCGACCAATAAGGTCCTACCAGTCCATATCTCCTTTCCACCCCGAGCAGAAGGAACGCTCCGCCTCGCGACATGGAACATTTGCGGATTGGCTGCAGCCCAGAAAAAGGTGTGTATCCTTAATTTGCCTCCTAATTTGGTTGACCCCTGCAATCCAGGGCTTTAAATATTACATCGAAGCCGAGGACCCCGATATACTCGTGCTCACGGAAACCAAGGTGGGAGCTGCATTTGGGATGTCCAGGAAATCCTTTCCAATGCTGGCTTGTTCAGGTAAACAGTGACCCACAAGATGGTGCACTAAATTCTCGTTTCGGCTATCGTGCATGGGCAATATCAGACAAGAAGTCCTATTGTAAGTCGTCTTAACGACACTGTACGTATTGACCCATCACTGCTCTCAGCTGGCACTGCTGCACTTTCCAAGTATAAACCGATATCACTCAGTACCGACCTGCCTGGTCACCCAGATCCAAACCTTGTAAAGGGGCGTATTGTCACTCTGGAGTTCGAAGGTTGCTACGTGTTAGCTACCTACGTGACTAACGCAGGGCAGGGGCTAAAAGTACTTTGACGGTTTCGTCCTCGACTGCCACTGATTCATTTGGGGAACAGACTCTATCGGAGAAAAATACATGGAACCGGCACTTTACTACGTATATCCGAGAGTTGGATAACAAGAAACCGGTAATTTGGATGGGTGATTTAAATGTCGCGCCGACAGCGCAAGGTGCGTGACTTTGCACTTGCATTCACTATCCCCCGAGTCAACCCTGTTTCAGATCTTGCTAACCCAAAGCCGAATTGGAATAAGACGCCTGGTTACACAAAGGACGAGACCGAAGCATTCAAACACATTCTCGATCCCCCTGAGTCCGAGGAAAGTTCCGGCAGATTCGTTGACATTTGGCGGCAAAGACACCCAGATGTTCGTCATTATACTTATTTTTCCTACCGCTTCAATTGTCGTACGAAAGGCATTGGATGGAGGCTGGACATGTGTAAGTGCCTGGGTCCCTACATCACACCACCATATTGATATTCTGGTTTTGAGTCGTCGTAAGCGAACGCATAGCTGAGAAGGTGAAAATGTGCGAAATTCGGAGTGAGATTTACGGTGTTTCCGATCATGTGCCTGTCATTATGGAGATCGAGAGCGACGTGATAACGGGTATGTCCTAAGTCTTGGCGCCGTAAAATGGTACAGTACGTACGAAACATCGTCCAAAGCTAACCAGATGTACGCATGAAATATCAGTACTCTCCGAATCGTGTGTGGCCAGTTTCCTGAGCGTGTGCACGGGCTTCCTTCTCACCTCTCAGACCCTTCCCACATATCTGACCACGATTAAATAACTACATATACTCGTATGCGTCAGTCTCACTCACCTCACACTTCAAATCAAACGTCGCAGTGTTGGTAAACGCTTTCCTCTCTCTTAGAATCGCCGCCAGCTTTTTCCCTGCTTCCAAGACTGGATCATCCTCGTCTGTGGACATCTGTACCAGCTACGATCAGCCTGTTTACCGGTAACTAGCCTTTCTCTTACTATGGGGAAAACGGTTTGATCCCATTCCGCCGGGGCACCGACCATCGGAGAGAGTGTCGCAGCATCGTAGTGTATGCCGGAGTAGATGAGAATACACCTGTCTCATCGAGGTTAGCAATGGCATCAATAATGTTCCTTCACTCACCTGTCCCCTCTGCTTTTCTCAGGTGACGGAGTAAACCGATCGATTCGTCCAGTTTCGACGTCGATCGACGTGATTTCGGTTCCAAAATAATTCGCCAAAACTGCAAGCTCAATGGCTCCACCCCATGTAGAGGGTTTGAGGATGGTTGAGATATACTTGTCACGGTGCATTCTAAGTAGTACGGCAATCAAATGCTCAGTCGCGGAACATGCGTAGACACGCCTACCCCAGAATCGCATCATTGTATGTCTCTGCGTTACTCCGTATGCCATCCGCCACGACTATTTACCACATTAGCTTCTGAATCGTGCTACAGACCACATCCCACTCACTTTGTCGCATCTTCTGTGCTTTAGTGATGTCTTGTTCAAAAATCAGGGCAACAGACGAGAACAAACACGAGTTATCATCGGGAACGACCTGATACCAAAATGCTCGGAAAGTGCGCCCATGTTAGCAAAAGACAGCTTGCTCACCCTATGCACCAATACACTGGATTCTGATGTTTCTACAAACGCCGGCGTGGTGCTCGACGAAACAGAGACGGGTTGAGGAACAGGTGGGGAAAGAGATTGCGATATCGGCACGGTCGTCCTGCCAGCCGCTGGAGGTTGCGCCGTGGTTGCGATCGCTCGCTGGTTTACTATTATCTGTTCTCCAGGTCTGAGGCCTAGACTAGACAATGACAACTCGGGTATGACCGTCAAGGTTTGGGGAGGATAACCTGATTTAACTGTAGGGTAGCCGGTTGGTTAGCGTAGAAAAGTTCATCAACGCTGGGCTCACTTTCTTGCTGAGACGGAGGAATCTGAGATGCCGCGAATATTTGTTGCTGCAGATCCCCTACAGTCGCACTATCGAAATCCAGCTGAAGAGTTGATACACCTTGCGGGTGTCGCAGACGAAGCGATGCCATTGTCTGGTCGAGCTGGGGGAAGACAACCAACCTAATAGTATGATATGCACTGCGTCATTCAAAGTACCGTATCACCCTAATCAGGTAATTAATTATTCTGCGACACGCTGGGCTGCTGCTGGTACAGCAGGAATCTGCTCCGGCACGTTGACATCCTGCAGCTTCTCCAATGCAGCACGCTCTTCTGCCTGTCCCGTTTCTCTCTCCACCTCCTTGACCAGTTCCTCAAGTTCATCCTCCAAATCCATGTCGTCAATGCCTGCCTCCGCAGCCGCCATGTCGCCTCCAATTCTGATGGCATCATCAACTTCCCGTGCAGTGGCATTAGCAGCTGCCAATGCGTCCATCGTTTCATCGATTTTTGTCCGCTGAAGAGAAGGGTGATTCAGGATCGTTTGTAGTGTTACTGCAGACTTTTCGTAGGCTTGCATGATCTGCAAGTAACGATCAACAAGCTTGCAAGGATGAAAATTTTATGTGCCCAACCTCGATGTTGCCAGCTGCAGTCTCCACATTCATAAGCGTTGACTCGAGATTTTGAAGGGCGCTTAGCCGTTTGGTCAATACCTCCTCCAGACCTTTCTTATGGCGAAGATGCGCCAATGCGATTGATTTCTGCTGCTGAGTCAGAGCGGTCGATATCCTGGCTGTCATTCTGTGGGCGTAGTTATGTTAGCTCACGGTCACCCTCCAGCCTGGCGTGGTCTTACTCATCAATCTTGCCCTGAATCGTATTCACTTGACCTTGCAGATTGCCCACGGCTGTCTTAAGCTCGAGGATACCACGATCGATTACTGTCACTTCTTTCTCTCGGTCGCCAGCCATGAACTTAATGACCTTCGAGGACCATAAGCAAATTTCCTGGTAGCTGATCAAGACAAGACTTACATCCTTATCCCTGACTAGGATCCGTCTATCCCTCTCAAGGTATTTCAACAGCACCTCGGTATCCGTCTCGCTTATGGTCGTGCCCGGTATGACTTTCGAGCCGAACTCCTTGCGGAAGCTTTCTACGGTGTAGAGACTGTCCGCCAAACTCATTCCTCCCCGAAAGCTGTTCACCACGTCAGCAGCGCGTTCGACGAGCTTGAGTAGCACGTAGTCGCCCTGGACTCTCTTCCACATCTCCGCTTCGCTATACGAATCCTCGGACTTGACGAGATCAAGTTGCTCCATTGCCCACCATAGTGGCTTTCCAACGAGGAAGGACGCGATACGATATGGGAGCCAGCCGGGGTCATATACCGACACCTTCGACGAGAGGAACGTGGGTAGTGAGATGAGAGCGTTAGAGTGGCGAAGTTCGGCCTTTACTAGTACCATATATATTTAGCAGTGCATCTGAATGGACGAGTGTCACGTACAATCGTATGACCCAGTCCGAGGGGCTTTCCGACGCCGTCGAATCGTAGTCGGTCCACTAAAGACCTCTGAACGCTCAGAACGAGCTTATTGCTTCTGCTGTGCGCCCCTTCATCATCTTCGGTTTCTTTTCCTTTCCGAGCACTTGGACTCTCTGCCTGCCATCCCCGCGACACTAACTCCTCCAAAGTGCGCTGCCACCAGTCGACGTGGGCATGGTAAGATGTGGGATTAGAGTGTTTCTGTCTGGTTACGTCTGAATATAACGATTGCAATCGCGACTTGGACGTAGTGGCATAAGTAGAATACGAAGATAGAGGTTCGGACGCGGACGCCATGAATTCAGCGTAGGACGACCCAAGCATCGCGCGGACATCTATGGTGCATATTATGTAAGCTGATGACTTTGTTACGCCAGCGTCGTCCTCAGCGCCATCCGATATTCCATATCTACGCTACCTGTTGTTTCTTTGATGCTCCTTTCTGTGTCTGTCTTTGGGCTGGCGAAGAATTTACGTGAACTACCCGTAGAGTAGTCAGCTGAATTTACCCCGTTTCCTTCCCAACTCACAAGACTACCAGTAGTGACAGGTGTGTTGGGAGCTACGTGCTGATCGTCAGAGTAACACCACAGTACGTGTAGTCTATGCAGCGACAGTAGCTGTTTGGAGCTACATGTTAGCAGTCTTGACCTCAGTGCATCTACTCCGGCGGCCAGTTCCTAGGCTTTCAATTTGTCAGAGATGGAACTAGAAGCAAGTGAAAGAAAGATTTACGAAGAATCGCTTGTGGAGCTTTGCACCAGCAGCCTCAATGTCTTCAATTTCATCAGGTGTCAGCTCAGGTATGTTTTCCGTATCGAGGTATTCCCGAATTCGCTCCACCTTCGTGGAAGTCCTGCAAAGATATCATGATCATTCAGAACTTCAGCTTCAACGGTACAGATCACGCATACGTGACGACTAGTATACCCTTTTGTTGGAGATACCTCTGAAGGACTTGTCCCTCGGAAACCATGGAGCCGCGTGTATGTTCCAAGCGTGTGCGTATGTTCGCTACCACCGGATCAAGAGGACCTCCTCTTCCTCTCACAATCGGAGAGAGGCCTCCATAAGAGGACGTAACGATGTCGAATTTCCTATGAAGAGAAAGGGTAGGCTGGAGGGCCATCCAGACGTAAGGGTGAACCTCGAGCTAACATACTCAATAGACTGTATAATCCAGCGTGACTGCAAACTCTACCTGATTGACAGCGGGAGGGATAGTTGCAACCTCCAGTATTTCACTAAGGTGGTCGGAGGTACAGTTAGAAACGCCGATCGACTTCGTCAAACCGGCATTCTTGGCTTCCTCCATCCCTATCCAAATGTCCTTGAGCCTTCCTACGTTCGGCAGTGCATGATGAATCAAGTACAGGTCGACATAGTCGACCCCCAGCTTTCTCAGAGACTCCTCTAACGCGCTCCTTGGAGTATCACCCGGTTTCAGGTTTCCCAGCTTCGTCGTGATGTACAACTCAGACCGTGGTTTCCCTGAGGCGGCGATCCCGGCACCCAGGCTATCCTCATTCTGGTATTGTTGAGCACCATCCACATGGGTAAATCCGTTCTGGATGGCGACAGTGACTGACTGTCGAACATCTTTACCATATGATGCCGTTCCGGTGCCAAAGGCAATCCAGGGTGCCTTAGTACCGTCGTTCAGAGTGAGCAGAGATAAAGGCATCTTGTGTGGAGTCCACGTATGCAGATAACGAAGAAGGGTCCTGACAGTGGCACTGCAAAATGTCGGACCGATCTACTCATTCAAGGAGAATAACCAGCATTCTAATAACAAGGGCGTAATCGTGGCCGTAAAGAGGACGATATTGGCCAATGCGAGAGCCACAGTAACCAAGTCCTCGAGTGCCAGCCCTAAATCGGGCCTGAATATCAACGGTGGGGTTTTTTTTTGCCAGCTTCTCATCTTTTAACAACTACATCCAGGCGCACGCAACCACATGTTCGATTGTCCGACCTCTTCCGACAATCCTTCATCTCGAAGTGCCTCAGATCAGAACGCTCACGGTACACTCTTTAGCTGATCATTCCAGCTCCTCCATGGATGACATCAGTCACCTGGTGTACCGACACCCGTATGTGTGTATACATGTGTTGGCGTTCCTGGTGTATTTGTTAGGTGCATTATAATACCCACATACTTCGGTGGTTAGTTACTGTTAGCAGGGCAGGAGCAAAGGCAATGAAGAGTAACCACTGAGATAATCCAAACCTATTCAATGGAATGGAATGACCATTGCAAGAGGGCACTTACAGCTGACTGCTGAGCGCTGAATGGGCATTTTGTTGCCTGATATACTGTAACTGGGACATGATCAGGGCTCCAACTGCCAAACAGGACCTTAAGATGAGGTCTCAATTATTAGGGTAAGTTTGCACTGAGTACGTCTCGCTGCCGTGAGCTGCCAATTCACGTCAGGGCACGGGTGTCGAGTGCAGAACCCTGGACCGCCATTAGCGCATCAGCCGATCAGGATCACACCGCTTTGCTTGGCACTGGCTCGCATGGATTTATGGATCACCCACTCACGCATGCATACCAACAATGTGAACACATACGCAATCAATAATTCCGTAGGACGAACGTGTAATTTACAATAACCTATGAGGAACCATCCGAAGAGTACGTTGCACGACTAGCACCCAAACATCCACGGCCAAGACGATCGAGACGGGAGGGATAGCACGTAGGCGGCTAGGCGCGGGGAGCAGACGACCAATTAAAGCTCGGGAGCGCCACTATATCCGCCAGGACGCCCTCCTTGGGAGGCATACAAGTTAGAATGAATAGAGGGATTTTGATAGCCATTGGAAGGAGTCGTGTGAATGGTCGGAGAGGGCGGTGAGGTCGGGAACGTGCTAGGATCAGACGGATCCTGGTGGACGACATCTGAGTAACAATACACCTGCGACGAAATAACAACTCACGTAGAGTTTCTGTTGAGTGGCAGGAGAAGTAAATGGGCTGGACCCCATATACACGCTGTTGGTCACTGGAGGCGGGGCCCCATCGTACATAGCGCTGGCAGGCGTTACCTGTCGGCGACGACGGAACCAAATAACTAGACCAGCTATGGCTGCAAGTGCAACTACCCCACCGACTGCGCCTCCCACAATTACACCTGTATCGTTGGACTTTGAAGTAGGCTGGGATGCTGCAGAAGAGCTCGGCGACGCGGTGAGAACAGCAGAGACACTCGTAGTAGTGGAAATGCCGGAAGCAGTGGCTGGCGCTTTGGTGGCTGTCGATTCAGGATTGTCTGGAGGGCTATCAGTATACCGAGAGCATAGTCCAAAGCCTACTCACCCCCAGCTGCTTGAGCGAGAGTTACATTGAAAAGATCAGTCGTCTATAATGAGTTGATCAGGTGAGAACGAGAGAGGATAAGATGAGAGAAAGAGATGTACTATAACATCTTGATAAGCCCAGTGCGGCACAGCAGTCCCACTGGGAATGTTCTCTGGGTATCTAACAGAAGTGTCAGACACGAGAAGTCGAGCAAACATCTGCGCTCCTCACCCAGGGTAGACCGTCGAGCAATTGAAAGACCATGAACTCCAGCTACAATGGACAAAGGGTGAATACAACGCGCAATAGATGAGCACTGAACCCTTACGCGATGTAGGTACGGTTCTGACATATAGAACAAGCACTTATAAGAGAGTATGTCACAGTGTTGCATTCGCAAGCATTTGCCTCGTCGACATAAGGACCGACATAGTGAGTGTTGGGTTCCAGCGGATCGATAGTAAATTCTAAAAAAGAGGTTTTGCGCTATTTTCCGGACACATGGAACAGAAACATACGACCACCGTAACACACGCCTTGCACGTAGGATGCGACAGTACAAGGACTCTGAACCTTGCTGTTGTCCATCTGTATGCCGTCGGGTTGTCGGTGAGCACCTCTAAGTGGGGGACTGGCAAAGAGTGGAATGCGTACCCAGTCATACTGTGGCAGACAGACAGCTGTGGTTTGCTGGGCGGTTGCCCTCAGCGGACGTATGGAAAGCAATGCTGTCGCCAGGATTGCCGGCGACGACCATCCAAGGTTGAAGGGTATCATGTTGAGGGCGAGAGGAGAAAGGACAGATGCCGCGCTGAACAACTAATTAACTTATGCTCTTGTTATTAGGTCCGCCACATTACTCGTTCCTGATGGCAGTTCGCCTGCACCTGGGCCTCCTGCACCTGGGCCTTTGTTACGGAATAAGAAATCACCCCTTCAACTGCCAGATGCGTTGTGGTATTTGAAGGTCCCGCAAACCTAGAATGTGCCAGTACATAATTATGGGTTGGCAACGACTTGTATCAGTCCTTGAGGTTTTCGGTATTAGTCGGGCGCGGAAGGATGTACCTCACACCAGCAAGCGGTGGCGCGGACGTACGGTCCTTTCTTGGCATCCATCAAAATGATCAAGGCTCTGCTGGTGATCACGATGTCTTTATACTGTTGATACGAGACTGATAGTACTACACTTTTTTTTTTAAAAAAAAAAGAACACTTGCACTGCACTCAACTTCAGGCCATACATGCTAACTACTGCTGTTCTTGGAGTCGTGACTTATCCATTGGAGAATTGTTGGCCTTCCTCTTCAGGCACGATATCGGGAGGAGTCGGAAAGACGTGGATAAGCCATTAGTAGTCCAAAACGAATCGAAAAGAACAAGTTAAAGTGTATACCCCATGTCGCGATATGCAGCAGAGAGTAGCATGGTTTCACTGGCTGACGAGTCTCATTCTTTGTCATGTCCAGAAAACACTTCATTGCTATACTTCGTCCCTGCTAGGTACCCAAGTATGATATACTCGCCCTTTCCAGTCCAGCAGGTTACTTTCATCGAAGCCAGCTTGCATGTCCACACCAGGGCCTATAAAGAGTACACAAACCATGCACTACGATCTCCTAAATGTTCAGGCTCGTCATGTTTCTCCACAGCAAGCCTCTTCACTGCCTTCGCATGGTTCTGATGCGAAAGGTAGATCAAATTTAGAGATGAAAGCACAACCATGCCAATGGACATGACAATAAATGTGATTGTGGCTGCCTTGTAGCTCGGACCAGGTGACAAGGTGCCAAGCAACCAAGTCGCAAGCATGCCACCTGAACAAGTTGCGACAAAGCCGAAGGCAATGCTACTTGCTCGCCGGATGTGAGGGGCACTGTTATTGGCAATCCAAGTAACAACAGCGGGAACAGCGCCATATGTCCCAGTCATGGAGAAGAAGAGTGAACCATATCGGATATGTTGAGAAGCGGTTGCTGAAGTGTTGAATCAGTATGCTGAAAGAAATATGGCACATTTAACCATACCGTAGTATATGGAATACCCTATTATGCACCAGAACGAGAAAAATATTACTGTAAAGCCACGGCAGCCATACCGATCAGAAATATATGAAGAGATCATGGAAGCTGTGTTGGCAATATTTTGGTGATCAGCATCATACAGGACTATAGACAAATTTATGCTTACCCAAAAATGCAAGAACGAAAGGGGGGACACTCATAAGCTGTGCCTGATTGCCTGTGTACCCCAGGCCAGCAACAATTGTTATTTCAAAGCTGCACAATCATGGTGTGAGGCAGCGAGACACTGTCAAGTGTGAAGACTAACAGTGCAAGGCCAAACACCTGTGTTCCTGGTTTTGAAGTGTAGCACAGGAGGAGACAGGATGACAGCTGACTTACCATTGAAAAAAGTGATAACAATGAGCATTAAAACTTGTGGTGAACGAATTGCTCTCAACACCTCTACCCAGCTGAAGTTGTCCCTGCTGTCATCATCAGAGATGGTCCTGCTGCTCTTGAGTTTCGAGACAACATAACACCTCTCCTCAGGTGAAAGAAAGGATGCAGTTTCTGGAGACTGAGGTAGAGAGAAGAGCAAGACAATACCAAAGAAGAAGGTGAACAATCCCTCCTGGAAGTTCATGGATATCAGGCACCATGAAATGAAAGAGAATGGCATACAATAAAAAATATCCAAGCCCACCCTGCTTTACCACCTATTCCGTCCATATGTGTTATGGCAGCTGCTAGCAAGCCAGCAAAGGCCCTTGCAAGTGATGCTGAGGAAAAGAAAGCACTGATCCTGGAAAGTAAGGTCATGAGCAAGGTTATTGTGGTGTTATAATCCCTACTCCAACCTCATCTGCAGTCTTCCTCTGGGGTAGAAGGAAGAAAGGTAGAGAACAAGTCCTGGAAGGAGGCCACCTGTTATCAGACATGATGCTGGATCAGCAGAAATCCTATAACTTGTATTTTTTTTTTTTTTTTTTTTCATCCTACCTTCTGTTAAGCCCAGAAAGAAACGACACAAGAGTAGTCCAGTGTAACTAGTGACAAGTCCTGAATAGAATCATAAATTCAGGATGTTGATTATCTGGAAGTTCTGCATACCTTGCATTGCAGCAATTATGCCCCACAAGATAACCATACCAGGTAACAAATGATTTGGACCAACATGCTACAAATAAAAAGGTCAGAACAACAAAGTCAGAAGTGTGGACTAACTTTCAACATCAGGTTTGATGGTAGCTCCATAGCGATGTAGGGGCTATGCAATTCCAATGAAAGATTCGCAACTTCCTATGAAGACACTTACACCAAAGTGACCGTTAAGGCCACAGTGTACTGCAGCAGGGTCAAACAGAGAAATCACAGTCACAGTCAAAGCTTACCTGGTAGTTTGAGATGTTCAATGCTGTCTGTAAACCAGCAACACGTGCATTTGCAATGTTGTTGTTGTCCTGGTTGTCCAGAATACGAAACTGAGTGAGACGTCGAATCGTCTGACACATAATGAGACATACAAAGGAGGAAATCAAGTACGCCGCAGTGCACAGAGGCAGAAGCCGGATGTCAAACTTCCTCCAGACAACAGCCTCCAGGACGGTAGAGTCCTGTTCAGAGGGGCGGTCCTGACCAGGTGTGTTGAGTGTGCCCATGTACATTGGGAATAAGCCAACAAGAAAGACAGACCTCACAGCTCCGCCTTTAACCAGCCCATCGTGATGGTGAAACTTTCCATGTAGGGCAGTTACATAGAACCCCCACGCACATGGTGACATGTTTTCTTTCCAATGTAGTGCAATAACCTTAGGTCGTTAATTTTACCCTGCCTTATGAGTGGCCTGTTCTCGTAATAAGCCGCCCGAAAGGTGCTCTCCATCATTGTGTGATATCTGCACTGCACAATGCGGCGAATAAGCATGAAGGTGGCCCATGATTTTGACAACTGTGTGTAGATAAGAGAGTTATTAGAAAGTAGAACTATCCCGATTCTGCCCTGCACCGCTTACAAGAGTAACGTTGGCAAGGCCTATGATAGCCCCATGACCATTGACCATATGGATTTTCTTTGACGGCGACACAAATCGGACACGATGTCACGGAGGTTGTGCCTGGTGCAAATGTGACTTATGTCAGACGGAAAATTCGGAGAGCTCGCGGGCATCCACTCCCGCATAATGATAGGCACGAAGTGTGCCTGTGGTGTCCTCATCCACCACATCTAGTAAAACGGACTGATCCAGGAGTGAGCAGTCACATACCACGTGGGAAGGAAGAGGAGCAACGAGGTGATGCAGGCTTGCCGGTTCCCATGGCTATGGGCAGGAAAAACCCTTGCACTCCAGATAGCGGCGGCAGAAACCTTGCGCGAAAAGGAAGGTGATACGTGATGAACGCAGAGCTATCCACCTGATGTTTCTAGATTTCGCAAGGAGCCCCGGCCAGGAGTTATTAGGTACACGATCCACTGATGCTTATGTGGAGATCAAGCTGGCCCAGAAGGACGAGAACGCAGAAAGCCAAAAGTCTCAAGCACTCCATCCGACAGTTGCGAGTCTGTTGACGCCTTCGAAAAAAATGATGAGAATACATTAAAATGCTGAAATCAATCATATCAGCATCCTAGTGCGAGGGGACGAGCCGTGAGAGCGTATGACTAATGCTATATAGTTGACAGCCACAGTAACTCTGGCAAGGGTCCGACACCGTCCAGTACACCGATTAACTTCAAAACAGGCTATGGCGCCCTCAACAACGTGAGTAGAGCTCAAACTCGCATGAACATTACTGCTGATGGCGTGAATTTAAAGTGTCCCCACGGTCGCGGTTAGTCAAATAGCGGTCGTAGCTCATTGTCAACTCTCTTGACGCTCCCATCTAGGACATCGAAGTTCCCGAGACCCTCCTCAAGAAGCGCAAGCAGAACGAGAAAGCACGGGAGGAGCGTCTTGCTGCAGCGTCGGCTGCTCGCAAGGTAAGCTGAAAAGGTTGATTCCATGTACCTTCTTCCGTTCGTGATGCATACAATTTAATCGCCGAGTGGCTAGTAGTATTCCTTCTACCGTGTTGCCTCGCAAATTAACCATCTTTCGGGACTGATTTATATTTCCTTCCTGTTTTGCATTTCCAATCAAAATTTACTGAAACTTTAAT
Source organism: Pisolithus marmoratus (assembly GCA_024613145.1). Lineage (NCBI taxonomy): Eukaryota > Fungi > Basidiomycota > Agaricomycetes > Boletales > Pisolithaceae > Pisolithus > Pisolithus marmoratus. Next base: position 556,435 of record JANFAE010000009.1, read on the forward strand.
GTACAGGCAGCCAAGGCAAAGCGCAAGGTTATCTTCAAGAGGGCAGAGGCTTATGTGAAGGAATACCTCGCAAAAGAGAGGGAGGAGGTTAGGCTGAAGAGAGTTGCGCGGGCATCTGGCGACTTCTATGTCCCTACAGAACCAAAAGTTTACTTCGTCATCCGCATTCGTGGGTAGGTGTACAGTCCTCAGGCGACAATCTGTCCCCTGATTCGTTGACAGTATCAACAATATTGCACCAAAGCCCCGCAAGATCCTTCAGCTCCTACGTCTTCTGCAGATTAACAATGGTGTTTTTGTGAAGGTGACCAGGGCCACACAACAGATGTTACGGCTAGTGGAGCCTTATGTCGCATACGGGTGAGGCAGCATTTTGAGCTTACTTTATTTCGTGGCCTTAGGGATGTTGCAGCGAACCGAATCTCAAGTCCATTCGGGAGTTAATTTACAAGCGTGGCTACGGCAAGGTCGACAAGCAACGCATCCCCCTCACCAACAACGCTGTCATTGAGGAGAAGCTGGGAAAATATGACATTCTCTGCGTGGAGGACCTTGTTCACGAAATTGCTACCGCTGGCCCGAACTTCAAACAGGTGCGTTCTCTCACACACCTACGTCCTTCACGTCGGTGACCGTACCTCCCAGGCAACAAATTTCCTCTGGCCATTTAAACTGTCGAACCCCACTGGCGGCTGGAGACAACGGAAGTTCAAGCATTTCGTTGAGGGTGGTGATTTTGGTAACCGGGAGACTAACATCAACAAGCTCATCCGGCAGATGAACTAAATCTCCGCGCGATTTCGTTTTGTGGGGTGTGCTTCTACCGGCATCACGTGTTCACTAGGGGAGGGCAGGGCTTGTAGAAAATTCCTTATGAGTATGCTGGCATGAATCCGACATCGTCACTACACTAATCCCGACTGCGTATGCAACTCTTATGAAAACGAACATGATATTTCATTTGAGGACATGCAAACTTTTGAGGCTTGAGGTTAACACTAAGCTGTGGAGAGTCGTGCGTGTGTAACTTTGAGTAGCCCAGGCTGCACCTTCGCCAGCCGTCACGGCGACAGGTAGATGCCATCACTCCATATCTCACCTTATGACGGACCAAGAAGTCAAGTTAATACAATCTTACGGGCCTCAGGCAAGTCATCCACCTCAAGTGGTGCAAAGCCTGACATGGTTTCTTCTGGAAGAGGTGAAGATTTTCGGCGTGTCCGAAATCTACAGCGGTCACCCGCAATCATCCCACCCTCGGCCAACAATCAACGCACTCTGCCTTTCGATGTGATCTATAGCCATCAATTTTTCGATGCCAGTGACCGCTCTCATCCGCAGCGAGACATACGCACTGCGGGTCCCAAACCTCCCCGAAGTTGGCGAAAGCAGTCGTCACTCGCCTCCACAATCACTACCAACGATGAGGAGGCTCGTGGTGACAGAGGCCCTGATAAGAATACGCCTGCATGGCGTGAGATGGCCCTCGCACCCATTTTTTGCGAGTGCCCAACCAACATGCCAAGTCCCAGGACCACACCCTTTCCGTCACTATTCCGACTCTGACCCAACTGTGTATCCGCCTTATTCTCACTACCTGCGGGGATGGGGACATAGCTGACCTAGTACCAGGCATACCAGCACACCTGCGGCGAGTGTTGATGCGCTACGCAGCTGTGCACATGCCATTAAGTGTATCCGGGCTCGAGGCAGTCTGCGATGGGCATGGGTCAGCTGCTGGTGATCTGATCGTTACTGGTCCTCGCACTTCACTAAGTCGGGATTGGTTTCAGACGATGGAGGATCCAAAGTCGGGAGAAACTGCGCAGGGAGGCGATGTCAAAGGTACATGGGATGATACTCGATCTCCTGATGCAGAGCCAGTACCTCCAACCATGCTTTCCTTCGTATCTACGCTGTTGGCAGTGCCAACTTTTCTCGTCCTCCCACCCACCACCACGCACCTAGCCCTCCTCAACATTCCTTATCAAATTCCGTTACAAAGACTGCCCACAATATGCCCGCTCCTCGTCTTTCTGGATTTATCATATAATGGTTGACTCAGCCGTTCTTCTTCCAAAGGAGACCAGACTCTGATGAGCATGGCGTGGCATAGGTTGCGTCATCTCCAGGTACTTGGCCTGAGGGAGTTCCCCGTTGCATCCACGTTACTTGCTGAAATCAACCGTGGGCGTTGGACAGACGTTAGGATCATCACCTAAAAGACACCAATGACGGAAAAGCATGCGTGTAATGTGGACTTAGATGCCTTGGAACGTACGTCGATCATGAGGACATGTCAAAGTGTAATGTTGTTCGCCCACAGCACCGTGTTTGATCTATCGAAAGGTTTTACAGTATTATCATAATGTTGTGATGCGAGCGACGAGCATGTAGGATGTTACAGGAGTAGTTCCCTTGTCATGATATCATGCTTTGGTACTCAAGAAGCGTTGCAAATCGAAGGGTGGAATCTTGGGAAGATCGATGAGTTTGTGTCAGTGGAACAAATTGAAAACTGGCATACTTCGAGGGACTCTTTCTCCGAACCAGCAGAAGTCTGGTCATCGAGGATCGGCGGCAGTGACACACCCGCTGGCCAGCGAGATCTAGGTGGGAGCCTCGACCTCATCGTGTGCAGGGTGGACCATAGACAGTGGGTGTAACGCACTGCAAGCTCCACACTGGAAATGACAGGCATACCCATGTCATCTGTTAGAGCAAGCCAGGTAAATTGGCAGTGGCCGTAGGAAACCAGCACACGCACATAATATCGCACAATCGACCTGTTCGGCGACCCGCTCACGACGTTCTTGGGAGAGGTATTTTACTACGGGACTGTTCTCGGGAACCTTGTATAGAAGCAGCCCGCCGACGTTCGTCAGCTCTTCCTGGTAAATTGACTTATCTGTTGGTTTCCGGAGCGAATTCACGCGAGCATGCAGTTTGTGTGCTCGAATTAGCAGCTCGGTTTGATGCCTTTCTTCATCGGCAGAATCACAAGTTGAAGAACTTGCAGGAGGCTGCACAGCCATCGAGTCACAGCTTTGAGCTGGATAACTCAATGGAAGTGTCCGACATGCTTCTATAAAGGCGAGGATGCGAAGGTTCAAGGACAGATGGACAGGGTTGACAGTAGTTGTTCTATACTCCAAGTGATCGGTTGATGTATCGTTGGCGAAGCTTTTGTTGGCTTCGTCCTCCAGACTCTCGTCCAACACCCTCGGGAAGTGTTCGTTCAAGCAAAGGATAGCTTCTTCCACCCTCCCGGACAAAATATGTCTCCGTATGCCTGAAATGGCACGGTCAACGGACATGTTTCATGAACCAGACAAACACAGGATGGTGCATAGGAAAGACCGGCGCATACATTCTCGTAGAGCGATGTTCCGTATCACGTCGTCGCTCAATTCGGAGGAGCTTACTCCAAGTTGCCCCGGCTCGGAAAAGATTTCGTTCCCGTCTCTGTCCAGATGCCTCACCGCACTCTCTTTGAAAAACGTCTGTGCAGTCTTGGTGTAGCGATTGTGGCACAGGTAGTCTAAGACAAGTGTACGCTAGTTAAATGGAAGTCAGTCCGTAAAGTCTGATAAAAGTTCGAAGCCATACTAAACGGTCTGGTTGGGGTTGCGTCATAGTTGGTTTGTCGAGTTGTGCGGCGCTCACGGCGCAGTACTCAACGCACTCATCACGTGCCACGCTATGTTGGCGCTTTCCAAATGTCAAGTCTTTACGACTACAAATGTACTAAGTAGCATCTTAAAAGTACAGTGACCATCCATGCACGATGTCCCAAAAACACCGTCCAGCGCCTCAAAGGCGTGGATATCCGATTCATTTAACCCCTTGCACTTGCAGTAATGCTCGAACTCCGATCAGCATAGGAGTGTGCAAGGGTGTCCGCTCTCAAAAGTGCCGCCCGTTCCTCTGCAGCTGCGATGCTGCGCACAAGCGAATTCCCTCGGCTTCGTATCGTGGTGCGCGGATGTCTGCCTTTGTAAAGCAAGTACTGAGTAGTAATAGTGATATCGAAGATGAAAGTTCCGCCGCTGCCCAACAGGTACCTGGTGGGACAACATCAGTAACTGGAGCAAGCAATGCATTTTGTCGTCGCGTACGGTATACTTTCGCGCACGAACTCGGTTGACGCTGGTGGTGGTAACCGGATATTTGGGGAGGTTAGAATCGAACAGACATAGAAGAAGTTGCCGAGGAATGCAAACACGAAGAGATAAATGGATAAGCCCTGTCATCCTTCGTGAGAGATAACTCAAGTATAAACAACATTATAGGTTGCCTGACCTCGACAGACTTCCGGACATACTAAACGAGGCCGAACTCAGTGCGTTGCACGCCGGGTAGAAAGAAAACACTGACATTCTTCCATATCTGTGGTAGTCGGGAGGTAAGATAGAGGGTGGTGCATAACCAGGCGAAGGTCCGTCCAATTATACGTTGAGAGGACGAAGACCCCTCGGACTGCAAACGCATATGGGGACCAACCCCGTCTGGTATCGATGGCAGCTGCGCATAAATAGGTGGAGGTGAGCTAAAAAGTAAACCGTGGGTAGCAGGTAGTCGTGCCATTGGCGAATATCCCGACGTCGTCGCCAGAACGGACCCGATGCTGGTGCTTCTCGACGCTATTGGGCGATACTGACTGCCAGCCAGTCCACCGATACCGAACAACGCCCAGACCCCGAGGAAAACCATACCAGCACTACGTCGGCTGGCACGGGACCCTGTTCTCTGTCCCGTCTGTTCTTCTTCCTCTTGGTCCGGGCCTACGTCACGTTGTAACTGTCTACCTCTCACCAGCGCTGTAGATTCAACTTGGGTTGATGTCATTTGTAAAGGAGAGCGCGCGGTGTGAACCACGGGTGATACTGCGCGTCTTTGGTGATTCGGATGATGGTCGTAGCGCTCTTGGCTCCACGAGATTCGTTTCCTGTGTCTGCTGTCTGAGTGAAGGCTGTCTGAAAGAGCAGAAGGCATGGCGTCGTCCACTTCATCTTGCACATCCGTACGCACGTGCAAAGTAGCGTGTTCACCAACAAAGTGTTCTGAGTGGGTATCTGGATGAGCAGCAAGGGCCGCGGCTGCCGCTACATTACTGGCGGCGGCGGATAGTGTTCGATAACGGGACGTGTCTATGGAGTGTGGTCGAACGAAGGATGCTGCACGCGAACGGGGATAAGCATAGCTATTGGGAGGGATCTTTGGACCACCGCCATAGTAGAAATACTGGCACAAAACGCAGCAGTCTACAAAGCAAAAGTACGAGGCGAGATATGTCTGTGGCGATCAGCTGCCTGCGCAAGCCTGGGGGTGTAGAGTAGAAACCCACCTGGAACGGTAGTTGGCGTGTGAGCAAGCATCCGATGAGATTAGATGCATCACCTGTTGCGAAGACTAAAGTATATATCTGACAATATTCGACGCGAAACGGCGCACCTAGCATCCAGTTAAAGAGAAAGGGGAGCGCCAGGCTCTCGCAAGACTGCTGTTTGATGTTCTCGAGAATTTGCCTGCAGGTCGTCACAACCTCCGTCCCAACTCTTCATAGGTCGAATGTGGATACTCACGGGAACTGTGCCCCAAGCCAGCAAGCTATAGAAACGTACCCCAACAACTCACTCGGGCTCTGCACAACCATCGGTAAGGTGTATGAGAAGGGTGGCTGGATATCGCGGGAATTCTCCTTGGGAGGTATGTAGTATTTAATATTTGGAACATTCAGACGGGCAGCCTGAAACGAACTCCATATATCATCACACTTCTCGGTCCACGTCCCGCGGAGAGACTTGGCCGCTTTGAGTAAATACCCGAAACACAGCCAAATAGTGCAGGTAATACACACACATATCCCCTTATTAGAAACAGCGCAGCCACGAACGAGCGTGGGAAGACGGAACAGCATGGCTCTCGGCACCAACAATCATCTCCACAATCTGCAACATCGTAGGTCGTAGCGGTGGATCAGGTTTCCAACACGAAGAACATATCTGCCACCATTTATTTGTGAGACGAGAGCAAGTAGACCTTTTGCTGGGGTAGTCCGGTAGCTGTCCTCTCACGATTCGGGCTATCACGTTGACAGGACTGCGGGTATCGTGAAAAGGCACTTTCCCGGTGAAAAGTTCCTGTGGAGAACATGTAGTGTTACCAGGAAGGGTGTCATGAAACCTACCAGCGCAGTCATCCCAAACGCCCACACGTCAGCTTCGGAAGTCACGTTGCCGGTGTTCAAATACTCCGGAGCCATCCACTGTAAAGTGCCTCCACGGGGATCCTCAACGGCTAAGTCAAACGCAGAGTTGACAAGACGAGAGAGACCGAAGCCCGTGAGAAGCGGTTGTCCTTCACCAGATATTAGGATGTTGGTCTGCTGTAGAGATCGAGAAACCGAAGCCAACACGAAAATGAAGCTACTCACGCCCTTCACATCGCCGTGATAGACCGGTGGCTGATGGTTATGGAGGTAGCACAATCCTTTAGCTATCCCTAAAATCTGAATTGGATGGGTGGCAAAGTAGTCTAACTCGCACTTCGTGAACTTACGAAAGGGCGAGGATCAATGGTGCGATCCTGCACGTATTGGTGAGCATTTCTATCCATCCAAGGCGACACTATCGAGATAGTGTTGTCAAATGTGGTGGTAATACCCAGCAATGGAAGAATGTTCTTGTGACGAAGCCGACACCACAGATATACCTCCCGCAATACCAGCTACCAAGATCCTCAGCAAAAACGAGTTGATACATGTTAGATACAAACCTTTCGGCCGTCCTCTTCTTTCCATCGGCGAAGAGTCCTGATCGCTATCTTCCTACCTTCTGGGTGTAGTGTCCCTTGGTATATGGTAGCGTAATTCCCGTGAAGGACTCTGGTTTCGTCTCGCTCGACGAGCCAAGCGAAATCTATGCAATACCGCGAACCAAGTCGCAGCAGTTTGTCTTCTTGACCAGCTTTCTGCGTTACTCAGGTCTGGTCACGAGGGGATTTGAACAGGAATGCATACACTAGTACTGGGTGGATCAGTGGGGTGTGACATGATTCGTCCCATTACGAGTCTCGCCAGAGTTTTTACACTTCTTTTACGTACAAACAAAGTAAACCAACAATTACGTAATCCAATCCAATACAACACGAGTACAAAGATTTTGCTCGAAGTAATATACACTATTTCCTCGGAAAAGTCATGAATAAGACTCTAAGAGCGGGAGGACAGAGCAGTATGGACCTGTGTGTTTTTCCCGCTGTGACTCTCGGCATCAACAATCATCTCTACAATCTGCAGCATTGTGGGTCGTGCAGGTGGCTCGGAGTTCCAACACAAGAGACATATCTGCCACCATTTGTCAGTGAGGCGAGAGTAAGTGCACTCTTCACGGGGGCGGTCCGGTGGTTGCCCTAGTGCGAGCCGACTAAACACCGCGGAAGGACGAAGACCATAAAAAGGCTTTTCCCTGGTGAAAAGCTCCTGCACATAACATGATGATCGATGGTAGTAGCCACTATAGAGGTACCGAAAGACCCACCATCGCAGTCATCCCAAACGCCCACACGTCAGCTTCCGAAGTCACATCCTCCTCTGGAGCTATCCATCTCCAATCACGTGTCTCGAAAGTATCACCACCGGACTCAGGCCCGGAGTTGACGTTAAAGGAGAGAGTAAAGCCCGTAAGAAGCGGTTGCCCTTCATCAGATATTAGGACATTGAACTGCTGGAGAAATCTATAAACCGAAACCAGAAATGGCACACCGCGTTACTCACACCATTCACATTGCCGTGACATATAGGTCGCTGACGATCATGGAGGTAGCGCAATCCTTTAGCTATCCCTAAAATCTGACTTGGATCGATGACGAAGTACCCATACTCGAACACTATCCACTTACCAAAGGGCGGGGATCAATCGTGTGATCCTGCACGTATTCGTGCGCATTTCTACCCATCCAAGGTGACACTATCGAAATAGTTTTGTCAAATGTGGTGGTAATACCCAACAACGGAAGAATGTTCTTGTGACGGAGCTGACACCAGAGGTATACCTCGCGCAACACCCACTGCTGTAATCCTCAACAAAAATAGATAGTACATGGTAACCACAAACCTTTCGACTGCCCACGACTTCTGTTACCCATTGGCGGACAGTCCTAATTGCTACCTTCCTATCCTCGGGCCGCAGCACCCCTTGATACATGATAGTAAAACGATCTAGAGGGTATCCAGTTTCTTCTCGCTTTACGACGAGCCAACGGAAATCTACGCAATACCGCGAACCAAGTCGCAGAAGTCTGTCAATGTCTTCCTGGCCAGCATCCTGCCTTGCTTAGAACTGTTTACTGAAAAGATTCGAACGAAGCACGCACATGTCTTCTACTGCGTAAATGAGCCGGAAGTGGCATATTTCGTTCACTTTGTGGGCCTCGTCGAGTCTACTACCCCGGCGGTATGTGGTGCCTACACGCGGTTGCTCTGGGGGAGAGGGCTCACAGGTCTGCGGTCACACGCACCGCCACCTGCACATTTTCCGGAATAAACTGACTTGCTACAAGTCGTGTCAGACAGGATCTCATGTTAGCCAATCGATTATCGATCGTACTTGTCTCATAAGTGAGTTCAATGCGTATTGTCTACGTATATTCGCAGTACAATTGCAAGTCACTGCTAACCCTTATTGTGTGGCTTAGACACTACAATCTTTCGTGGTCAACCCCCATTCATGACAGTACAAGAGTTGCAGAGAGCTTTCGAAATCTACGTTTCTGGTCACGTACCAGCACATCTGCTTGATATTCGCGACATTGGAACTACTAGCAGCGTCAATGACGTAAAGCTATTAACAAGGGAACACGTGAGGAGCACTGCACGCCTAAGGATAGAGGCGCTCACAGAGGCTGATATCCTGGCGAACAGGGCTCTGCTAGGCTGCGAAGAATGGGAGGACTGGCGTTTTGGTGACCTAACCCCTCTACTCCGGATGCACCTCAAATATGCTATTTTCTCCCATCGCTGGTTAAGCACGGGCGAACCACCTTTCCACGGCGTTTCCACCGGGACAACGCCATGCGGTGATGGGTGCACGAAACTCCTGAATTTCTGCAAGAAAGCCAAGGAGTTTGGCTGCGATTACGCCTGGTCGGACACCTGTTGCATAGACAAGACTAGCAGTGCTGAGTTAGAGGAAGCCATCCGGTCGATGTACCGGTGGTACAGCAGTGCTGAAGTGTGTATTACGTATCTTGGAGCGTCGTCGAGCGTGAAGGATTTCGAGGCCGAACCGTGGTTTACCCGTGGATGGACGTTGCAGGAGTTACTCGCACCGCGCAGGTCGAAGTTTTATGGCAAGGAGTGGATGCCCATCCTTCCTCAGATACCCCTCGAAAGCAACGATAAAGAACAAGACGAACTATCTAGTGCAATCGAGCGTGTCACCGGAATACCTCGTCACCAACTAATTGCATTTCGCCCAGGGTGTTCCAGGGCATGGGAGAAACTGCTCTGGGCCTCAAGGCGCACAACAACGAGATTGGAAGACATGGCTTACTGTCTCATCGGAATCCTCGACATTAACATGCCCATTGCGTATGGAGAAGGCGAATGGGCCTTCCATAGATTGATGGAAGTAGTCATGCAGAGGTGTGATGAACCCGAGATTTTCGCCTGGGTTGGCCTGCCTTCCAGGTACTCTCTCGTTTTGCCTAGCTCTCCTGCATGTTACGGGGGTATCCTGGACCCCAAGTCTGCCACAACACTACGCCTGGAACCGTCACAGAATCAGCAGATATTACCTGCGTGGAGCTCAAACATAGGAGACAGGACATTCACGCTAACAAAGCACGGGCTGGAGATCGATTTACTCATGATAGACGTTGAAATGGTCGAGATCGATGAAAGCGCGGAGCATCATGGGGACGCTTGGCTCACACTGCGCCCAGACTGGGACTTGCCTGGAGGCACAAGAGCTAAAGAGACGATCAGGGTCCACACCGATATCAGGCGGTTGTATCTGGAGCCCCAGTGGATGTTGGGCGTAGTCAATTACGAGAAAGCTTCCGCAAATCACGGACGGCTTCGTGCGGGTACGACCTACCTATGTTTTCTTTTGGGAAGCCCCTATGACCCCACCAAGTGGACGAAGTTTTATACGAGAAATTTTCTTATCCTCCCTTGTGAGCATGATATGGAGGGGCTGCTTCGGAGGGTTTGCCTACGACAAAGGTCCACTACCCAGGAATACCTGCCGTGGCTGAAGGCAACGAAAATGTATGGCTGATACCTTACATGCTTTTACTTGTACCGCGTGCAACCTTAAGTATACGTCGAAGTGAACTTGTCGACTAGCTTTATAGTGGTGTAAAATGTAGAACGGACTAATGGTGACTGGAGACGGTTTACATCAGTCCGACAGTCAGCGTTTGTTTTGTATTAGTGAAAACTGTCAACACATCCCGCATGTCAGGGGTTCGCATACTTTTATATTCTGTACCATCCTCGACACTGCTTTGCCCCACACTTGCAACGCTCAGCGCCATACTTGTATTTGACATCGAAATCTTCATCCAGGTAGGGTTGATAGTTAATCGTCAGTTCCGTACCTGCGGCGATATCCTGGCGGGCAACAAAGGCCACGTATGGCATGTTGACCTAGGTACAAAGCTTGTCAGCTAGTAACCAAGAAGTACGGTTATAAATCTGTCTAACATCTGGAATCGTATCGTATACGACCGAGTACACAACCATGTTCGGATTGCAGGAATGGCTAGCTCAGGTCAGACAAAGGCACTATCGCCATGAAGAAGGCATGCCAGGACGCACTTTACGAACCGTGTCCAGTTGCCTTTGCCATGTGTCAATTACCAGTCGAGGGTGAACAGCGGAAACACAGTACCGTAAGCGTATGAATCAACCGTGTACCTGTTTCCAAGATTTTCCTCGTTCTTGATTTCCGTGCCATCTAAATCAAAGAGGTAGCCATAATGCTCCTCCGGAAGTGTATCCACGTCCTCTCGCCGTCTACGAATTGCTCGTTTCCTTGACGTCTGACTCATAGTTACGGAAATACTTACACCACCTTCCTGAGTGCCGCTATAAATATTTCAGTTCAGGGCACGATAGGTTACTCACCCCGTATAGGTCCCAATAACCTTCCCTTTTGGAATGTTTCCCAACGTCCGCGCGCCCCAACCACACCGTTTTGTGTCGAAGATTTCTATCTCGACATCTCGGGGCTGCTGAGCAGTACGATTTTGACAACGAGGGCCGCAAGCGCAAAACTACATGCAATAGTGAGGCGAGTAAAATGGACCGCGCACTCCCCGTCAAACCTTGTTGCACTCGATGACTTCTATGCCTTGTGGAACGTTGAAGGTGAATAGACCCTGCATAATGTGAGAGGGTATCAATATATTGACAACAGATGACAAAACCTTGGAATAAGCATAACATTTCCTCTCCAACGGGTCCAGTATATCCGAGATAGCTTGGCAGGAGCAATGCGAGGCATCCAGACACTGAGAACAATCACAGATCGTGAAGACATCGCGAGGAACGTCAAACAACTCTTGGAGACCCTCGTCGCTTAGCTGGGGTTAGCAACAGTAATACGGCTTACGGATGTCTTGACACTCACAACAAATAGCCCTTTTCAATGTACTTGAACTTGGTTAGATTAGGAGGAATGTCTTCGTCAGCGATGCTCCTATCAATTCTGACTCCAAGCGCCATGTCATCCCGCGCGGCTCTGGTCCACGCACGTTCCATGCGAGAACGTCTGTAACAATATTACGGGGGGCTGATGTTTGTAGGTAAAGGCTTACAGTGTTTGGATAGAGTGGGCGACATATGATTCAGAAGAACTCGATGGTTTAGAAGCCAACTGCAACGATGCCGTTGCACTATTCGATGGACCAGGCTGCGGCGACGAAGAGATTGATGTGTCGATTCGTGGACGACCTCTCTTTGGGCTGCCAACTGAGGACGACGGTTGAGAAGGAATTTCACGCGAGAGAATGGACTGCGCAGGGGATGAGGTCCTCCCACGTCTTTGGGAAGGTTGCGATGCGACATTGGTGCTTCTCCTTACTCTGAGTTGGGGCCCACTGTCCTCTACACTGCGTTCCTGAAGCCGCCTGTACTCATTCTCAACTTCTTCGTCCCAATTCGCAGTGGATAAATTAGAGAAGCGACGTTGCTTCTTTTCCTCATATGCTTGTGCACGTTGGTGGGTTAGACGTTGGTGAATGGTGTCTTCTTTCCACGGGACGTCCATGTCAAGGCTACTCTCTGCAAGAGTGGCACGTTTCCTGCTTTGTATGCGTTTCCAGCGGTTGATGAGGTCTGGCCTGTCGGGAATGTCACTTTGCCATGTTGTGTTCGACCCATCTGCTCGAGACCAGTTGCCCCATCTGACCTAGTTGTTACAGATGGTCATCCAAGAAAGTTAGGGCAGTGAATAAAACACACTTCGTATCTAAATACGTAGCGATAAGTCAGAAGGTTCCCCTTGACTAGATACAGTGCATACCTTGGGGTGCCGTCAAGACGAATCTCTTCCCCGACGATGCCTTTGATTGGCCATTCGCCATTCTCGTTTCCACCTGAAGCGTCGCTCCACGACTCTTCCGGTGTCGGTGAACGCTCCCACATCGTGGTGGTCAATATAGATCAGTGATTCGGTCACGTGCATCAAGGTCGCGTCCTCCCGTGTCTGCGTTCTGTCTTGTGTGTGCCATGTTCATGCTCAAACGCACGCCAACGACCGCAGACGGGAAAGTAGTCGACAGGCTTCAGGAAAGCACGCGTGTATACAAACCATTCAAGCCGCCCACAGTTCTTACCAACACCGAACGCAACCACCCTCAACGCAAGCGCAAACGCGTCTCGTACAAGGAGCAAACGGACGAGAATAACGACGACGACGAAGACAACGGGAGCAGAAGAAAGAAGAAGAAGGGGGAAAACGATGGCATGTATACCGAGGAGGAGCTTAAGGCAGCAATCAAGACGTATCCCGTGTACAAGCCGAAACCCTTCGACATGGTGCGGCGCTTCTCCATGCCGACGATGAGAAAGGATGGGGAGGTCGTCCCGTTAGTTCCAACCGGTATCTCACTTGGGATAAGACCGCCAGCACAGATTATTCCACGGCCTTTGCACGATCCTATGGAAGACCATGCCATTGTGCTCTATGATCCGACCATAGACGACCGCGAAACCGAAGAGGAGAAGATGGAAAGGGAGAAGGAGGAAGCGAGAGAAAGGGCAGCAAGAGAGGCCGAGGAAAAGACATCCGGCATGTACAATCCACACAAAAGTCTTCGAGCACTCTTAGGGGAGGGAAAGGACAAGAAGGGAAAGGCACCTAAGGTGCCCGTGGTAATTGACCCTCGGTTATCGAAGGTTCTTCGACCACATCAAGTTGAAGGTGTGAAGGTAAGTTTTCGGCATCTATCGCAATGCTTGGCATTGACAACTATGTCTCAGTTTTTGTACAAGTGCACGACAGGCATGATGGTTGAGAACCAGTACGGCTGTATCATGGCAGATGAGATGGGGCTGGGGAAGACGCTTCAGTGCATAGCTCTACTCTGGACTCTCGTCAAACAATCGCCGCATCCAGGAAAGCCCTCTATAGAAAAGTGCATTATTGCTTGCCCGGCTAGCCTAGTAAAAAACTGGGCTAATGAATTAGGTATGCATACGTGAGATTGTTTCTCCTCACCTGGCTAACGACGGCATAGTCAAATGGTTGGGAAAGGACGCCGTCTCAGTTCTCGCCGTGGATGGTAAGGGCGGCAAGGCAGAGCTGATCGAGAAGGTCACCCGATGGGTAGAAGCCAGAGGACGGAACGTTACACAACCTGGTATGTATGTTTACGGTCATTTCTGTTTAGGTATCCTGACTGTGCTTACCAGTCATGATCGTTTCATACGAGACGTTGCGTACGTTGAGCCCCTATCTGGCCAACTGCAGCATTGGTTTGCTCCTCTGCGACGAAGGTCACAGACTGAAGAACTCCGGTTTGTCAGCGTTGTCGCTAGTGCAACATCCGATGATTCTTATGCATCGTTGCATAGATTCACTTACATTCCGAGCACTCAATGCACTCGATGTCAAGCGACGCGTCATATTGACGGGTACGCCAATCCAGGTCAGTGGTCCCATCATTGGCGTGTTAGGGTACCGATGCTGTCTTTATTGAAGAACGATTTGTCGGAGTACTTCTCGTTGCTGAATTTTGCCAACCCCAATTTTCTGGGTTCCCGTGAAGAATTTCGAAAAAACTTCGAGAATGCCATTATCCGGGGGCGTGATGCGGATGCCACTTCCGAGGTACAGGCACAGTGCGAGAAGAAACTTAAAGAACTCGGCAATCTGGTCGCCAAGTTTATCATCCGACGTACAAACGACCTGCTCTCCAAGTACCGTGAGTGTATTTTTATGCTCCGTTCATTCAGTGATGTAACAAAAGCTTCGCCTGCTCTAGTCCCTGTCAAGTACGAACATGTTGTTTTCTGCCGCCTCTCGGAATTTCAACTGGCGTTGTATCGATTGTTCATCTCCTCGCCCGAGATCAAGGCACTTTTGCGTGGAACGGAGTCTCAGCCATTAAAGGCTATTAACATCTTGAAGAAACTCTGTAACCATCCAGAGCTGCTCGATCTGCCGGATGACCTCCACGGCTCAGAAAAGCTTATCCCGGAAGGCTTTGGAGGGGTCGGCACAGCAGGAAGAGACAAGAACAAGCACCAAACCGTGCACTGCGAATGGGGTGGCAAATTTATTGTGTTAGAAAGGTTTTTCTAGTTCTTTCCGAGGTGTAGGCGACACATCCCAGAACTTGAATTGTCAGATTTCTGCATCAGATTAGCACGACTACAAATGACAAGATCGTGCTAATCAGCAATTATACCCAAACACTCGACTTATTCGAAAAGCTTTGTCGGAGCAAGAAGTAAACTGTTGCTCCGTCTGGTCTCCTTGACAATGCTGACATTACCATCCCCGGAGATATGGTTTTTTCCGACTCGATGGGTCCATGTCGATCACTAAACGTCAGAAACTTGTTGACCAGTTCAACGACCCTACCGGCAAGGAGTTTGTGTTCTTGCTTAGCAGCAAGGCCGGTGGATGTGGCATCAACCTTATTGGAGCCAACCGGCTCATCCTTTTTGATCCAGGTAAGCAGGGTGAAGTTTCTTTTTTTTTTTATGGTGCTCACAGCCGGCTAGACTGGAATCCCGCTGCCGATCAACAAGCCCTCGCCCGTGTTTGGCGAGACGGACAGAAGAAAGAATGTAAGTATATCTGTCTCCAGCTGTAGGCCCCTATTTAAGGGACCCCTAGGTTTTGTTTACCGATTCATCTCTACCGGGACCATCGAAGAGAAGATATTCCAGCGTCAGGCATCTAAGCAAGCACTCTCCTCTGCCGTTGTAGATGAGAAAGAGGATACAGAACGGCATTTTTCCATAGAAGCACTGCGGCAACTCTTCACCTTCAATGAGGAGACAGTCTGCGATACTCATGACACGTTCAAGTGTAAGCGCTGCAAGAACGGGAGGCAAGTTATTAAGTCATCAGCACTTCTCTACGGGGATGCTAGCACGTACGTTTTCACCAGCACATTCATCATATCTTCCAACGACTTCTGCAGATGGAATCACTTCACAAACGAGGAACTCAAGGGAAACCATGATGATCTCCTCCGCGCCGAGGTTGGTTTGCCTGAAGTATCGTATGTGTTCCAGTACATCAGTCACTGAATCATGTACCCCTACCCAGTAACGTACAACCGAGACTATTATGGTACGTAGTATATTGTACAATTATCCAACGACATCATCCCAGTCACCCCATTCGCCTCCAACACTCCTTACCTTCACTTTCTCTCCAAACTGTCCGAAATATGCTGCACCGTGCCATCTTTTCATCTCATCCTCAGTAAATGGGCCGAAAATATCGCCAGTGTCGGTCCCAGAGACGTTCCACCTATACTCGTACTTAATATCTGCTGAAGGGGGCATCCAATCTTGTGCCACTTGTCCGCTGGCGCGTAAGGAGCGAACGAGCTCCTCGTAAGGTTTTGAATAAATATCGACATCACCAAGGGACATGGCTTTAGATGCGAGGTGGGTTATAACGTCAATATCTGACTGGGTCTTGGATGGTTGCTTTTCTGATACAGGAACCGCGTCGTTTTTCGCTTTCCCATTGAAGAGTTTCCTAACACAAGTTTTAAGAGACTGTTCGGCCTTAGGAGAACGGCGGCGCTTACTTGTTATTTTGAGGGTCCTTCCGCAATCTGTTACCCAACCGTGATAGTGCCTCCAATACCGTCTCCCCACGCCTGAGAAGTCCAAGGAGTTGGATCTCTAGAGCGCCCTTGCCCCCACTCTGTTCCAACTCTCTCTCTTCGGCTTTCATCTTTTCCTTCTGGACACGGTCTTGCTGCTTCTTCCGACGTCTAGCGAGTTTGATATCCTTTTCGCTAACGTCTTCCATCCAACGATCGTGCACGCTGTGAGGGTCGAAAGTCTTGACATAAGTTCCATCCGCTGAGAACTTGCCCTCCTCCATCTCCTCTCGCATGTTGAATGACGACAGTGCGTAACCCATACCAGCCTTCTTCCGCCGTTCTGCATCGTCTTCATCTTCTGGCTCGTCATCCTCATTCAAGTCACTTTCTCCCTCCTGCGCTTCGTTGAACTCCTGTCCCTCGATATCCCCTAACCTCAAATAGCTTTCCTTCTTCTTACCGCCGTCGTCGTGCTGCTCCTCCTTGTCTGCCATGGCAAACATATCTTCGTCTTCTGCCGCATCTGCTTGCTTGTCTTTCCTTCGACTATATACCACGCCTTCCCCGTCGTCGCTAGAATCTGACTCATATCCCTCAGTCTTAACACTGCGTTTGCGTTGCGTGGAAGGGGTCTCGAGTGCCGCGTCCACCTCCTCGGCAAAGTTGGTTGGATCTTCGCTGGGCTCCACGAATCGTGTCTTCTTTGTTGCATGGGAAGGAAGGCTGGTTGTGGAGGCCTCAGCACTTGACGAGGTTGCTGATCGTTTCTGTGCCAGCCGGCCTTGCATCGTTGGGTCTCATACTTCGACTGTGGAAGGGTATTACATTAAGCCAAGGATTTGTAATTATTTGTTTGATTTCCTTTTTAGGTTCTCTACGACACCCCGTACATAACACTGAACACAAGTGATTGAGCGCCAATAACCGTGAGGCCGGTAAATTATGATTGGGTAGACTGTGCCGCATAGGCAGCCTCGGCATATGTCGAATAATTCTCAATCGATGCACGCGAAACCAGGAGGGTGAAGGGCAGACCGATCAGGTGGGTTGGAGTGGAAAGCCTTTCCGCTACGGTAACGTTCTCTGAGGAATAGAGTACAAGAACGTCGACGCCTGCGGTCGAGACGAACTAAGACTCCCATCAGTACGTGAAGAGAAAGAAGGAAAAGTCATACCGTTCGATTGGACTCGAAATATGGTAAAATGCTCGCAAACTGTTCTTGTTGCTGGGTATCTGCTGACGGGTCAGGAGCGACTCGAGCTGCACCATGACTCCGTAACGTGTTCACAATGGCTAGTGCGTCGTTTTGACCATAAAAATTGCCTGCTCGGCCGTTAGCAGATTTGCCTATCCTGAGATCGCTCATGCCGTCTTTCATGAGAGTGGCATCCCTCAACGTGATGGGTATTGAGAGGGTGTCATTGACTATAATCTTGAACGACATCGGAGTTCTACGTTACAACACTCAGAAGCGGCGGTGCTGCGGGAATCAAAAACACTCACTCCTTTTCGTTAGTTCCGCTGTGCGGAGTAGGGTAGGACGGAGTCCCTTGGTATCTACAGATAGATCAGAACAGACTGCATAAAGAACAACCAAAGTACTGACAATGGACCAAAGATGGTGGACCTCAGGGAAGTCGATCCTTCACCAAAAGCGGGTGCGGCTACTTGTGTCGAGGGGAATAGTAGCTCCTTGACCATTGCAAGGCTACATGGCAACATCAATACGGGCGCACACGCAGGCTCCTAAATCTTACTTCTTCTTTACAATGTCCTCAGCAGGAGATGGGTCATCTGTATGCCCCGATTCGGTTGTCGGGACGCACGATACTTCTTGCACCTCGACCGTGTCCACCTTCACCACTCCATCTTGGCCCTCCTCCGCCGTCTCTGAAGGTGGTTGACCAGAAGAATCATTTGTAGATCTCCCAGCTAGGAAGTCTGTTTCGTCAAAATCTGGTAGCGTAGCGGCATCCTCTCCCATCCCAGCTAGCTTCAGGAGGTCACTCGCAGATTCTTCAAGGACTGACATAGACGTTGGCCCCGAAGGTTTATAGACCGCAAAGAGGCCAGACAAGGGTAGATGGGGCGAAGTTACTTTTGGCATGTTAGTCTGTAATGAATTCAGTTTCAGAAGTAGAAGTTCGCTCAGATCGTGAACGCATCGCCAGCGCTTACATACGGACTTTCCTCCTCGGACGCGTACTTTTAGGGCGGGAAGACGTCGACCTGAGGGGTGCCTGGTATTGGTACCTGTGGCACAAACCTATCTGTCATATCCTTCCAAGCCTATAGCACAAGTACTCCAGTGGCGTGACAATTGGTGTGACACAATTGTGACCTGGGATATCATGTGTCGTTTTTCGGGCTCATGCATTTTAGCATACTTTCGTGCGATGGCTGGTGGCCAATGCTCGTCTCCATCGGATCCTTAAAGACCAAATCGTGGTTATCAATATGCATATTTCGTGAAGGTTGGGCATATACCCGGAGGTCGCATCGATGCGTGATGATAAGCAGGTGAATCGACCCTTCTCCCGTGAGCGGGCCGAATTATGACTTGAAGGTGACACGAATCTTACGACCCCTGTAAGTACAGCCTTGAATTCAATTCACTTTTTTAAATACCTTTACGACATGTTTAGGGTTGGTATGTAATATAGCCAACGCCCTTTCAACAACTTCCGTGGCAACCGGGCACCGGCATATGGACAAGGCAGGGCCAAGCGTTCTGAACGTATCACACTGCATTTGAAAGAAAACAGAAGGTCACAATGCACGTGCGAGAGCTATATAACTGCCCTACTTCGAAAGCTTCTCCATCGTGATGGGCGGCTTCAAGGCAAAGCTGTCAGACCTATCTTTCTCATTCCAAATGCACAAGGACGCACTCAACGAACTTGACCAGGATGACACCTTTAAACAGGATTCTTCCGTCCTTGAAGGCGTTGTCTGGAGAAAATTTGATGGTTGGGTTCTCCCTATGTGCACTGCAATTTACTTGCTTTCTTTCTTTGTACGTCTCGTTATGTGTGTCGTACAGTTCAACGTCCCGCTCAGTTTAGTGTTCCGGAAAATCAGGACATCAACAACATTGGAAACGCACGTGTCGCTGGTATGCAAACAGCATTGAACATCTCAAATTACCAGGTAGGCTTTGACGGTGATTATGATTTCTCTGTTTGACGCTGTTCCAGTACACTGTAGCTTTAACTGTCACTTTGGTGTAAGCATTTTCATGAGAAGTTGTGAACGTTTTATTAAAACTTTTGTAGTCCCTACACTGTTATGGAATTACCTTCAAACCTGATCTTGAAGGTTAGCCCGTGCTTTTGGCTTTGCACTGGCCTGACCTGTGCATTCGTAGCGTGTCGGTCCAGACCGTTTATTACCTGCTATGGTTATCTTGTGGGGCACAGTTGCCGCAATGCAAGGTATGCAGAATTTTCAGGTGATCAATTTCTTGTAATTGTGATTCTATTTAGGATTCGTCGCAAGTTACACTGGGCTACTTCTATGTCGATTCTTTCTGGGTTTCACACAAGGTAGAAACAAAAAATTGCAAGATATAGAATCTCTGACGAACTGCCACGTCTGGTAACAGGTGGCGTCTTTCCAGGAGTTGTTCTTTACCTTTCGTCCTTCTACCCTGGAGAAATGCTGCAGATGAGGTTAGAACAGGGATTATAGCACCACGATGCCCTTGCTTATGACGTTGCTTTCCAGGATAACTGCTTTCTTTGGCTCAGCCTCGTTGACAGGGGCCTTCTCTGGTTTGCTAGCTGCCGCCATAACGCAAATGGACGGAACGGGAGGCAAGCCAGGGTGGGCTTGGATATTCATCATTGTATGTCGTTCCTTTCCATTTCATGGCACATAATATGCATGGAAGTTCTAGGAGGGCTTGTTCACCGTTGCAATCGGTATCTTCTCGTTTCTCGTTTTGCCTCGGTCTCCAGAGACTGCGCACTTTTTATCTTCGGAGGAAAGATGTTGCGTTGTGGCGAAGCTCAAACACAGCAAGGCGATCTCCGATGATGATAGTAAGGACGTCTTCAGTTGGGTGGAAGTATCGAGGGCATTCCGTTCACCGCAAGTCTTATTGGTCGGTATGATCGCATTTCTCAATGGTGTGTCGGTTGTCATCTTGTCTCCTCTCGTGCTACATATCAGGATCAGGGTCACAGGTGGTTGGCCTTGCGATGTCAGTCTTCATATTTGATAGTGTCTATCTGCTTGCCTGACTTCAAATGGGCAGCTTTGAACCAACAATCGTTGCTGGCCTGGGGTACACAGGCAACCAGGCACAACTTATGAGTGTCCCCCCCTTCGCCCTTGCGTTTTTGGGTAAGCATAGATCAATCTACGGCGCTGTACATTGCTGATTGCCAATGTATTGATAACATATAGTCTCCGTGATTTCCGCATTTGTTTCTGATCGGTACGGCTGCCGTGGCCTTACAGTGATATTTTTCTCGTTCTGGTGCATAATAGGGTTTTCCATGTTCTATGGTTCGGTAAATGTGCCATACTCTTTTCAGTGTACTGACTCGACACCTTAGCGACCACTTCCCAACACGTTCAATATACTTCACTCTTCTTCTCTGTGACTAGTGCATATGCCATTGCTCCTGCTGTCATCACTTGGCTTGTCAACAACAGTGCGCCTCACATCCGACGAGCAACTGGCATTGGCATTGGCTTTGTTGCAAGCTGTGCAGGTGGCATTCTCGCGACCTGGTTGCTGGGCTCTTTGTCACCCGGTCCAAATTACAAAGCAGCCACGATCACGTTCATCGCCATGTCCGTTGGCATGATTGTACTTTCATCTCTGAATTTGCTTTACCTCTCCCGAGAGAATCGTGCGAAAGCAGAGAGGAGGCTTTCTGTGGCGAAAAATGATGAACCCGAACATTTGGGAGACCGTAGTGCATGGTTCCTTTACACTTTATAGGTACCCGTGCGACGAACAAGCAATCAAGCTGGCTTCAATGGAACAATCTGGTCGGAACAGCACAGCAGATTGACTAGAGTGCCTGCGCCTGTGTTCATGTGTATTGTGTAACGATTCGTCCTATGTACTAGTAACCGAGAGCAAGTCTAGAAATTACAAGTGGTACGGAAGTATCGCCATGATGATGGCCTCGTGCACTATGGAAGTATTACACATGGTTTGATCGCCGCCTAATCAGCCTGATCTGTGAGCTTCCTGGGCGCCTCGGAGACGAGGCTGAGCGGCCAGCCCTTCTCATTCCCTGAACACATGGACACAATCGATAAATCCGATCCGGATGACCTCTTTGAGCAGGATTCTGCCGTCCTGGAAGGTGTTGTCTGGAGGAAGCTCGATAGATGGGTTCTCCCTATGTGCACCGCGTTTTACTTGATTTCTTTCTTCGTACGTGGCGCTATGCGTTTTGTATAGTTGAAAGTCCCGCTCAGCTTAGCATTCCGGATAATCAGGACAGAAGTAACGTTGGAAATGCCCGTGTCGCTGGTATGCAGACAGAATTGAATATCTCAAACTACCAGGTACACTTTGACGTCGAGTGACTTCTCTTGGTTTCTCTGTTTGACCTCGTTGCAGTACACGGTAGCTTTGACACTCACTTATGTGTAAGCACGTTCATGCGAAACTGCGGCATTTCTGTTGACATTGCGTAGCCCCTACATTGCCATGGAGCTACCTTCGAACTTGATCTTAAAAGTTAGTACATCTTTTCGACCGTGTGTTGTTCTGACCTTCGTGTTTGTAGCGCGTCGGACCGAATGTTATGTTACCTGCTATGGTTACATTGTGGGGTACAGTTGCTACAATGCAAGGTACGTGGTACTTGGAAATAATCGGCGTCCTGTAATTGTGATTCTGTTCAGGACTCGTCACTAGTTATACCGGACTGCTTCTATGTCGTTTCTTTTTGGGCTTGGCAGAAGGTAGAGTCAGAAACATGATAAAAAGTCTCTGATGGATTGTCATGTCCGCCACCAGGTGGCCTGTTCCCAGGACTCGTCCTTTACCTTTCTTCCTTCTACCCTAGAGAAAGGCTGCAGGTCAGGTTAGACTAGGGGTTATATTACCACAGCAGCGTTGTTCATGATGTCCCGCTCTAGGATAACGGCTTTCTTTGGCTCAGCATCATTAACAGGGGCCTTCTCCGGCTTGCTAGCCGCTGCTATAACGCACATGGACGGAATGGGTGGTAAACCAGGGTGGGCTTGGATATTCATTCTTGTATGTCATTCTTTTTCATCACGGGAAGCATGATGTGCATGGAGGTTCCAGGAAGGATTGTTCACCGTCGTGTTTGGTATCTTCTCATTTCTCCTTCTGCCTCGGTCTCCGGAGGCTGCGCGCTTTTTATCGTCGGAGGAAAGCCGTTATATTGTCTCGAAACTCAAGCGCAGTAGGGCGATCTCCGATGATGACATGAAGGATCTCTTTAGCTGGACAGAGGTGTTGAGAGCAATCCGTTCACCACAAGTCTTAATGCTTTCTGTTGTTACATTTTTTGGTGGTACGTCAATTGTCATCTGTTTCCTTCAGTGCTACACGTCACCACCAGGAACACTACTGTTTGGTCTTGCATTGTCAGTCTGTGTTCGCTGGTGTCTATCTGCCTGCCTGACCTTAAACGCGCAGCTTTGAACCAACAATCGTTGTTAGCCTGGGGTACACAGGCAATCAGGCGCAGCTTATGAGTGTTCCCCCTTTCGTCCTTGCGTTTTTGGGTGTGCACAGATCACTCTACAGTGCTGCACATTACTCATTTTTAATGTATTGCCAACATACAGCCTCTATGATTTCCGCATTTGTTTCTGATCGGTACGGCTGCCGTTGCCTGACAGTGATATTTTTCGCGATCTGGTGCATAATAGGGTTTTCCATGTTCTATGGTATAGTTGGATGCTGCATATTCCTCTTAATATGCTGACTTGATACTTCAGCGACCACTTCCCAGCACGTCCAATATGCTTCACTCTTCTTCTCTGTGACTGGTGCATATGCTGCTGCTCCAGCTGCAATCACTTCGATCGCCAATAACAGCGCCCCTCACATCCGACGAGCAAGTAGCATAGCCTTCGCCTTCGTAGCAAGCAATTCAGGTGGCATTCTCGCGACGTGGTTGCTTGGCTCCCTGTCACCTGCTCCCAATTACACGGCGGCCACGATCACATTCATCGCCATGTCCGTTGGCATAGTCGTAGTTTCATCTCTAAATTTACTTTATCTTTCACGGGAGAACCGCGCGAAGGCGGAGACGAGGCTTTCCATGGCGAAGCATGATGAACCCGAGCATTTGGGAGATCGCAGCGCATGGTTCGTGTACACTTTATAGGTATTGGTGCAGAAGGCTTTAATGAAAATCATTTGCTTGTGGCCGCAAGAAAGTTGACTGATGTGCTCGCTGAGGGCCAAGGTTGAAATTGAAGTCCATGTAGTGCGCATATATATATCCACAGTAATAGAATATAACCACCTGGCTTATCCCTAACGTCCCTGTTGTCGCACATTCAATGGTCTTACAAAGTACTCTGGGTGGCGATCCAAGTTCAAAGTGCCTTGCCGTGTCACGTAGCAATGTCAATTTCGGGTTACATCCAGCAAAACATTCTAAGTAGATGCGTAAAAGATATGTACTTCAAGTCTTTATATACTCCCTCCAACCCACAACCCTCCACACACACAGCGGGTCATCCACATGCTCTCCCATGATCTCCACATCGACAAGATGCGCGCAGGCACTTCTACTTCTCCACCAACCTCAGACTCTTGTCCACATCTAAGACATGTAATTCCGATGTTCCTGCGGAGTAACTGGCCCTTTGTCACCACGTCCTTGCCCTGTTCCTTCCATGGCGTTGAGATGGACAAGTTGGTGAAGCCGTCAACAAGGTCGGAGGGTTTGATGAAAAGACGAGGCTTGTTGATCGCTGCGGATGAAGATAGCGTCTGGACGATTTTTTGGAGCTCGTAGTGTTGTGCGGGGACGGGATGACATCTTGCTAGTGAGGGTCGCAATTGCTCCCCTAATTGGCCGTGTAAACAATCTTCTTCCGCATCAGACGCACGAGGTGACCTACCTGGCATGGTTCTTACTTCCTTGAGCACATTCTTGAATATACCCTCCAATGCCTCGAAATTCAATCCCGAATAATCAACGACATCAAGAACTGCATCCCGCGCCATCTGGGCACTCTCTGCCTTTGCTGTCATAGAGTTTAACCACTGGTAAAATTGATTTACATGGGAAGTCATGTCGATAAGATTCTCCAGCAGTAAGGGATGCACGAGGTGCAACAAAGCGGGATTGTCGAATGGCGAAATTGTATCAGTAAGAAGCACACCTATAACAAGCGATGTCAGAAGAACAACCCTGAGCGAAGGAAAACCGGCCGACTTACTTTCTGAGAAAAATGGGTTATCATCCACGGGCTCAGGTTTGAGCTGGGTATCTTTGGAAGTGAAGTCCGTCATATCAGAGAGTAACAAACACTCTTTCATGATATTCTCCAGAAAGGCAACGGCCCATTCTGACAAGCTGACGAGTTGCCAAACAACATCTGACTCAAGGGCTGAGACTCCACACCCGAATAAAAGAGCGCATCTTACCTAGATCATACCCTTCCTGATCCTTGCAATCCTCGAAGGCAGAAAGTGTTGACGCCACAGAACAAATATTGTGAGCATTCTTCCAGAGTGAAGTGAGGTATTCTTTCACATTTTCATCTGTTGTTGACGCCGCCCTTGCTCTGGTACTCATAATTGGGAAGGGAAGGTCAGAAGAGAGAAGAGAGTACACACTTGTATACCTCAAGTTCCGCACCGATGACTTCCATGAAAGTGAACGACGCCACACTACCAGCGCGGGCGTTAGCTTCCTGTGCTAAAAGAAGACCAGAAAATGTCTCGATAACACTCTCCATAGGCGTTGAGGGTAAACATAGTATGTGAGCGATATCCGCGATAGATTTGCGTGAAACCAGTGCGGATGTTAAAATCATGGCAAGTGGAGAAAGAGGCCCCGGAGCTGATCACGTTAGAAATCGTGCTACATGAAGACCACATCGATGCATACCGGTCAAATCTGCATTGCTGGTACATGGCCTGGGAAGACTGTGTATGGATGTCCGAGCCACAGATACTGCACACAACAGTGTGCAATTCACGGACATGGTGAGACTCACTGGCCCTTTCAGAAAATTTCAAAAACTGTTCACGGAGAGCCAGACAAGGCTTACAATCCGTTCCCGCCCTACTGACAGGTGACATGATGCGAGGGTGATCCCAACCTTCATCGTCGGATAAATCAGGCCTACACCCCTGTCAGTAAGCGACTGGCTGAAGCTTGCGGGACGCACAACTGCAAGACAGTGAACAAACCAACTGGAACCTCCTTAGCCTTGGAACCTCCTCGAGACTTCGAACCTGCGATATCGGCTAGCATCACAACGACGCAAGGTTTCCTGGGATTATACGATGGCCACTCTGGCGCAAAAGACAGAATAACTCGGGGGGGAAAGGAACGTTCCCCAATCTGACGGATTGACTACCGACAATATTAGTGATCAATCAAAAAAGATAAGAAGAAAGCAGTACCCAAGAAAATTTGACCAGAGGTGAAGGTGGAATTCTGGACATAGAATAAGAGGCTATTTCTGATTTCGGGATTGAATTGTCTGCGGAGGGAGTAAGCATAGTACATGTCAGTGAAAAAGCAACAGACAATCATCAAAATCGAAGAAGGAGGCGATGAGGTATACTGCCGCAGACTCCGGTATAGGGCGCGCTGGTTGCTTGTCCTTTCTCGGTGAGGATTTCGGAGATGCACTGGGATCAGGCTTTGGAGGTGGAGTACACGTGAACGCGAGGTTAGTGAGGTGAAGTGAGGAATGGTAAATAGGTGTTAGTGGGTAGCTCATGAGGCCTAGTTGAGCATATGAGAGCTAACCGGCCAGAAAGGAACGGACGCGTACTGATGGCCGATCCGTCGAAACGTAGCTTAACTTCGCAGAGTTCGATAGTCTGTTCCTCTGCCAGCGCACCCCAATCTAAAGGTGGCGAAGGTTCTTCCGACGTAGCTTGATGTGATACATCTAGCGAAAGGCCAAGGTCACCACCATTGCGTGCAATGGGTGCCAAACTGTCAGTGGTGGGATATCGCCGGGACCTCATGGCCACCAGCACTGATGAATCTTAAACCAAGTCAATGGTAGATTAACAATATGGAGAGGACATACACACCGGTATACATGAATCCAATAGCAGCCTTGATACAGAGCCTGGAAGCCCTCGGTCCGGAGGGTACGTCGTGGAATGCAGCCCGACTTTGGCCCTCAGTAATGAAGTAAGGCTGAACCAAAGAACAACAGAGGAAGCTTAGTGAGGGTGAGTAGGGGCGTGCATAACAGACATGGAGTTCGTGAGACTGAGTGACAAGAAGTAGGGTAGGACTCGAAACAGGTGTCAGCGGGCCACGTAAAGGGAGGCGTGAACAAGAGCCGTCGCTATATGTTATCCACTATTCTTATTGTCAGTTCAGGTTCCAAGCTATGCGGCAGCTATCTACCTCTCGTTCAACTCCTGCCCAAGTAGCAGTGATCACTCCGGCTCCTGGTGCCATGGGCCAACACTCTTTGACTGTCCAGCTATCCACTTGATATCCGCGTTTCCACAGACAAGCTATCCCGTCGCCTTCGAGGCCAGGATAGAACGCAAACAACCATTGGTCACTAGGGGCGACACTTATGACACTTGGCGGCTCGAAAGACGACGGTGATCGAAGGATAGGTTCAGGGGAAGGGACCATGAACTGCTTGGATGATGGAAATAGGCGACCAAGTAGGAGAGGCTGCGACGAGTGTGCGGTGAAGATGACAGAGGAAGTCGACCAAGCGACTGGGCTGGCACAGGCAGGGTGAATAGATATGAGGACGAGAGACGGGCTCGGGATGCATACCGCTGGATGTCATCGACCAAGGGGCGAAAATCCCACCAATTTGAACGCCATCTACCATCATCCTTGGCCTTTCCCTTGACAGGGGAGCTGTTTACATCCGCGCCCAACATACCCATCTGAGGGCCATGGGGAGCACTGCTGGCAGTGTCCGTGCGTCTGTTGACACGTCGAACACGTGACGTGTGGATAACGCTCCCCTAATAGTATTTAGCTTGTGCCCGATGTGATCTGCTATCAGAGCGTCATGCTCAGTCCCTCGCAAGCTTGCACCGAAATCAACGGGATTCAAACTGATCTGCTCATTCAACCATTTGCAGACCGCATCTTCGTGCAGGTCACACAACTTGGAAAAGTCGGCAACTTGGTGCACCCGTAACGTTCCACGCTCACAAGCAATCCTGACTGATTCTCCTCACAAGATTCAAGCGTCGGTGCCATCCACAGTGCTTATCGATTCTAGCGGTGTGTCCGACTCATCGGGACTTGTATTACCAGTTCCGCCAGCAGCCATACAACTCACGCCGCTTTTTGGGAGTGCCTCTTCGGAGCATTTGCGGTCACTGCACTCGCTCTATGCTGCACAGATCGCTACACTTGTCTGGTGTACTGAGGGCCAGGCACCGGGGGGAGCCAATCATCGCAGTGTCATTGTTGGAATTGCAATTAGGCAATCTACAGAGACTATGGAAGAAGGATTTGGTGAACACGAGAGGAAAACCTTTGAAGGGACCATGCAAGCATTGGCAAACATGTTGAATAACTTTGATTAGCATGAATGGAACAATCTACTACTGTAACTTTTGCAGACAAAATTTGGGTTAGCAAAGACAAATAAAGAACACTCCCCATATGACCATGTACTAGGGTTAGGGTTAGGAGATCAGAGGAGCAAAAAAATAGGGCCTGCCCAGCCAGAGTGGCCATGGCAGGACAGGAAAATATTGAGACGGTGCATGAGCCGAAGCCCATACAAACCACAGGTACCCTGTGAGGACAGGGTCGCCGTGCAATGGAAGGTTCCCATAGCCCACAAACCCGGATTCTTGAAGGGGCTTGTGCCATCAAGGTAAGTATGAAGAAACAACCACGTCGGACAAGGGGTTATATACACCTGACAGCTGCGCACGGACCATCCACAGGTCACTTGGTCAGTCCTTCCATTCTTGGGTACCCCACTTGCCATAGCAAGACTACTATCTCACGTGCAAATGCATCATCCACGTGGTCGCACTAATTATCACACATGGGGTGATGAAGTGCAAGTATGTACTTTCCGCACTCTATTGCAGTCTGAATGCATCGTATATACTGGCGTTCTACAGCTGGAAACCCATATGACACCACCCCTCTCGAAATCCGGTGTTACTGATGCTAACGCAGCAAGTTTAGTTACCCTTCATATCTTGGGCTCTGGCCTCTGTTTCGAGAGCAACCGGTCTATCGTTTCTCTCTCGCTGCCACTTGGCCCACTTCCACTGAACAAGGGCGGCCAGGCGCTGATCAGCTGGGAGTGACGTTCGAGGATTGGTCTCGTAGAGATAGTATGCCAGGCAGCCAGTAAAGATGCCTAGCAGCGGATCGATTCCGCTGCCCACGGTCATCGCAAGTTAAGCAGCCCGTCATGTGTTAGATCGTAGATACCCACCGTGACAAGAGCACTGGAGGCGGCATGGTGAGCTCGTGAGACGGTCAGTGACAAGTTTGTTGCGGCGTGTTGAGCTGGTCGGATTTGCATAAAATTTCACGCACAAGTCTTAATACATACATAAGGTACCTCTCATCTCACTCGTTCTTCTCATCCGACATCGTCCGTAGCGTCGTTCACGAATGTCCGCCGTCACCCTCGAACGCCAGTTCCGTCCCATTTACGGTTCGCTTCTTGATTGTGCATACTGTTTTACCATCCCACTTAACTTTGCTTCCAGAATCTTTGGACAATGGCTCCAACAAGTCTGCCGTCTTGTCGTGCAACAAGCTGCTCAAAAAGTATCCTAATAATCTCTTGGCTAAGGTGCATGCACAAACGTCTTCACTGACCACCAGCTGGACTAACCCGGGCTGCATGCTTTAGGCTCTGAAAGCCCTTGCACTTGTGCGCATCCAGAAAGTAGAAGAATCTCTCGCCCTATGCGACGAAATTCTGGCCGCCAAGCCATTGGACGAGCCGACTATGTCAGCTATGATGCACGTCCTCAAGGGTCTCGGAAGAAGTACATGTCTTCGTTCCCTTGCATACTCTATGTGCCCATAGACTGACAATACAACATCTAGACGCGGACCTTGTAGCCATGTGTGAGGAAGCATACAAGGCTCAACCTCAAAATGAGGAATATGGCGCTCAAGCGTTCTTTGCCAATGTCCGGCATGGAAACTGGAAATCTGCACAACAGGTATGTACACAGTATACTCATCTGGGAAGGCTGATCCGACGTGTTTCCCTGCGCGTCTAGATTTCTTCCAAGATGCACAAACAGTTCCAGGAAGATCGGTATCTGTACTGGAGCGTGATCTCCGCTATCTTGCAGGTTGTCACATCTTTTCCACACCATTGCCGCCGGGCTGACATGGCAGGGGGTAGGCAAATGATCCGTCGACTCCAGGCAGTATGCGGACGGTACTGTACAAGCTGGCGCACAGACTAGTGATGTCTTCGCCAACCCCATCTTACCTTAGTGCAGACCGCTTCCACATGCACATGAATATTCTAAAAGAGTTGGCCCTCTACGATGAAGCACATGCCCTTTTGGAGAGCGATGTCGGAAAGGAAATCTGCTCGACCAGTCTGGCGTGCTCACAGACTCGCCGAGATATTTGGCGGTCGCGGGGTTTATACAAGGAAGAAGGCGCACGCGCCCGAGACCAGATTTCAGAAGGGTCTGTTTAGTTCGATCGCAGAACCGCATACCCTCTAAGAGGGCTGACGAAATTGATCTAGTGACCGGAACTGGCTGGAGTTTTTGTCCATTCTGGACGCGGCGTTCGCTCCCATTGCATCGTCTCCGAATGAGATCTCGGAGGAAAGCAAACAAGAGTGTAGGGAAAGCCTGAGCAAGACCAGTGAGTTCTTGGCAGAGATCGCCCAGAAGGATGGGATCAAAAATCGAGCTGCTCCGTTAACGCTTACTGAACTTCAACATCGTGCTTACAAGCATGGCTTATACGGTACGTATTTCCGATGTTCCTTCGCCTCTGAGCCATTCCATGCTGCCGCGTAGATTCGAGTGTCCTCGTTGAATCCATGGCGGATTACCTCGCTCAATTTGGCGACAAGGCTTGTTGTTTCGAAGACTTGAAGGCCTACCTCGATGCCGAGATTGCGTCATCTGAACAATGGAGAGCAATCCTTGCTAACCAACACCTTTCTTTTGTGAGTAACGTCGTGGTCATGGCTAAGGCTTCCTAATCTTGCCGTAGGAGTCCATAGGGCATCTGCAAAGATTGATTAACGTCCGCAAGCTTCAGCGTCATGGCTTGTCTGTCGCGGACATAACCGTGGAAGCCGAAACCGCTCGTGCTGTGAAGTACTTGTCGGAATACATGGATGGACTTTCCCTTGGCAAGGATCTTCCTGTTACGGAACTCCAGCCATGCGATGATCTTGCACTCCTCTCCGCTCATGCTTTTGTCAATGTGTGGACTCTCGATGGCTCCGAAGAGGCTTTGTATAGTGCAGTCACTGTTTTAGAGTTTGCTTTGACCAGGAGCCGGATGTCCTTCTTGATGCGTCTCATGCTCATTCGATTATACCGCATATTAGGTGCGTACTACGTGCAGTGTCGAAACATTTTGTTTATAACCCCCGGGTAATACTAGGTGCTCCGAGCCTCGCGCTGGATCATTACCGCGCAATGAATGTTAAACGGGTCCAGAATGATACTCTCTCTCATCTTATTCTCACTCGGGCATTGACGTTCTCTCTAGCTGCAACTGGGGACTTAACATATCCTACAGAATGCTTAGAGTCTAGCCAAATATACCTAGCTAACGCTCAGGAGGTAGTGATTTTCTTGGTCATTATGTTCTGACCTTCATCTTACTCGCAGACATCGGACTTCATTGTTCGTGCCTTCACTGCCGAAAGATACACCCAGGTGAGCATCAATACATTCTTCGAAAGTCACGTAGTCTGATTCATGTCGCAGATACCCGAATTCATTGAATTCGAGGATAGACTAGAAAATTCGCTCCAGCGCGACGTCGTTAAGATGGAACACGTCCGCATGCGCCTGACGCACGAGCAACTCCACACCGACATCATAGATATGGAGTTGATAGAACTCAAATTTATCTTTGACCGTTGTATGCTTGTTTCGCTTTGGCTGGACTCCAGGCTGAGGTTCCCTTGTACAGTACACAAGGATAACCGCGATTTCGTCATCCTGCCCAACTATCAACCTGCGTGCCAACCGACATTTAACGAACAAAGCTTGATGTTTGGAACGTCGTGCGGTGTGAGTGCTGTGGTATATGTCTTCAATCTCTATCCCTGAGACTGTGGTTGGCTTAGCAAGGATGGTTGTGGAGCTTCCTTAAAATATATATCCGTGCATTCCAACATGCTAGTGATCTCGATGAGACAGTAGAAGCAAAACTACTCATTGGTGACAGGCCGAGGACGAGTCCAGATCCAGAGACCAGGCTTCCCCTGCCAAAACGCCTTGCGATGAGAAAGAGCGAAGAAGCTGCGGAGGTGAGTCGTGCACTGGCAACATGTAGGTATCCATGATTGACGAGTGACGACAGCTGACGTCTGAAGAGCATCAACTCATGGAATGGGCTACTGCCCTCGGTGACTGGCTCGAGCCCTATCATAATTTTACTCGACCACCACCCCACGTCGTATTAGCTGAAGCTGCAAAACAAACAGAACTTAAGACTGGTCTACCATTGCGAGGGGTTGACCTCAAAGCCTTGAATGGGAACGGAAATTCGAAAAAGGTCGAAGAAGCGCCTCCGCTTAAACAAGTGCCTGAAGTGGTAGTTAAGTTCTTCGAGGGTTAGCTTCCCCCTTGTCCACGCGTTGTCGCTAAACTTCTCTTTAGAAATGTACTCCCAGTTCAAGCGGTTACTGGAGAGCAACTGTTTACTTTCGCAGTTGCTGCATATTGCCACCATCACCCAAGAGGTTTCTGGTTCTTGTCTGAAAAAATGCTGCTATACTGAACCCGACTTCCTAGGCATACATTCTACTGGCCGTCGAAACCCTACGCTTTAAGACGCCCTCGGTCGTAAAGATCTACAAGCTGGGCAACGTCAGTCTATTATGTCTTGTCTGCCAAGCTTGGTACTGAGCCACATCCCTAATAGCTTGTGTCCATGATCAAGGATATCCGGCAAAAGGCGGGCTCCACAGTGAAGGAGATGTCGCTTGAACTGCTCAAGTTGGCAGAGGCAGAAAGTACAGGCGACCGTCGGCGCGCTATTGCGGAAGCGTGCGCATCCGTCGCCGTCGGTCAGGTAAGCAGTCCCTTTTTTCATGCTACGTCAGTCTCTGAGCGGTGCCTCTGAGCAGATTGATCATGACTTCATCCTGAACGTAATGAAGAACGTGATGGACTCTCGAAGGAAGGTGTTGGAGGGAATTGCTAAAGGCATGTCGAAGCTACACAATACACATTCACAGTCCTAGGATGGGAACTACGCCAACTTCCTTTTCCCTGGTTTGAATACATTACTATCCTGATAGCCCCTCTCAATCTGTACACTCATTCAATGCTATTGATACCGACGTTGACTCTCAGACGCGTGAAAGTAATAATGTGACAATTTGTGACACAGTGCGCCTTTCTCCTGACCGAAAACTTCTCCCCACCACAAGCAATTCTGACCATATGAGCCAATGTAGGCAAGATCCTCGGGGCAAGGTTCTGCAAAACTGAATGACACCCGTGTTTGGACAGACAACGACTTCTATGGAGGAGGCGGTGGTGGTGGCTACGTAGCAGGGTCACCCTACGGCGGCGCCAATAGCCCAGGCGGTTTCGGACGTGTTCGTCACCCCAACACCGTGTTAACGCGTGCGTTCACTGAAGTGACCGCGATGCGCAGAAAAGTGAAACCTCACACTCCCTACGTCCGATGACAATCCACCAACTCCTAAGCGCGAATCAAGCGCATGCCGACGCTGACTGGATGTTAGATGACACGGAAATTGGTCAAGTAAGGACGCGTTTATTCAAACGTGCCGTTTTTCTGATTAATGCGCTTTTTAAGGTCACGATTGTAGCACACATCGCATCAGTACAAGTGCAGGCAACTAACAGCCAATACATCCTTGACGACGGGTCAGGGCGTATAGAGGTACGGCGTTGGATAGATTCGTCGGTCGAAGATGAATCGGAAAAACTTGGTATAGTGTAAGTTTCTTTTTCGCGCGTCGTCACACACCATTTCATCCGAATCTTACAGAGAGGGAGTGTATGTCCGCGTTTTGGGCAGCTTGAAGATGTTTGGCAACAAAAAATACATCAACGCAACGCACATACGCCCAGTAAGCTCACCGGCTGAGATTTATTTCCATGTCCTTGAAGCTATGACCGTCACTCTGATTTGGGAGAGGGGACCAGTAAGCTATTTCATACACAAGTGCTCTCGGACTGATTCTTGTAGCCTCCACGCCCTGGCCAAAGTCCGCAGGAGGGAGTACCGAAGTCCTCAGTTTACTCCGCGCAACCAGTCCAGAGCACCGACAGTGAACAGTACGCGCATCTACCAAAATTACATCGTGCCATAGTTGCTTTCATGCAAAAGCAGCCTCCTAGCGAGGTGGGTGTTCATGTAGGTGCAATCGCCCGGGCGGTTGGAGGCGACGCTGTTTCAATAAGGTGAGCACAATCAATCCTGCGCGTGACATGAACTCAAAATATGATTCATGTCAGTGATGCTCTGGACAAACTTTCGGATGAGGGTTTGGCATTCTCTACGATTGACGAGTCACATTATCAGCTCGCAACATAATGCATCCCTTCTGTATTTCATTACCGTTTTCTTTACGTTAGCTACGGTGTAGTGTTTTGTTCGTGAAGCACCAAATGGGTCTTGTGAAATTTGTCGTTTGATCATCGCTCTCTTTCATCTTGCGCCGTCACTGCTAGCTCAAACATGGAGTGTGAAAGCGACTACATTGAGGAGCCCATTGTTATCATATCATGCACTGATTCCCCCGAGGATTGGAAGAAATCAGTCCTCCCTACGACAATCTTTCAACTCCTTCATGCTGATCATAGCTCTGAGCAGGACACTGTCTTGATTGATGGGAGGAAGATTGGATTGGTAGGTTGTTGTGTGTTCCATGATTCAGAGGAAGAATCAGCAATAGATTTTAGGTTTCAATTGTCGCACATGTGATATCCATGGAGGAAAGACTAACAAACTGCAAGTTTATACTGAGTGATGGGACTGGCCAGATCTCTGCCCTTAGATCACTTGCGAGCGTCGAAGCGAGGCCATCACCTGAGAAAGAACAGATGGAAAAAGATACCTATACAGCACTGTGAGTGAATAAAACACACATTCGAGATGAGGTTGATGTCCTCCCAAGTGTGGGATCTTACATAGGAGCCATTGGAAAGCTCAAGATACTCAAGGGACGATTATTTTTGGACTTGCCAGTGGAAACTCAGATCCACAAGGTCTTGGATTTTCATCAGGTCGTTTTTCATACCTTGAATGCCATGCATATTCATGTGTCCAGGCCGTATGATACACCGGTAAGGTTGCCAACTTTGATAATCTTATTGGACTGGCACTGACTGTCTATCAGCGACCTCGACATGTCCTTCAAGTTGAGAATTCTGTTGGTCTGATGAGAACCATCTCAGGGTCCTGTGTGTCACACCTAGTCACTGAAGATGTCAGGGCTCATCCGGGGACCAGCCTGAATGCAAACCTGGATGTTGACGTGCAGGTGCATAGACTAGCATCACTACTGCTAGACAAGGGAAAAGAAGATTGGGAGCATATTCAACATACCTCTGTGCCTGCCATTGCCTTATCCATCCTGCAGGCAGTCCAAGAACTGGGTGGGTTCAGTAATAACAGGCTACTTTCCCTTCGGGATATCCAAGAAGCTTTACATAATTGCAATGAAGATGAATTCGTGTAAGTTAAAGACTTTTGTACATCGAAGAATGTACTCATTATTTGCAGGGATGCCATCCACTACCTGCTAGACGAGGCATACCTTACCAGTCCCTTAGATAATGGATATGTCATGATTACCCCTAGAGACTGACTAACTATAAAGCACAAAATTTTATCGGGTTACCTGTGACAATTTAGGTCCCCGACTCCCACGGAGTGGGGGAGGGTTGTTATTCGACAGGCACGTACCACTCCAAGCAAATGGATGCGTCCGACTTTTTTACCAAATATGGAACCTCATTTGATAGTACCATTCATGCGCTCAGTGAGCTGTTGTTCCTACCCCCTACCATGTTTGGGGCATAACTCGTGCAATTCCAGACCAAACCATTTGCTTTTTTCGGACATGAATCTACTAGAAGAAACATACCAGATGATATACGAGATGTCGTGCGCACATTCATAGTTCCAGAGTTATTTGAGTTTTCGAGTCTGAACAGGGTAGTGGGGGGTCAGGATGGCATATCTCCCTGAGCGTCTCGTTTTTTTGTGCACGGTGGTACCACCCGTTCACAGTCTCATCCCCCATGGACTTACCCCTCTCACGTTGCTGCTGCTTCAGCTGTTCCAGAGATATTGTTAGTTTGGTGTACAGAGGCATTAGGGAGACGGTCTTGCAAGTAGCTCAGGATTGGGTGCACGTATTCCCCCAATTCCTTGTTCTTCATGTTCTCCATGCTCCCCTCTGTCATTTCCCTTGGTTTTGTAGCATCACACTGAGCCGTTGGCCATTGGCACCCTCCTCTCCCCATACCTCTCTTCGTATCAGACGCGTACCTCAGGTGCCATTTTGCCAAACCTCTCAAAAACGTGGAACCTGATTCTAATCGAAGAGACTTTCCGAACGGTTGCTTTGATGTTGCTGCTGCCTCCGCCGTTCAGGAGATACAGCCCTTTTTGTGGATAGAGGTGGTGTAGGATCGTTTTGTGGATAACTTCGGACTGGGTGCACCGTTTCTCTTAATTCCTTGTTCTGCGTGCTCCCCACATCGCCTTCCATGGCCTTCCGAAGTT
Organism: Pisolithus marmoratus; assembly: GCA_024613145.1. Classification (NCBI taxonomy): domain Eukaryota; kingdom Fungi; phylum Basidiomycota; class Agaricomycetes; order Boletales; family Pisolithaceae; genus Pisolithus; species Pisolithus marmoratus. Next base: position 592,858 of record JANFAE010000009.1, read on the forward strand.
TCCTGCTGCCCCGCTGAGCCGTTGGTTGTCGGCGCACTGTCCTCATCCTCCACCCTCCTACATCCCTTCGTGTTTGCTGCATTTCTCATTCTACGCCTACTCTTGCAAATAGGGATTTCCCATTCTACCGAACGAGACCTTTCGAACACTCCCTCTCGCGTTGCTGCCATTCCAGCCATTCAGGAGATATGGTTAGTTTGGTGTACAGAGGCACTTAGGAGACAGTTTTGCAAATAGCTCAGGATTGGGTGCGCGTATTCCCTCAATTCCTTGTTCTTACTGTTTTCCACACTCCCCTCTGTCATTTCCCTTGGTTTTGTAGTGTCATGCTGAGCCGTTGGTCATTAGCACCCTCTCCTCCATCCCCTCATTTGTGTCCAGCGCATATCCCCCCTGTTTCGCCACCGAATTTCCTGCTCCTTGGGGACCCTGTACCTCTTGACGAGGGCTTGTATCATACACCACTGTCGTCTTCGTGGTTGCAGAGATATTCAAACTTTTGTGCTTGAGGTGCTTTCAGATGGTTTTGCCCATATCTCAGAAACAAGTGCACTGATCGGTATAGTTCCTTTTTTCCTGTGTTCATTGTCATTCCCCCTACCATCACCCATTGGTTACGTGTTGATTGGACCAGTTGTCGATGTTCGGCGACCCGTTCTGCTCCCACTGCCTCGTCACCATACGACGCCATACGACATATCGTCCCCGTTTCGCCACTGTGCCTCTTGCTTTTCGGGACTCTTATACTACTCTCGAAGAGCTCTCGACCGGTGTACGTTAGGTTGCGGTTGGCACAGCCCTTCCCTGCAGTCAGACAGTCCCCAGATGCTATTCTACTTCTCCCTCCAGGCTTTAGAAGCCCCTTTGGATCAACTCCCCCCTTCAAGTCATCTTTATTCTCCTCCCAGCCTCTATAATCATTTCTCACAAGCATGACAAATTATGGTACTCTACCAGCATACCATACTACCGACGTACCCTACTACTGACATACCGTGCTACCAACGTACCGTAAGTATTACCGCGTGACGAATTACCATATTACCGCATGACGAACTACTATTCTACTACACTACGTATGCAGTGACCAGTGTCCGTCTTACAAAGAAGCCAACATACTGCCGAAAAAGTTCCCGTTTTCGGTCGTGCCGAAGTGCGATAGTGTCCAGCTTTCTATACTGCCCCACCTGTTGGAGTCGGGGACTGGCGACTCTAGGCGCCGCTACGGATGTTTCAGTTGGCCTCATGAATGTTAGGCTATATACTCGTGGCCTGCCAGCAATGACCGGCAATGACCTATAGTGTTGTTTATGTAAGCGAGCAATAGGGACGTTGGTTGCCAATTCCAGCCTTGTGGTCTGCGGTCACGCCGAAAGCCCCTGCCACCACACCGCTGTTAAGCACCACCTTGGGTGATTGGTATGACGCTGCTACTTTACAACATTTAATTGGCAGTGACTATAATTATTCCAGACTATCATGTCCTCGTGGTATATGTCCTGGTTTTCTGGTTTTCCGGCCTTTGATTTCGGGGTTCCTGCCTCCATCCAGCGGCGGTTCTTCTCTTTTGTGCTCAGGAAAACTCTTGGTCGCTTCTTCAAACCTGGGCAACTTGATCTCCATCAGATTGATTCTCAATTGGGATCTGGTGCCGTGCATGTGACTGACCTAGAGCTAGATGAGCAGGTACGACTTCACCTTAGATCTCATACACATTAACATGAACTTTCAGGCTATCAACGAACTGCTCGTAGGGCTGCCTTTCCGCCTTCATGACGGGTTTATATCGGGAGTCACTGCTCACGTTCCATTCCCGAATCCGCTCACTTCCAGTGTGGGGCTGCACGTTCGGTCACTTCGCCTTACCCTCCTTGTGACCGAGCAACACACTTCTCCTCCAATTCCACCGAATTCGTCCAATCCAGTTCTTTCGGATTCTGTTTTATCGGTAGCGGAGACTTTTGTCCACCGCGAGCTTACGCCAAGGGAGGAAGCGACATTGCGTGAATCACTGCAACCCAAGCGTACTCCTCGACTTGGGCCTGACGACATCGAGAATGTCCCTGGTGGTTTCGACCCCTCCTTTGTTCAGCGTCAGGACAATGAAATGGGAAGGCACACGGACGACACGGTATGCCCGGACGGCGAACCTGCGGGGGTGTCAGTTTTTGCGACCTTCATTGAACACCTGCTTTCGCGCTTTTCGTTTTCAGCCCTCGATACTAAGATTACGATTGTTCATGCTGGAAATTCTAGCTTTACCTTCGCCATCCCAGAGGTCCGGTATCATTCTGAGGACGCTACTGGTGCACCACATCCTCCCGCGGCTGAAAGCTCGTTATCACAGGCTGGCCAGCAACAACGTGCTGAATGCCGTGGACATGTTCGTACGATAACTGTCTCAGGATTGTCGGTCAGGTTACGGAACCTTCGGCCACACCTCGAGTCTCCAACGCTCTCACCGGTGTCTGGATCCTCCAACTCCACGAAGAGAGACCAGGGGCACCTCGGCGATGTTCTATCACGCAAGTCGTCATCCTCTTCTCTGGACGATGACACACAGATGATGATGTCGCAATCCATCGCTATGTTACCGCCTCGACCCCCATCTTCCGCTAGTTCTGTCTCGAGTGACATGTACCAAAGTGTCATGTCAACCAGCACACAGGCAGCCACTGAATATCACCAGTTAATGTCACCCGCTACTCTTGGTTATCATGGAGCATGTCCACAACCACAGAACTTGACTATTCAGGCGCTGTCACAAGAAACGGATGCTGACCTTGTTCTGTCATTTGGTACTCAGCCCATAACCATCCAGTTAAGTACAACGCCTTCCACCCCCAACCATGTGGACGGAGTTTGCGGTGGTGGGGAGGCGCGCTCGACTGCTCCTGATGAAGCCGATCACCCAATCCACGAGCCATCTGAAACTCTTAGCCTAACCATCTCGGTTGGCACGATGGCGTGTGCTCTCCGTGCTTGCCATATCCGAATGCTCATGGACTTGGTGAATGCATGTGGATCAGACTCTTCATCTCCAACGTCCCATGTTGAACAATCGTCCCGCCCGTCCAAAATTGTAACGCTTGGATTGAGTGGAAGTATACAAATCCGGGGAATTGTAGTAATATTTCTTTCTGAGCCTTGCGATGGGGAGTCATACACACTCTCGCCTTATTTCGAGCACCCGTTCATTCCACCACACCTTTGCTGTGCCTATGTGCGGCTTCTTCAAGATAACATCACCGGATACTTTCACTTCCCCCCTCTTGCACCATCGCCCAGCAGTCTATCGACCGCCACGGCCGACAGCAGGAGTCCGCGTGCAAGCATCATGGCCTCGGTCTCGGATGTGTCTTTACTCGCATTTCATGCCGTTTCCGCTGCCAGAAATGCACAGGTTTCTTCGCCCATCATGGTCACTGACCGCTACCTTTTCACTCTGGAGAGGGCGACACACTACCGCCCTTCCTTTAATTCCGACGAACCACCTGCCATGCATCTCCCATCGTTCAATGTCGTAGATTGGACTCACGAAAGGTGTAATGGGAATTCTACGAGGTTATCGACCTGGCGTACGAAACCTGGAAATAGGACTGGGAAGATCCGTAGCCCTGCTCACAAAATTCGTGAACTACCTTCATCCCCGAATCCTTTCGTGGATACCCCGCCCCAAACACCTGACGGAGAGAGACTCGATGCTTCTGCGATCCAAGTTACTGGCTGTTTGTCGACTTCTGAAGCCTCTAGTCTCCATGTGAGAGCGGCGCCACTCCATTTTTTCTTGGATCTTGGAATGTTTTTGGACGGAAGTTTATTGTTGAACTTTGTCAAGGAAGTGATGTCGTCTACTATGTTTCAATCCAAGAGCGAGAGTGGACCCTCTTCTTTGGACCGTGATTTCAATGACAAGCATGTCCATGATGAATATATCCGTAGGAAGGCCGCGTCCGCATCATCGCAACATAGAGAGATGGAGAGAAGGCGTCTCGAAAAATTTGTTTTTGATGACCTCAACTTAAGGATGGATTATGGGGTCAGTTTAGCGGAGCTCAGGGACTCGAAGAAATCTGTGGACCAGCAAGTTCATTCTGTGAAGCAGGAGGTAAGTTGTGTGCTTTAGGGCGTTTATATTTCACTGCTTACCGGTGATCATCCATTGCCCGAAGGCTTCAAGTGCATCCAGCCTCAGTCTTAGTCTGTCGTGCTCAATGATCAGGATGGAGGTTCGGTGCATCCCTCCTCCAGGCCGGCCTCCCCGTTCGGGCTGCGTTCTTGTTGACATACATCACATATCGGTGTCTAACAACCCAGTCTCTTCAAAGCCGTTAATCCGGTTTTCCGAGGGTTTGCGGTCACTTCCACGGCCTGTCACTGATTACGGTCGACAGAATGGAATATGCTCCGTGCAGTTGCAAGAGATCCTTATTGCGTACGCGCCGGTCGGCGATGCTCTAGCCAGGACTCTGATAATATTTGGGTGTATGCCGGGTAGCGCTGGAGATGTACACACGAGTACGCTCTTGGCCACGGAGTCCAACTTAGATGTACTTCCGGTGTGCCTCTTGCTCTCGAGGACAAACTTTTCGAGCGGCGAAGATGGAAATTTTTCGAGCCGACTTTCCTTGACAGTCAATATCCCTCTGATCGATATGATTCTGGAAAAGGAGGCATTTGATGGCCTTCAGTGTTGGGTGGATGATGTTGCTCAACTACTTGACTGCTATATGTCAGACGCCGATAATGTGAAGGAGACTGTCTCCAGTCAGAATCCGAGCCTCATTGGAAGCCGCTTCTTCGCAAAGTCGCGGCATGGGGGTAGTCGAGGTAGTGAAGATGACTCTCTTGGTGATAGACCGCATACAGATGGTGGCGAAGTTATTGTGAAGGTGAATGTAACCGAAGGTAATATAGGCAATGGTGGTAGTGTCCTTTGCTTACCCTGCTGTTGTAGCCCTTCTTCGGATTTTACTGCCTCGCTGCGATCAAGGCTCCCATAACCCGCGACCATTTGACATACAGGCTTCAGATATTGATGCACTGATTGAAATGAAGCCCGACGGAAAGGTTTGTCTCAATCAGCATGCTTTACACATCCGGTGTTTTTTTAAGCCGTCAACTCGATAGAACCAGACCGTCATCACGACTAGCATCATGGATTTGTGCGTAGCAGACACAGCTAGCGCCGGAAATTATGTGCCCTTGTTTGCTCTTGCAGCCCCTCGTACCTTAGTGAGTCAGGTTGTCGAGCCTCTGGTTGGCGAAATTCACCCTGTAGTAGTCTACCGCTCCCAAACCAATGATCAAGATTTGCCTTACGTCTCTGGTGATTCCAGAAACTAGTTCCAAAGAATCCAAAATCAAATTATCGCTTTGTGGAATTACTTGTCATGTACCAGCCGACCCATGTTTTACTGCCGACCTACTTGCGTTTGCGAAGGCTCCTCCAGGGGTTAGTTGACTCATTTACTTGGAGAGTTAGGGCTATTCACATTTCACAGGTTTTTGAATCAGTGGTCCCTTCTGAGCGAACTGTGTTTAGCATGACGGTAGTCGACGTTTCGGTTCGGCTGCAAGCTCTTGAACATTCTGGTTCACTTGTCCTACATATCGGAGAAGCTGACTTTGTAACTGAGCTAGTCGGCAATTCGTTGGAGACTGGCTTCAAGCTGGGCATCTCAGCCCTACATCTTTTCATAATCGACAATACCGAAGATGCAACTAAAACTTCCGAGTCGCCTCGTAAACCGGCTGGGTTCAGCCCAAGGGTGTGGAAGGTAAACTATCAGCAACAGTTGTATGTTCGTGCAGTCACTATAACTATAACCGCACAGGACTTGGGGTACGCATTAATCGCGGACGTGGCAAATTGTCACTTGTCTCTGCGCCGTGATAGTTCCGTGCTGCCTGCTGACACCAACGTTGGTGCAGTTCCTCCAACTTGTTAGCTTATGTTGATGATAAGTCTCGTAGGTGACCATCGATCATATTGAACTTCGGATATACCTCTGCGCAGACACTCTGGGTGCCTTCACGGGCTTCCTCAGCCACTTGGTGCCAAATGCAAAGAGTGCTGAGGTTGACGGGTGCGTTGCTTTGGGGGTAGTGACGAGTGATTAACCACTGTGTAGGCCCTCCGACAAAGTATCACAAGTTCCGGGGACGCTTGCCATCGACGACAACCATCGGATGACAGGTAGGACAAGTCTGCATTTGACAGATGCTATGAGCTCAGCTGCTGCAAAGCTTCACTCGACGAGAATGCTTTTAGACGTGTTCCCGAAGTTGGGAATACTGCAGACATGATCAGCGATGATCTACCCGCAAATCTTGATTACCTAGATGTCTCATTTGGTGCTGCTGCGGGCCTTCGCGAATTAAGGGACGACGACCTAGAGGATTTCAATACCGAAGAGCAATGCGGTCGTAACACCCCTGTGCCCGGTGAAACCGGTATCGTGTCGAACGTAGGAGGAGAAACGGTTCGGATTTTCAGGAAGTTTACCTTCACAGAACATTACTTCGACACCATCACTCCCGACATCTCGGAAACTGCCAGGTATGGAAACCCAAGAGCTGACATGAACATGGAATAACCCTTTATTTCAGTCATTTGGACACCACTTTGCAGGTTCGAGTGCACGATGCAGATGTTACACTCTTCTTGCATGATGGTTACGATTGGCCACGCACGCGCAGGATAATTGAAAAGGAAATCAGGGAAATGCGTAAGAAGCTGGCGCGGATCCGTCAGCTTGTTGCGACGGGACAGACGCAAGAGCCGATAGAAGAAGAAACGTGCGCAATGTTATTTAACTCTATCCACATCGGACTTGAACAGGACCTGGAAAATATGGACCCCGACACTCTCCTTGCTGCAATCGACCACGAATTAGACGAAGCGGCCGAAACTGGGACCGAAGGCTCGTGGCAGTCCCTGCACCCAGCCTCACCCGGAAAATCGCGAATACCCCGCACGAGTGTGCATGGAAAGCACCTCACGAGGTCCAAGGGGCCCTCAATTGAAATCCGCTTCTCAGGGTTGAATGCAGAAGTGGACCGATATCACCCCGGAGAGACCTTAGTTGCACGCACGTTAATCCTGGCCAAGGATGTAGAGATCCTAGATCATATCAAAACGTCGACTTGGAAGAAATTCCTTACAGCTCTGCGGGCGGATTCGCGAGGGAATATGAGAGAAACTGGCTCCAATATGGCTCAGATTGAACTACTAACCGTGCGCCCTTCACCACACCATGCAACAGAGGAAGCGCGACTTCGGGTATCTGTGTTTTCTGATTGTTTGCTACACGATTAGTGACAGATACTTAGGCGAAACTTCTACCTTTGCGACTATATGTGGACCAAGATGCACTCGATTTCTTCAAGAAATTTTTTGCCTTCAGCGACCCTGAAAGCACTCCTACCCCAAATGATGCAAGAAATAACAAAGAAACATACTTCCGTACGTGAGATACTAATACCCTTTGCCAACGAGGCCCGGCTGACCTGGCTTCTAGAACATGCTGAGGTCTTCCCTGTGGACATTAAACTTGACTATAAACCACGACGCGTGGATTACCGGGCGTTACGCGAGGGAAGGACGATAGAGCTGATGAATTTTTTCCATTTCGACGGTGCGGACATGACTCTGCGACACCTGACATTACATGGGGTGTGTCCGGCTATTACATGTTTAGTTTCGGCTGACCCGTCGAACTGATGACTAGATTACTGGATGGTCGCGTTTCTTCGAGACCCTGAATGACTTATGGACGCCAGATGTCAAAGCTACTCAACTCGTCGACGTCATCTCTGGCGTGGCTCCGATCCGCTCTATAGTAAACGTGGGGTCAGGTGTCGCTGACCTCATCCTCCTACCAATTGCCCAGTACAAGAAGGATGGACGTATACTGCGTGGGATACAGAAGGGTACTAGAGCCTTCGTTCAATCTACTGCGATGGAAACCATCAAGCTGGGTGCTCGTCTCGCCACAGGCACGCAAGTCATTTTGGAGGAGACCGAAAACGTGCTTGGTGGTCAGTTCAGGAATCCTGTCACGACTGAAACCCTACACATACCATACGAAAGCGACACTATGGAGGACAATCAGGAAGACCTCATCAGTAGATACGCGGCGCAGCCTTCTGGGGTGGCTGAGGGCGTCCATTCGGCGTACCGCAGCCTACGGAAGGGAGTACATTCAGCAGCACAAACGATTTTGGCGGTGCCTATGGAAGTATACGAACGCTCTGGAAACGAGGTCAGTGTAACCCACCTTCCTTGGCGGAATTGGCTAACGTTACGTGAAGGGAGCCATCCGTGCTGTGGTACGAGCGGCACCCATCGCGGTGTTGAAACCGATGATTGGTGCTACCGAGGCGGTCAGCAAGACTTTAATGGGTTTGCATAATACATTGGATCCGGATGTTCGACACGAGAATGAAGCCAAATACAAGCATCGTTAATTACTCGCATTTGCAGTGTACTATAGCTCCCCGCCACACACATATTCATAGGCATGCATGTTGTAGGCATCATGAAGATACATTCCAGGTGATATACGGTCGTTGCCCCGTTGTCCCACATGAAACATGTAAACGACGGCAAATGACAGTGGAAACCAAGTTATGATACGAAGACGTGGGAATGGCAAGCGTTGAGTGGACGAAGGATGAGTTCAGTCGACATCCATTTGCATCGACCGGCCTTCCCCTTGTATGAGAGAACTTTTGCTTCTGACAGGTACTTTGATTTTTTCCAGCCCTGCTGTCCGTGTGGTCTCCACAGCCACGGGTTCCACGAGCTTGACAGATGCAGCCTTCGAAACCTTTTTTGCACGATATGTACGTTTCTTTTCCCGAGCAACAGCCATTCTAACAAAGTAATGTTGAGCGGACTTTCCTTTTGGTGATGAGACAAAAGTAACCTTTGCCTCCAAAACGCGTGTTCCCTGCGCTTTTTGATATCTTCAATGCGTTTCATTGCTTTGATTGTAGTCTGTACAAGTTCTCTGTCGTAACGAACTGGAACGTTTCTGCGCTTCTCGAAATCGATGGTTGAGTCCTAGAAATTAGTGTACCAAGCCAGCTCGAGACGCAGAAAAATAAACTGCTTACAATGGTCATCTCCTTGCCGTGGGCCTTCCGGAAGGCTTTCGTCCACCTGACTTTGCGAGGATTGCGCTTCATTCTAAGTAGATCAACGGTCAGCTAGAGGAGACAGACCACGAAATGCCACTAACTTAAAATTTTTGTGACATCTAACTACCGTCAACGAGACGATTCCTCGCGCCATGAATTCCACTCACTTGGAAGTGCAAAACCGAAATACTTTGGCGTCGTTACGGACGAAAGCCGTCCCTGTTCTGTGTTTAGTGATCTTCCTTTAGCGCAGTATGTTCGTTTACCATGCCCTGGATAGACGCTTGTCGAGCAGAAGTAGCATTTTTCGATGCGCATTACGATGCTTCAGCAGTACTTGAGGTGGGTAAAGACGCCGTGGGAATATGTACTATCGTCGGTGGAAAATTACCTTGCTTGCAAGGGGCATAATTGCGTGGGAACCCGTCCTCCATCTGAAACACCCAGCACAGTTAAATACATTAAGTACCCCAAGTACATGATTGTCATGACTATCGAGCAATCTACACGCTACCTCTGACAATTGACCCCCGTCTGCAGAACAATTTGATACCCACAAACCCTCACGGTGCTCTTGGAGCTCCTACATCGTGACTCAGACCAGCGCATATGTCATCTACGATCTCCCCTGCTCGCACACTGACAACGCTCAAAAGGGTATCACTCAGGCCGTGAGTTTCCTCTGCAATCCCCTGCACATAGATTCGGGCCTCGAGGCTCTCCTTCGAATCCTGGGGCTTGGGCACGAGCCTATATACCCGTGAGATATGCACCGTTTTCAGCCTTTTCGGAGGGCGATCCCCTACCGAACTCTGAGGAGTTGTTTGCGTACTAAACCCTGTGCTTGGGGTGTCTCCGCCAGAATTATCCTCGTCGGCGATGTGATCGGCCAACTCGAACATCGACCCCGCCATTCCACGTTCTCCCAGTTCTGTTTCTACAGCCAGCCGAACATCTTGTTGCGCCTCTGAGTCTAGATCGAAGTATTTTCCAATGCTGGATGATGCCAGAAGTTGTAGCCAATGCTTCCTCTGATAACCAGTTGCGCAGATGACAGCGTCATACACCTTCTGGTAAACTTGGTGGGTCAGAGCGTGCTGCATTATCACGGTAATTGGTCCTGGCTGCTCATTTCCACCCCCCTGACGTCCCACGGGGTTGCGGACGACTGCGGACAAGATCTCGGAATAGGGCAGAATGTTAATCCTTGGAATTTCTTTTGGCGTGGAGCATCCGGTACGCTTGTAGATCCCATCGTCCAGCTTCTGTTCATAAAGCACTTCATACAGCTGCGGCTCTGTAAGCCGTCTTCTCATCCAAAGCCAAACCTAATTCATACCCTTTCCAGCGTTTGAGGATTAACTACACCATAATTCGTGTTTGCGTACTCCTTGCGTATGCGTTGTCTGGCAGAAGAACTCCGCACGCCGAAAAACACGTCCGTACCTGGACAAGATTAGTTGTGAGTGTTGACTCTCTTCCCTTGTATCTGCGCACCATCTGGGTTGAAGATTTCGTTCGAAAACGGGGAGTCATCACTAGGTTTAAGGGACCCTTTCCGAATGATCATATCGAGTGTGTGGTTGTCTTCTCCTGCATGGGTGACCGACTGTAACCGGGAATGAAGCTCCAACGTTACTTCGGCTGCGGATTGACCGCAACCAACAATGGCTATGCGCAACGATCGCCCCCCTAAATTTTCGCATTGCAGCGATTTCAGTAACGTTTCCACGGACATCAAATATGTGGAACTGTGGATGATACGTCCTCTTTGGCCCTGAATACTCTCCAAAGGTTTTGGTATCCGAGGTTCGCCACCGGATGAGACAATGAGATTCTCTTAAGCGAAAGGGTAAGAAGGACTTCGCGGGCCAATACGTTCGCCTTACTGGTCAGCCGTGCGACACGTTCTCCAGTTGACAAGACAATGCTCTGTACTTCGATTGTTTTGGTATCTTTCTCGCCGACACCAACCACGTTCTCGCCATAGGCAATGGTGACGCCCTTCTCTTGCACTAGACGTGCCGCCCAGGCCAGGTAGTCCGAATATTCCTTGCGCGTTGGAAAGTTACTACCACGGTTGATGAAGTCTAAAAGGCGGTTCTGCGAATGTAAGTATGACACAAAAGTGATCTCGCTTTGTGGAGACCGGAGAGTAGCCAAATCCTTCAGGAAGCTAATCGCTCTTCAATAAGCGGATAGATACAGGATAGAGTTTAATCACGAACTCACTTTATCTGCATGCGAGCGCCGGGTAACAGCATACCTGGATGCCATTCAAACCTCTGCTGCCTTTCGATAAAGAGGATTTTCGAAAGAGGAACTACTGGGGGCTTCACGTTTCAGTGAGCCAGTGAACTATACTGTAAACGGATGAGTGCTGCTCACTCGACCTGCTCTGTCCACGAAAGCCCCAGCGACCGCAAGATTGGCTGGTCCAAAGCCCAGTCCAATGACATCGTAAATAATTTCTTGGGTGGACATAATAAATTACGCTAATCAAGGTGCAAAGGAATCAGGCGTGTGATTTGAAGATCAGTACGACTACCTTAAATGTAGAGAAACTGAGGGACACACTGATAGAAGAGCAATACAGTGGAGTCCTCTCAAAATCTTTCGCTATCGAGGCCCGTGTGTGCAATAATCTCTAGAGGCGGGTATCCGATAATTGATTAATTTGATGCGTACTTCCCCGACCGCGAATTAAGGCATATGTACGTGGAGGCCACTGCCTCCGGGAGCAGGACGAGCCAGGTTACAGAGGATGGCACGAATAGCGAAAATCTTATCTGATAAATTTTTCATACTCACCTTCCCAGTTTGGAATCACATTACCACGGAACTTCATCAGAAAGGTGACCAAAGGCGTCCAAATCCAGTTAGCCGTTCCTAGACCTGACTACCCACATTACATAAAAGGTCTTGGGAGCAAGCGATAAGACTAGATTACCCATCAAGTTCCACCACCCCTCAACGTAGATTTCAGCCTTTGCCCTGTTCGTCTCCGTGTATGGATGACCCAACCAGGCAGGCGTGTCGGAGCATTCTCGACGGGTATTCACTTGCGGAGCTCCCGGATCTGTCAAACACCCGCACTCATCCACAAAGCGGAATCGGGAAGACCGTCATAACTTTTGATGCTTCGTCCTTACCCCGGACCACAAACCCCAATGCACTTGCACTGGTGGCCTATGCATATATCCTTGGATTGTACTGCAGCGTCACAGACGTCCTTATCGGTTTGTTAGCGCCTCCAGATGAAAGACCATTCCCGTTTCGTCTACAATGGGACGATCAAACCACGTGGGCTACTGCCGTCTGCTCGGCGCTTTCTGTATTTGATGGTAGCAATGATCTACATATTCCTCCACGTTTGCTACAACAGACCACTGAACTTAAAGAAGGAGACAGTCCATTTATTGCTTTTTTTTCCAGGTCATGCGATGAAGATCAGAAGATGGCAATGACGACACCTCTCCGACTTTGTCAGTTAAAAGAAGGGCAGTTGTCGCTGCTGTTCGCCTTTGATCGTATACACGTTTCGGTAGCGACAACTTTACTTCGTCAAGTAGCGTCTCTGATGGTTCAAGCTGCCACCGCCCAGACGAGCCGCATGGTAGTGCCTTTCACTTTGACTGACGACCTGTCTTCGACCGTAGAGGTCCTTCCACCAGAATCCAGGGCTTCTTATTATTCCCACGTACCACCGGTTCACATTGCGACGGACGCTATACTTCCACATGTTGAATCTACTCCCAGTGCTACTGCTGTGTGCTGGTATCCTCGGCTGGATCGGCCTGGGGAAAACATTCCAGACTGGCAATCTCTGACGTATAGAGATCTTCACCTCCGCGGGAATCGCTTTGCGCGGTTCCTCGTACAGATGGGTCTTTCTCTGGAGGACAGAGTGGCAGTTTGTATGGACCGTGACCCAACGTTTCATGTTGTGTTGTTTGGCATCCTACGTGCAGGTGGCTGCTACGTTCCTGTCAGTGGAAAATATGATGGAAGAAAGTATAATGTTAACAGACCCGTCTTTAGATCGACCCTGAACTGCCAAGAGAACGAAAACTCTATATTGCTGAAGACTCGGGCGCTAAATTTGTGATCGTTTCGTCAACCTCGCTTGGTGCCTTTGGTGATGTTGAGTCTATTGACATCGATAGCCCGTCGGTTCAAGAGATTCTTCTCGACACAAGTGACGCGAATGTGGATCCTCCGTCTACCCATAGTCTTGCTTATATGTTGTATACCTCAGGTATGTGTTGTAGTGAGCATCGAGTCGCCTGTTTTCACATATCAGGTTGTGACCAGGAACAACAGGTAATCCAAAAGGCTGTTTACTGACCCACGAAGGACTTTCGGAGGCGATACTCGCCTTGAGTTTTTTTGCCGCTGATGTGCGGATGGAAGACATTCGAAATGGAAGATACCTTGCTGTCGCTTGTGCGTGTGCTCTCTTGATTCTCTTCCGTGCAATAAGTTAACACGACATAGCCATGGCCTTCGACGTTCACCTTGCGGAGATCTTCGTTCCTTTGTTGTTGGGCATGACCATAGTCGGCGCACCACGTTCCGAGCTGTTGGAAAACCTAGCGCATTATATCAACTACCTTGACATCACTCACGTCGGGCTTGTTCCGAGCCTTATAGATGCAACGATGACTGCCGTTAAAGGTGATGACGCGGGAAGTGCGATAAAGTTGCGGTATATCGCTAGCGGAGGCGAAAAGATCAGTGATTCGGTAGGTATTTGTATCGTTCGTGACACCTCATCCCTGTTGATTTCGGTGGTTGTTTGTAGATTCTTGACAAGTGGGGAGAGCATCCCAAGGTCAGGTTAGCTAACTTCTATGGGTAAGTGGTTAAGGTTACATTTCAAAATATGAGCGAGACTGATTCCCATAAGCCCAAGTGAAGTGACTATCGGTTGTTGCGCACGATTTGTGGACAGCAGTACTCCGACAGGCAACATCGGGCGGCCCTTTGCAAATGTTTCGTCATACGTCGTTGATCGAGACTTGAACATTCTCCCTCGAGGGGCAGTTGGAGAGCTCGTGGTTGCTGGGCCGCTTGTCGGGCGTGGATACCACCGTTTGCCTGACCTCACTGCAAACGCTTTCATAGAATGGCCGCGCACTGGCTCGCGGGCCTACCGCACTGGTGATCTTGTACGGATGTTGCCAGATGGAACGCTAGACATCATAGGAAGGATTGATGCACAGATCAAGTTACGTGGGGTACGAATTGAAACGGAGGGCATCGCAGCCGTACTGCGTCATGCCGCTCGCAGAGGCCTTGGCCTTCCACTAGAAGCTGAGACAATCCTCACTTCACATCCATCAATTGCAAATGGCAATGCACCACAGCTAGTTAGCTTTGTTGCATGGGATTACCAAGTGCCCGTCGCAACCCGTCGCGTTGTCAAGCCTAACATCATACCTTTCTCGAAGGGCTTGCTCGAGGCCCTACGTGCTGGTTGTGAGGAGTTGCCGAGTTATATGCGGCCTGCTCATATTATACCACTCAGCTGGTTTCCACTTAACCCCAATGGCAAGGTGGACAACAAGGCGCTAGCGCATATATTTAAAGAGACGGTATTTGACACGCTTATTTCTCTTGGTCATTCTACGGTATGCAGCACCGCCGATCACTCACCTGCACCTGGAGTCGTGGAGAAATTAGTCTCTCGTTTATCAAGGCAATTAAAAATACATCCCAGTCTTGTCAACATACACGCCAACCTCTTCGGTTACGGCCTAGACTCCCTGTCCCTGGCACAATTTACTTCTGATCTTAATAGAGCGTTTGATGTTTCAGTTTCAGTCGCCGATATTATGCAGAACCCTTCCATTGCTGGCATATCTACACTACTGAAACCAGCTTCTGCAAATGCGCGAAGCTGCGGGTACGTCAAAAGGTTTTCCGAAGAGTGGCTTCCAGTGATCGAGAAGGTCATTCCGCCGACCCGAATTGAGCGCGTCCTGCCCCCGCTACCCATTCAGGCAGGTGTTCTATACCATTCCGACTCAGTTCCAACGTCGTGCGTACAACATGTTATCATGAAGATATCTGATGCGGTAACAAATTCACGACTCCGGGATGCCTGGCAAGCAACTATGCACAAGTTGGAAATTTTGAGGTTAGTATCATCTTCTCAAGAGACCATGGACAGCGGCCCTTACCCTACGTCATCAGGACAGTGTTCTTTTTTGGTAGTCAGCTTGTCCAGGTTATCTTACGACCTGACGAGTGCGTACTCCCATGGCTGGAGAAGCCCCCTTCAGCAGATAACGACAATACCTTTTGCACGTCCTTCCTCGCCGATGAAGCCTCGTCTCTAGCTGTGGACATAAACCAATCGTCCGAAGTCTTGCCGTTGTTTCGTCTGACTGCGTACCTTCAACAAGACGATCGAAGGTTGGTACTAAGCATCCATCATTCCCTATTTGACGGCGTATCGTTGCCGGTGGTGCTGAAGTTTGTGGAGGATGAGCTCTTCCGGAGGTCTTCTGAGCTCGTCTGCAGCATGGATGGATTGCTGGAAAATATTTACCAAGTTGAAACTTCCGCTGCTCGTGATTTCTGGACCTCCCTGTTTAGCAGCTTTGATTGGTCTACTTATCAGCTGAAGGGCATTCCTCCGTCCGCTCAGCCACAGCAGAAGCTAGTCCCCATCACGAAGTCACTTTCTACGATCCAGGGGCTCGTCGCCTCTCACAACGTTACCTTACAGGCGGTGCTAATGTATGCGTTCGCTGTCCTCTTGTCCCAACATATCCAGTGTAGGGATGACATCGTCTTTGGTGTTCGTTATTTCGCCTGGCATCCGACAGTGACTTACCGACTCCGCAGGCCATTCGATCGGGGAGGTTACTTCCAGTTGATGGAATAGGAACTGTTCCATACCCCATGTTAACTGTGCTCCCAGTTCGGATTCGCCTCAGCTTAGAAGACTGTCTTCGACGTATTCAGGAAGACATATCAGCAACAGTAGCCTTTGAACACCTGTCTCTTTCCAAAATCCAGAGTTGGATTAGACCTGGATATCAATTGGTTGACACTCTGTTCGCGGTCACCGTGAAGGACGAAACAAGTTTCGAAGCATGGCATGTCCTGCACAGCGATCTGTCTCGACCAGACGTAAGCTGGGCTGGCGCCGTTAGACTAGACGCGTTCTGACAAATCGTACAGTTTCCACTATCAGTCGAAGTCTTGCTCGATAGAAAGAAAGATACCCTGGTCATTCGAGCAGCATACTACGAATGCGACAACCTTCCGTCGGCGGTCGAACATGCACTCGCCAATTTCGAAGTTATTCTCTTCCACATTCTTGAGCACGGATTTGCTACCTCGTTTCCGGTTACAATCCATGGAGATTTGGAGAAATATCCAGAACCTGCCGAACGTGTCACTAAGGACCCTGTCCATAAGGACGATGTTAGTGGTACTCTGGACCTGCAGCCACTCAATATGGCAGTATCCGAATTCCTCCGAGTCTCACCCGAGCATATACTGCCTACTACATCGCTTATTTCCATGGGGTTGGACTCGATTAGGGCTATCGGTCTATCCAGGGTCCTACGCCAACGCGGCTACAACGTGAATGCAGCCGACATATTGAGACACCCTACGTTGCGGCAACTTAGTGTCTTCACGCATCCCTCCCGTCGTGTACAGCAAGAGGCGAGTGACACCAGTAACGAATTTCTCCACCAACAGCTGGAGAAGCTCCGGGGATATGTTGATCCGTCCACTCACAAATTATGTGCGGAGGATGAGGTTTCCTTGTTTCCTACGACTGAACTTCAGGCGGGAATGTTGTCCCAGGCACGTACTGTCGTGTTTACTCCCCGGTGCCTGATTCTGATAATTCTGACGATCCCGTAGACTCTCGCCACATCAGGTCAACTGTACTTCCATGCGTTTGCGATGACTCTAGAACCGCAAACGAATTTAAGTCGTTTGCAGACTGCTTGGGGCCTTGTGGTACAGCATCTGAGCATTCTTCGCACCACATTTCATTACGTGTCCATTGCAAAAACCTGGATACAAGCTTGCCACACTGCCGCACCATGTAACTGGGCGGTGCACACCAAACTGACCGAGGAGTCCCTACAAGATAGCATCAAAATGCTTGTAGCAAATATGGAGGCGATCGACGAATCTGCATTTACTGTGCCTCCAGTGTACCTTCGCTTAATCCAAGGAGAGGGAGAGGATGGAACACATCTCGTTTTGTTGATGCATCATGCACTGTATGATGGCTTATCAGTTGCCAAGCTCTTGGAGGTTGTCGAGCAGGTGTACCTAACACAGTCAGTCCCGATCTCGGTGCAATTTTTTGATCTTCTGCCTCGCATCCTGCTGGAGCAGCACCTGGCAACTGCATATTGGGTGCAAAAGCTGCAACACTATCGCCCACCCCATTTCCCCATCCATGCACTCCGGGGTTCTCCTGAGGCCGTCGTTTCGTCTCGAGTGGTGTCTTTCAGTCAACAGAAGATACGACAGGTTTTATATGACACTGGCGCCACCTTGCAATGCATTGGACAGGCTGTATGGGCAAAATTCGTGGCCAAACTAACCTCATCGCTGGACATTGTTTTTGGTCACGTAGTGTCAGGGCGCTCCCTTGATGGTGCGGAAGATGTCGTAGGACCTATGTTGGTACGTGTGTATCTTTTCGTGACGGAGTTTGGAGGTATAAGTGATACTTCAGACCACAATACCATTTCGCGTGGAGTTCGTTGCGGGAATGAGCAACCGAGATCTTGTTCGACAGATCCACCAAAACAACGTGGACGCACTTTCCTGGCAGCATGTATCACTTCGCGCCATCCAGGCGGGTACGGGTTTTGAAGGCTTGTTTCATAGTCTGTTCGTCTTTCAGCCAATGTTTTCGTCCCACCACAGCAAGATTTGGAAGATGCATGCCTCCGAAGAGTTCGGTGCACATGTTCAGGTACCTTTTACCTCCATTCCTGAGTCGCACGAGACTAATCGACTGCCTCAGTATCCTCTAAATGTAGAGTTTTATGAACTGGAAGAAGGTCTCTTAGTTAAGATGGCCTGCCTTCAATCTGTCATGGATCGCCATAAGATCGAGACCGCGATGGGGGAACTTCAAGACATGGTGAATGAGATAATAAACCATCCAGAGCATATGCCCTTAGGTGATGGTGATGTAACCACCGCCGTTCACGAGGATGTCAGTGATGTATTGCCTACCAGGGCACCACCTGAAGTGTCCTCAATTCCGCCGGCGTTTGCGGATGTTCTCTCGTCAATCACCGGATGCCATGCGGAGGATCTTGATCCTTCTCTATCCCTCACAGCCGTTGGGGTTGATTCGATAACTGCTATAGCCCTCGGCGCGAAGTGCAGAGAGGTCGGTCTGAGAGTAACAGTTGCCGATATAGTCTCCAGCAGGTGCATCGGCGACCTTGTTTACAAGAGTAGAATTGCTTTGGAAACGGCTACAGTCGATACGACAGTTGATGTCACTGGGCCCACAGGAGTCTCCCCGGAGGAATTTGCAAAGATCGTCAAAAGATTCCCTGCTGTACTGCAATCCCAAATAGCTTCGGTTACCCACGCAACGGAAGGCATGAAATGGCTCATAGGGGCATGGCAGAACAGTGGCCACAGTCGGTTCCAACATGTTTTCGCATATGAGGCTAAACCCACTGTAGCTCTAGAAGGCATTCGCAAGGGGTGGGAAGCCTTGATCGCATATCATCCAATTCTCCGTTCAACGTTTGCCTGTATGCCGGGGGGTACTGAGCCTTGCATAGTAACCTTCTCTGAAGACGCGAAGATAGCCTTAGAAGAGGAGAGAGTCGAAGAATTGGCTGATGGTGACCTGCAATCGCAAATCGAGAACAGGATGAGAGCGATTATCTCATCACCAATAGCACCGAGTGCTCCCCAGACAAGAGGAATCCTCCTTTCGTGCCATCGCAAGACTTACTTACTCCTCCGGATGCATCACTTCCAATACGATGCTTTCAGTCTTTCACTCCTACTAGGAGATTTGACGTTATTATGTCAAGGTTATCCGCCAGCAAGTATCCCTGACATGGCTGCGTTTCTACGCTCCTTCAATGCATCGCCGAGCCTTCTTTCTGGGCAAGAGACCTATTGGAAGTCCGCAATACCCTCGTTAGTCGACCCGAGTTACTTTCCACCTCTGATTACCGAGGTAAGATCACCGCAAAGGACGATCGTAACCGCAAGAGCGGCTGTCGTGGGACTGAAAGCGCTGGAAAGCAAAGCCCAAGCCCTTGACTTAACATTGACCGCTACCCTCTTAGCGTGTTGGGCAACCGTGCAGTCCATCTATACTTGCTGCAAGACAGTCATCTTTGGACTCTGGCACGCAGGTCGCACAGGCTCGGTCCAAGGGGTAGAAAAATTTGCCTTCCCGTGTATGAACGTCCTACCAGTGTATCTCAACGTTGCGGATGATATGGTACAAGGCGCACGCTGCTTGCAGGAAGACCTTCACCGACGAACACCCATCGTTCAGCAAACTAGACTTGAAGATGTTGACACTTGGGTAACTCAAGGAAAACGATTGCCGTTAACAAACGTTTTCGTCAACATTTTCAGGTCATCCCAAGGTCCTGCAGATACCAAGATCTTCAAAGCGGTTGAAGTAAGTTTTTGTATGAGGGTAGGAATTGGGAATATGAACACGCCTTGCAGTAGGTGGATTATAGTGTTCCGGAAGATGGGGCCCTGGCCGAGGCATCGGTCATCGACGAACTATCCATAGCACAGCTAATCAAGGTTTGTCCCATACTGCTACATAGTGGTGTTTGTTGGATATTATGTGTTCTGTTCAAAGGACGACCTGATGATTGACATTGTAATTGATGAGAAGCTAGACGCTATAACAATGTCTGTCGAGAGTGCACCTGCACTCATGGACAAGGATCATGCCATGGAAGTAATCAAGAGGTGGTCAGCGACGGTAGAGAAGTTTCTATCATTAGCAGTGAATGACACGCAGCCATAATGTATGAATACGTACTAACAGCAAAGTTGGGAATCTACTGCTATGTCGGTGCATGTGCTCTGCGGGCTGCGGCAAGACATTCAGTTTGCATGTCATGCAGCCAAACAGTCTCGAATGCCAGCTTCCTGCAATTTCCTTGCTCCTTCGCACTTGACGAAATCATCAGGTTCTCCGACTCCGATAATGCATCGTTTGACCTTGGCTTGTATCAAGGCATCGGCACAGGGTGGGAGACCTGATGTTCTGACGGAGCACGGTTCCAGCGTAGTATAGACATCAACCAGCGCGAGGAGATCGTCAACAGTAGGGGTGGGAGAGAGAGATGGGAAGAGAGTAGCTATGTGCGGTGCTGAGAGAAGTCGCGCCTTGGCGAGGGCATTGGCCTCGGCGTGCGTGTTGCCAGGTAGCTCACGAGAATATCCGGTGGAAAGAATGACGGGAGCCTGGTCGGGCAAACGAACGACGAGCACACAACCGACGCAGAAAGCGGTCTGCACCTGGTTCACATTTACCTGCTTCGTTCAAAGCCTGCAACATGAACTCTCTATCAAGTTCAGCGGTAGACGTGGTCATGGTAGTATGTATACTAATACTAACCAAGTGTGGACCCCAGCCACTTCACTTTTGCTTGTATTATATATATAATCATTTATGGTGGACTTGGCCCTCGCTCAACATCCATCCACCATGTCCTCCCTGCCAGGCGATCCTGTTGATGGAGCCATCCACGAAGATGACCCAATGGACTTCAACGAAGAAGAGGAGGAGGCTGGCGATGCACCCATGGCAGACGATGTGGCCGTGACGGACAGTTCAGAAGAAGGGGAAGACGACGAAGAGGAGGAAAAAAGGATCAGGGATGGCTTTATTGTAGACGAGGACGAAGAGGCGGAAGAGGAAGACGAGGAGGAGGAACGTCGGAGGCGCAGGAAACGTCGAAAGAGACGCCATCGCAGACGCGGTAGGTACATGTCGTCTCAGGTAGCCTCCCATGCTAAACCCCTAGCAGAAGAGGAAGAAGTTGCTCTAGAAGAGGACGATCTCGAGCTTCTAGAGGAGAATACGGGTACTTCTTTCAGAAATCGTCTTACTCGTCTGCGCAGGGGCCGTGAAGACCGGTCGCCACCCGCTTCTTCTTCGAGGCGGAAACAAGTGGTCGAGTCTTCCGAAGATGACCTGGACGACGACGAGGATTTACCCCAGGTTCAAGACATTCAGCGTATATGGGACGATGAACGAGCAGGACGCGGTCAAGAGGACGAGGAAGATATGGATGACTTTATAGATTACGAAGACGAGGAGGAGGCTGGTGGCTTGGATGAACAGGAACGGGAGGAAAGGCGGCGCGAGAGGAAGAAATTGGAGAGGCAGCGTAGGAGGGCTATGGGTTCCATACCTGAGTTGTCTGGAATCGACGCTAGGTGAGTCCCGTGCCACATTCTCAGCGGTATACTCTATTCTTGCTCTATTCAGCGCATGGGATGAAATACACGAAGTCTTCGGGGATGGTCACGAATACGATTGGGCGTTGGTAGGAGACAATGAGATCGAACTTGACGAAGAGGCTCAGAAGTCAGAGATGAAATATCAGGATGTGAGTGCGGCGCAGGTTCGTCTTCCATGGCACAGTTGACCCGGATCACCCAGGTGTTTGAGCCCTCCGAGATTCGTGCCCGCATGTTGACGGAAGACGACGATCTTATCCGTGCTCAAGATATTCCCGAAAGGATGCAGCTGGTCACATCTTCGTTTTCACATTCCTCCACCCTTTCGTTGCATCAAAATCTTACCGAGTCGGACGTCGACGATGCCGCCGCTTGGGTCACGTCTCGTTTGTCCGCCAGGAAGACCAGGGACTTTTTCTCCGACAACGGGCCGTACCGTCCATATCGCGACGCTCTGGTTTTGGCGGTTTCGTATGCTCTCCGTTTACTGTTCGTTCAAGAATTTGAAGTTCCTTATATATGGACGCACAAGCGCGACTATATTTCTTATTTCAACCCCCAAGAAATGCGCACGCGAATCGACCTCATCAGTCTTGCTGAGCTGTGGAGGATACATGTATTAGGCCAGAAATTCCGTTCTCTTCTAGAACGCCGTAACGCCCTCTTCGCCGCATACTCCCGATTGAACGCAGAAGACGACTATTTCGAGCAGATGTTGAAACCCAAGATTGACACAGTGGAGATGGTGGCTGACAGTACAGAGTGGCTGAGTATGAAATACAAGTCCAGGAAACAGGATACGTTTGACTTGCATTTCCACGATGATGAGGAAATTACCGACCGAAAGCGAAAACCTCCCAGTCGAGTGTCCGCCTACGAAATTGCCAAGAAGAGCGTTGTTTCCAAACTTGCTGACGTCAGTCCAACTATACCGCTATCTACGTACCCCTGACTTTACTTTACTAGGGCTTTGGGATCCGGCCACACGAGGTTGTTCAAAACTTCATTTCATCAGATCGACCCAACTTTGTAGAAGATCAAGAGCTCAATCCGACCGCTTTTGCAGAACAGTTTGCCAACCCCGATTCCATGATACCTGAGACGCCTGCGGCGCTGCTACGCCGCGCTCGAATGATCCTCGCCACCGAACTTGGGAAGGACCCACTTCTCAGACAAACATTGCGCGACCTTTTCAAAGCTGAGGCACAAGTTTCTGTCCAACCCACGGAACGGGGCATCAACAAGATTGACGAACACCATCCGTACTTCAATTTCAAGTATCTGCACCACAAGCCGATCAGCCAAATGTTGGATAGTGCCCAGTTCCTCCATATACTTGCGGCGGAATCAGAACACCTTGTTAACGTGTCGATATATCTCACGAACGAGGCCAAGGGCCGATTCGAACGCCTGTTGAATGATGCGTTTGCCTCTGACAGTTACAGCTGACATCGCCAAAGCATGGAACGAGGAAAGGTCGCGGGTCGTGCAAGAGGCCCTTGACCAGCACCTCATCCCCGTCGGTACGAAGTGGTGTCGGGAGTGGCTACGCGAAGAGGTTGAGGATGCCCTCGCCGCTCACTGTGGTAACAAACTCAGAGAGGTTCGTCGTGAAAACAACGTTTCTCTAGGCAACGCCTCTGACTGAGCTCGTAACGTAGCGCATCGATGTTGCACCCTTTGCGACGCCTGATTCCCAACCTGGGTATTCGCCTTCCGTGCTTGCGATTTCCTGGGGGAAGGGCGACCCTCAGAAAGATGCTATAACAATGGTCATCTTGGATGATATGGGCAGGCTAAGGGAACATGTCAAGATTGATAACTTGGTTGACCAAGATTATCGTGATGAGTTTACTGACTTGCTGAAAAGGCGCCGTCCAGATGTTATCGTGGTGGGTGGTTTCAGTATGGCGACAACAAAGCTCTCCGCGAGGGTGAAGGCGGTCCTCAGCGGCAGGGCGGTAGAAGGGGACCCCTCCGCTCCGGAATGGCGCCCACCGGAGACTGTCAACGAGCAAGTCTTCGATATTCCTGTTATCTACGTCCGGGACGAAGTCGCACGGATTTACCAACATAGCAAGCGCGCCGCAGAGGAGTTCAGTACCCTCTCTCCTATCGCCAAGTACTGTGTTGGTCTTGCTCGTTATGCGCAAAACCCTCTCAACGAATATGCCGCCCTCGGTGCTGATATCACTGCCATCTCGTTCGAGGATGAAGACCAGCATTTGGTGAGTCAAGTATATCATCCACCCGACACTTGTTGTTCATCGTTATGCAGATACCGAAAGAGAAACTTCTGATTGCGCTCGAGAGAGTACTGGTAGACGTGACCAATAAAGTCGGTGTTGATATCAATCGGGCAGTCACAGACTCCTACTATCAGCACCTGCTGCCATTTATTTGCGGTCTCGGCCCTCGCAAAGCTCACGCTTTAGTGAGAAAGATTGCTTCGCTTGTGAGCAATTTGGATAACGTGCTATATTTACTCTAACATACCTGGTCAGGGAGGAAATCTTGTAAACCGTGATCAGTTCATCAAATCGAGCTTGCTCACCACCAAGATCTTCTTGAATGCTGCTGGTTTCTTACGTATTTCCCAAGACGTGGACGTGAAACCCACCAAAAATCGTCATGCAGATGACGACGGACCAGATCCTTTGGACGACACTCGTATTCATCCTGAGGATTACGAATTGGCGCGGAAAATGGCGACAGATGCCCTCGAACTTGATGAGGAAGATATCCATGGGGAACACCCTTCTCACGTCGTATCTCTGATCATGGAGGACAGTGATAACGAACGGAAGCTGAATGAACTCAACCTCGACGAATTTGCCGTGAATATGTTCGAGGCAAACGAAGATAGGAAACGTCACACCCTGAACGTCATTCGCGAGGAACTTTTGAAGCCATTCGCAGAACAACGAGGGCCTTTCCCTGCACTTCAACCTTGGGAAGTTTTGACGATGCTAAGTGGAGAAACTTCACGAACCCTACGCACTGGTCTTATCATATCCGTACTCATTGTCCGCATCGAGATAAACGACACAGTCATCACGCGATTGGACTCTGGCATTGAGGGCATCATAACGCCTGACTACTTATCTGCCCAAGGAAATGTGAGACCCAAAAGCATGTTCAAGAAGGGTCAAACAGTACAAGCCGTTGTCGTGGAAGTGCATCTCGACCTGCCAGCGGATCACTTCCAGGTGGTCCTCTCAACCCGTTCCATAGACCTGAATCAAGGCGACGGGCTCTTTCGACGTGTCAAGCGCGACGAATACTGGAACACTCAACAGTACGAACGCGACCTAGAAATGCAGGCCCGCAAGAAGCGCGCTGAGACGGATCGGACAAGGCGGGTTATCAAACATCCTAATTTCCACAATTTCAATGCCACTCAAGCCGAGAACTTCTTGGAGAAGCAGCAACGTGGAGACGTGGTCATTCGTCCGTCTTCCAAAGGTGTGGACCACCTTGCAGTCACATGGAAGGTAGACGACAAGCTGTATCAACATATTGGTACGCCTTTGCTTTTTGTGCCAATTTCTACCCTATTTCTGATCCTGGCGTGCTTAGATGTCACCGAGATCAATACTCCAAGCGGACCAATATTGGCTGTTGATGACAAGCACCAGTACGCCGATTTGGATGAGCTCATTGTCAACCATGTGCAAGCGATCACTCGCAAAGTGGAGGAACTGATGGCCCACGAAAAATTCAAACACGGGCCTGAAGATGAATTGCGTGAGTACCATTGTCTTGAGTATCCATCGGTGTACGCCATGCTCATTCAAATTCTAGACTTGTCTCTGAAGAATTTCGTTGCTGCTAACCCTGCTAAAAGTGCGTACGGATTTACGCTAAACCGCCGGAAGCCTGGCCACTTCAACTTGTGCTTTTTGGCAAACAAAAATGCCACCGTACAGACTTGGGTAACGTATTCTGTTTGCTACCGGCTGCACTAGCTCATTGCCTTCCCAGCCCGTGCGCGTTACTCCAGAATCATATTGCCTATTTGAGGCTCCTGTCGCTGGTGTGCCAGAACTGTGCGATGCCTTCAAAGTCAGGTGCGTCAACACGGCTTAGTTTCTCGCCTGTCCTCTTTTTGACACCAGGTTATCTAGACACCTTCACCAGTCACAAAACCTTACAAACACGGGTGCAGGCGGGAAAACGCCGTACGGCGCTGGTGCCCGTACTCCAGCACGGACCCCGGGGCATGTAACACCTGGGCAAATGTCCGTTCGTCAGGTCCCTGGCCGTACTCCCAATCCTCACGGCGGCCAAACCCCAGCACCACCATCTCATTACGGAGGCGGCATCCCTAGTTCTAGTTACGGGATGCCGAGTCAACCACCTTTTGGTTATCAGACTCCCTCCGCGTATGCGCACCCGCCTCCACCACCGCCAATGGGACAGCCTCCGCCCCACATTCCTCCGGGTATGAACCCACAGCGTGCTGCCATGATCCAGAACTCCGGTGGTTGGGACCAAGGTGGATGGTGAAGTGAATCTGTCATTTACTTGGTATTTCTTGTTGCGTTATCCGTGAACATATATCAATCAGTGCCGCTGTACCATACTACTTTTATTGAACGCGGAGATAATTGGCATCTGTCACAATTGGCACTTCATGCAAAATGGATTTCCCCAATACCACCGGTCTTCCATGATACACATACAATACATCGTCATGGGGCCAAAACGGACACGACAAGATCTCGATGTTTTAATCGACACAGCTAGTATTCCAGGCCGTGTTATTGTAATGAATTTTCCGGCTCAACTCATTCGCCCTTATAAACTCCTTCAAAGAGCAACTCCCGAATTCCTTGTCTTTGAAAGACTTTTGGCAAATTGTCAAAGGATATGTTGCTGAGTTCAGAAGTAACCGAATCTGAGGGCCATGGAAACTTTTTTTTTCGTTGGTCAATGAACTACATTCAATGAGAGCTTATTGCTCACGATTTCTTGCATGAGAACCTCTCCCAGACCATCTGCGCAGCAAAAGGAGTCTGTTCCGAGGTCCGGAACTTACGGTGGGTACGAATGTGGTCTATAGGAAGCGGCGTTGGGTCTCTGCGGCGAAAACACGGTCAGAACAAGCTCCGCGAAGGCATGGAACGGCCCACCTGTTCAAAACCATTGCGGATAGCACAAGTAAGATGCTTGTATCGTGACCGAATTCCAGGTAAAGTTCTTTTGCGTGACCGGTGGTATTTGTGAAGCTACAATAAAAGACCGTTAAACATTCCTCCGCAATTGTCGCGAGAAGCATTTAAACAAACCGATCTATGAGCTTGTTCACGTACACGGAACCAAGCGTCGGTCCTTGTTTATTTCTGGACATGTACCCACTCATAAGGAGGTCATATTCGTACCTACGGTAGTCAGCAGCTACTTCGCAATTCAACGCCGGAACTTACTCGAGGCTTCTGAGCTCGTGATTATGAAACGCAGCACACCACGGAGACTCGTTATGGGCAGCGAGGTCGAAAGGACAAGCATACAATGCACCCCGAGTGTCGTCATCGGAAAGGTCGACACCAAGTTGTCTACTCAACCGCTGAGTGATTGGGGGAACGTACTTGCTATTCCACGCGGAGGCAGCCTAGACACTGTCAACTACAGAGGAGTGCACAAGTGCAATTACCCTTACTGCATGGCCCTCATCTTCACTGTACTTTGGACACGAATTCCAAGGTGTTATCCAGTTGACAGGGACATCAAGTTCGTCCACGGTCACAAAGTCCACTTTATCGATATCCCCACCGAAGAATCCATATCCGAAGTAATGGGCAGAATCAACGACTCTTTGTACAGTGCTGGACAGCACCACATTCGTTGATAGGGTTGGGTACTGCAGTGCAAAACTTGATATAGGTGAGGGGTTGCGGTATTCTAGGGTGAACAAGAATTAGCACGCACTCTACGCCGTGGTCAAACAATTGTTGGCGGCCTATGGCAGTTAACTGGTGCGGTACCAAATCGGACTTGTACCCATCCTTCAGGAATCGCAAGTTCGGCGGTAAATGAGCTTTGCGGATGGCTTGCGAGGAATTATCCAAAGTTTCGACCAGCTTTTGGATATACTCATTCTCCCATGTGGGACCACGAGAACCGTGGCGATGAAGCTGAGGGCCCCAACTATTAACGGTACAATACATGATGCAAGACGCCACGTACCAGCATGACCTGGTCTACAGTGCAGTCCCTTGGAAGTTCTGTTTCCACCCCTGGGACATGTGCCCGATCATGGTACGGTGATACGATACCAAGTCTGTCTAACTGATACGGCCTGACATTCGTAGGAGGGTCAACTTCAGGTAGCCCAGTAAACGATGAGAGGGAAGCCTGCAATAAGCTGAGGACGGCAGGAAGATACATTTCGAAGGACCTCAATGATCAGTGTGGCTTGGTGGGCTCTTCAAGTTGACAGCCGCCGTGAGGAAAGGCGGGCCTGTCAAATGCAATGCCGTAACTCCATGAGCCACTACTCGCGTACTCCGCCCTCAAAAAAACTGTGAAAGCCGGGCAGCAAGACTCATGGTCAATGCCCTAACTGCAAATGGCAAATCCGTTCATGCACTATGATATATGATATCAGTTCGCCAGACAAGACAGCCGAATACGCCATTTTTGATAAGTCGAACGGCATGTTTTCCGGAAAGACAATAACTGAAGGTCAGTTCCAGAGGCTGCCGCCGCAAAGTGATCTGGGTCAATACAATGCTTTCATTCGTCGTCCGCAATGCTGGTCTTGTGAGGTCCATGAGCCTTGCCAATCTCCGACTGGCAGAGCACAACTCAGGAACTTCATTTACAAAGGTTTGAAGCAGCCTATTGCAACGTGTCACATCGTGGGTGCCAGTACTAGTGCCGAGGTTTTACTTATATACCCTGATCCGTTCCGCAGTCTCGCGTTGGCCATGCCTTCGAGCGAGCTGGCCTGGTCGGCAAGAAGAATCCGTTCCCGTGAGTTCGCGAACTACTAATAGCCAGTAGCTGAAACTCAACCTGTCCCCGTACGCACTTGGTACCCCTTTACAACAGGTAGAAGAATGTATAGAAAAGAGCACGGTGAACCCATTCACTGGCTTTGATATTACTATGCTGGCTCGCACGTAGCTCGTCTACATCTCCGTCCTCACGCGCGACAAATCTGAAACAACACGCACAGCAGATTCTGCAGTCGACAAACTCATGCACGATTGCTTCGGTATATGGAAGTGTTAGATATTGGTCACTGTCCCACCCCTGGTGTGTCACCGCGGAGATGTTTTTAAATACTTCGCTGAAAAGTTTATGTGCCGGCCGAAGGTCAGTTGATGCATACCAGATCCCTGGTGGACTGCCCCACGTATTACGAATTAAACAAGCCAAGCTAATAGCAAATATAAATACAAAGATTTAGAAATAAGAATGCAGTTACCGTAATCTGGGGGAACCATATCGTCATGCGTGGACAAGATCATCTTTTCCAGGCAGGAGTCGCTTAAATTGACACGACCGACAAGCAAAAATTAACACGCTGTTCCCATCTGCAACAATAAAGCAAGGGACCAAAAATCCAAAAACATTAGTAAACGAACGGATGGAATGCAACATCGACCGGAATACGGGGCACTATCTCTGGGTATCGCCTTGGGACACGTGGAAAGGAGGCGCATGGGCATGAAACGCGGAGGTGTAACGAAGACGGTCTTGCGACTCGAGGCAGTTGACCCAAGACCGTCCGCGGTGAATATTTCCCATAACCTTAAGCAGGAATCGTCACCCTCCTGATGGACCCGCTCCATAAGTACCGAAGAGAACAACAGCATATTGGATCGACTGACACATCGTCCGATCATGCGGCCAGTCCTCGGCACATCTGGGCGAGAGTATTATTGTACACGTACAAGGATTACTCTCCGCATACTTTCTCACATTTGGCAAAGAAGTACTCACATTTCGCCCGAAGTACCTCCGAAGTCAAGTCGAGCATACATTTCCGATACACATGCCGCTGACCCAAATTGGCGATATCGAGAATAGGCCAACTGTTAAGGCCGATACATTGAGGATGGATGGACTTATTACTGAGTGGACGTCTCGGTTATCCCTGAGCCTTACACTTGAGCACAGGGTCGTCTTAGTGTAGTACTTCTGCGGATGGAGACAGAGCTCTAGCCCTGGTTGACTCAGGATTGACTTGTGACCAAGGTTGCGTCACAACGAATTTCTGTTCTTGCTATGTACACAGCAGGCAAACCTAATCGGCCTGGTCGACAGACCCACCCACGATTCCCACCCCAAGACTACAGATTGCGCCATTGCAGGGATATTTGAGTTGTGTCCAATTGAAGAAGGTTGTGCAACTCACTATCAGTAATATAACACATGAACCCTAAAAATTGTGGTCAGGGTCCGTGAAATTACTACATGGCGTACCTGCCATGATCATTACTATGGAGGGGTCTGTGTGCATATATTAAAGTCAGTATATATATAGGGGAAACGTGAACTTTAACATGGCTAGGGCATGAATTTCCCCGCATTTTGCCGCTGTGTGGAGAGAGGCAGATTGAGGGCTCCTGCGACGAGAGCCTGTCAGCTGTGGGGAAAACGACAGTCAATAGTGGGAACGATCAAAAGCATGTAGTGACACACTAAAACACGAGGCACCTTGCCAATTCCAAAGTACACAGCGTAAATGCCAACTCCACGCTACTGCCACGTTGCCACTGTTACCTACTCACAGTACTGGGTCTCATGGCATTTCCCCCCACTGACGCTGACAGAACGTCCGCTGGTAATATCATCGAGATGGAGGATCTCTCGCAAGTGAGACAAAGCAGCAATTTGGCCGACAATACAGACTCTGCGACTCGAAAGACAGATGCATCCGTTTCTATCTGGGCATGGACGTCGGCGTCAATGTTCGTGGCACGCTTGTTCGTCGGCGAAAGTAGCCTTAAGACTGCATTTTCTACATAGTTTCGCAGCGTTCTCCCTCTGTTTGATGCTGTTCCCCCGCTTCCTGCTTTTCCTGGCAGATGAATCAGGGGGACGGAGGACACTCACGTTCCTCGAGAAATTTCTCGCTCTTCAACTGGGCATTATGCTCGGCGTCGCATCGTTGACAATTGTCGCCATGGTAGGCAGCTTCCCTGCTCTTATGCAAGGGTTGAGGCACATGAACACGTATTGTACCTTGGTAGATACCGACCGATTGGCCAACTGGTCTCCAGCACACGAACAACAGCCACCCCCTCTTGTGGCCTGTCACCGCAACTTCCCTGGCGATGGCGCTTGCGTCCTATGGAAATCCGACCGTAAGCACCCTGGCGACAACATTCATGTGGGGTACAGGTGCCATCGGTTTCCTGGGTCTTTGGTTGGTATGTCCAAAAGCCAGCTTGACATGGTGTTCCGCCAATTGATCGACGCCATCCATCCAAAGATCATCTTTGAAGGGTCGTCGGCCATCTCCCGTAAGACTGGAGCAGACAAGCACACTTCTGCTTTTATCTTTGGGAACAAAAATGCGGCTTCGGTCAAGAAGAGAAAGTGGAAAAATGAACAGGCTCCCAAGAACGTCCTCTAAGGAAGTCTCCACAACTCGCCACTAGTACCGTTCTGATGGTTCATCTGAGCCATTACTAAATAGCAGACTTCAATACAGTACCCGAACCTAACCTTGGCACACTACCAACTCCCGTATCGGGCGAAAAGTAGCACTGTGCATGTAGTAATATGCCATGTATTATGTCAATGCAAGAGGAGAGCCACCGGCTGTCACCGACCAGCGCCGCCACCCATACCCATCATTTTGAACATGTCCGCCATGTTGGGCCCCCCAATCCCTGGGAATCCACCAAGGCCACCACCGCCCATCTGGCTCATCATTCCTGTGGAGAGTGTGTGAATTGGGCTTGCAAGTGAAAGCAAATTATTTACTTTGCATTTCTTCCATGTCGAATTGGTCTCCTTGACCCTGCATCATGGCTTTCATCATTTCTTGCATACCACCGCCACTCCGTAGTTGTCGTTGCATTTGTTGTAGCATACCAGGTGGCATGGCGCGCTGCAAGTGAAATCGGCGTAAGGAAAAGTGTAATTTGAGGTCCTTCGAGACCAAGATCCTTCCTACCTGCATTGCTTGTATCTGTGCGGGTGTCGGCATACCATTAACACCACGCCCCCTCCCGCCAGCGACGTTCTGCATTTTTTGCATTGCTTGCAGCCTGTGACAGAAATGAGTAAACTGACAATCAAGAGGTAGACTGGTCCGCTCACCACCCATTTTTCCCGCCGGCCTGCTTCGCCATCTGTGCCATCATTCTGTACTGGCATAATAGTTCCTCGACCTCACGGACGCTAGTTCCGCTTCCCTTGGCCACACGTGTAACTCTCCATGTCAGCCCAACAGGTTTCCCATCTCTTCCTGTTTCCCAGAATAACGAACCATCAGATTCAAGTTCCTTCGAAGACATGCTATCTGTGATGTAAATCATGCGTCTCATGCGCAGTGACCCTTCCTCATCCGAGCCTGCAAGGAGCTCCTGTGGAAGGCCTGGGATCATGGATGCAATCTTGCTGATCGGACCCCTGAGAGAAAATAATTTCTACCTCAGCAGTGACAAGTGACTTCGGTGAATCAGAGACGGACATATTCATCACGTTCTGTATTTGTTCTCTCCAATCTCGGATGCTGAGCTTGCCTTCCTCGAGCTTCTTGGCCATCTCCTTCTGCTTGTCTGGATTTTGCTTAACCAAATCTTGCATGTGTTCCATCAGTCCTTGCATGTCGCCCAAACCGAGTAATTTGGAAATGAAAGGTTGTGGAGAGAAGCGATCGAGGTCATGCAGATGCTCTCCAACCCCAAGGAAAATAATCGGCGTCTTCGTTGCGGCGACACTTGAGCGGAGCTTGTGAGAGTTCTGTGAAGAAGCCACCAGCGTACGTACGCAGATATAGCACCACCCCCTTTGGCATGGCCATCCATCTTCGTGACGATTATGGCGCCGAAGTCTGCACTCTCCTTGAAGGCCCGACTGTGTGCTTCGGCAGCCTGGCCTGAGAAAGTAGAGTGTGAGCAATTAATGAGGACCAAAGAACGACCGATAAATTCACCTATACTAGCGTCGAGAACGAGGATGGTCATGTTCGGTTTAACGGCTGCACTGATTTGAACCATTTCCTGGAAGAGCTCTGACTCCTGTTTATGTCGGCCAGATGTATCGACAATGATGACATCAAATCGTTCCTTCTTAAATTTTGCAACGCCTTGTGCAGCGATCACGACTGGATCCGTTTCAGTGTATGACCCAAAGTAGGCCACTTTCGCCTTAGTTGCGGACTGTCGCGTTTGATCAAATGCACCAGCACGAAACGTATCCGCACAGACGATACAAGATTTGAAACCTCGTTTCTGGTAGTACACAGCAAGTTTTGTGCAGGTCGTAGTCTTGCCATTCCCCTGGGTGGGACGATGACACAGGTTTGTAACTGCGATGCGAGACGACGCACTTGGAGACCGACAGCCATGATGACATTGGGTTGACCCTTCTTCGGTTTATATGGCTCAACACCTGGATCTACCAGATGGACCAGCTCGTCGAAAACCACCTGCCAAAGGCAAGTAAGCAACTTGTGGGTAGCGAACGGACAGAAATATGCCTTCTGTATCAGAGTCTTCTTGTTGGAATCCTTTGATTTATCCGGGCCATCGAGGGCCGCCTTCACTTTGATCTTGACCTTTTGCCTCAAGGAGGCGACGAGTTTGACATTGACATCAGCCTCGAGCAGGGCGGCGGTGATTTCTTTGAGCGTAGTGTCTAGGACCTGGATCGTGAATATTAGAGGACACGGACTTGGTTGCGACCTTGGAGTCACCTTCTCGTCTACCACGGAGGCCCTGTTGAGAGACACAAAGGCGGCATTGAGCCTCCGTCCGAGGTCGGCCAACACCATCTTGATGATTGAGGGAGAGTACTAACTTAGTAGTTCGTGTGAACTTCGGACGGGTGCTTTGGCTATGGCACACAGCGACTCCGAAGGGGAAACTATAGACGACCTCGAATTCGAAACTCGTACTACCGACGCAGACGGCGACGAGGACAATGAAATAGACGAGGACCTCCTCGGTGCCCTCGAGCACGGCGTGGAAGACGCATCTGAGGCGGAGGAAGTGTGTCATGTAATATATAGTCGTGCTGCTCTCACTCACTCCCGTCTGGACCAGGAATCACCTACTGATGATTCGGACGACGACGAAGACGAAGACGAAGACGAGACAGCCATAGAACTACCATTAGATACAGACCCAGTCCCTTCCTCGCCGGCACCACCAACAAGCAGGCAACCATCACCCCAGTCTCCTACCCCTGACCCACCCGAAGGTACAGCACATAACCCTTGACACTGATCCATACCCATTGATTGACATTTCTTTCATGTCACTAAAGAATCTCCAGCGAGACCTCAATCGCCTTCGCCAGCGGAGGTCCGTAAACGAGGTCTGCTATTCCTCCCCACTAAACTACCTCGGTCGTTCACCGTCGAGGCGGTCTGCGCCATTCCTCACCCTGTACCCACTCACGCCTTGGCTTCCTCATTTTGCATATCACACCTCCTCACTGGCTCAGAAGACGGCTATATTCGCGATTATGATATTTTTACTTCCGTTAATGGCAAGATTACCCTGACAGCCCCCCAGCGTCATCATTGCAACGTCGTCGAGGGCAACATGAAGGCTGGTCAGATACGATGCTGGTGGGAGAACCCGGACTATCTAGGCCCTCAGGCTGGGTATCCGACAGCTGGAGAGTCTTTGTTGTCGCCAGTTTACAGCTTGGCTATGCACTCCGACGCCCTGTGGGCTCTTGGCGGAACGCAAGTACGTATCGCTTTGACCAAAAATCACTGGTCCTGAGTCCAATGCGCAGCGCGGCCATATCAACCTTTTCACCGTAAGGCACGACCCTGGAAGGCTGATCCATGTGCTACACGGTCATCGTGGACCTGTTTCAGCGTTGTCGATAGATCACGATGAGAAAGGTTTATTCAGTGCGAGTTGGGATGGAGAAGCGATGGTGAGTCTTCGTCGCTCAGGAACTTCATCATCGTGAGTAGACCTTACTGTACACAGCAATGGGACCTAAATACTGGCCAAGTGGTCCGAAAATTCACCGCTCACGGCGCACAGCTCGTCGCTATCGCTGTGAGACCGCTAAATCCTCTCACTCAGTGTTTCAGTTCGATATCCTCCGCGGCCACAGCCGGAGAATGGGATGATCTCCCTCCTTCTTCTGCTTTCATGAGCCACAAGAACGAGAGCGATGCTTCTATGGCCGATGCGGACACATTTCCCATTTCCGCGGATGACAACGAGGGACGAGTGCATGAAATTCAGCAGCCACGGGACCCGAGCATGTTTCCGTATCAGAATCCCATTTCAAATCAGCCGACTCTAGAGACCGACGCTAAATCGGACACATCTTTCGATCCTCTATTTGACGATGAACCGGATGCCGACGGAGAAGTAGACAGTACTTCTCCGATGGACAGCAGTAGTGCAAACCAAGTTGTCAATCCTCAGAAGGGAAGTCCTATGGGTGGGCATGCCAGTCTTGCTGTCCCGGACACAAAATCCGCGCTCCCGAATCAGCAGCCCCAGAAGGTGGTAAGGCCGTTGCAAGGTTCTGCTGTCGCCCCACCCAAGAATGCGCCGCCTCTGTTAAATCCGGAGAGTAGCGCGGCATTTTCTCCGGACATTCTAATGATTGCCGCGATCGATGGCCAGATTATGCTGTGGGATAAGCGAGCCAATACCCCAGGTCGAGGGGTCGGAAGATTGTGGATGAGTGAAAAAACACCGCCGTGGTGTGTTTCTGTACGTCCTGGAGTTGATATATCATCTTGGGTATTTTTGATTGGATTTCAAGGCATCTTGGTCTATGGATGGTACACACGTCTATGCAGGCCGACGTAATGGAACAGTGGATGTATGGGATGTTCGGTCTCTGGGATGCTCCAGGCCTTCCGGTACGCCTCGCCTGCTGAGGAGTCTTCGCAACCCACCCAGTTCAGGGGTGGTGTCTTGTGTTGTGCCATTCCCTGATGGTCGCCACATCGCGTGGTGGGTGTTTTGTGATCTCGTGACGCTAACAAGGATGTGAAGTTGATGTGCCATGCCTTCTCAGCGCTTCGATTGACAATATCCGTTTGTGGAACGCGGCCGAAGCTGGGGAAACTGATGGAAACGTGAAATCCAGGGGAGGGGTGCCATTCAAGATTATACCGGGACATCACGGGGGCTATGTGTCTCAAATGCGTACGCAACCCCATTGTGGATCTGGTCAAGTGACTGATGTAATGTGCTATTCTAAAGTGGTAGATCCGGGAGCACGTTTCCTTGTCAGTGCTAGTAGTAATCGTGGGTGGCACGGGGACTCGACTCGAACGGTATTTGTACACGACATAAGGCCAATTCCATAAAACCAGGTTCGATCAAGCACTTTCTATAACGTTGGTTGGAGCTTATTTGACTGGCTTACGAGACCGATGTGATGCGAAATGCCTCTGCCATGTTACCAAGATGGGTAGTATGGAGGATTTAGATTATGCTTGTAGTATTTCAAATGAAGAAAATGTCATCTTTTAGTGTATCCATTCAGGTCCCGCGTTGTATCCGCCAGAAGCATATTTCCAACACATGTCAAATGTTTTGCTTCTCGCCATCCCTTACCAATGGGAACTGAGAACTGAATTTTATATATAAGACCTCACCGGTGTGCTTATGACACTTGGCGATACTTGTTTCTTCCGCGCTTGCTCATGCGACTCAACTACCCGGTCGTATTCCCCCTCAACCAGATCTCTTTTGTCGGCGAGGACGACTCCCAGTACTTCTGTCAGCTCTATGGAAGACGGTTCAACGTCCTGAGCCAAACATACCCACTCCCCGCTGATGAGGAAGAAGTCAGGGTATGTTCGTCCCCCCCACGAGCGCGCCGTTCTCTGTTTTCGTTTACTTGACCCCTCCCCTAGCGCTCTGAGCTATACCACAAGATACTTCAGTTTCTTTTTGACGGAAAAAGCTATGTTGGGCCGATGAAGGAGGTACTCACCCCCAGGGAGGGCAAGGAGCGTTGCCGCATCCTTGACCTCGGCACCGGGGGCGGTTTCTGGTATGCCGATGCCAGCTCAACTCTTTCGGACCGTGTACCCATTTACGTCTCCCTCACC
This sequence comes from Pisolithus marmoratus, assembly GCA_024613145.1. Classification (NCBI taxonomy): domain Eukaryota; kingdom Fungi; phylum Basidiomycota; class Agaricomycetes; order Boletales; family Pisolithaceae; genus Pisolithus; species Pisolithus marmoratus. The sequence continues at coordinate 629,711 of JANFAE010000009.1, forward strand.
GAAAACAGGGCGATTGACCTGGCAGACGAGTTCCCGACGGCAGAAGTGATTGGCGTCGACCTCGCTCCCCTCCAGCCGCGGTACATACTCCCTTGTCCCTGTACTCCACGTGTTGTCCCACTCAACCCACTTCTTTCCTTCTTTCAAACAGTGAAGTACCAGAGAACTGCACGTGCGTCTAGCTCAACCTCGGCATCTTTTTGTTCCGCCACCGTCACTTAATATTTGGCATGTTCTTATTTTGTAGTTTCGAGCTCTGCGACTTGGATCAGTTCTTCTTACCTTACCCCAGCGAGCATTTCGACGTCATTCATGCAAGATTCATGCACACAGGAGTAAGGTTTCATTTTTAGGCGCGCAATCCCGCGACATTCAAAGAGAGAGTTCACGGATTTCATCGTTGCCTTTCTAGATATCGAACTATCCCCGTTTTCTCAATGAGATCGCGCGCATGTTACGACCCGGCGGATTAGTCATCCTGGTCGAACCGGATCCTGAACCGATTGCAGATGGGAAAACCGCCACAGAATTGGCCCGATCCGGACAACCCTCAGGGATGCGGGGCTGGTTCACTTTGTGGGAAGCATATGCACAATGCCTTCGCGACAAGGGAATCGACGTCAAGGTACCCGCGCAGCTTCCGACGCTCCTTACGAACACCCGCGCCTTCGACAAGATAGTCACCCAAGAAGGCAATATTCCCATAGGTTTCTGGCCCAAAGGTTAAAAAACAACCAAATGCTGGAAAACAGGGCGCTTACTGATCTCATACTGTTGCCTAGATCCTGTCGCTCTCACTATCGGCCAGCTGGCGTGGATGAATTATGATATCATGCTCCCAGCACTTAAGCCCCTTTTCCTTTCTGCGGGTATGAAGGACTGGGAGGCCAAGAAACTCATCGAAGAAGCTCATCAAGACCTCTACTATCCGCTCGTCCGTCCGTCCACTCGGCTCCACATCGTTCATGCTATCAAAAAGGCCACTTCTTTGTGACCGTTGGTATTTTCAGCACTTGCATGGTTCATTGGACAATTCATTCTTGCGGCTGCCAAAAAGAAAGAAAAAAAGTATTATACCAAATCGCACTCTTTGTACATCAACCATAAATATTTGCCTTGCACTCTGCCATGTCTTAGGCTCATGCTTTCATTCACCATGTTCGAGTATGTACAACTGCAGCCCAATTCTCATTCACATGTTGGCCTGGATTTTACCTTCGTGACATGTTTGATGGAAATCTGATTGGTCCATACCACACTGAGATAGAAGCAGTTGTATCACCTCCGTTCCTTTACTGGTACACAAAGGAACGACCACCACCAATACCCAAAATTCAACGGACACTCGGCACAAAGGCAGAGGTCACGGATGACCAACCCTACTCTTGTTAGGAGAAAGCAGTAAAAATGAAGGGACGAGCAGCCAGCCACTGCTCAAAAACACTGCCCACTATCACCCTCCCTCAACTGGCTACGCTCGTCCTTCAAGCAGCAACACCAGTTCCATCCTGCCCCTTGGCGAAATCGTGCAAAACATTCAGCGCTTCAGCAACTTTGGAATCCATAGCATCATTCGAGTCAAGGAGGTGCAAAAGCTCGGCATTATCCATCTCCAGAAGCATACCCGTGATCTTCCCAGCCAAATCGGGGTGCGCACTGTGAAGAGGATAAGCACACTAGCTGATCGACGGGGGCCATCATGCACTCACGAAGCGATTCTCATGTAGATGACTTCACCTAACATCTGTTTCTGCTCCAAGGGCGACGCATTGGCAAGAGTTGCAGCTGTGAGAGAAGGAACTTCAGGCTGGGGAGGAACGGGAGCCGTAGCAGGAGGAGCATTGCGAGTCTGCGGATTGAGTTTGTAAGGTTGTTGATTGCGCATGCTTGGTGCTGGAGCACCCGCAGGAGGGGGGCGCACACCAGTCACACCGCCAGGAGGACCCGGGCGTGGCACATTATTACTAGGTACATTAGAGCGAGGTATGGGAGCTGTCGGATTGGTTGGAGATGAACCGGGTCCACGATTAACGGGAGGACGGGGAGCGCGAGAGTACCCCGGCATACCATATTGAGGGGGGGGTGGTGCACCATAGGGTATACCCACCCGACCACCGCCCGGAGGATAGCGCGGACCAGGTGGCATCATACCAGGCTGGCCGTAACCCATCATGCTACGACTTTGAGAGTATCCGTTAGGACCAGGAGGGTAATACATGGGACCGTTGATGTACGCGCCGGGAATACCAGCAGCCGCAGCCTGTTGCATGCGGATTTGGTGGCGCTGGGCAATCTGGCTTTCCAGTTGCTGTCGGCGGATTTCACGGCGTTGCGCCAGAGAAACGTATAAAGGTTTCGAGCCGATCATCTTGTTGTTCATCTCGGCAACAGCCTTGGTGGCCTCGTCCGGGGACGAGAAACAGACGAAACCGAAGCCCCTGGACGTGCCCTTCTCATCACGCATAACCTTGCAGCTCGTGATGGTACCAAACGGCTCAAATTCAGCACGAAGTTTATCGTCGTCCACATCGTCCTCCAGATTCTTGACGTATAAGTTGACACCAGCGTATTTGCTGAGCCTCTCCATCTTCGCCTGTTCATAAGACCTGCGCAACTCCTCCTCGCGCTCAGCTTTCTTTTGCGCGCGTGCAACATAGAGATTCTTGCCCTTCAAGTCCATGTCATGAAGATTTTCAACCGCTCTTTGGGCACCTTCATGACTCTCGAAGTTAACGAAACCGAATCCCTTGCTGTTGCCATGCTCGTCAAACTGAATGATCGCAGAAGTCACGTTGCCAAATTGTTGGAAGAGCGCTTCGAATTCCTCCGTAGTGACAGAAAAGTCGATGTTCTTGACATACACGTTAGTGAATTGAGCCTTCATCTCCTCCATTTTAGATTGACGTTCCTAAAAAGTGTCAGAGCTTGGTTAGACACGAGGAGAACGGAGTACGAACCTTGCGAGAGATGTGGTGACCGACGTAGACTTTCTTGTCATTCAAGAGCATTCCGTTGACAGCTTTGATGGCGGTGTCGGCGGCCTCAGCTGTCTCGTAATGAACGAAACCATATCCCTTGGACCGGCCCTGTTCGTCGGTAGCGACCTTGCAAGACAACACGTTCCCGAAGGCAGCGAACGTATCGTGGAGAGCCTGCATAATTGAAAAGGATGAGCATATGCCCCCTGTCCCTTTGAACACGGGACTCTTGCCTTGTTGTCGATTTGTTCATCAAGATTCTTGATGAAGATATTGCCTTGACCGGTCTTGCGTAAAACGGGGTCACGCTGGGACCACATAATACGGCTGAGACGCGATGAGAACGGAAGACGACAAATGGTTTCTGCCACTTACCAAGGACGGTTCTTGATAAGGGAATAGTTGAGCTGTTCGAGAGCACGTTGGCCTGAATGACCAAGTAAGCAGTCATGCCACCCGTGGTGATGACCAGACATTACCATCTCCCCCGTTCAAGTAATTGACATACGCGTAGCCCAGGGAGCGACGAGTGACTGCGTCACGGCAAACGCGAATGCTAGATGAATCACGTCAGCAACCTGTGGAGTCCATTGTATAGCGGACCCGAGAGCCCACCTTGCGACGGGGCCGATCATGTTGAATATCTCAAACAGCATCGCCTCACTAACGGTAGGATCGAGCTCCCCAACGTAGAGGGAAGCGGAGGGAGAGGCCACCGAGTGCTGGGGAGTAGGGTTGTAAGTGGGGGCAGGTGCTGGAGCAGGCACCGCAGCAGCGTCGGGTTGGACGATCGATGCAGCCTCAGGAGCGGAAGACATGTTGTGTTTTTTCTGGGTTTCTGGGGGGTCGTTACTGCTTTTGAGTACTTTTTCTTCGACTGGAGAGCATGGATAAGCAAGCCAAGCCGAACAGAGACCGACGAAATGAGACGGACACAAGAGGAGACTCTAAAACCGCTTTTTTGTAAGGTTTTTATATATTTTATGTTTTAGGGTTTTTAGGCTGTGGATGTGGTCAAGCGCCGACGACGACGACGAGCAGAATGAAAACACAGACCAAGGTGGTGGATGCAGAAAAGAGGGTCGACGTGATGCTGAGATTGATGCCATATTTTCAAGCTCCGACTGGCATTTGCCATTCATGATTAACAAAAACTGTCTCAGACGGGGCATACATGCAGGGTACACGAGTGTAAAGACGTCATCATCCACGGGTAAAGTACGTTCTGGCTCCGTGACTTGCTAGCTCTGCTTTGGCCTGGGATGTACGTGAGGTGGCTGGGTAAGACGGGGTCGCGACGACGATGCTTACCTTGTCGACGGTGTGACCTGCTGTGTTGTGATGGTTCCATATCTGGATGATTGGTTAGTCCTGCCAGAGGTGACTGCGGGCTTGGACACCGAACCTGTCGGTAGTAGTATGCTAGCCCTAAGCCCTGCACTGACCAGCCGGCGGTGGCAATCGTGCCAAGGATGCCCGCAGCCCAGTGACCGGATGCATACATCTGAATGGTCTGGATGAGACCGGCTGCGCCGGTGCTGGGAATACCGATGACCCTGCGGGAAGGATATGAGACGACATCCTAGCTGCTGCGGACCGCATAAACACACATGTAGATGCTGAAAAGCAGATGGAAACCGCAGAAGAAAAAGAAGATGTCTAAGAAGAAACCATATGAGATGGGACGTGGCGACGGAGGGGACGAAAGAAGAGCGGACAGTAATACAGGGCCTGCTCCTACAAGCGGGGATTAGCGGAAGTGAGTAGCGGAGGAGGAGAGTAGCACGACCTTCATGTAGCCATTGTATATCGGTCTAACGCGTGGAACATGAGCGTCGGCAGCGTGCTCAGGCATGGGATGCGCCTCACCTATACCACAGCAGAAAGGACAGAGGGGCAATGAGGAGGAGGTAGCTTGCAGCGAGGCGTGAGTGACATGTGCGCAGGAGAGAGAGCGGAAATGCAGTACCCTATGCTACCGCCCAAGTCTTTTCCGCCATCGGATGAGCCTGCAACAAGGAGGAAGATGCATGCGATCATGTTTACGATCAAGGTAGCAAGGAGAACGAGCCATAATTGGTAGAGACGGGTTATGAGCGGTCTCGAGGCTTCGGGAATTTCTTCAGGGATGGAATGGAATATCAACGGGAAGACTGAGGGTCATGTTGAGTTATGGAGAAGGACGGGAAACAGGTGGACGGACATGGAGGCCAGTTGTTTCTGCCGTGTCTCCTGATGTGGTCCGCTCTCTGGTTGAGTTCCTGCTCACGTCTGTGGAGGTCGCGCTCCCTTCGTTCGAGGTCGTGTAGTCTTGCGGTCTTGTCCTGAGTGGGCGTCGGGTCGTCAAAGGGATTGGCGTCCAGGGAATGCGTGGAGGCGAACGGATTTTGGTTGTAGTCGGCTGGGGGGGAGCGTGCATGCCAATCAGTTCAGTCCAAGTGCCCCATTATGCCTCACGTACCCATCGCTGAAGGGGAGAGACAGACGCGGGGAATGCCGAGAGGGGACGGTGATGGTCATCGCCGTGGGAACCGGATAAAAATAATAGAAAATAATAATGATAATAATAATAATAATGATTTTAGAATCATTGTTGTTGGGATTAAAGGGGAGGAACGTCGCACAAACATCGCCGTCCCGTTCCTTTTTTCTTTCGTTGACGTTTTCTTCTCCCCTCGCTGTTTTCATTCCGGTAAGCAGCTCGTCCAGCTCTCTCGTACAATCTCTAATTAAACGCGGTATAAAATCACACAGCTCGGTCGGACGTCGCTCGCTCTCTTCACCGCTCTCCCTCCCAACTTCCTTTCATTCGCCATGTTCTCTTCCATCTGCTCTCTTGCCTTTGTCTTCTCTGCCATCGCCCAAATTAACGCCTATGTCGTTCCTCGCGCGACACCTCCCTCAGGCTGGGATGCGGCTGCTCTGGAGGTGCTTGTCTCCCGCCTGTCACCCACTTCACCCGCTCACGTTAGCCGTTAGCCCTATGACACATACCACTGCCGCTACCTTGCAGTAGGATGTCAGTACCAGCACGGTACCTCCTTCTTCGACTCCTGTTGCCACCCGCTACAGGTATGCCATCCTGAGCACTTGACCCCCTCACCCCATACTCACTTGATCCGTACGTCAGGCTAATCAATCGGCCTCGTCCCTTCCTGCGGAGTGCCAGCAGCCCTCGAACACCACTTGCAGCAACGGCGAACCAGTCACTGGTTCTGCTTCTCCTTCTGCTACCCCGACTGGTACTGATGATGGTTGTGGTAACGAAACACCAGCTTCCGCGCCGGGCGCAACCCCTACCCCTCAGCCTACTGCAGAGACGACTCCTACCCCCCAGCCTGCTGCAGAGACGACTCCTACTCCCGCACAGACTACCCCCACCCCCACCCCTACTCCGGCTGCGACTACCACTTCGACCCCAGCACCAGCCAACGTCGAAGCCCACCCAACCACTACGACCAGCTCCCCCGCCGCTGCAATGACGTCCTCTACCAGCTCAAGTACTTCTGGTAGCGCGAACACCGGTGGAGTGTAAGTTGATCAGTCCCATATTGGTGTACTATTAATCACGTGACTACCACAGTGCGACCTACTTTTACCAGAACGGCGTTGCAGGCGCGTGTGGTCAAGTCAACTCCGACTCGGCTTACATCTGTGCTATGGGTATGTGATTTCCTTATATACTCTTCGTTATCTGACAAATCACAATCCCCCCCCCCTAGACCAAGCACTCTACAGCAGTGCCCTTTGCGGCAAGCAAGTCTTGATCACCAACTTGGACAACGGAAAGAGTGTTACAGTCACCGTCGCCGATGACTGCCCAACTTGTTCCAACGCCAACTCAATCGACCTCTCCGTGGCTGCCTTCGAGGCCATCGCTGATCTCTCGACTGGAGAGGTACCGAGTAAGTGCCTCGATGTCTTACATTCACCGTGTCACTGGCTAACTGGTATCTTCAGTTTCTTGGGTGTACGTCTGAGAAGCTCATATCCCTTTCTTGGTTTTTTTTTGTTTTGTTTTGTTTTCGGTAACATGGCGGGGCTAGTCCTCGTTGGAGGCGGCCAATCATCTTGACGATGGCGGCTTACACGAACATCCCTGGTGGCAATAGACCGTCGCTCACCGCCTCCACTGGCAGTTCCTATTCTTCTTTCAGTTCTGCTATATTCTTCATATCGTCTATCATGTCTTTGCACGCTGGTGCTCGTCCATACATGTTGATAGCTAGCTCTACATAGTGTCATGGGCCGTGCTGCTACACATAGAACGGCGCAGTGTGATATTAGCTTACTTACCATTATATGCACGAATAGAAATTCCATGCTACCTCATATTCTCCGTCCGCAGCCAACAGCAACGAAGCCGAAAATGATTTCACTTCGTGACGTAGCTGGTATGGTAAACGTTCCCCTAGATACGGCTGACAACAAACTCATCATCATCATTACCGACCACATCACGTTTCAGAATGGAACCTCTTGTACAAAAGATCCTTGTCGTCGGCGGTAATGGATTCATTGGCAAGTGTTGTCGACCACGTCGTTCCATACGTAACTACACTAATACCAAACAGGGTCTGCGGTGTGCAGGACAGCCCTCGCGAGGGGCATGCAAGTAACCAGTATCAGGTCAGCCTCGGTGTACTCTCAAAGTTGCTGTGCGAACCCTCGTTCAACCGCTCACAGCTCATCGGGAAGACCATACCGCACCCCAAAAGGCCACACCCCCGCGTGGGTGTCAAAAGTATGCCGCGTTTTCTTCTCTTTCGTCCTTTTCCTTCTTTGTTGTCTCATGGCTGTTCACTACTTCCCGTGGCCCATCTTTCTTTTCTTTTCTTTTTTCGGACTCTGTAGGAGCTAACACCGATGACTCTAAACCGCGTGTTATTCCGTCACTACCGTCCCTTACATTTCGCTTACGCAGGTAGAGTGGCGAAAGGCAGACGCGCTCATCCCGGAGACTTATGCCGACATCCTTCCGAATGTCGATGGTGTCGTGCACACCATTGGTACCCTTCTTGAAGACAGCGGTTACAAGGCGGCATTGGCCCATGGAGACATCCCGAAGCTCTTCGGCGCAGTCACAAATAGAAGCGTTCGCGGGACGAATTCGCTCGAACGGGCCAGTGGAGACGCAAGAAAGGGTACCTACGAGGCCCTAAATCGAGATTCCGGTTTGTCGCCCCCCCGTGTAGGCCTTATTTTTTCGTGAAATTGACAGCACCCCAACATGCGCATGCGGTGCTTTCATCCGCCTTTATGTCTCCTTTCCGTGCGGCCTGCAGCCCTTCGGGTATGCGAGACATTCGTAGCGAGCAAGTCCGTCGATCATGACAAGAATGAGAACATCCAGGTTCGCCCTTTCGTATACCTTTCGGCCGAGGACATATCCCAGCCCGTCATTCCCGCACGCTACATTGAAACAAAGCACGAGGCGGAACAACGGATAAATCGACTTCTGCAGGATCACCCAGGATTCCGTGCTGTATTCATCAGACCAAGTGAATTGTTTTTCGCTTCCCTTTGTCTTCTGAAAAAGCTGAATGACCTCATACTCCACTTTTCGTCTTCCCCACTCCGGAACATTATAAGGCCTCGTGTATCACGCCCACCAAAGACCATTGATTTCTCCGTTCGCCGCACTGATCGACCTATCGGCTTCCCTGCATGCTAAGATTCCGACAGGCGTTCCAACGCCGTCTTCGGTGCTACGCAAGCTTGGGTCAAAGTTTTCATCGACTTCTTCCTCTTCTAGCGAAGCGTACACGCGACCACCAACATACGACACACCCCCGTCGTCTTCGTCCTCATTTCCTTCCGGATTAGCCTCGGCCCTGAATTCGATGGCTAACGCGCTTGTCATACCTCCGATACATGTTGATCACGTGGCAGAAGCCATTTGCGTTGCGCTCGACCCGCGGAGAACGGACGTGAAGGGCGTCATCGGGGTCAAAGAGATGAGGGATCTCATTGGATGGTCTTAACTACTGCTGCAGGGCCACGAAGAAGATAGGAGTGGGACTGCGGGTACTACGTGGTTTTTACTTTAATTTTTTTTGTGCAATCAAAAACCCCGCAGCATAGATCGGACCGACAGCACCCCCGGCAAAAGCATGCCTGTGCAATTTCTTGGGAACGCGGGGTATGCACGAGTCGTGGGAGAGGTAATAAGGCGAATTGTATTCCGGTGTCTATGGCCGTGCATCGTGTTTTTGGCTTGGCTTACCCGCGAAGTCGGGCATAAGAGACGCGATCTCGACTGATCTTGCTTTCAACCAAAACACAAACACCGTGTGCACGGATGCTTGTGAGTCCAAGCGAATTTGGATAGTATGCAGACTGTCGCCATCGATTATTACCTTCCAAATTCTGGAACGCGCGCTCCGTTACCCCCGTGGAGCAGGCAAGTAAATTGATTTAAGTGACAGCCTATCCGTAACTTGGCCCGAATATTGCACCGCGTTGCGCAGCACCGTCGGATACAGTGTCATTTAATAACATCCGGGCGACAGGGCACTGCTTGATCGGTCACCTCGGGTCTTCCAAGATATGATGTCAGTTTTGAGCTTGGAAGCACAACCTGCCTAAGTTGTATGACCTATGTTCTGACGCTAGCGATGCCCGACCAAGTTCCACATCTGAATGATGTGATATTGATAATCAAGAAGCATGCACTCCTGGTGGGATGGAAATCGGATAGTCATATATTCATACGGGGTCGATTTGGTTAGCACTTCCGTCATCGAGGAAGTGGAGCTGGAGCGAACGCGACCAACGACCAGATTTGGGCAGACGAACACAGGAATCAGGACTTACGGGAGAACAAAAATGAATTACTACCAAGTTGAGGTATACCACAACTTGGGATGAGGCGCACGATTTCGGAACGCGACCCGCAAGTTAGTTTGCACTGGTTTTTCTTATGGTCAGATGACCAGTGGTGTAATTTGTGATCATCATCACCTCCACCGCCGGCGCGGTCCCAGTAATAGTATGGCCTCCCTGAGTATATTGGCTAGGGTCAGTGATGCCGAAGTAGGATGGGAGAATACGGGCGTTATGACCATTCTCTAACGACAATTCAAGTACTCGAATTGCGTGGGGAACATCAATGTCGCCATCCAACCGGAAATCTGCGAAAATCGTAATCATACCTAACGAAGGACACCCGTCTCTGGATGCTGTGATTGTGTTCATGTGTATGAAGGCTACCAGTGTCATTGTTCATGAAATATCAATCAGTGCCTAATTTTCCCTCGATCTCGGCTGTAAGAGCACAGGAGCGAGGCACGAGGCAACCAAACAAAGCTGGCATTATAGCGTAGAACACATGTTCGTGCTGCAAGCGAATGCTGAGTCTGAGCGCCCTCGTCTCATGAAAGTCTGGTGCGTTTCTTCCCACCCCAAGGAGAGAGGTTCTGGCAGAATGGAGGAACGACCCGATGCCGCGCCGTGATCGAAGCTTGGTCACTTGGCATCCAACAGCGACCATAATTGCATCGCGTGAAGCGACTCAACGAGGAAGCCATGCGTTTTGCGTACCTTGTAATGTAACAAGAGCAAGGGGCTGATACAGTTGGAGTGTTGAAAGACTTCAATGATGATCGATGAATGTTCAACGCTTACGGGTGTTCCCGACCTACACTTACACGGATTGACACGCCTGATGAGACTAAGGTTAGTCAACGCGCATATGGAGGGAGTTTAGCTAAGGAATGAATACTCATGGAGTCGAGGGGCGACCTCATCAGGAACTTTCCTGAACACGACATAGTTCAACTGTAACTTAAACTGTAACTTTTATGACGTTTATGAGTGCCTGGTTGGCGCATTGCGATTCCCGATGGCATCTCAGAGTAACCTCTCATGGAAAGGGAAGTGAACGAGAGATGGAGCCCACAACACGGCCTGCATCATGGAAACGTGTCATCTACTATTGTCTAAGCAGCGGCGAACGTACCTGGAAGCGCTTTTAATGGAATAGCTCGAGTTGCTACTTGCTAGACCTAAGTTAAAAGCGAAGGTCGCATATTCTTTCTTCCCTGCGCGGGTGGACGTACTTGCAGGGAAAAAGGCCAGTAACTCGTGCCGCACTGTTCGATGCCAGACCCGACTTGGTAAGCAAAAGCTGTGGATCGGTTAGTGCGCAATGACGTATAGAAGGCTATACTAGACTCAAGTCCTCGCTGCTTAGGTGTGTGGCATACCGCCCGGTGTCGGAATTTGTGCAGAGCGATGAGCACACAACATGCCAGTACTGTTACCGGTCTTCAAACGATTTAGGCCATGAAGCCGCTGCCCACGGTGAGTAGCGCAAGATCTACTTGGCGTTTGTCGCAGGCGATAGACTACAAGCAGTACATGCACTTGTAGAACACTTACTTAAACTCATCTTGTGGGTCAACAGTCAAACTACGGTCAACAGGCTTTCAAGCCGCGCCAGAAGTCTAGGGGCGATTACCTCTTACATCTCACTGATACTCGGTGTCTCTGCAGCCCCCGATCCAGATTAATCAATCTCAAATCAATAGTTGCGCAGGTATTATCCAGGGCATGCGCGTGAAGAGATACGAATCGCACTTGACTGGCCACGCCTCATTGAAAGCTGAGGGGGCACTCAGACATATTAATCTGGACACTGAACGTTTACGGCGGTGCACCCTAAGAGGGTCAGACTCCCGTTCACCTAACTGTTACGCCAGAAGGTAATAGCACCGAAGATGCGCTCTTCAGTACCTCGGACAGTACCCATACCGTTTAACTGCACTCAGGTAAGCTGGCGTGCTTAGAGCACATGGATTTCCACGTGCTGGATTACCTTTATTTATACATGCGGGTCTGAGCAGTCATGGACATCCATCCATTTACTCGAGCTATCTCCCACTCTAACTGCCAGAACCTACCCATATTAGTAAGGTGCCGTATGCACTCATTGGATCCAACCTGTGCTGAGTTGGGACTTACCAAGAAAGCCCTTTTGTTTATGAATGGGAGTAGCCACATCACCTGGCAAGCTTATTTAGGTATTGACACATGCGTGTGGACGTTCACCTTCCAGTCTTAGGATAATGACAAGGCTGTAAACGGCACTTCTCATGTACTTTTTTCTCCTTCAGATTCCAGCCTTCTGTTGACGCCAAGTTTGGACGATTCGTCTTGGTTCCAGGGGCGAAGTATCCTTCGCCTTAAGCAGGTGGACGGTTGAGTGTACTCGGTGCCATTCCAACCAAGAAAGTACTTCCACAACTGCGAGGAATCCAGAACAGCCGAGATCGAGAGAAATGAAGTAAAACAGACAACCGACTAAAGTCCAGGAGCACTAGTATATCCGCTAGGACGCTGACCTTGAGAGGCAATCAAACCAGAGTGAGTCGAGGAATTGTGGTAGCTACTAGAATAGATGGCTTGCATAGTCGAGGGCGTGGGGAACGTGTTAGGATCAGATGGGTCCTGGAAAACGGCATTTGAGTAACAGTATAATCGCAAGATGTATCAACTCACATAAAGTAACGGTTGAGTAGCAGCGGAAGTGAACGGGCTTGTCTCCATATTAATCACTACAGGCGCTGCTCCGATGTCGGTGGGGCTGGGCGGAGTTACTTGCCGGCGATGGACGAAGAACCACGTTGCTACAGCGGCTAAGGCTGCAAGTCCAACTACACCACCGACTACGCCTCCCGTAATTACAGCTGAATTGCTAGATTTTGGAGCACTTGAGAATGGGTTTGAGGATGTAGAGGAGCTTGGAGACGGAGTGAAAGAAGCGGTTGGACTTGTAGAGGTGGAAACGCTGTAAGCAGTGGACGGCGCTTTAGTAGCTGCCGATTCGGGACCGTCTGGAGGGCTCTCAGTCTACCAAGAGTATGATTCGAAAACAACTCACCACCAACTGCTTGGGCAAGGGTTGCATTGAAATCATCACTCAGCTATAACAAGTTGGAAAACGAGAGAATACGTAGAAAGAAAGAACACACTGAAACGTTCTGATAAGCCCACTGTGGTATAGCGGTGCCGCTGGGGATACTCTCTGAGTATCTAAAAGAAGTGTCAGATAGGGAAACTCAAGCCAACTGACGTGTTCCATACCCAGTGTAGGGCAGTGTGCAGTTGTAAGCCCAGGAACTCCAGCTACAATGCGCAACGAGTAGATTCGGTGCACGATTTAAATATGCGGTTCAGGATCCTTACGTGATGTAGGTACGGTTTTGACATATAGAACAAGCACTTATGAGGGAGTATGTCACAGTGCCGCATTCGCAAGCATTAGCCTCGTCGGCGTAAGGACCAACGTAGTGAGTGCCGGGATCCAATGCATCAACAGTAAATTCTAACAAAAAGCTTCTGGGCCATGCTCCTGACACGCGAAAGAGAAAACGTACGACCACCTGAACACACGCCTTGCACGTAGGCAGCGATAAGACAGGGATTCTGGCCTTTGCTATTGTCCATCTGGGCGCCAATGGAACGTGGGTGAGCGCGCCTAAGGGACGGCCACTGGGAACGAAGGGTATTGAGTACATACCCAGTTGTATTGTGACAAACAGACAGCAGTGGTCTGTTGGGCAGTTACCCGCAACAAACACATAGAGAGTGATCCTGCCAACAGAATAACCAATGACGGCCATCCATGGTTGACGACGTTGAAGGGTAACATGTTAATGGTGGGAGATGGGATAGATCATCGAGGTGGAACAAGCTGACCATCTCATGATGCATGCTGTCGACCCCAGATCAATATGGTTAGTGGAAGTCTCTAAGACCAGCATAGTGTGACCAAGGTTACTAAATATGTGACACTAAACACAGCTGTTCAGTACTGCTTTCCATACACCTAAGCCACACAAGCGACGTAACTCATGTGGTAAAGTGAGCTCATTATCCGAGTAACCAAACCCCTAGCATACTGATTCATCCTTCCCGCACACCTGAGCGACCTCAAAAAGATCGAAGCCCGCAGTTGGGTCATTTTCGCACTCTTCGTCCTCGCTATCACTGATTTCGACGACTTCTTCATTCTCGGCCTTGATCAGTTACTTGACATGTACCACAATTTCCGGGTTTTTCACTCACAACCTTGTCAGTTGGATTGAATTGATTAGAGCAGCTGGCTGCGCTACAAACCAGCTCGTGTTCCAATGGAGCCTCACGCGACCTGAACGTTAGAAAATGGCTAGATCGGCTTTCAACATTTACGACTGAAGGGTTGACTTTAGGTCCTGATCTCTTCCGACCAGGCAAGTAAATATCCCATCTCATCCTGCATGTTGGTAGTTTGCAGTACGCAATTCACACATTTGATTCAAATCCCCTGCGCCCTCCAACACCGTCCAAGCTGGGATTGATGACAAATGCATACAGCATGTCATGCAAGCCGACACCATGTATTATGAGATGATCAAGTACAAGCGTCCTGAATGCAAGTCAGTGGGGTTGGCGAAGAAGGCCTAATTACTCTGTACTCTCAAATAGGGGCCAGTCTAGTCTTTGGAGATGGTGGAGAAGAGAGGACGATAGCAGGCCATGGGCAATGCGGGAATGACACTGGTTGGTATACGTACGACCACGGTAGAGGAACAAACTCTAGACGGTGGACACCGCCTGTTGATTTTGGTGCGCACGTTTGTCTACTTAGTGGTCTTTAATATTGTTTCCACGTCATTTGCCGCATCAGTACTAATTTCATCTGAATAATATTTTATCCGCGGGGACATTCAGTTTTCCGGACACAGTTACTTCGAGACCAGCAGTATGACTGTTTACATTGCTTACGAGCAAGCTGGTACGTAGGATCAGCTTCATCCGCACAACATGGAAAGAGGACGGGCCATTACTTCCATATTCCACATAGAAAGTTGCAGTCTCAGCAGTTGCACCCGTACTGTCTTGAACTATTAGGGCAATGGGCGTGTCTAGAAGTCTGTAAGCGTCAACTGATGATATGAAGGTAGGACACTCGCAGAAAGAGACAGAAACTGTCCAAAGGTACGAATAGCCAGCAACCCCTGTTGCAAAATACTCATGGCCAGGAATCGGGGTAGTTCCTGCGATAAGGTATCTGCAAGGGCTGTGTTATGCAGAGGGAAATCCATCAAGCATCAAGGCTCACCCCTACAAATGAGATACGGGCTATGAATTCTTCGATGGAAACCAAAACATCGAGAAGGGAGTACGCACCAAGTTGTAGGGCCCTAATGTATAATATTACCACACTGCAAAGCAAGCGGTGTGAGGGTACATATACTCACCTTCGCCACCCTCCCAAGTGATGAGCAACGGCTGGCAATAATAAGCAACAGACCTGGGTGGGAGGTCAATCATAAGGGTAGATACTAGACACTGGGTGCACGTACGGACTGTTAATCGTGAGTATCTCCTGGCCAAGAACGGTGGAGGCGAGGCCCAAGAAAAGCGTAGCCACAGAGAACTTCATCTTGTCTAGAGATTGAAACTGAGGACTCAGTGGTGCCTAAATAAGATTCGCAGTCGCCGACATTTTCATGCCAGAACACCGTCAGTTCGGCCCGCCCGGCTGGCAACACAGCGACGGGGGTCCAGTGAGTAGCCGCTACACACATTCGGGCCAGGTACGTGAAGGTCAAGAGCCCGCACCGCAGCTGGTCACTTCAGCATCCTGGGGGTCGGGAATGTTTGGCCTAGAACGGTGGTGGTAGGCTGATTGCATGCCAGTGTACAGGACCCGGCATTTCACCGCAGTCACGATGTACATAGTCCGCATCGTACGACCCACCTGTTGACGATATTTCCAACAGCAGAATCTGTCAGATAAGTAACCCCGGGGGACCAGCCCATCGGCTATATTATCACGGTGCCTGCCTGGATGATTCTTGCAAAGCCCTAATCGCGGTTTTGTTTACCCTTGCGCAAGTTGAGGGAAGTGGTGACCAAGACCGAGGTACATATACTACGGCGATATGATCGGCTCCAACGCGAACGTCGTGTCTTCGCAATTCAGCTGATAAGGACCCCCTGTGACGTTGCGTCGAATTTCAAACGTCCATGGTTTGTCGATTTGATTGGTTTCTGGGCTCATAGAACGAACTTGTCACTTCCCCAGATGACCCCCAGTAAAAACTGTGTCGGATCAGGTGGGACGTGAGCTGCTCAGGCCGGATTTCGTCAGATTTGGTCTGCTGAAATTGGATGAGATAGGATCCGTGGGAAAGTTTGTTATGTGTTGTATTGCATTACCTTGCCATTGTAGCGTGTAATACTACACAACGTGCCATCGACATCGCACATCGTACGCGTCTCGTCGTAAAATTGCAACGCATCGTATACACATCGCATCGCCAACCCCAACGAATTGCGCATCGCGCAAGTCGCCCCATCACTTGGGCTGCTGTGGAGTTGCTGTGCGTTTGTTTCCTCTTCTTTCTTCCCTCTCATCCATCCCTAGCCCGCTCCCCCCTCCCCTTCCCATCTTCTTCCAGTCGTCTTCCGGGGTGTTTTGGTTAGTTGTGCAAGCATGCAATAAGATCAACAATCGCATGTATGCAGGTAAGCCCCAACTGTTTATCATGGTCTGCTGTGCTGAAAATGAAGGCGACGAAACACCAAGGGCAACACATCTTCCTACTTCTCCTCGACGTTTTGATTCGTGGGCTTGCTTTATACATGGAGGATTCAGACTCTGACACCTCTGACCTCTCCTAGCGTGACAAGCGTGTACTTGCGGTCTGGTCAGACTCGCTCGATTCTGTAGTGCCAATAGCCTGCAACTTTGAGGACCGTCTCATCTGTCTCCTCTGGAGAAATCAAGGCTGTTAAGTGCGCTCCCCATTCGACCATGCTCTTCGCCTCTATATACAACGGCTTCGCCGTAGGTCTTGCCATTGGTGTGTGTATGCTGTACTACGCAACACCTCATCCTGATGCCCCACAGTTTTTATGGGCAACGGCGTCAAAGTCTTGATGCAAGAATGGCGACTAGACGGACAGTTTATTCATTTCGCCCTCGTTGCACTGATCCCTCTCCTGTTCGCGGTATCTTTGGTAGGATGCCCTATTACTCTTCCAGATTGGACGAGCCATCGACCTCTCCATTCAGTTCTTCGCACTCCAGATGTTTCAGAACGTCTCCATGGCCGTCGGACCTATTGCACAATACTTCAAGAATTCGCGTTACTACTCTGCCGTACTCCACGTTCTTCCCGCTTTCGATGCCCCGCATTTCTTCACCCCATCGCTATGCATATCGCCTCCTACTTGCCCGCATGTGCAATATTTCGAGCCGCATGCTGTTCTCATATTCGACACCCCACATTCCCTGGTTGTACCGCTACGTATTTCATCTACTGGACTCCGCTACTGCCTGCCCTGCCCCAGGAGCAGGCGCGTATTCCCCCGGATCACATGTAGTGTAGTACTTTTTTGTAACCAGACTGTATCCGATTCGGACAGAATGCGATCTGCTGTGAACGGTTCATATCGGTCTGAATCAGGCGAGATCGGATTGGAATAATAAAATCCCATGGGATCAGATGAGGCCGGTCGTCATCATATTCTATGTACAAACAAAGAATCTATTGAGATCGGACGAGATATGATTGTAACTAGAGAAATCCGATGTCGTCCGCTGTAGACCTGCCTCCTCATGTAAAGAATCCAATGTGGTGGGGTCATGTCTGATCACATCGGATATTCTCAGGGTATCCGATCTCGTCCGACTGGAACCGCCCTGATCATACAAAGTTTTGCCTGGGGATGACCTCTTGAGTCAGGCACATAGGCTCCGACTTGGACTAGGCCCGAGTAAGCTTGTCAGCGACCTAACGGCACTTAGTATACTGCTTATCTTTCAACATGATTTGTCAACCCTTTCCAACGATTGCTTAGTACTTATTATTAGTTTCCACGCCAGAACATTTAGGTGGGCAGTTGCGGATTTAAGACACTCCCAACCCCGGGTTCTCCTCCTCCTAACGACCACTGATGCCCATCCCCCTTTCTGCGCTCCCATGCACGACACTTGTTAATTCGACGTCCCAAAGAGCACTACGATCCATAGCTCATACTGCGTCAGCGGCCAAGGCCTTACCGTTCTCTCTCCACCGGACAAGCCCAGGAAGCGATCATGAAGCCAAGGTGCTGCGCATGGTTATGTTCGGAAAACCTGGTTCAGGCAAGGGGACTCTATCGTCAAGACTCGTCAAGAAGTACGACATATTGTCTCTGTCTACTGGCGACCTTCTCCGCCAACATATAGCCGAGAGGTGGGGCATTATCTTACACATGCACTGCAACGCGTCCCTGATAGTCGAGACATCCAGGACTGCTGTGGGGCGGCAAGCAGAAGGCATCGTTGCGCAGGGTGGTCTGGTCCCTGATGAGATTATGCTTCAGGTGGTCACCAGCAAGCTCGACGCACTGCGCAACAGGGTTGGTAGTTGGCGTGGCTCCCAATAGTTCGTGCGTGAATGACGGCTCCTTGCAGCACTGGATACTCGATGGTTTCCCTCGGACTCTAAACCAAGGGAAGCTTCTGGATACCCATTTACAGTACGTAGTTTCAGTGACGCAGACGATGACGTGTAGCTTGACCAGAGCCAATAATACAGGGCCCAAGATACCCCTTTGAGCTTGGTGGTAAACCTCGATGTTGCTGACGAGGTTATTCTAAGCAGGATATCAGACAGATGGGTGCACCTGCCATCTGGGCGTGTATACAATATGTCGTATAATCGTCCGAAAGTTGATGGCATGGATGACGAGACGGGCGAACCTCTCACAAGGAGGCCAGACGATAATCCCGTGCGTGTGCATGTCAGTGTAGTGGGTAAATCATTTAATCCAATCGTCCAGGAAATTTTTGCGCGTCGTTTGCAACAATTTCGCGAGTCGACTTCTCCCTTGATTTCGTACTACGCCTCGAAATCCAGGTCTGCGCGGATGGTTACCTTGCAGGGCGAGACGTCCGATGAGATTTGGCCGAAGCTCGAGGCAGTCGTTCGCTCCTCGTTTTCGAACCTTCGAGAGCGTGCCACAGCCCGGAGACAGCACAGTCTCAGTGACACGTTTATGACGGGGAAAGAAGGCTGGTCAGCGAAGGTGTGAACGACTGGTGAAGCGTGGAACTTTCTTCTTCCAATCCCCCGTTGATTCGTTCTGACTACTGTCACGGCACTTCGGTTTGATGGGCCTGGAGCTGTACTTTTGAAAACATACGTTCGATCAAGCTAATATATATACAATACAACACCAATGAGCGTTAACTCGGGTAAGAGACCCGTCCGAGCGCCCAAACCTTGAGGCACAGCCTATTATATGGCATTGTGGTTGGTCTGATGACCTCCCACGACCCCGTAAAACTGTACGCCTTAACGTTGAAGTAGCACGAGTCGATCGCGGTGACTCCCAACACTATTCTCGAAAGAGTTTGACGAGTGGAAACGTCGAGGATATATACCCTGACGGAACTAAAAGAAGCGGACCTTTGCCCAGGTGGCTCTGCCACAACAACCGAGTGGGCAACCTCCATTCATCCGTTTGGGCCGCCCGCCTTTTGTGTCATTCCACATAGACATGCGGTAGCCGCACCACCTCGAACACACTCGTTTCGTGAAGTTTGTACTCGATTTAAATAACTCCCCCGGCTCCTCTCCATCCAATATCGAAACTCCCTGTAATTGTATACCCCTCTGACATGATGGCTCTCTCTCTCCTCAAGCTGCCTGTTGCCCGACCTCGCTGCTCCGTCTGGGTGCGGTCGGTGAGCAATGTCACCGGGACGACACAGACACTGCCGATCTACATGAACCTCCCTGGAAAGGAGGGAACCCAAACAGATGCCAACCCCTCTTTGCGAATGCTGATTTTTGGAAAGCCTTGTGCTGGCAAAGGCACGCTCGCTTCGAAACTGACCGACAAGTATGACATACATTCTATTTCGACTGGCGATCTTCTCCGCCAGCACATATTGGAAAGGTGGGGGATCTGCAATGCTTATCATAGATAATGAGGTTGATACGTTAATCAGGACCGATATCGGAAAGGAGGCGGAGGAGATAGTCGCAAGCGGTGGCCTCTTACCCGATGAGCTCATGCTCGATCTCGTCGCTCAGAAACTCGATGCACTCAGAAACAAGGCATGTCGTGAACCAACTTGCCACGCGAGCAACGAGACTCATTTGCCACCCCAGAACTGGATTCTAGATGGCTTCCCTAGAACGCAACGCCAAGGCAGACTTCTAGATAACTTCTTAGAGTGAGCAAATCTATAACGATTCACTTCCCAGTACGGTACTGAAGCAATTTGTAGACGGCGCAATCTCCCGCTCAGTCTTGTCGTCAATGTCGATGTCCGGGACGACCTCATTCTCAATCGGATAACTAATCGCTGGGTTCATATGCCTTCCGGCCGCGTCTATAGCGCATCGTACAAACCTCCCAGAGTCCCAGGGTTTGATGATGTGACGGGAGAACCCTTAACAAAAAGACCTGATGACACTCCCGTGCGTGGAAGTCTAATTTCTACTCGAACACGGACGATGCTCATGTGGGTTGGGTGACAACAGGAGATATTTTCTCGACGATTAGACCACTATTATGCGCAAACGTCACCATTGCTCTACTACTACGCGTCTCGCTCTCCCCATGCTACCCGCTTTGTTAACTTGGATGGCGACGTAAACCTGTTGTGGCCTACGCTCGACAGCGTCGTCCGTGAATCATGCTCTACAATTCGTGAACGTGCTGCGCCAACCTGGGCTCGACTGCCGCGACAAATGCACGTTAGATCGTCGCTTTAGCATCCATCCTAGAATTTGGATCTGGCATATCTGGCGAGGTCCTCCCCAAGGCCCTGCATCATTTCTTGAACCATGCTCTGCTTCCTGTATATAGACTTTCGCATGGTCGACTACACACCACTCGCATTCTTTCCTGCTGACTTTGCCTTATAACATATTAACGTGACACTCATGTACAACGGTATGTAGATAGATGTGTTACTTGTAGAGAAGTGTTTATAACTATTCAGATCGGACTTTAGGACCCTTTTCTGTATGTTTTTCTTGTTTCCAAAATGCCTCAGTCAGTGTTCATTGGATAATACCTGCCAGGCTAAACTAATTCTGTTGTGGTGCCTGCCGTCATGATCCATCCGTCGTCGATTCGTCCTTCGTCACCGCGGCTTACCATGCACTAGCATCTGAAAGACGATGGGAGGTCATGTTCACATACTCGTGCGCGACGATGGTGAACATTACCCAAGCGGATGCTCGCCGAACGCTTTCCACATATAAGCGTCAACTTAGCTAGCCAAGAATAGCTGTTGCGGATGTGGATTTTAATTGGTAAGGGGTACTGTGTGATGGGCTCCGGTACTGACGTGCGCCGGTTCACCGCGGAATCGATGAACGAGCTTACGCATGGTATTTTCTCCAGCAGGTATGCATGCGGTACGGTTATCCGAGTCGTGCGCGCTCGATCGCCGCCAAAGAGCGACCACCAAGTTGGCTCTGCTGGTCGCATTCGCGCGATGCGCGGAGACACTTGAAAAAAACAAGTCCCGGGATCCCCGACCTAAGCTAGCATAACTGGTTCAAGGAAGGTCTCTTAGGATCACTTCCATATGAACAAGTTCGGTAACCGGTCTTCTAGCGTTCTTGGTCTGATTTATTATGAGTGGCGGATACCTGACCCTGCCCAGTTCTATGGCGTATCTTGAGCTCGTGGATCGGCCGACGGGAGTATGCGACGTACCCATACCCTTGGTGCAAGCCTTCAAGGTTCAGTCGCAACTTTGCATGACAAAATCCGCAATGCCATGGTTTTGGGCCGCATTAGTCAAACCCGAGTCCCTGAGCGACCTCAGAAAACCTCATCTCCCCAAGTGACCTCCCAGTCATTTGCAGCCGCTGGGCTGAGATTGATCCACGTAACTTTGCGTTCCTTGTCTCCATGTATCCTAAATTTCACCGACGCTGTTCGCGTTTCAGCATTTATCTGTAGAGGGTCTCATCTGATGGTATCAAACGATGGTATCTGGTTGCTGTGTTGTCTAATCAGCTCGCAACGCCAATTAATTGGTCTGCTACATCTCACACGTTGCTGTGGACGTTCCTGGGCCGCAAAGTTCCGTGCTCTTCACCGAAATCCTACGATGCGATGGCATATACGTCTTCGTCACTTCACGGTTGACCACATCGCGAAAATCAATTGAATGCACTTTTCTGTCTTGCACCATCCAGCAGAGCGGTCCTGAGTGTTCCTGCCAGGCTCAAGCCTTATCGCAGCGCAGAGTGGTGACCCTCGCTGGGCCTTTCAGTTCTTACATCACCGCTTGCAACCTCGTATACAGTGCTAGCACACGCCATCACATACTCCGTGGTATGTCACCCCTACCGCAATCTTGAGGTTTTAAGTGCCCGAGAGCGAAACAAAGGTATTCACAACGTCACCCTCCGACAAGGTGGGCGATCCGTAACGGACTTGTTATTGCATATCATAGAGCATCGACCCAGCGTGAACAAAAACCATAGGTGCATATGAACTCCAGTACTTACTACGCTTCAAGATAAAACGGAAAATGGAAATTCTTGTGGATACAGTCGAGGGGGAAAGGAGAAACCGACAGAGAAGAGAGAAACGACTAGGAAAAACACTACTTTTCACTCTGCACAACATGGGGAGACTTCAAAAAGAGGAGTATGGTAGCGAAAGAAAAAAAAAAGTAGAGCGACAAGCAAAGCAGAGCAATATCGATACGCCTCAGAGGTGATCTAAGTTATGAGTCACGGCAAAAGGAGGATATAAAAAGGCCAACAGGATGTGAAGTATCGTACCCGCGAAAGTAAGCGAGAAAAGGCGAACGTAAAAGTGAGCGAGCAGACCCGCTGCAAGATTGTAGTTGTTATCGATCAAGTGATTTCCCAGACCGAGGTTTCCAAGACGCGGAACATCGATGCATCCTTCGAGTTCTCGGTCCATCCAACGATCTCTCTCCAGTTGTGCGAGTTGGCCTCCTTTTCGCCGGCGCCGGCAAACAGTCCAAGGTCATCATCCGAGATACCGCGGAAGATGAGGAAGAGGCGAGTGAAGACGCAAGGGTCAGCGGTCACCGAGATGTCAATGGCATTGGCAATTTTTGTTGGGGAAAGAAAACGGTATGCGATATTCCTGTGTGGCGAGAAGGCATGAAGATTGTTACTGTGAAAGAGGTTAGAGCCTAGACGACGACAAGAATGAAGGATATATACTTGATAAAGCTAGTGCGTGCGTGCAAAGACATTCCAAGTTGATCCAACACAATCATTAGGTGGGAAACGAAGTCACGGAAAGGCATAGCGAAACCGTTTCGAGGGGCGATGAAGTCGTTGGGGTCCACCATCGCAGGGTCCGGACTGGCGTCATCGAGTCAGCTTCAAAAGGGAAGACCGGTAAAAGAAGTAGACCCTTACACGGCCTCGTAGTACAATGATGTTACGACCATTTCGCTTTCGAAATGTTCCAGCGCACCACCAGGATGCACTCGCAGGAAGTACTTGTGTTTGTGGTCTCCTACGTTCTCGGCAGGGGGCCACGTCATTGACAGATTCCAAAGTGGGTTTACAGTGAGAATAACATCACAATATTGTTGAGCGGGGGCGAGAATGGCAAGGTGACACTTGGCGGGGGAAGGGCGTGAGACGCTGGCCAGTTTGCTCATAACTTTTGCGTCAAACATGAACTCAGGAGTGATGTCTGGATTATTCATTCGAGTACCAGTGAAGTCGACGGTATGGGCGTTATCCGAATGGACAATCGAGAGTTTTCCCCAGAACATGCCATCGACGACGGTGCCGTCTTCCATGCGGGCCATGTCGACATCGTCCGCAGAGGCGACTGTTGTTTCTAGCGCAATTTGTTGTCCTGGGAAGAGTTCCAGGTTGAAAGTGGCCGGCATCTCTGTGACCGGCGGGGGACTGGGTGGGTTGTAGCGCTTGAGCGGAGACAGGAAAGCATGTACGGCGGTACTCACGGAGGCGTGCTGATCGGGGAGTCTCAGTACGCTCATAAGGCCAAGAGTCAAAGCAAGTGCACTTACGGAGGTTCATCCGGTGGTGGTGGAGCGTCGCTGACGATCTCCACCCTTAGACCCTGCACACCCATTATAGCTATCTGATATGAATCTTCGCCCGTCAACTACACGTGTTTCAAGCCCACGCGACAGCAGCGTGGAGTCAGTATCAGATTCTCGGGGATGGAAGTCACCCATCACGCACGTAGATGTATGGCCCCGAGACCAGTCGCTGTTTCGTGACGTCAGATAGTAGATTATCAGTAATAGATTGTGGGACTTACGGAGGCATGTAACGAGGCAAATTCAGTAGGTACTCGAAGGCAGAAGACAGCATCAGGGGGAGGTTTTGCCCAGTCTCGGGCCACGGCCTCCAACTCCTAATTAGATAGGTCAGGAGGAGATGAAGAGGGACGTCGAGAAAGCTACTGACGGTGAAGCTCTGGGGGAGCTAGATAGACGCCACCGAAGGTTAGACGCGCTGGAGTGGTCGGGTAGAGGGGAAGGCTACTGACCATTCTGACGGTCTCCATATCGCCGTAAGCGAGGGTGAGAAGGCGTTGTCTAGCGAGTGCCATCTGTGATTGCTTGTCGCGGTATTCGCTCTCCTTGTCGCTCTTTTTTCCCTTGAATTTACCCCAGAATGACTGGGAGGGTAAACTGGCACTTGTCGATCTGCGAGAAAACATGGGAGAGTCAGGGAAACGAAAGGAAGTATGGGAAGCGTACAAAACATACGCAGGCGAGAGGAGCATGGCGGCGGGAGAGTGAATAATCGGATGCTAAGAGCGAGGGTTGACAGATGGCAAAGGAGTCATATCGGCCTTGAAAAAGGTCAGCCACAGAAACACGAGGCAATCCTCAGACGCCCGTATTCATAAACCGGATCTTAGAACTAATAGGCCTGTATTAGTTGATTATCATTATCTGTGCGTGTGTGTGTGTGAGAGCCCTTTGACCTTTCTCCTCCCCATGTTGGTGTTAAGGATGTCATCACCACGTGGCAACTGATAAGTCCACACCTCAACTGGTGTCCGTCGACAGCATTGAAAACATGTTGCTGCGCTCAGTTCTGCAGCCAGCGACTCGGCGACTTTATGGCCAGAGGACGTTCGTCTCCACCGTCTTACTTTCCCGTACATGGGAGAACGAAACCGTCGTGGCCCTTCGCAAGGAGGCTAAACTGCGCGGTCTCTCGACGTGCGTCCCGTTTCGAATATATATTCCAACCGCTACTAATTCTCTCGTCCACAGAAGAGGCAACAAGCCTGCTTTGATCGCTCGCTTACAGGAATACGAAGCAGCTCCACCTGCACAAAATCCCTCCCCTCCGAGCCGCGATGTCCCCGGGGCATCACGGGAGGTGTCGTCCTGCGCAGCACCAGCGTCAGACCCTCCTTCCCCCGGCGACATTCCGCCATCCTCCGAACGACAGAAACCCTCCGTGTCAGCCGAATTCTTCGCTTTCAAAATGCCAGATTTACGCCAGCCTGCCTCTCCATCATCCGCGCAAGTCGTGAGTATCCCTCTTTGGGGCATCTGCGTGACTGCCCGTCGGGTGTCGGGTCACCTCGGTCCTATCACCATTTGTCCTCTGACCGAATACCCCACAGCCCTATCTTCCCGATTTCTGGGACTCGGCTAAACCTAACACGACGTTCACGGAACCTGAATCCCCGAAACTTCATGTCGTCGGCGGCGCCGCAACCCACCATGACGGTGGACCAACTCACCATCTCGAAAAACCCTTGGAAACTGGCACAATCCAACCCATCGCCCCCGTCGTAGACAAGGTCATCGTTATCAAGTCAGAAAACCTACAGGAGGTTTTTGCCGATCTGGGCATCCCAACTACCATCCGGTTGCGGCCCGTGGTGGATACTACCGTAGCTGAGCCTCCCGTTCAGACACGGCCACTGACCAGCGAGGAGACGAAGGGAGTGTACGTGTTACTCGGTATCCTTGTTGGGTCGTGGCTTCTCGGGGGGATTCTAGGCCCTCGGCCAGCGGTGGAGGACGAATCCCCAGCAGTAGATCAGCATTAGATTTACCGTAGGAGAGTGTTTGGTCATGCAAAGGTGTCAACTAGTAAATTATATCTACGCGCTTGCCACTGTCATGCACCTACCACCAGCGTGTCACCGGCTTATTCGAACGCTGCACGTCTCAGCGAGACGCCAGCATCTGGTCGGTCCCAATGACCCCATTTCCAACCTTCGCCCGATAATCTACACCGACATTCAAACACCTCCAAAACCGGGTCCGGAATCCAAGATCAACCACCCATATTCCCTCCAGGAGTTCTCAGATGCTTCCTTGTCGAATGATCATGCCCTAGAGCTGCAGTTCAAGCTCAAGCGAGAACAGCTCGATGCACTGAATCACAACTACTGGACTGAGGTGTGTCTGGTTTTACATTTTACTCTTCGAGATGGACGTTTTGACGTGGGTGAATAGAGCAATGAACGCTTCGAAGCAGCTAAAGCGTCCGTGCTATCGTCTCTTCCAGCTTCTACGTCCTCCGAGACTCGCGAACAGGCACTGTCCGAGTTGTACAGGATGTGGGTGATACAGGAAAGGGAGAGGCAGGAAGAGTATTCTAACCAGTGGCGGAAGCGCAACTTCGAGAACATCGTCCTCGCTGCACGCGTCGAGTACGGACGTCTTAAGAGACGGATATTTGGCTAAGCCAACTCCACACAGCCAGCCAGCCAGCCAAGAGGAGCGCGTATCCATGCTGTACCGTCATATAACAGATATCTCCCGGCATATTAGTACTTTTAATGCTCTTCATAACCTAAATCTTCCGATGCTAGCTCCCTCACCCTGAAGTACACATCGTCTAATTTCATCCGCTCGACCTTCGTACTTTCCGCTCTGAAATCTCTTGCCAGTTCACCTACCATCTCCACTGGCATCCCAGGGAACCGAGAGGACGTTTCGGGCATGAGCGGAACGGGTAAACATTGGTTCGGGTCGAGGTCGAAACCTTCAGGCAGCGTTTCGTTTTGTGGAGTAGACTTGATTACGGGCAGGATGGCTTGAAGCGTGTGATATAACGCAGTCCCCCGGAAGCGTGCAGCCAGCTGAGCATCAGTGATGTTGGCTGTCTGTCGAATAGCATCCCAACTTGAAAAAGGAGAGTCAGCATCGAGCAAAGCTGTTATAAACGGAACTCACTCGTCATGATTGTACACCCGACACCAAACTCTCCTGAAAGCCGAAAGTCTCCTTACATCCGGTAGGTCCTTTCGGGAAGTTAGACAGGGTCCTGGCGGTATACCAATAGGACAAGATATTACCCCTTCTCTAAGCAGCAACTGCAGCGCAGTAGCAGTAGTCTCCCAGGGTCTCTTCGTTGTCTTTGAGGGTCAGGATGTCCACTATATCTTCGATAGGACAACATTTTGCGTTGCAATATCCGTCTGACCTCGTTTTTGAAAATCTAATGTAGCTACTGCATCAGCAGCCAAAAAAAATAGCGGAGCATAAAGCAGACCGATATGAACCCCTTTCTCTCGCTTTCCTTGAGCTTCGATGCTTTTGCACGCACGATGGCTTCCACCTGAGCATCCTGGTTTTGCTTTTGTTTTCCACGCAGGGAAGCTAGTCCGGTTTGGAAGTCTTTGAAGAGTTTTTCTTGAACTGCGATGAAATCCAATCCATCGTGGAACGCTTGCCAACCATTGACCGTCTCAGCATAATGAAGCACACATATCGAAAGGCAAGACGCATACCTTCCAACAATGCTCCATCCAACGCCCCTCCTTCCTGCAAATGCGCAAGCTGCGCTAGTTTTCCCAGACTCAACATGAGCTACCATCTCTTCGAATAAGCACTCTCGCAGCGTGAACGAAAACCATACAACGCACGTGTTTCTGACCGACCTCGGTCGCGCCCTTGGCTACATTGATCAACCGTCGACTGGCATCGCCAAATCTCGATCTTCCCATATCATTCACCCACGCAATTGCATTAAACTCGTCCAGCTCGCGCCCATCGACGTCCATCGCTCCACTTTCTTGTCGTTGCCTCTGCTTATCCACACCATCCGCAAACACCTCGTCCATGTACGGTCCCCATACGTCCTCCTCGGCAAACAGTACACGCGCTTCGCCGTGTTCGATGCACCACCGAACGACCTCACGGCCAAATGCATGGTTATATCGTTCGCGATAGTCGTTGATCAGGGAGGCGTGTGGATTGGCGGAGGGAGGATAGGGCGTGGGTCGTAGAAGTAGAGACGCGAGTGACGAGAAGTCTGTGTAGGTCGTGGCCAGGGCGAGGGCCTGTTGAAGGTGGTCCGTAAGGCCTGTGAAATGGGGTTAATTGAAACATGAGAACATCAGAGCGCAGATGAGCGTACGCAGTGTCTCTAGGATCTCAGGTCGGAGTTGCGAGAACCGATCCTCGAGCTCTATTCTGTCCCTCTGGGTGCCTGGCTCATCCGCAGCCATTGGGCTACCATCCTGTCAGCGTCTAGTGAAGCACAACGGATAGAAACGGGCTACTAACCTCCCTAGCCAGTCCAGTCTCTCCTGTACACAGGCGAACAGAAGCGTTGCCAACTCCGGCAGCATATTCACGACGTCTTTTGCACCGGCACTCGAGCTCGATCCGCTATCTGTTGCCACCTTGGACGCCGCATCTACCAACTTGAGAACTGCGTCGATGACGGTAGGGCGACTGGTCCATGGTTTAATCATAGGTAAGTCAACACCATACACGCCAAGGTTGTAGGCGCGATACGAAAGTGCAGCTTGAAGCGTTGTCTATGTATCGATATCAACATTATTTCACGGTGAAACCGTTTAGCTAAACTTACTACGACGGCTCCGCCAATCTCTTTCAATGGCCCTATACCACCACTGCCCATGGACCCCAGCTGGCCTAAGGTATTCGACCATGAAAACCAACAGTCTTCCAAGATCCGGAACCCGGTGTTTGAAGAAATCCCGAACTACATCTTGAGATGGTGTCCTCTCCGGCGTCGAAGGGGAGCCCGGATGGGAAGGCGTGGCAGAAGAGGAGGGATGAGTAGCGGTAAACGCATGAATGGTATCGACAATCAGGGAGTGGGCTGCACCGGAACTATGGATATTGGTATATAAAACTGTAGAGAACGCAATGACCACTACCACTCACTCGATATGCTCGTTGAGTTTGACCCAGAGTTGGTGACATGCATACAGCTTCTCGGCGTCGGTCGCAAGACGCTGTCGACTTCTTTGCGACATCTACGGGCGGGAAAGAGCTCGTCAACGACAGCAAAATGCGAGAGAATCGATGTCTACCTTTCCTAACGCGCCATTATCGTTGATGAACCCAATCAACCAACTTAGTCGCTCTTTCCTTGCCGTCAGCTGGGCCGTAAGGTCATGGTTAGGTCGAACGATCTCAGGGTCTGGGGTGATGCTCAGTCGACTTTCGGTAGAATTATGGTGAAGCATTACCACTTGCAAGGACACTGGCACTTGTTTCCTCTGCAGCGTGCATGAGCGCATCTCCATCCAGTAATGGAGAAGGCGGCAATATGAATTGCAATGGGTTCGAGGGGATAGGAGAATATAAGATGGCTTGCTTGAGGGTGGCCTTGAGCAGGTTCGGGAGAGATCTGAAGACAGTCAGTTTGCCTTCCATCCTTTCCTAGACTTGATACAGGAAGGTAGTCACTCACTCTAATCTGAACCTCTTCACTTTGTCTACATCCACACGTGCCTTCAGCATGAGACCACTCGCCATTAGTAGCATTTGTGCCTCCTCCCGAGTTTCACCACCATCCATATCGACGCTGCTATCGGCATCGGCATAGTCAACAGAGAAGACTGAAGGGAGAGCTGCCAATCCAAGAAGTCTGTCCGTCGATGATTTCAGAACGAGTCTCTCATGGTAGGGTGTGTCTGTAGGTATCGACGTTGGTAGAAAGCCAGTGCCAGATAAACGTAGCACATACCTCTCGCGCACAACACGACTACCTCGCCAAATAATACCGCGACGATGGCACCGCCTGCTAGTAACGACAAGTGCGGATGGGCGGGGGGAGATGCCGCGTTCTAATGGATGTTTGAGCACAGATCATACACGAAAGGAAGTGCACGTACAGCAACGTAGGGAACGACACTGATTCTATCCACTCCCCATCCATCCTCGTGCGACACAAGACGAACGATTGCGTACACTCTGCGTGGTCCATATTCGTACTGGTCAAGGACCATGGCGCCGGCGTCCAGCGAGCCAGAGGAAGCATACGACACGAGCAGTACGAGGGTGTTCTCGCTACGTGCGAGAATGTTAGGATGAGGGATCTCCTTGTTGAAATGACACACCTCTCGACGACCAAGTCGATACCCTCCAAGTCTTCCACGCCTACGCCGCTCGCAATAGCCTCTCTGACGACATCTCCCACATCCGTCTCTCTGATCAGTTCCTCGCTGCTCAACGCCCATTTTTGTATCCTCGTTTCTACGAGGGCGAAAATGACGCTTCCCGACGATACGAGCGTCACAACGTTCCCTGGTTCGGGACGGGGCGCAGGAGTTGGTGCGGACCATCCAATACCGAACAAACGAGTGAGAGATAGCGAGGACGATGAAGGTTGCGGCGAGAACTCTCTTCGCCGTGAGGGTGTGTTTTCCTGCCTGGGAGGTGACCACCAGACGGAATATCCGACCCGTGGAGGTCGCAGCCAAGTACGCATAGGCTCCTGCTGGTTGATCTATACGTGTGAGACGTGATACGTACTCGTCTTCGGCCACACCCAGGGGAATCTGAACGGACTCGAATGCACCTCCGCCAGACAGGCCAGAAGAGATGGAGGGCCAGAAGCGCGCAACGCCGGTCGGTGAGACGAGGATAAGACCTGGTTCGACAGCGCGAGCGCGCGAAGGTACCAGTGCGAAGTAGGGTGCTTGGAAGGTGGTCGTGGGGTGGTCTATGGGTGGTGGTGGACAGGGAAGGATGTAACACGTTGGACTGGGTGAGGTGGGTTTGAGCGTAGCGTGTGCCCAGACGTAACAAGTGCGAACGGAGGCGACGAGGGTATACCCCGACGTACCGTCTATACCGCCTACGTAGGACTCTGTAAGAAAATCTGTGGGTGTGAGTTGGTTAGAAAGATGGTGTCGGGGACTCAGTCCTCGTACCTGCAGATCGAAGGACGTGCCGCACTTCGACGGGCAAGTTGCCATACAAACCGACGACGAGCTCTTCTGTCTTTGCAAAGACGGTTTCTTTTTCTCTGAGCGGGCGTTCTCTGTCGTAGTATCCAGCTTCCTGAACGTCCATAGCGTTTGTCGGCGTCGTAGACTTGGCAGTGGGGGGTGCATTGTTGGCCCCGCTTGCGAGACGCGTTCCAACGAGTTTTCGTTGTCTCGGCGGTGTCGAGGGCTGTCTAGGTGCCCCGTATCTGTGTGTCTTGCGCGGTGGTGGTGAATCGAACGCTGCCATATCGTGGTCTGAGTCGAGTGCCAACTTCGTGTCAAGTACCCGACTACATACACAACACACGACATGCTCGGTATCGAACAATACGGCAGCGACTGTCGACAGCGACGACGACTCTCGACAAGTCTCTAGTCAACCTCCACCCAAGCCAGCGCCTGCAAAGCCAAAGCGACCCAAGAAAATAGCCATCAACCTTCCCCCTCCACAGAATGACGACGATGAGCCTCCAACCAAGAAACCACGTATCACGACCAGCAGCGGCCAAGGAGCAGGCAGGTCGTCTTTGCTGGGCATGCTTCCAGCACCGAAGCAGGCCCTTCCTGTGAAGAAGAAGGAAGAACGTGTGCTTGGGGGCGGAGGTGGTCCTGGACTGGTATTCCACACAGCCAAGCCTGCGGACGGAGGGGACGAGGATACCGTCGAGTCGACGGACGACACGTCGACGGTGTTCCTTCCACCGTCTGTCAGCAGGGGTAAAGCCAATGTTTCCTTGGACAGTGACGGTCCTCAGAAATTCTCTTCCACATCGAAACCTCTGCCTGCACCAGCGCAGACTTTCTTTTCACTTAGCTCTGCATCCACGTCTAGGTCTCCGCCGTCGTCAGCACCGCCGCTGGAAACAGTGTCGAGTGCACCATCGACTTCGTCTGCCCCTGCTATCCCAACCTTCCGGCCTCCGTCTCCAACTTTAGATGACCCCTATCCAGGATACTACCAACTCCCCTTCTGGGGCCTATGCTCCCTACGATTCAGACTATTATGCTTCTTACGCACGCAAATGGCAGGCCGAGTATGACAAACAGATCCGTACACTCGAAAAGTCGCAGTACAACCTCCAGACGGGGGATATGCAGGATGTCGACATGGCTGCAGAGATGGAGAAGGCACGCCGTGAGATTCAGGTGCGCGAGGAGAGAAAGGCTTTGACGACCGGCTTTGCCGGGAAGGATGCAGACGGAGAGCCAGAGATGCCGAAGATGAATGTCAAGGGTGCCAAGTTGGGGTCTGTAGCGAGAGCGAGACACCAATTGACGACTCTGCTTACCGATGCCTATTTGAATCGGGAGGCCTTGGAGGAGAAGATCGCTCAGGCGAGGAGGAACCGCAAGGAAGCTGGTAACAAATATGGTGCGTGCCAACATGTCGTTTCCTCGCCATGCTCAATAGACCGTTGGATATTTTAGGTTTCTAGTGGACATGATAAAAGCATTAGTCGTCATTTTATTGGATGAATCACTAGTTGGTATGTATAGTATCTACAAAGTGCGAGATTATACTATGCTACATGTTCTATGCCAGGTACTTTGGGTGATCTTGATGTCCCAGAGGATGAGGAGAAAAAGTAGGCCGACGTCTAACTTGCCGAAGATGCCGAAAACTCTGTCGTGGGGTGAGAGACGGATCAGACGGAAGACAGAAAACACAGACTAGTAACGCTCTTGGTCCCTTCACTGATGGCGTGCTTAGCAAGCTCACCGGGAAGAATGAGGCGCACGGCGGTCTGTATCTCTCTGGATGAGATAGTGGATTTCTTGGTGTACGAAGCAAGCTCTACGAGTGCCTGCGGTGAGCGATGGGACTGGTCTGATGGGTCGAATGCGACGTACTGCTGGCTTCAGTGGCTATCCTCTCGAACAAGTCGTTTACAAACGAGTTCAACACAGCCATTGCCCTGTTGGAAATACCGGTATCCGGGTGGACTTGTTTGAGGACTATTCTCCCCGCTCTTGTCAGCAATGGCAGTGAAGGTGGCGAGACGCGAAGACAGACCCTTGTAGATGTAGGTACTATAGGTCTCCTTTCTCGCCTTCTTCCTCTTCTTTTTCTCTCCGTTTTCGCCTTCCGAAGCCACTTTGCGTGCTGTCATCCTTTTCGTCTTTTTAGAGGCAGTAGTGGAAACAGGTGCCTTGGAAGCCTTAGAAGCGGGAGCTTTGGATGCCTTGGAAGGAGGCACAATACTAGTAGGTTCAGCACTGGCCTAGGCGACGTCGTCAATGAGCATGAACGAGCATATCAGAGTCATCCGGCGATACCTTCATTCCCATCTCGTCCGCCAATGAATAAAGAAGAGGAAAAGAAAGGTGGGTCGTCGAAGAATACGCGACGCGTATTTTATAGGCACGCGGAGTTTGCGATCACGCGCTGCAACTACAGCTACAAAATAAAAAGAAGGGAAAAATACTCATTCGCTCACATCCTGTCGAATAAATATCCCGGGAATCTTATTCCATTATTCCTTGTATCCTTGTATGTCTTTTTCCGTTTAGCCTTGAATCGAATGTCTGAGCCAGATGAGTGTGACAGCGTGACGTGACGCGACGCGTCTCAATTTCAATGATGAGCGTGTCCTCCGTTCTTGTAGCCTGCCATGACCGAGCTATCCGCCTAGTAAGTCTGATTCTCTGTGGTATCACGGTTACACCAACTCCACTAGCGAAATAGAACGCGAAGCCAACATAGCACGAAATCGTGCCTTACTTGAAGAACTCGGCCTCAAGGACGCATCTATCTCGCTCGGACTTCCTCCCAAACCCGCACCAAAACCAAAAGCCAAACCAGTTCAACCCGCCAAGCGGCCCAAACGCGAACACGTAGAACAAACACCCCGTCGTCTAAGTGCCCGTCTCAGGAAAGATGTCATTAACCCAAATGAGACTCCCGCTCAGAGGCGGAAACGAGAGGCTCAGGCAGAGAAGCGAAAGAGAGAGGAAGAAGAAGAAAGGATTGCGGCAGAGGAACAGGCTAAACTCGCAAAGCGACCACGGGCGCACGAGTTGGATTTAGACCTGTTGACCGAAACTGAAAACCTTGACGACACCGAACTAGGTGCGCTAAGAGGAATCTTTCAAACCGTCACGAATGTTCCTGTTACAAGACGGATTGGAGATGTACGTGACTGGGTATTCGAACGTAGTAACCAGGAGGAAAGGGAAGTGGAGATGTTGAGAAGTAAGCTGGGAAAGATGAAAATCGTGGCGAGGGCAAAAGTAACAGACAACAGGATTTACAGCTCTGCGTGCCACCCCGAACCATCCAAGGATCTCATTTTTGTTGGAGGTAAGTGTTGTCCTCGATAGCAGCTATGCAACTCAGACATGGGAACAGATAAACATGGGCAATTGGGAATCTGGGATGCTCGAGCAACACCTGACGAGGTCACCGATGAAGATGGCGACGTTCTTCCGGCTGAAGACAGGGAAATGGGTAAATCCTGGCGTCTTCAACAACACTGGCCACCGTCACCCAAGTCTTCTATTTCTTGCATCAAGTTCGACCCTATAGACGCGCATAGCGTGCGTATGAAGTTTAAACCATCCTACTTTCTTATGACACGGGATGCTTGTGAATTTCGCAGGTGTTTACCACATCATACGATTGCACCATTCGTAGACTATCCTTCGTATCTTCGGTGTCCCACCAAATCTTTTCTTCTGGTGGAACCCTCATCACGTCTATCGACCTTCCTCCGTCTGGGCACGAAATGTGGATTTCTGACACGTCAGGGGCACTTACCCATTACGACCTTCGAGAAGGGGAAAGGCATGCCCGACACTACGAGTTGTCTGATAACAAGATCGGCAGCGTCAGTGTCAACCCAACTAGCCCACATCTCTTGATTACCGCTTCAAACAACCGTTTTGTCAGGTGCAATAATTGAAGTTCCTGGCCAGAGAAACATGTTTCTGACCTGATGTATTTAGATTGTGGGACACGCGGAAACTGCGTACCCTCACACTTCGTAAGAATGCTAAGCGAAGGCAAAAGACTGCTCCCCTGACCTCCCCACTTTCGTCGCCTGTGCCAGGTACTGAATCCGCAGGTCCATTGGAACATGATTATGACTATGAGACTATGCAAACTTTCATGGGATCTCCTCAAGGTCGTGGGATGATGCGTGCAGAATTCCAGCATGGCAAATCTGCCACCTCCGCATATTGGGATCCCCGGGGACGTAGCATTGTTAGTACGAGTTATGATGACTCCGTCAACCGTTGGTACTATTTGGTTTTCTGTTTGTTAGCCGGCTGACGATCTTCTCGTAGTCTGGGAGTTGGATGCAGCAAAGTACGATTCGATGCCTGTGTTCCCGTCATTCAAGCCTTTTAGCCGAATAAAGCATAATTGCCAGACTGTAAGTGACATGGTCCACCACCTGAGTGGTACTGACGTTGTACAGGGAAAGTGGCTTACTTTACTTCGGGCGTCGTGGAATCCAAACCCGGATGTTTATCCCCACTTTACGGTGCGTAGCCGTCGAAACGTTAACGAAGGTTGTTGCCCAACATATTGTAGATCGGAAACATGCAGCATTCGTTGGATATATTCTCCTGCAAGGTACCTCTGAACGTATTTCATAGTTGCCCACGGATTGACATGGCATTCGCAGGGTGACCTTATAGCAAGACTGTCTGATCCAGAGCGGTAAGCTGCTCAACATCTGTGGAGAGGACCCTCTTTTGAACATTGTCCTAGCATTACCGCTGTTCAAGCTGTGACGTGCTCGCACCCTAGTATTGTTGAGAGATGCGTGACGGGAAGTGCGAGCGGGCGATGCGCGTTGTGGGCACCCCCGGATGTATAGTTTGTACATATCTCTACAAGTACTTGTTGTGTGTTCAAGCAAGATACTAGCCAGGAGGTCACAAACAAAGACAAATAACGCGTCTCTTCCATGTCTCTCGATGACATTTGGGACGCGCCAGTCGTGTCCCCTGCAAAGCCAACATCGACTAAGGATGCGTCAAGTCCAGTGAAGAGACCTCGCCAGTCTCTTTTTCTCTCTGACTCGGACAGTGACTACCAACGACCACAAAAACGCGCCACACTAGCACCCGACCCAGACATCGAGGCATTATTCGCAGATATCGATGAGAATGCAGCGGACACGGCTAATGACGAGGAGGATCTGACATATAAGCCGCTGGCTCCTGCGTTGGACCTTGAAAAACTGTCTCGAGAGGCTGAGGCAAGACATGCACGCGAGCGGAAGACAAAAATACCTGCATCATCGGCAACGCGTCAGGTGGCGTCTAGCAGTCCGCCTCCACCGGATGCCCCTTCTGGAAGAGGCGCCAAGACTAATGGCGACGGCGGGAAAGGAAAGGGTGGGGATGATGAAGGAAAGAAGGAGCGAAAGCGACCATTATATCTGGATGAGGAAAGATTGATTGGACCAAGTGGACTTCCTCAGCTCATCAAGGACATCAAGGGATTCAAGCCCAAGGGAAAGGGTCATGAGGTATGTGGTTATATCCTTCTCGCTGTGGTGTTGACTGATATGAACCTCGTAGCACTCGGACCTCAATCGCCTGCTACAAGTCTACCAGTTCTGGACGCACAGAATGTACCCGAAGACACCGTTCAGAGACACTATTAACCGAGTCGAAAAATTGTGCCACTCCAAGCGTATGCAGGTTCGCAGTATCCATTTCCCGTGCTTCTATATGCTATGCTCAACTATTCACAGGTCCGCCTTAGCGTATGGCGTGACGAAAGTAAAGGCTTGGTCAATGGCAAAAATCCGGAGCCTGAAGATCACGATCTAATCGACCTTACCGAGGGCGATCCGAAGGCGACTGAGCACGACATGCAAGAAGGAAAGAGCGACGAATTGTTACCGTCACGGGCGCCTTCCTTACCTCCGATGTCCTCTGAACCGGAAGACGATGACTTTGACATGGAGGCTGTGATCAAGGCAGAGGAGGAACGGCTTGCCGCTTTACGCGCAGCCAATGACGCTACCCCAACATCCGCACCCAAGCCCCTGCCCAGTAAAGACAAAGGAGACGGTACGGATACCATGGACGAGGAGGCGATGTGGGCGGCGCTTGACGACCAACCGCTGTCCGATCGTCCGCCAGACAACGCCACTAAGGCACCCACAATTCTTACTCATGACCAAGACGAGGAGATGTGGGACATCGTCAATGAACTTGAGCAAGGGGAGCAAGAACAGC
Source organism: Pisolithus marmoratus (assembly GCA_024613145.1). NCBI lineage: Eukaryota > Fungi > Basidiomycota > Agaricomycetes > Boletales > Pisolithaceae > Pisolithus > Pisolithus marmoratus. The sequence continues at coordinate 667,108 of JANFAE010000009.1, forward strand.
AGGCGAGGAGTGGATCGAGCCGTATGGTCACGGAAATGCCCATATCTTGCGTTGTTTTTGCTTCCCCGACAAAAGAGAGTAACGGTGGAAATGTATCGCGAGCCACGAACGACGAGGGTTGGGACGAAATGTATTTATGATACAGGTGCTCCTAATACACTACAACACTGTGGAACGACCTTCATCAGGTCAGGCATCCAATTTCTGTTGCATTCGGTCAGTCACGACATCCACTTGCAATGAGAAAACACAAAATCAGATAGAATTAGGCAATGTAAGTTTGTCTCCACAAAGGTGCAGAACAGGTCTGAAAGGGTTCATCCTGCAGAGAATGACAAGAATCGAACACTCACATGTTATTAGTGAGTTCCTCGTTGAGTCGTCGTTCGAGTTCAAAGGACAGCAATTCAGAGAAATTTTTAAGTAAATGACACGCGGTCACGTGACAGTACCCAGCCCCAGGGACAAACCCGATCTTTTTCATCAAGGCCAATACTTACGGCAACGCAAATGACATCGGATACCCAGCCAAATCTTCAGGCTGGAATAGATTTCTGGCAAAAACAACCTGCAAGCTTGGATGGCGTGTTAGGTGTGTTTTCTCGTAAGCGATCATCAACCAAGGCCGATCTTTAACTGATACAGGGGGATTCGGATCTGGGGTATAAGATGAACTGTATTTTACTATGCCAGCTTTCTCTCTGACGCGATATTATAGCCGCTCCCCAGGATAGATGCACTGGGATCGCGACAGTTCTTGCTTGGGCTCCTTCCAGAGTTATGTGCAGTCCCCTCTACTTTGCGCCTTCCCCGCGTGGAACCCAAGCCCCAACGACGATATCGCGCCCTTGATGTCGGGGCTGGAATAGGTCGAGTGACCGTCGACGTCCTTCTCCGTCTCGTTTCGGACGTGGTGCTTCTAGAACCGGTCGAATCGTTTATAAAGGAGGCTATGGAACAGTGTAAGAATAGCATGTTGCTCGGATCGTCGCACAACGATAGCGGATACGCAGTTGGGTGGCCAGGCATCGCTGATGGACGCAAGAGTGTGACGTTTGTCAAGGCTCCGCTCCAGAACTTCGATCCAGCACGACCTAATAATAATACCGAGATACTGGGACGCATTGGATTCACTCCGGCCGAGGACGACACAGAGTCGGGATTTGACATCATATGGTGTCAGTGGTGCCTCGGACATTTGAACGACTCAGATCTCACCGAGTTTCTGCGCATGAGCAAATACGCGTTGAGAGACCCGCGGAGTCTGATCGTCGTCAAGGAAAACTTGTGTGCAGAGCCGGGAGGCAGACCGACAGCCGAATTCGACGAAGCAGACTCCAGCTTGACCCGGTATGCATGCATTTGCCTGAGAGATGTGATCTAGACACTGACTAACCGCGGTAGATCGGACTTGGCGTTCAAGAAAATATTCCGAGAGGTAGGATTGAAGGTGTTCCGAGAAAAAGTACAACGTGGCTTCCCGCAAGGATTATACGCTGTGAAGATGTGCGTCCAGGGGCTCTTTCCTTTTTCTTGTGTTCACGCTGTAGATGCTGTTTCGTTAGATACGCCTTGCGGGCCTCGTAAAACCTTGCTTACGAGTACCTTACTAGCACAGCAAGGGCAATTGTCGTTTTCAGTTAGTTCGGCACATCGTATCCTTTACGGAATCTTTCAGGGGGGTCAGAGCTCGGAACTGTTCCTCTACTTCTGCAGGCCACAAGTGTCAATCTGACGTGGTAGAGCCACCGTTTTGGCGTAAGTTCACTGCTGGCGCACACTGTATCGCTGTCAATGCCATCAGACACCTGTTCTCGTGACATCTTGCACCAACTTACTATCTAAAGTGGGGCCGTACCTTAGCGCCACAATACAAATCTGCGGGGAAAGACCCTTGCTCGTTCGTGACAGGAGAGGAACAGTGGCACCTACTTCTGTGCAGTGTCAAGTCCAGGTAGCAAGGTGTTCTTCCACACAAGCAGTATCTACATGAATCTGTGTGCCTGTGGACGCCGGTATCCGGGATTCGGGCTCCTGACGTGGTCGTCCAGAAACCCGGGATGAACTTACCATCGCACCTGGCGAATTCAAACCAGTTCATGGCAGATCGAACCTCCCACACAACGACCGCACTGAGGTGTCTACGATGTAGATCCACGGATGCACTAGTGTGTAACAAGGGAGAAAAAAAATAGTAGATACCTTACGAAAAGCTGACACTACCAGTCATGCCTACGACCCCCTCGGCATCCTCGCACCATAATTCTGCCGTATTCTCTCCCGTGAAAGTACCATGAATCGTACACAGACGGTCGACAATGACGGGATTGCAGGCACGGTAGCCAAATGTGCGTAGCCGCAAGTCTGGCCGGTTGAATAATAAAACCTCAAGCAACATCAGAGCCGTGAGAGGTCCATGGACAAGTCGCTCTTTTGGATTCCCTGATGAACAGAAAAGGACAATGGGATGGTGGGATATACTGACCTGGATATCCTTCGTGCTCCTGAGCATAGAATTTGTCCAGGTGGATACGATGTCCATTGAACGTCAATGCAGAAAAACGGAATAGGGTGGTCAGTGAAGGCTTGTAGGTAAACGAGAAATCAGGCTTCGGCAAGCCTTGCACTGTTGGATGGGTAGTGAGAACACTGTTGCACTCTGGACGGGTCCTGAAGACAGTCGAGGTACTGGACGCTCATACCATTCTTTACCGTACGTTTACTACCCCCAAAAGCAAGGTATACGTGTGACCTCTCTTCAACAGCAGAGGGATCCGTACGACCGTTCGCAGTAACCTCGATACGTTGGGTTACAACAAGCATCGGATTTGCGTGCGGATTGTCAGTGTCAAACCCTTTCTTCTCAACACGGACAACATTGGAAACAGCGCGTGCCGTCTCGCCGACTCTCAGAGTGCTATGTGGATCCGTGTTCCATTGCATCGTACCGCCCGCCCACATACGCCGTGTGAACGGCTCAGGCGGACAGAACTCGGCGTCGGTTCCATCGGGACGTAGAGCAGGCTCTGGGTTGCGAGGGTGAAAAAACGCTAGATGATGTCCGTAGCCCAGTGGGGCTCCCACTTCAGGAGGATGATATGGCCGTCCGCGCGTGCCGTCACGAGTGGGTAAGGTGATATGCAGGTCAGCGAGATGGGTCGGCGTGAACGTGTCCGCCAATGTAAGAGACTTGCTGTCAAAGATCCACCTGTCGAGAGCTGTAGTGTTGAGCACGCTTAGTGCACGGCAATGACGGCGTGCAAGTAGCTGCGATGACGTTGCGCAGAAACCCTTAATGGTGGTCGACGCCATAGTGGATTGTCATGTAGGAAAGGTCACGCACGCGAAGCCTCAGAAGTCCACAAACTCAAGAGCTGTTAACTCTGACATCAGTCCTAAGTATCTATTAACGGATATCGTGGACAAGTCGCGTAAAGCGCTTGAGCTCATGAATAGAATCAGGATGCGATTCAAAGCAGGACGAAGATTCTGCCACCTCTGACAGGAATCATTTCCGTTCGAACACAACGTGTCGTGGAGACACCAGCGTCGACAGAACTACTCCACAGGCTACAGCCGACCAAGTGGGAAGTGTCATTAACAAGTTGAAAAATACGAGTCTTCTGTTCCTTACGATCAAGGTGGGTGAGGATGAATTGGATGAATTGACGTCCAGCTGTGGACGTGCGATGGCCATACATGAACCGACGGCGCTGACGAAGATTCGAGGCGGTGTATTCTTTGCCAGTCTCGCTCATCCGGAGGCTTACAGTTGTCAACATTTGATAGGCAAGTGCTGTTAGGTCATTGGCAAGTACTGATCCACCCAGGCTAACCCAAGCCAGGTGTGTACGAGTGGACCCGGTTCTGAGGCTGGCAACTGCACTCGGTAGAGAAGGTGGGGAGAGACAAGTTGACTCGTGTGTGTGGACCCAATGATATTTGAGTAGCTCCGCAACCCGCTTGTACGTTCCGGCTACGAATAAGAATAGTAGGTGCAGCTTCTAGTCATTCCTAATCCGCTTCTTCCTAGAAGCGACTACGAAGGTCTTGTAGGGATACTCAAAGGTACCCTGGCTCCTGTCCGCCCATACTCTATCATCACCTCTGGCTAAGATAGTCTTGAGGTCTGATACCACCTTGTTCATCTCTTCCGGGGGTAGGACCGCTATGTAGCTCTTGCTCAGGGCTCGGTCCACGCAAAGATCTTCCGTCGTGACGAGATGGTATTCCCAAACATTCTCCTGTGGATTCTCGAAGTTTTCAAGGTACGAGGGAGTAGTGAATGCCCCACGCCATAGGCCGAGACGAAATTGGGGGGTTCCTTGCTCGTGACGCTCGATTCGCTCACGCACCTGAGCAACCCAGCCAGCGCGATCTCTGCCAGACATGATCACAGGTCTCCTCGGAGAGATAGAAAATGACTTGCCTGTCCTCCAAATTCCATATGAAAACGACCGACCCGTCCTTTTTCAAAATTCGGGAAAACTCGGTGCATGCCTTGTCATAATCCGGACACCAATGAAAAGCCTGATATAAATAAGAAGTCGTACCAAGATCATGACTTTGGACTCCACTGACCTGCGCGATGATGACAAGGTCGGCCCAGCCATCTGGGACTGCAGTACTCTCAAACGTCCCATCTTCGATAGTTGCGTTCTCCACAGTGACCCTTTCGGACCATACTTTCCTCATGCCCTCGCTGGGTTCTACAGCTCTCAACCTCGCTATGTACGATGTCCAGTCCGGATGAGATATTAAAGCTCGCGTAAACAGTCCTGTTCCTGCTCCTATTCTGATGTGCGTTTATTGTACTTGTTTGAGTAGTAAACAGGCGGCAGACGCACTCCACTATATTCAGGGGCTCTGACTTAGGGTTGATGGACTTGATGAATGTGAGTGATTGAGTTGGATAGGATGGCCGAGCACTGTGAATCCAAGAGATCACTAAGCTGACCGTACGAATGTTTGGAAGACATACATAGCTCACCGATCATATAGTTCATTCGTACCAGCGCCGAAACCTGATTGAGCGATTGTATGAACGTTGAGCATGGTGCGCTTTCAAGAATCACGGAAGCACTTGGGTCGGTTGCAGACGTTCTTTCTCATCGTTGCCTGCAGGCCTCGGCAGCAGATCGACAGTGCCACAACGATTTTTTGGGCAGGATGTTTTGATGATGCGCTTCCTGAAACTTCTAACCGCAGCCTTGCTCCAGCGTCACCGCCCGCAAACAACGGCAAACTAACTTGACGTGCTAGTTCCAACGCGGCACACTGTGACGTCGAAGGGGCTCGAAGTTGGCATTTAGCGGGTAAGACTAGGCCAGCCGTCAGAATACTGGACGGAAGGAAACACCGATGGCCACGCAAGAACTCACCATCACCGACAACAAAGGCACCTCAGTTATACTAAAGCTTACTGAAGCTTCTCTCGACATAAGTGTGGACGCCGGCAATGCCTCCACAAGACGGCGGTCGCCAGGCTGTCGCCTTCCGTTCCTAGGGTCCAAAGCCAGCACATTGGTGCCTCTGCGGAACGTGGTTGCGGCCACTTCTTCTGATTCTGCTGTAGAGGTATCGTACCTGGCTCGAAAGTCACCTAAACATAGTTTCTCTTTGTTTCGCGTCAAGGGCAGCCTTGGTGAGAGGGATAATGGGTTTGCGAAGCAATGGTGTGAGACTGCCATGACTGCTGCTTACCATGGTTCGTGTATTTCTCCAACGGGAGGCATCTCTCATCTTAGCTCAGGGAGAAGCCCACCCAAGAAATTGAAAGTTATCGTCAATCCGCGCGGTGGAAGGGTATGCTTCGATGATCATCTCCGTCATCACTTAATGAGTAATTTCGGCAGGGACAAGCGGGCTCGTTGTTCACAGACAAGGTCAAGCCAATACTAAATGCCGCGGGTTGTGTTCTCGATGTAACTTGTATGTAGCTGTCAGTTGCATTCTAGGCGTTCGTTGATTCACTGGTTGCAGATACCACTCGCCCCAATCATGCCTTGGAGATTGCTCAGGACTTGAGTCTAGACACTGATGCGCTGGTCGTTGTTTCGGGCGACGGATTGATCCACGAGGTCTTGAATGGGTTCTCCGCACACGCTGATCCGGACAAAGCTTTTTGTATCCCGATAGCACCTATTCCTGCTGGCTCTGGGAATGGACTGTCGTTGAACCTCCTCGGTCTTCAAGATGGACTGGATCCGCGTGCGGCTGCCCTCAATGTCCTCAAAGGTTTGCTAGCACGGACGCGAAATGACTCCATTTTTGATATTCTTTCCAATCGTAGGCCTTCCTTTGAAAGTCGATCTGTTTGCTTTCACACAAGGAAATCAGAAACGCCTGTCTTTCATGTCCCAATCAGTTGGCCTCATGGCCGATATCGATATCGAAACCGAGCATCTGCGATGGATGGGGGATCTCCGGTTTGTCCTCGGATTCCTGCGTAGTGGTAAGTATGCTTCTATCCTGGATGACGCCAAATTCTAACTTGTATTTTGCAGTCGTCACGCTCCCGACTTGCAAATTGGAGCTTTCCATCAAACTGGCGGAACAGGACAAAGTGAAAATGGCTAATGCCGTTCGTGCGCGGCGTGCCAGTGCATCTTCCGAAATATCCGCTATGTCTATGTCACCCTCGTCGGGAAATCCGCATGACCCCGGATCGCCTGGAGACATCTGGATCAAGTACGATAAGCCCTGCTTGTGGGTATATGCCGGCAAAGGACCATACGTCAGTCGGTAGGTAGTTTACTGTCCGAGAGTTTTCAGGGTATTTGATTATCTTTTTTCAGCTCTCTTATGCAGTTCCCAGTATCACAGCCGGACGATGGGGTGATCGACATAACTATACAAGAAATTGTAGGAACCTTGTTAGTCACGTTCCTCCCTGCTGACGGTAGTTACTCTAGATACCCCGGAAAGACCTACTCGCTGCTATGGAAGGCGCTGAGAAGGGGCGATGCTATTGGTTTACCACTGTACGTCTTTCTGCTCTGCCACAACACACGCTCATGAGAAACCCAGAACCGCTACTTCAAAGCTTCCGCATACTCCGCAAAGCCGCACGCCAAATCGCGTAGTACGTTGGTGGTCGACGGTGAATTATTCCCGATGGAGGAATTCCATGTGGAGGTGTTACCGCGCCTCGGCACGTTGTTGAGCCCATTCCCGCACTATGCACCGGAATTCACCTTGGTTCAAGAAAACGGGACTGTCTTGAAACGGGAGTCGTAGTTCGTGCTACGAACTTATCACGGAGCCAATACCAAATTATACTGCTTGCTTGTTGTGTAGATGGACTAGTAGACTTGGATTATTTAGTACAGCTTGGATGCTAGCATGATCATGTGACCGTGACGAAATGGCGGTGTGACTGTCGCGTGACAGGGCGCGGTCTGTTTAATGACACGTGAGTCCCACTCAAATCGTAGCGGACCTTGAATTGAATGGGTTCATAAGGCTGGACGCGGCTATGGGTACGCCCAGTCGCATCCTTTCCCTCGAACCACCACCACCACCTTGCTGTCGCAAGTCTCAATCGTACATTTGGTATGTGAATGTGATGCCTTGAGTGCATATGAAACAAGCTCATTCGGTCGCGATAGTCCGATACCTTGTAGATTGTGTAACCCTTAGCAAAAATGCCACCTAAAGTGAGTCAGCGCCATAGTAGGTATCCTGTCTGGTGTACTGATAAAGGTCTACAGCCAGCTTCCACCGCCGGCAAAGCCCCTGCTTCAACTGCCTCGAAGGCACCTGCTAAATCTGATGGGGGTTCTAAAGCTGCGAAGAAGACTGCGCCCAAGGCTCAGCCTGCTGCTGATGGCGAGAAGAAGAAGCGCCGAAAGGTCCGCAAGGAGACATACAGCTCTTACATCTACAAGGGTGCGTTACTGATAACTTGGCCGGCGTATGTGGTTAACATGTGTTGTAGTCCTGAAGCAAGTCCACCCTGATACGGGTATCTCAAACAAGGCCATGGCCATCCTGAACTCCTTTGTCAATGATATCTTTGAGCGTATTGCAACGGAGGCATCGAGTGAGCGTCATCGCACCTTTGATTGGTTACGCTTGCATGTCTGACCAACCATGGGTTAGAACTTGCTGCATATTCCAAGAAGTCGACCATCTCGTCCCGTGAGATACAGACGGCAGTCCGATTGATCCTTCCTGGTGAACTTGCGAAGCATGCTATTTCAGAAGGTACCAAATCAGTGACGAGTAAGTGATCCTGACTATTACTCGGGCCGATGTTGACTCGTCTTCAGAATTCTCCGCTGGTGCCAAGTAAAGAGCGTACATATCGGTTGTATTCATATGTCTATTGTAATTTCCTTTCGTATTAGAATATACCTTGTAGTACTCAAGGCAAAGCCTCCAGTCGCCCTGATGTCTGATTTCTTGCAGTCTTGACTATGTCAATCACTCTTCTGCAGTGTCGCATTAAGCTGTGTCACGTACACTTGATTGATTCAAGCTTGGTACTCTACATTGGAAACCAGATCCTTGCTTGATGTGAGGTCCAGAACTAGTGGTTTCACATCACAAGTGTTGTCAAACATTACAACAGACTGGATCCACATTGTGGATACTAGAGGACACGAGGTATGGAAACGCCAGATGAAACTAACGAAGTGTCTAGCGAGTATGTATGCATGACAAAAAGCAAGTCCGTAGTAACCTATTAGTCGCAGTTTTAACTATGTGACAGCGTCCTAGCATAGCGTTCGAGCAGGAACGAGAGAACACATCAGGGAGTGATAGCTGAATGCAAGGAATGCAAGTCTATACTTGAAATACAAGTCCGGGTAAAGTTCGTCGTAGCACTTTCCAATGTTAGATATAGGCTTCAGATGGTGTCAGATTTGTGAAGATGCGAAGCATAATTATGGGCGAGCTGTAGAAAAGTAATGAGCACGACAATGGTGTCGCAGGCCTTCAAACTACTTACAGAGTTGTTCCTTGCGGTAGAACCAGAAGTATCCAATAACAATGATGAGTTGACAGATCAAGGCAATCCAGAAAGGTGCAGAGGCCATCGGACTCCCTATGTTTTATGATTGGTATCAGCTGAACAAAATAGTCCAACGGCGAAGCTCGCACCCTTCAGTCCCGAAGAAAAGTCCCAAGTGCCAACATTAGGAAAGACGGTTCCAGGACCGACACTGTTTGGCGCTGTCGCACGGGCAATCATAACACAAACGGCACCAATGACTTGGGAGAACGCAAGTGTGGCGCACACATGAAGACGCGAGAGCGTCTAACTGGACATCAGAATATCGTTCTCCACTCTATTATCGTGCCTCGTACCTGGAGTAGAATCATACCCAAACCAACGCCTTGGACTGCGTCCAACACTCCAAGCCATAACCACAAGGATAGTCCGAGGTATGGCCCTGCAGATCCCGCCCAAGGTATGTACAATGCAAGCGAAGATGTACCCCAGAGGATCTGAAGGGGAGGATTAGTAATGAGCGCAAATTGGGTCAAATGACATTACCTGGCACCAACGCGGAGCTCCCAGACCAACGGCGAATACAGGTAACATCCAAGTATGGGTCTTGCTGAAGTGTATTAATATGACAAGCATCAGGGCCCAGACTCCAATGAAGAAGAAAACGATAAGTATTAGTGTTTGCCACGTTGGTATGTTGACGCTCCACAAGAAACTCCAGTTTCGACCATACGGCTAAGTAAATGCTTGAGTTAAGAGCGTAAAAACATCGCAAGATCACTTACTCCACTGAGCCAGTAATCACGAAGAATTTCGGACACAAGGAACCTAAGTAAAAGATGAGTATCTTCTTCAAGATCAATTTCAACACTGAAAAACATACCACAAGACCAGCTTCCGGCGGAACAGTGTCTTCAAGAAGTTAGGAACCTTTGGTGGTGTCTGCCGGTAATAATCTGTAAAGTTGTTAGCTGCCATTATGCAGTCTACTAGCTGGTAGACTCGCCTGGTAGGCCGTAGAGCATGAGATAAGCGAACAAGAAGGAAAGAATCGCCAGGGGCCAAACTATCAACACGATCCACCACGGTGAGACTTTCCCAGGTTGCGCACTGTTCAGTGTGCTACCCCAATACCACAAGGCGGCCACCCAGATTTGCTGAGACCCCTGGACAATGCATGCACGTAAAATCCAGACTTGGGCCGCAGCGCCCTACATAGAAAATTGTTGACTGAGGTTCACCGAGAAAAAGTAAATACCTACAGCTTCTTCACCAAAGTTCAGACCGAAGAAAGCGAACGCGGCTGCTGAAGCGACAGCATACATCCAGGTTGCAATATCCGCCAGAATGGTGTGCGTGCCATGGAGTTGAGAGCTCAACGAGGGTATACCGATGAGGAAGAAAGCCATTCCGTAAAAGAGCCAAGGGATGGAGAGGACATATACCGACGGCTTGAAGCGGAAGAAGACATACCAAACGGCAGATGAAGCCAAAAATACAGCACCGAGTACGTAAAGCTGTAGGTCGTCCGAGTAGTTTTGCCCACCCAGCAACGTCATCTGGTAACTGTTGGCAGCCAACATCTATTGGATATGAGCAAAAGACGTTCCCCCAAAATGGAGTAAGAGCTTACCTGGCCCGTGGCAATAATAATTGTGTACAAAGGCCAACCACCAACTTCTCGGGCCAAGGCAATCTGAATTCTGTTCATGATAACGACCTCGTTCGGAGGAAGAAGTCCGCTTTCGTTGGCGAAGGGATGCGAGCTAGGAGTACCAGGCGCTACAACGGAGGATAAGCATGGTTAGAAAGCGTCGTAAGAAGAAGCCTACATGTTGGGCGAGACTGATCGTCAGCCGTTCCAGGCATGCTCCACATCGACTCTCTCTTCGATGAGATGTAACTCGCAGCACTTGAAAGCTTCTCTTTGCGCACTCGATCAAAGAAAAGTTCCTCTGATTTCGTGAGGAACTTCTCGATGGACAGTTCTCCCTTTGAGTTATCTGCACTAAGTGTTTGTAGCTTCTGGGCGAATTCATGAGCTACACCGCCGTCGGAATCCGTGAACTGGAAAAGGATGTCAGACGGTGGAAGTATTCTGGCGTAAGGATGCTCACCGATGCAATCGCCTTGTTCAGCGGGGAGTTTGTCTTGTCCTCGACGATAGTACTAATCGACTCCATCGAGGTCCTGCGTGAACTTGAACTAAATGGTTTGTGGGGCGTCTCCAAGAACGGATCGGGAGCGTGTCGCTGTTCCTTGGCAATCACACGGTTTGCCTTCTCCAAAAAGTCGTCATATCCCTGTCTGCTAGTCGCTACACTTCCTCGGGAGAAGTAATCGTCGTCCGAATGATCTGAATGGGACGAACTGGGATCAAGGTTGAACTTGGGAGGAGCGACAAGGTAATTCTCATCCCGCGGAGTAGATACGTGAGAGAGCGGTGACACCGGAAACCTAGGTGAAGAAGCTACGCTCTGTGCATCCCAATCGGGTTGAACGGGCATGCCTTGCTGAACAGGATTCCAGTCATCCGTATCTTCAAGAGGTCGAGTAGTAATAATTCCACAGTCCGACTCCCGCCAGGCATTAGGTCCTGCTTGGCGACGGCTAGCGTGGATGCTGCGTTTGTGGAAATCTTCCATCTTCTGTCGCCATTCAATAACTGGGAATCGCTGCACCGCCGAGCGAGCACGAAGAATTGCACGCTCCTCTTCCGTTGATCTGAGGGCTAGCTTGATCGTCTTGGAGAGCTGAGACAACATGTGAGCGGTGGAAGTGGATTCCACCGGGAACCACTATAGAATATAAACAGATGTTATGAGCTCACGGGAAGAGGGTCCATGATTTGTGCACTTACCCATCCAGGCATCAAACCAAGGCCGCCAAGTCGACTGCCAACACCAAGAGCGCCTTTCCGACCGAACTCAACAGCAACGAGACCAAATGGTTCATCACGAGAAGGAATCAGTGCGAAATCAGCGCCACTAAATATGAACGGCGGTAGGGCCGTGAATTCCGGTTTAGAATAGACGCGATCGGGATACATTTCCATAAGACGAGCAAGCTTCTCCGCTGCGAAACGCCCAAACAAGTCAATAACAGGGCCAACACAGACGAGTTGGATAGATGGCCGTTTTTCCAGCCTAAAAAACTATCAGAAAGGTCGCATTAAACTTGAATGAGAGGAACATACAACGATGGCATGACATCAGCAATGAGATCGACCCCCTTCTGCTTAGACCAACGACCAACGAACACGAAGAGGTCAGCATTGGGGTCTTGTTTGAGACCGGCCCATTCCTGCGCTTGTCGCTTCAACTCCGGCCTCTTTGCCTCTGCCTCTTGGTCAATCTGAATATCCCGGACCGCAACCGGATTCTCATCGAGCGCTGCGATATCCGTAGGATCAGGATTAGGTAACGAATCAACGGCCTTGAGGGTCCACAAGGCGGGGTATCGCGCCCAACTCCGTTTTCCATACTTGTCGGATACACCTGCAACACCGATACTTTTTTGATGCACGCTAATGAACGAAGCAGCCGCGTGCAACAGATTAAACGTGTTTCCAAACTGAACGTATTTGGTGCAATGCTCCTTGCTGATGTTGAATGCCGAGCAGACTTCCTTCATCTCTTCCTTCGTACGAAGTGGCCACAGGCCCTGGAATTCGGCGTTGTGCAGAGATAGGCAGACGGGTATTACCTTAGGGAGAAGGTATATGGGTGCCAGTGCACCATGGTAGTCGTTGATATGGTAGATATCAATGCCAGGGAATCGACGTATAGTGGAGGCGATGGCCTGGTTCCACGTTGAGTAGAAGATGGCCGAACTGAGGTCGTCCATCCGCGGGGGGTAGGGGTCGGATTTTGTTTGAGCTCTAAAGACGGGACTGTCCAGAATCACCCAAGTAATGTTGTCCAAAACATGGGTCTCAACCTCGATCAGATATGGCTCCCCAAAAATGACGACTTCGATGGGTTCCGCGGGATCGCCCGGAGGGTACTCGACGTCCTTCACCTTGGGTACAACCCAAATCAAATCCACGTCCGTCATTGCTTTGCCCATAAGCGACGACATGACACCCAGGCCACCAATCTTGACTTTGGCTTTCCAGTCAAATATTTCATATTCGAGAGTCGAAATGAGAACCTTGCGCCGTTTGTCCTTGTCGTCAGGCCAGCCAATGATCTCGCCGGGAGAATGCCTGTGCCCGAAGAACTTCTCACTGATAGGCACATGATTGAGGTCTGCCATGGATCTGCCCCCCAGGCTACCAAGGATAGGGATGTACTTGCTAGCGCCTTTTGATGATTTAACACCGTAACGGTTGTGACGAATACCATAGAAGGACCACATGAAGATGGCAGCGGCGACGGTACCCGTAAGCAATGGAATCGATGCAAGGAGACCGAACATGATAGCGCCGAACGAGGCTTGACCGAGAGGCTCCAAAGACCACTCCATCGTCTGGTCATTAATAGTCAGCGACCAGGAGAGTGCTGGCCACGGCGGTGCAGACATGTTGAGATAATTGGGAGCAATAGTATTAGGAGGTAGGCGGTCCATGACACCGTCACCGTCAACGTCACCATAGTAGTAGTCGTCGTAGCCAAACACGTTGAGTTGGACATATGTTGGCCATTGAGCCATGATTTCGAGTTGCCACACGCCATCACCAATGTGGTTCATCAGCGATGGAAGACCCTGGTCGTAACCCCACTCGTTGTATGGTCCACGAGCAAGGAACTGAGGGACGCGACGTTGTGAGTTAAAGTTGAGGTCAGCGTGCGTAACTACGCTGGCACTTGCGATTGCCGCGTTCCAGTCTAGGATGATGGCGGTCATCATCAGGAATAAAACCACGAGAAGAAATCGCGCCTTACATTGTACCATGATATGCTGCCCAGCCCAGAAATTGGAAGAGTTGGTGAAAACGCTGGAGGGGATAGTAGTGACATTCTCCCAATTTGTCCAGTTCGACCACGATCTCCCGAAATTACCAGAGTACCTGAACATATCTGCACCATATGCCTTATGTGTGAACTTATACTCTCCGTTGGTGTACTCGAAAGCGGAGTTGTCGTAGTCAGACTCGGGGAAAACCATGACGTTGTCAGCTGTGCCCTTTCGGACCAGTAAGTGGTCGACCGACTACGGACACATGAGCTTGGAACGCGAAAAAGCCAAAAATATCATACGTACCCCAGTAGATGCTGTCCCATCCTGGGTCGTTGGGTTGTTTACGATGATTTCCAAAATCCCGTCTGGTACGTTGTTCAGCGTCCCCTGACCACGACCACGCGGACGGCGGCGCAATGGCTAGCGTTGACGTCACCGGATTCGTTATGCCTCCACACGTGGCCGAGCCCGTATCCAGCGTAGGCTGACCGCCAGGTTCCCGACGACGACATATTGAATGTCAACGAATTCGTCACACTGGTGCATGACATTGCGATATTGAACTCCAGGGTGAGGTTGATTGTCGTCGAATTGGAACTATCGGATGTCACTTGGATACGAGCATCATGCCCGGGTAGGAAACGCGTTATCATTGGGGGAGGAGACACCCAATCCGCTTGAGGAACAAGTACTTTCATGCCATAGGGATCGAGCGTGATGCTGGACATGCATCCGTAATAGGGCGCGGTACCGTTCGCATAATAAGACGACCCAGATTCGGCGAGTGTGTAATTCTCGTATGGTGCAAGAAGGTTCCTAACAACGGTGCCGGATACGTAGGGAGATGAAATCCACAACGAACCCTTACAGTCGTACGACCACGTGTTGGAGGTGTTTAAGTTAGAGTACAAGGAGCCAAACTTGATCAGTGTGCGTTCCAGTTAAGTTTTGTATACCTGAAAGGCCCGCACGGGAGACCGACCAGAGACCCATTTCTGTAGCAGTATTGTTCGAACCGGGTCGCTCTATGTAAAATGTCCAGTTACCACGCTGCACGAGATTCAAACCATCCTGGAGAGCACCGTAGACAGCGCGGAGGTTCAAGAACTGCGCGGTAAGGCGGCGCATGTCCGTTGTAGGGTCGAAGTGATCCAGCGCGTTCCAGTCATCCTCGCAACCCATGAGAGCGGATTCCAGGGGCATGTTGAAATATTGGGCAGAACCCAGTTTGTAGCAGCCATGCCGTTGCCAAGCTTTGTTGCTAAACATTGCCTGACGCCTGGAATGGATGAGTCAAAACCTACCCTACTGAGCAAGGACATCAATTGAACATACCCATAGAGGTAATTGTTTGCCGTAGAGTCGTAGAGGTAAAAGTTTTGTTCCTCGCCATAGTACCACTGAAACAGGTTGAGTGTTGGTGGCGCCAAAAATAACAAGGTACTCACGAGAGGGATACCTGGCATGACCAGATTGGTGATGAAGCTTGCCAGGGCGCCTCTCAATGTCCCATTCTCCAAACTAGGCCACCTAAACACGTCGAAATTACTGGTCCCATACCAATGTCTCGGGTCAAGAACGCCAGTTGTTCGCATTTAGGAAATCATCGTTGACAAACATTTGATTCCACGCGGTGATGAAGTTGATATCAAGATCGTATGCGACCGCCAAATTACCGTCCATTCCGAGGAATCGGGTGAGAGAACGATAGATTGAGTAGTGGAACGCGTAGCCATCCAAGGCATTATCACCCTGATTGCGCAAAAAGTACTGGTTGTCCGACTCTGTAAGGTTGGCAGCTTGAATGAATCCAGGGGGTAGCTGCGTTTGAGTCCGCCCGCGACCCCTTTTAAACTGATTAGTATGGATGAATCTGTGGACTATTGCCAACTCACAAATACAGAGCACCAAATATGTCACCACCCGTCACCTCTCCAGCAATGAGGAAGTTAGTTTTTCCTAGCTTGGTGGCGCACTGACGGGTGGCAGCAGCCCATGCTGCCATACCGTCGACCGTGACCTGGGTTGATTTGTCTACCCGAATGCCATCGATGTCAAGAGCCGTGATGACCATGCACGAAAAGGTGGGTAATTTTGCCATGACGGAAGGATTCCATTCACGCAAACGATCCTGTACAGATGCGAACTTGGAAAGCTGACGTTGCCAATCGGGGTGAACACCGAAGGCTTCCATGTCACCGTACTGGTCGAACTCCGAAGCCATGCAGCCATTATCCTCCTGGATGCCCGTTACGATAGTACTGTCTTCGTTCCAAAACACAGGAAGTTGGCAAGATGTATTCCGAGTGTTACTAAACTATAGACGATGGCAACGGATATCATCAGGTTATAGTGCGGACGGGGATGGCCGTGAATAGATACAGACCGAAAAATCGGCATATTCCGTAAAGTTCCACGGCATATAGTTTGGCATCTTCAACTGGACGTCATATTCGTCGATGTTAAAGGGCGCGGAGACATTCAAGTAACTGATGGCAGTCATATTCTGAGGCGACGCCCCGATACGAGGGAGTGCTTACCCTTGGAATGCGAGGAGGTCGGACATGGTGCCGACGGTGAAATCGAGAATGATGTACATTCCTCGAGAATGGATGGTATCTACGAAATCGACCCATTCAGCGATAGTTCCCCAGTGAGGGTCGGACACGGAGAAGTCGAGGGGCGAGTAACCTGGGGATATGGCAGTCAACCTCACAAAGCAGTGGACAATGAGAAGACGCACTGTCGGCTTGCCATAACATGTTCAAGAAAATTGTGCCGGAGAGGTAGACTGCTTTCATGCCCATTCCCTGAATGTAATCGAGTTTTGAGACGAGACCCTTGATGTCTCCACCGAAGCGAAGTTGGGTTTCTCTCCAGTCCCACTCGTACATGGTAGCGAAGTAGTCGTTGTTGGAAGGGTCCCCGTCAGCAAATTTGTCCATGAGAATGGTATAGATTGGGACTGCACGCCAGTTCTGGGGTGAAGGGGTGTAGGTCTTGTTCGTGCGCGTGGAGTAGTACTGCGTAGGGTCAGTAGCATTCTGGTTGACGTTGAAGTTGTATTGGACGAGGTCAGAGCGGTAAGGCGAGGCAAAGACGAGTGTCGCGAGCCATAACGATGTGAGGGCGGTCCAAAACCGCATTATCATGAGTAGATCGTCCGCAAGGTCAAAGCAATGGCCACAGGATGCCGCTCGAGTGTGATGTCCGGTGAGTACCCGCGAAGCTGTTAGAACGTGAAAAGGGATAGGAATGGAGAGGGAAGGGAATGAAAAAAAGGACGTGTGTGGGTGTGCTGAGCCGAGGGGGAGGAAGCAAGGCTTTGGCTGCCAGCATGCTTATGGCAAATTATAAAAATTCTCGGTCAACGGGCGAGACTTGGCCCTGCAAATAATTGCAGGCCGCATGCCGCAACGCATCTGACAAGGCAGACACAGCCCAGGCCGAAATGCCCTGGCCTAAGTATTAACCATTGCATCCGGCAGGCACGCCTGTTCTCCCAGACACGTCTCTACATTACTATGTATATGGTCGACGCTTCCCCCCAGTCTCTAATTGTAAGGCACTTTTCGTGTTGAGCTCGCTTACTAGTATGTGTTGTGGCAGTGTGCTTTGCAGTGCCAGACAAGATCTGTTGCTTAGTCAGAGATAAGTCCAATTTATTATTCTCAAAGAAATATATGTAGTCGTCGTCGACGTTGGTTTCATCATATACGTGGGTTTCATAGGTTTTTTTCGACCCAGTCGAGCAGATCAAATAACCCATTTTTTTCACTGCAACTTGGCTCTTTGCATCGCTCGCTGATGGCCGCCACCGGCCTACAAAGCCTCGAAGTCACACCAGCTTCGACTCAGTCACTCCCCTCCATCTCCTGCCCAGACCAGCCGACACCGTCATCACGCTCCTTCATTCATCTCGGATCCCCGCTTGCCCACAACACGTCTTTCCCCGTCACCCCCATGAGCGCAGTCGCTCCAGGTCCTGCTGGACCCTCCAATCGGGACCTCGTTCCCAGATTACCTTCGCACTTGGTCAGACGCACAAGTGGCCAGGTGGCTCACCGAAATCAAATGCCCCTCGCATATCGACACCTTCAAAGAACACGATATCAGAGGTGATGTCCTCCTCGAACTCGACCTAGAGACGCTCAAGGAAATGAACATCACGAGTGTCGGCGACAAGCTTAGAATTCTCAGCGCCGTCAAGGCCCTACGCCATAGATGCCAGACACGCTCGTGTATGGCTGCAGAAAGCGAAACTCGCATGTTCGAATCACCGCGGGATCCACCCAAACTAAACGGTCATTATGCATCCCACTCACGGGAAAGTTCGCGCGACAACACCCTCCAAAACAATTCCTCCGTTTCCAGAGCTCCAAAGCGTCTGGAAAACAAACCCGCCCCACTCATACTATCACCCCAAGGAAGAGGCGACCTTCCCTGGGTCGTTCGTGAAACTTCCTCCGGTGACTCATGTCGCGCCATCACCAGCGTCCGTCCACTTCCTCAGCCCGCCCAAGCGAATGGTACCACCACTTCAACGAGGTTAACGCTGCCACCTCTGCCACCCATTCCACGAGGTCAGCCTCCCCAACCACCTACTAATCAACAAGCAGGCATTCGCCCCAGTCCCAACGTCCGCAACCTACATCCGCTGTCGGCGCAACGATCACGAACGCCCAATCAAGACTTGCCTCCTTTCGCAAATTCACCACTGCCACCCGCACCGACCGTCCAAACCGCACTCACTCCTGTTTCCGGCGGTAGCTCATTGTCACCGTTCGGCCTACCATCTGATCCGCGATCCGGGATGACCGGTGCTCTTAAACCATCTATGCGATCGCCTTCCTCCCTCTCGTCACAGCCATCGCCGCGCTCCATCACTAGCGCCACACATGGACGAAACATTTCATTCGGAGGCGTCAGTTCACCATACGCTCCCTCGCCATCCAAGCAAAGGCCATCCACATCAGGTACTCACCCCTACGCATCTGCACAACCTCCACCTGTGCAAGCTATCTCTAGCCAGAATAGCTTAGCATTGTCCCCGATCGCAGGAGTCGCATAACAGCGGTTCGTCCTCACCGGGATCCACGTCGCCACCTGCAGGATCCTTCCCCGTTGGCCGAAGCCCTCTTGGCCAGCCATCTCATTCCCACACGTCGTCACTGGACGAGCGCCACAAACTCGTCAAGTTTGTGCTGCCAGAAGAGGGCCGCTCTTGTGTTATCAACGTCGCGGACTGTGCGGGAGGCACCGACATCATGGAAAAGGTGCTCAGGAAGCTCGAAAATGTCGGCACGCGCAAGAATGATCCCACAAATCTCACAAGTCGAGTGGAGACGGAGGATGGCGGGCTAAGCATGGACGGATGGTGTGTCTATGTTGACTGGGACGAACAACGCGATGCAAGTACGTGACCCGAACGACATCGCGTATCATCTTCTGTTGATAGGCATTCTAGGCAAATCTCTGTCGGAAGTAGAACTACTAGCTGTCTGCCATGGCCCCTCCTGACCCGCTCAAGGACCAAGGACTAACATTACGCAGAACGGCCAAAGCAAGGCGCAACAAAGCTGCCGGGCGAGACCCAGACGAGGAACACGACACAGAAGTCCGAAAGTTCCCGAGTCCGTCTTCTTCCAGTGTGTCACAGTCTGGACAACGGGCCAAAGCAATCAAGCGTGCAAGCACTATCAGTGTTCTCAGCGGCCTCGGTGTGCGTGATCCGGAGAAGGTGCTTGAGCCGCCTGTCTCTCCAACGCAAAGCACGACATCGTCCGTAACTACCCTGTCAAACTCGATGAAAAAGCCGTCAAAGTTGCGCAACTTCTTCGGTCAGCGGCCACCAAGCGAGCTTATCACGACGCACCTGACCGAGTACTTCCCCTTTGCGGAGAAGAAGGCCCTCCGTACTGCTCGACACAGTATGATGCTCCGCGCGTCTGTGGGAGGCAAGCGGGACAGTATGATGTCTGTTAACCATCCTTTGCCGTCTCTGTCCAGTATCAGCACGCAGGGCTCCGGTTTGTCGCAGCGTTCGGTCTCACCTGCGCGCTCAACGTCTTCGAAAAGAAACTCCGTGATCTCACCGGCATCTGGTGTTCATGACAAGACTTTCAATCGTTCTAAGGAGTCACTTACCGAGAAGCCCCCTCGTGTATCCATCTCGACAGACGATGGGCGTTCCGTTATCCTTACGGGAGATGATGTCGAGAAGCTTTCAGGGAATGACTCAAAGCCACACTTGCTGCCCCCTGTAAAATTCCCAACAGAATCTCTTTCTGAGTCGATGGAAAACCTAACCTGGAGACACTAAGCGGATGAGCTACATGACCGAACTGAAGGGCAAACACGATTGGTCTGATACGGCGAGCCTTCTAACCGTTGACGAGATCACAGCAGAAGTTGAAAACCGTCGTCAGAGCATGGCCGTTGACATGGGTGTCGAGGGTGCAGAGGACTGGACCAAGGTCGAATCTGATATCGACGAAGTTAGCAGCCTCTCAGGTACCACCCTCGATGAGGAAGACGAAGACGAAGCAGAATGCGAAAGCGAAGAGGAAGCTAGGCAAGGCAGTGACGTGCAGCGGTGGTGAGTACCACAATTTTATCGCGGACAACCTGGGTCCTCACTAAGGACAACCAGGGACGAAATGGATCAAAGGCGCACTTATTGGAGCTGGATCGTTCGGGAAAGTGTATCTGGGAATGGATGCACTCAACGGCCTGTTGATGGCCGTGAAGCAGGTCGAACTTCCGACAGGTTCGGCTCCAAACGAAGAGCGCAAGAAGAGCATGCTTAGTGCACTGGAACGTGAAATTGATCTGCTGAAGGACCTCCAGCATCCGAACATCGTGAAGTACCTCTGTATGGCTTTCCTAGATGCTGCCTATGAGAGCGTTTTCTGACTTGCCCAGATTCTTCGGTCGATGACGATTACCTCAATATCTTCCTGGAGTACGTCCCCGGTGGGTCCGTAACTGCCTTGTTGCGTAGCTATGGCGCCTTCGAGGAACCTTTGGTCAAAAACTTTGTGCGGCAAATTCTGGAGGGTCTCAACTACCTACACGAAAGAGATATCGTCCACCGTGATATCAAGGGTGCAAACGTTCTGGTTGATAACAAAGGTGGCATCAAAATATCCGACTTTGGTATTTCGAAGAAGGTTGATGGCAGTAAGTAGTTTCGTAACATGCCTGGTTGCTTGTATCGCTTATTTAGTACAGATCTGTTGACTGGCAAGCGCGTGTATCGGCCTTCTTTCCAAGGCTCTGTGTTCTGGATGGCACCCGAAGTCGTACAGCAGAAAGTTCACACTACGGCAGCCGATATCTGGAGCGTCGGCTGTTTAGTCGTAGAAATGCTCACCGGCGAACATCCCTGGGCACAGCTTACTCAGACACAGGCCATCTTCAAGGTTCGTCAGCCCTGTTTAGGAAACCTTGGCACTAGCCTAACGCTCGTTGCAGATTGGTCTCTCGACAATGCCCGAAATACCCTCTGACATATCTCCGGAAGCCGAGGATTTCCTAAGGAAAACTTTCGATATCGACCACCAAGCTCGTCCCAGCGCTGGGGGGCTACTTCAACATACTTGGCTTGGTGTCAAGAAGTCCACTAGCTCCTCTAGCAAAAGTACCACTGCCTCAAAAAACATTCCAATGATAGAAGTCACGGCATGATATGATGATATATACCCGACTGTGCATCTGTTTCGCTTTACCTGGTCATGATGATTTATTCGCATTAAGGCATTCCTAAGTTGTAACTCCCTTCATGGACATCGTTGTATCGTATCCTATAACCATAGACCCACTACTAATAGTGCACCGCATGCGTATCGCTACTCGTTATCTTCACCGTTTCTCTTTCTTTTTATGCCAGATGCTTTGGCACCAGGTCCCCAGTTGGGTAATGGGTTTTGTTGGTACCGCACTAATTTGACTTTTGATGACTGTGTAACGGATTTCGGGTGCCTTGTGAAGTCTGCTTCTACTCTGTTTCGAAAATTAATGTGGGCGCCCATCGTTTGGAATTCAGCGATCTCACCTCGGTTCCTTCGCCAAAAGCCGAGCGGCCGGAGATGTGTTTGAGATCTTGTCCATCTTGACAGGATGCTTCTTCACCCAACACCTAAACACGTCGTATATGTCTGTACGTGATGCAGTCGTTTTCAGCGAACCAGGACAGGCATGGGACCGCGAAACGTCATTGCCCGCGTTCAGGAGCGCCGAGCTGTGAAGGTTGCCAGGGGCTTAGATGCCAGTTCCTGTGTCGGTTTTGAGAGGGAAACTCACGCGACCTCCTCGAGTGACGGTGTGGTGCAGTGGAAGAAGCCTGCGACTCTAGCTGGCGTGAAATAGAATGGCGTATGAAGCTCCTGTCCCATGTTTACGACCATGAGTGGCTTCTCAACCCGCCTCAACGAACACACACCTCCTTCGCCACGGTCAACATGCCCCTCATTCGGGTGGACGTTCCATACTTGTCCAAGTTCCCTTCCACGTGCTCAAGCACCTTTGAAACGAACTCAGTGTTGTGAAGGGGTCCAGCCCACATAGGACCAGACACCTGACAACGTATGAGTTAAGATGAATCAACCTGTTGACAAGGTAACCAGGCTCACATGGAGGGGGAACCCACATTCAGGGCATTCTGACGGAACGGGTGGGCCAACCTGTGTTTTAAACTGGTAGTTCCTAGCACCCGTGTTCTCGTTGACTCTTTCAATCGTCCTTCCGAGTTTTTGCTCAAAAAAGGATTGACATCCTGAACAAATGTAGTACATCGAAGTGTTGCTGTGCAGATCTCAGTCTAGAAAGATATCCAATCAACGACGTGTGGTTACCTAGCTGCCTTTTTCACCTCGACAGGGCCAGAATGGACACGGACGAATAGGCGGACATAGAAGTCGACAGACAGGGCCAGTAGTGGCTCGACATAACGACCATATCTGCCAGCAGATGTGGAGATGGTGTTTAAGACAAGTCGGAGTGCCTTCACGCAAATCAGTTCCGCTGATGGGCGCAGACGGCGAAGAACCCACCGCCTCGTGACAATATTCAGCTTTCACAGGAACTCCACCATAATTCGAGAAACTGACAACCGCTCAGAGATGGAATATGAGTCAGGTTGACTTCCTGCTTCGTTTACCTACCACTTCTCAAAATAATTGGTCGTAGCAAGGACTGCTAAATCGGTGCAAGTAACGCATAGGAGACCTAATCATCAACGTTGACGAGTTGGAAACTACCACCTATTCGTACTGCCTCTCACTTACCGCCTTCGCTTACGGCTTGTACAGCAGCATCAAGGAACGGTGCAGCTGTACCGTAGGGGTCCAAATCCACGACATCAACACGTGTCTTTTCTGTACGGTGGTTGTACATGAGAGCACTGGATACCTAATGAGCGACTCCGCCTCTTGGCTTATCGAAGAGGATAGCACATTGACGTACCAGGCGTCACCTTCGTTCACCCGGACTTTGCCTTCGACAGTCTCAGGGCTTGGACCAAGACCGTTGAGATCGACATTCCTTCTCATTGCCGCCGTTGCAGATTCAGAGAGGTCATTTGCTATCACAAATCTTGAACGAGGTCAGAGACGGTCGTCGCTTCTCAACTTCACAACTGACCTCACAAGTGGAATCTCCTGCGCATATCGGATGGATCGTAGTCCCGTCGCTGAAAGGGCTTCGAGCAGGACGAACTTGTAAGGCCGGTACTTTGAAATGCCATGTATTTTCAGTACAATACATACCCCTAAGTCTGTTACACACCTCTTTGTTCTTCGTGAAACCTTCAGGCGTCTGGAGTGTGCCGGACGTCTGTATATCGTGGCCCTCTGTCTGTACATCTGACAGGGAAGACCCACAAACATCGTCGACTGGACCAAAGGTGTCAGTCAGACGGCACGGCAGTAACAGCGCGTCTTCGAACT
Organism: Pisolithus marmoratus; assembly: GCA_024613145.1. Taxonomy (NCBI): domain Eukaryota; kingdom Fungi; phylum Basidiomycota; class Agaricomycetes; order Boletales; family Pisolithaceae; genus Pisolithus; species Pisolithus marmoratus. The sequence goes on from JANFAE010000009.1 coordinate 690,916, forward strand.
AGTCTCGAGTTCTCTGCACCCTTGCGCGTACCTTTTATCTTCTTAACCTCCTTCCCTTCCGTCGCGTCAGTTATTGCTCTCTTCGCCCGTCTCTCCTGACCCTGCTTCCACTTTGCCTCCTTCTCCCTATTAATCTCCTCGCTCCATACACGAATGCACGCGACACTGAGATCTCGGTTGAATTCTTGAACAGGATTTAGGAACGCTTCATCCTTGGAGGATATCAAGATGTGCGAGTTGTTTTCTGTATGGAGAGTGTACCCCTCGGGAATGACGATTCCAGAAGTATTTGCAGTCGTGCTCCCGGCAATCGGTACCGCTGCTGCTGCCGTGCTCATGGCACGTACCACTGTTCTTCGGGTGGCCAAGGTTGTCAATAGTTTCGAGATCGTCTGACGACGGCCCAGGCGCAGTGGCCTGCTGAGAATGTGCAGAAGTAGCCTGGACGTCACGGCGAAAAGCTGTAGTAAGAACCACAACTTGAAGAAGCTAGTTTTGACTCGAGCTCAGGGATCCATACACTTACAATTCAGACAGAGCTTACGACTAGTATGTACTCCAGTCCAAGTGCAAAGTTTGCGACACAATACATGTAACACTAAAATACAGGCCCTTGTGCAACTGTTGTCCGTGATGCAACGATATACAGTAGAAAAACGCTTACGGCGGAAGCGAAGCCGCTGAGCGAACGAAGACGGAAGAAACAAAAGGTCCTCTGGTTGCAAAAAGTGCTCAATATTCGAACTCTTCGGAAACTAATGTTATCAGCCCGCGCATGTCTCCCCGGCGTATGCGTTCAGGCTTTATCTGTTTCGCTATAATCTGCCGGACCATCGCATCAAGCGAGGTCGGTCCACAACCTTGCATAACAATGAGCATTAGAAACAAGGCGAACAAGAATAAAGCCTACATGCAACTACCACCGAGCCCCTCGATTGTTCAACCTCGTCCGCGATCACCTTGTCGAGTTTGGGCTTTCCAGGCCGCGCGTGCTCAGACATTATGTTTACTTCCCTGGCCTCGTGCTCATCGATCTCGAGCCCAAGTAAGTCTGGTGGTTTGTTTGTCATGATTGGAGGAAGAGAAGGCCGCGAGCTCTCTGCTTCCGACTTATCATCCCAATGCGATCTCGCCCCAAGCGACAGGGAAGGTCCATCCTTAACAACAGGCGGCGGTACAACCAAAGAAACTGTGGGGCATTCTGCAACATTGACCAACGAGGAAGATGGTCTAGAGCGAGAGGGGGAGTCCGCGTAACATTGAACAGGTGAAACCGACAGGTCACTCTCCGACGTGGCTGAAAGGGGACGCTCAGATAGCGGTGATATAGGGATCAAACGGTCATTCGAATTGGTCGACAACATCGACTGCCTGGGAATACGAAGTGGCGGTGGGCATTGGTCAGGTTGTTTGCGAAGGTGGCCATAGGTCTGACTCGGTTCTCTTCGCAGGCCTGCTGTCTTACCAAGTCGGCGGGTCTGCAAACGTCGCAGCCTCCCTTCCTTCTTCAATTTTAAGCTAAGATCCTTCTCGCTAGGTGTGGCCATATCTTCCTCGCCTTCGAAGTTCGTTAGTTCAAGGATGTTGGTCTCGTGTGCAAGACCCATATCCTCTGGCACCTCGTCCCCATTGCTGCACTCTCCAGGGTAGTAGCTCAGGTCAACGTCACTCTCGTAGCTTTCGTGGCTATCATCAGAGTCTGAAGAGCTAGAGTGCGAATGCCTCGGTTGATCGCGCACGAAACTGGGATGTGGAGGCTCGAGTTCTTCGTGGATAACAGGGCTGGAAGCTAGGCGTGGTCGAGAAGGTAGAATGGCAGGGGATGGAAGGGTAGGGAGCTTCGCTGGTACTGGCTTGAAGTTTGTAACGTAGATGTCCACTTGTAAAGACGGGACCATGGACATACAGCGACGCAGGATACATGCACACCATTGCACGTGGGCTGTGACAAAGTCAGTACGTATTCTCGGAGCAGTGAAAAAGGTCCCCACAGTACTCGCGTACAAGCCATACAAATCGTATGCGCCTCGTCACGAAACCTTGGTGGCCCAAACCTCCAGGATGACCCCCCAGATGCCGACCATCTCGCCCAGACAAGCAGAGACACAGGTACTGTAATACTGACAAGCCAAAACTCACGCCCGAACCGCCGGTGATGATTATTGCAGTCGAGTAGTCTCCCCACCTCGCTCGTACGGAGCTGCCAAATGGTCCATCTACAAAAGTCCGCAAAACCGCACCTCGCGTTGGCAGACTAGCTAACTTGAGCGAAGACACGTCGCCTCTCGATTGATTGGCTATCATGCGGGACAGCATATCCCAAAGGTCTTGTGTCCAACCCATTCTTGCACGGATAAGAAAGACCATAATACGGCCTTCGTGGCCCTGTGCTCGTTCATCACAGACGGAAGCGCAAGTAAAAGGGTGTGAAGTGAAACGAGAGACTGATGGTATGTGAACAAGAAAGTGCTGGCCTGGTGCCCATGAAAGAGGTCTAGGGGTATTAGCCGTAGTCGGACCGTGCGTCCGGGCAAGAGTTCTGCGTGTGCATAACCGGGAGGAGGAACGTATGGAGGCGGCAGCGGAAGAATCTTAGTGGGGCCTGGTTCTGCTGTAACATGCGAAAGGCGTGAACTGAGCCCGAGGACTTGCACCACCAAGGAGTGGGGTGGGACTACCGTGATCACTGTCATAATAGAGATCAAGGGGACTCGATGTCCGCTTGGCGTCAACCTCCGCGAAGGGAGGTGAAGGGGGAGGTTCAGATTCTAGCTGTCGCAAACGGTCCATTTCCCAAGAGTTGCCATCAGAGGGCAGCGAGTGCCGAAGGCGCGTTATACATGAAACCATTAGAGTAGACCCACCAAGTCAGGCGCCACAGGCGTTCGCCTGTCCAAGCCGCGAATGCAGTCCAGCACCAAAAGGCAATTGGGGGGTGATGTAGACCAGCTGTCAGAAGCATCAAAGGGACGAGTAAAATGTGCACAAAATAAAAGGATTCGTAAAAATGTCTGCGGATAGGGTGCAATGAGAGGACCACGATTAACGTCAGCAACGCAAATGCCTAGAAGCGTGCATGAGCATCTTCAAACAGAATAGAACATTACACAACTTACAGCCCAGCCAGAGATGAAAGGTTGATATGTGAACGCTTGGAGGTATGCAGAGCGTCCAGTGATGGGATCATGGTCACGGACAAGTTGGATACTCCATAGGACTACATGAACAGATGTCATGAACCAAATGAGTCTACCAGACCATCTATGTAACCAGACAAGTTTGTCGAAGAAGAGCTGTATCATAAAGGGGATAGCGAACAACGCGAACGGAGGTGCTTTGAGTGCGAAGAGAATGCAGAGAGGAAAGAGGGCGAATGCGATCTGTCCGAATCGGGCAGAGGAGGACCATAGGGACTTGGAGATAGTGTACTGAGGGATGTATGGATCGAAGGTGGATGCATCATAGAGTGTGTGTGATTGTGATATATCGCGTTCTGCAAACTGCCAGACCTTGAGAGTGGGTGAGATATAATCTGGGCCAACAAGGGCAAGCGCCAGAGAGACCAGCGTCATTCCAAACAAGGAGAGGAGCTGGGCATTGGATGGCAGAAACACCGCTTTCTGGCTTTTTGGAGCTGCCCGTCGCGTTCGAAATCCGGCGTGTTTTTTCCACGTCCTACGAGGCAGGGTCCACTTGGACCAGCGTGCTCCAAGCACGCCTCCTCTTGCCCCGGTCCAATGAAGGATTGCGAAGGCAAGGAAGATGAAGACGACGATAATCCAAAGCAGAAACGAATAACGACGGCTGGGTACACTGAGGGAGTGTATGGTGAGATATGCAGTGGTCCATTCGAGGTCGTCGGTGTAAGGAGGGGTGGTTGGGTTGGCAGGAAAAGCTGTCGAGGACATGCCCGTCTCGCCAGATAGAATATTGGAAAAGACCGTTAGGTATCGGTGGAGCCGTGTGGGTCGACCATTAAAATAGATAATATAAAGAAGAGTCTCGGTATGGCACTGCGGGTGTGGACGGACAAATGCTATGTAGTGGCCCAAAGTTGCATCTACTACACGCGATCTATTACAAAAGTTTGTCTACCTCGCAACAAAGCACTGGGCCATCCTATTGAGAGACGACCTGACCCGAGATGACCTAGCACGTCCGTTAGTCTACGCCCTACTCTCGTCACGGCCGACACTCACTTCCTTGCCCGTCTTCTTGATTTTGTCTAGCACAAAGTCATACCCTGCTGTACCGCGCACGATTACTTCTTGTTTCTCCAAGCTAACGTCATACGATTCGACCCCTGTTCAGTACACATGTCAGCCACACGTCGTCCTTGCTATAGTTTCCCGGTATATAGTACCCTGCTCCTTCAACTTTCCTAGTGCTCGGGATACCGCACCTGAGCACCCCGAACAGGTCATCTGAGGGGGGTTGTCAGACACATTCTGTCCATCCTGACGAGCGAGTACCCCTACCTTAACTTGGTACTGGTACGTGTGCTGCTCCTACCGGCAAACGGTTATTGGGAACTTATAGCTACATATGCCTTGAGAGCCACTCACCGTCATCGTCAACTGATTTGATATGCTGATCACTCGTAGCAATACGATAAAGAGCGGCTAAGTAGTCCCGAATAGATTCTTATATAGTCTGGATCTGTGCGGGCGCAGTAATCCTGACAAAGATCCTCCGCTTTAGCGCAGCCAATCAAATCAGGCACCGCGTGTTGTACATACAGCCCCGTAAATTCCACTAATGTGTCTCCCATAATTAAATCAAAGACTCGGGAGAAGACGATGTGCAAATATGTAGTTAACTGCGACAGTGGGTATCGTATGTAAATGCACCGAATCTTACTTCATGATATTCTGCACCGTAGTGCTCGCAACGTGGACAATTCATATTGTCAGACGTGAAGTCTCGCCATCGGCCATCTCTACTTCTTCGCCCTGGGAAACTGCTTGCCACCCATCGCTAACTCTCGACCGTCCAAATAGCCGGGAGAGCCAGGAACCAAGAAAACCTAGTACTCGTTCGTTAAAGAAAAATCTCGGCTCGTCAGTATGACACGCACCCATCGTGAATGGAAGTTTGGCTTGTTCATCCCGATTGGTGAGGTAGTACACAGGGACACCGGCAAGTACGAAACCTGAGGGTTGTGTAGGTGGACCAACGTGGCAGACCAAAAATGTTCAACGTACCAAGGAACAGCCATTGCTTCCAGGGGTGCTGCAATGACAGGCATGCATAACAGAAATAGTGCAACTGCACAGAAGGTCAGCGGCGTCACTATCCATGTCCTGTATGGCCTATGTGCATGACAACCTTGAGATAACGCGTGAGAGGATTCCTTCTGTTACTACACACCTCTGGAGGTTCGGTTCTTTCACCCGCAGTATCACCAACCCAAGCACCTACGCAAGTACCATCAACCAATGGCAACGCAAGGCATCCACTATTTGACTCACAGTCAAGAAATAGAACGCCCACGAGGCGACGACGGAAAAGTTTATCAACGAACGGAAACCGCCACCAATAACGATAAAAGCGATTATCAGCCCAGCCTGGAGCAAGATGGCATTCACAGGTGTCTTGCGCGATTTATGCAACTTTCCAAACATCGCAGGAAGGTATCCTTCACGGCCGGCTGCTGCGACCAGACGTGCACAGGTGAAAATGGCACCTGTCATGCGAGGGGGGTTAACGCAAATGTACATCTTTTATCAGAGCATGACACTTCACCATTCAGGGCACCAAAACAAGAGATAGCCACCATGAGCGCGAACACCATACCTCCCATGGGACCAAACAGTGTACGGCCGAAATCCAAAGCAACGGTGTTGCTCAGCCCAACCGTCTCTTTGTCCAGGACCACCAAGTATGAGATATTTGCAAGCAGAAAAAGAGTCTTGGCGAGTGTCACCATGATCCCGAGTAACTCCTGAAAGCACTTACGGTGACGATAAACATGCTCCAGTGGATGGCCCTTGGAATGTTCCTCTCTGGCCTTTGCATTTCACCACCGACGTAGTTTGCCTGGTCCCACCCATCGAAAGCCCATAGCCCAGAGTACAATGCTAGCGAATAGGCGGATGGACTTCGGGTAGAACCGTCAAACAACGGTTCCCTAAAGGATTGTGATGCTCGGCCTCGTATCAACTGTATGAGGCCAATTATAGTTATGGATATCTAAAATGCCGCCAAGCTCAGTTCTAAAGAAGATGAAAGCGGGATAAGAGAAATAACTACCTACCAATGCAACTATCTGCAAGGTTCATCAGTCAACAATTAATACTAATAACGCTCGAACATGCCTTGACACTAGTAAACACGACAGCGGCACGCGTACCCATATTCCGCGTCGCTGTGCAGATGGAGGTAACGAGAAGTACTGCTACCACCGCAGTGAGTTTGATAGCCCATGGGGGTATGTCGTCTGGCGATACCTGGTCACGACCGGTGTGCCAAAAAAGTCGGTTAAGATACTCTGCAAAGATGAGACTGATCACCGCGTTCGAGCCTGGTTACAGTAAGAAGATCACGCAAGTGTTGACTGGGAAGACAGGAAGGAAGCAAACCTGGCTTGAGGGCGAAAATGGCTGTCCAAGCGAAGAGATACGACACGAGTGGCCCATAGGCGTAGGCAAGATAGGCTTGTGCACCCCCGTTAAGAGGAATACTTGAGCTGTATCAAACACGTTCATAACATGTCAAAATCCCTGGGCGAAAAAGCTGCACACCCTAGCTCCGCGAAACTGCTCGCGCCGGTCCACGCTAGTAGCCCTGACGCGACCCACACGGTGAGGCTCGCTCCAACGCTATGCGTATTCGCGACCACCACACCGGGAGAGGAACTGTAGATATCATCCCATTCGCGTCATAGTCAGGGATATGTCACAGACAGACTTACAAGATTCCGGAACCAATCTGGCGTCCACAAGTCAGTCGGGACGAATCTTTGGTCCTTTAATAGTCCTACCTGGAGTCCTACGACCAGCCCGATACCTAGGAATCACCTCCGTCACCAAGATTTGCGTGTTAGACCATGAACGGGCACGCACCTTGCACCAAACCAATACTTTTCTCAACCGTTTCTCCACGGACACCGTCTGGTTCGCTAAGACTTGCACTGAGCGGTAGTAGATCTTGCTGGAAATCAAACCCCGAGAATGAAATCGATCTGCCTCGCTCACTGGGCGCCATCGGCCCGTCCGACAGTTCGAGGTTGCGAAGTGAATCAGTGGAATCATCGGAATGACACGTTGCAGCTAGTGGACGACGTTCCAGCGAAGCTTTGGAGGAGTCGCGATGCGTGAGGTCACTTCCAGACCCAGGCATTCAATCAGGCTGGTATCGCAGTTATACGGGGGGGTATGTCTGGATATGATAGCGGCGTGCTTTTACAAGGTTTTGAAGGCGCTTGTGTGAGACTTAAGGCACGCCGCGACAGGAAAACAGTCCACATATGTATAGGCACTGGAATATTTTCACAAGGCTTCGTATCCAGACAAAACTACTTTGGCGAGCCTAAACGAGACTGTCGAGACGGTCTAGTAGGCAATGCTGACGCGTTTGCCCTGCCATGTGTCCCAATCTTTGATAACAGCCTCGACGAGGAAGTGGGCGACGTCCTTCCTTGATACCGTGTAGCTACCAGTACTCAGATCTCCCTCGTTCACGCGATAAGGCTGCTTACGCCGGTGAACCTCGTCCGCGCGACACTCGCCGTTCGTCAAAAGTGCGGGACGAACGACGACGACACTCTTCAACTGACCATGACCAGGCACGCGCTCTTTCCAGTTAGCACCCAAGATCTCTGGCCCAGCGCTGTCCCCTTCCTCCCAAGGCCAACCAGCGCAGTGAGCGAGAACCTCCTCTGCACCGCATTTATCTTTGTGGGGTACTTGTAGGAGATAGCTGTACAAAGGTTTCAGAAGAAGGGGCAAGCTGTTGTGTGAAATTCGTGTCAAGCCCATAGAAGAAATGGCAATGATCTTCGGTTGTGGCGTTGGAAGGGTTTCCAAGCAGTTCAAAAGTGCTTGGGTGACGAGGTTCGGAGGGGAGATCACGAATCCCTTAGAGACCGTGAAGCGGGGAGTGCCACCTTCGCAGCCGTCTATCTGAGCTCGTCACAAGGAACGATGGCTACAAACACTCACCTATTGTAAAGACAAGGAAGTCGACTGGTCTGTTGTCATCGCCCTTTGCAGCCTCGACCCAAGCGCGCTCGACGTCCTCCCGTACGAGAGCATCACCATTAACTAGCCGCGCTTTACCCGAACCTAACATAGCTGCTGAATTGTCTCATCATCATTGAAAACGGACGATGAGCGCAAGAGGAAAGTCACTGTGGCCCCCAAATCTTTACGAGAGTCAGCAAGAACGAAGTGGTCTCGTTACGAACCTAGCTTACTGAGTAACCTTAGCGAGGTGTGGTAGCCAATGTTCCTCGACCCCCCTACAGTGAGTACCTTGATATCATTCATGGAGTGTGAGGTTATGAGTGGTACACCTCGGGTGGAACTTGAACCCTTTTTGAATGTCTTCAATGTGCTCATCACGAGTGATGACAGTATCCCATTACAGCATCATGTATCAGCGCGAGGCACATAAGCCTCAGGCAGGAAACCTGAGCGCATGCTATCAGCAGTGCTGTGACTGACGTAGGGTTGCGCCGTGAAGCCGAGCATGCCGATATCAAACGGATTGCAGGGCCGGATGGATTTGTATTACCTTTATATCCGGGTACTTTACATATTGACATGTATGCGACTCAAACAGCCAGTGCCTGCACGCGACTGCACGACGTAATCCATGAGATACCGTGCAGAACCGCAGCGCGGAAAACCCACCGGGATAGCGACTCTAGCCGGATGCCCGCACCGTTACTCATTGAGCTGCCTGCGTCAGATGACGGTGTAAGCACGTTGATGACCCTTCCGTCGTCAGATATGACTCGGAATCGTACTGGAAGGTTTGAGTGTGCATGAAACTCATAGGAATGATATCTAGCTTACGAGGGGTAAATGGTTCTCCCTTCGCCTTTCGTATGCTAGTGAAGTATAGGGTCCCGCTCCCTGACATTGATTAGTACGGGACACTGACAGGATGACGAATGGAGCTAACCTCGGTGGCCCTTCAGCCGGAAACTCAGATCCACATTGCCAGCAGGAAGATTGACCTGCGGCGCAGTGAAAACACTATTCCAGCGAAATATCCACCCACTCACCGAACCACTTATCCAGGGATCCCCATTCAGGTACCATGTTGGTTCCGGGCGAATAGCATCACCGAGGATGTCTTTCAGACCATCATGTTCCCGAACTGTTTGTAGAATTTGTTTCACGACAGAACTAGCCAGTTTCTCTTGGTTCGTCACGAACAGAAGGAATGCTGCCCATCCGGCAACACCAGCCGTAGCGAAGGCAAGGACTAAGGGCCATCGTTTCTAGCCATGATAGTTTCAGCAGTTTCACACTTGATGTGCAGCAACAACCCAACCTTTATTTCCGGGAGGTCTGACTTGGTGGGTGGCCGAGCATAATATAATCTAGGTTTGGACGGTGAAGAGAAAGTCTCGACTGGTGGTTGTTGAGCAGGGGGCGGCGGAGGCTTTGGGACAGAGTCTGTAGTCACGTACAGTCGCCGGGGAGGAGCGAAGATGCGTCGTCGTGCGAGAAGACGCGTTCTCTGTGTGATTGTCGACATTGGCAGGAACAACCTATATAAATGTGGCTGTGCTAACACGCAAGATATACATTATGTAGGTCTGGCGTTAAGAGTACATCTACCATGCTTCAAAATTCAAGAAAGCAGTGGTATTGACTGTTCAGATCCAGTCGGGGTATCCACTGGTAGTATTCCATCCTTCTGGGACTTTCCAATCCTTGTTACAAACGAGATTCCAATCTGTCGTTCTTATGTGTTCTTTCTGCGCTTCTGCGAAGGCATCCACCGGGCACATGCCATGCCGATTATCTGGGCAGCCCTCGAGCACATTGAGGGGCACAACACCGTCATTGACTATCACACGAATTTGCGGTCCAACTTCGGAGCTGCAGGAGAGTACTGTGCGAACATTAGTGCCACGTAATTGTTAGTTAACACTGAATTTACTTTGGAACTGGACGTTGGTAGCAAACGGGGCGACCTGGGACGTCTTGAACGAAAGTCCTTCGGGAATATGGTCGGTAGGGAGAGGCCCCGTCTCAGCCAAACTCTTCAGGCCAAGAGCCGTGAGGACTGGAATATCACAGTTGTCTTTGTTGCTCCTCCAGCCAAAAGATCAGGACATACCATTCATGACGACCACTTCATGCGTGGCATCGACGTACAAGCTGTGACCAAAGGGAAAAGTGACAGCGTTGTGCAGGGTCGCGTTCGTGGAGCTGTTGTGAATCTCAATAGGCGTCTGGGTCAGCCTGGAGACGAGTTCTTGGACATAGCCAATGCCTAGTGCTTTGGAAAGAGGCGACCCAAAGCTTACACCATACCTACGACCTACTCAGTAAACATTCTTCACCAAAATAAAAGACTGACCAAAAATTGATGTCATGACTGTTCCAGATTTCAGCCTTCGCATATCTAGATATCAAGGGCAACGCACGCATAGTCGAACCCTTCCCACTCTTTCTCTGTGAAGAGCTCGCAGAACTTGGAGAAACCGAGAGCAACGGTCTACACAGTGGCTCGTCAGGTGTCTGAAACGTGTATGAATGATGCGGCTTCGGACCTCGTAGGCACACATTTCTTGCATGGCAAATACATCTGCGGCATTTAGTTTTATACCAGAGATGTGCTTTTGCAATCGCCTGACAGCCTTCTCGAGATATATAGCTATCCACTTGTTGGAGGGTGAAATACCACGATAGGCCTTAGTTATGTCGGCGTTATTCCCACACGAGCGATAAGGGGCCAGAGTGTTGTTAAACTACACCTCTTCAGTATACCAATCGGGGAGAGCAGGGAATGGGACTCACACCACTCGCTTCGATGGTGACTACCTGTTGGTATTGATTGTCTAGTGGGTATCCAAAGAACCCGAGTGCGAAGTTCTGTGCAGACGCCAGCATCCGGTTCCTGTGACTGTGAAGAAGCTTGCCTATGCAGAACAGACAGATACACACTGGGACTCCGTACGGAACACCGGGAGAATATTGGCAGCCGTAAAGTTCTGAATGAAATTTAAGAAACGAAATGGGTCCTTTTTTCGGCTGGCTTCTCACCTTGAGAAGAAAACCATATCTCATCCGCATAGAGACACCGAGGTCGACTGAGGTAGAGAGATGCAGTGAACTGTTGCAAGTGAAATGGCTCAATCACGTACATAACTGAGCTCTTCCAAACGGTGTGAGGCCTGAAAGGATTCGAAAAGAATATTCAGGCAGCACGGCATCAACGCGTACCTTCTTGACCAAGCTTGTAGGTCCTGCCAGCCGGATAAGTCTACACGACCGCTGGTGACTGTGAGGACATACCAATCGTTTAAAAAGCGCAAATGTCCAGAAGCCGTCACATTAGCAGAACGAAGGCGTGCAGCAAAGCCAGCCGGTACCTCGCGTGGACTCTGAGAGGTTGGAATGAACATCAGTCATAGCACCGAACGGAGACAACTCACTGACGTCTGCCGGGTACCGCGCTCCATGCCGATGCAGGAGGTGTACTCCAGTGATCTGACACGTCTCCGGAGCTTCTGGGCTGGAAGTCTACGCCGAAGGCGCCTTGCTCGACCGAGTACCACGGCGAGAGTGTTCCCCAATGTCTGAAGATATCGAACTTGTCCTTCTTTGACTTGCCTTTCCCTTTCGCGAAGTGAGGAGGTGGTACGAGATGCGCTGAACCCGAGTGTAATGGGTAGGCGGGAGCGGTCGCCGCCACGCCTGGTTCGGCACCAGGGTGCGTGGGTCCTGGGTAGCCCACGCTAACGAACGCGTCAATGACGGGGGGGATGTCTCACCAGTGTTCCACTTACTCGCTCGGGAATGCCGAAGGAAAGGCATTGGTTGGCGATGGTGCAGGGTAATCATGCCACTTCTGGGGTTCCCGGTGTTGCAATGAGACTGGTAGTTAAATGCAGCCCGCTCCATGACGTGTATTGGGCAACGGCTGTCAGAGTGACCACAACGCCAGCGAAAAATGCAGTAATGGTACGCAGTGCGGTGGGTCGCTGAATGCGTGGACTGTCCAACTCGTGGCCCACGCCGTCAGGGTACTTGATATCTGAACCCATGATGGACAACTTAAGCATCACCACCGGAGGATGGACATTAACGGGTTTTATGTATTGTGGGGTAGTGTTTTGTAATCAATCATTCTGCGAGCCCCCAAGCTACTTAACAGCAATTAACGACCGCTCGCAGGAGGACCACCTCGTCGTGGTCGACCACCCCTGCGACCATGGCCACCATACCCTCCAACATACGCACCAGGACCCATCAGACCCACACCACCAGGTTCTCCGAACGTCGCAACATTCCTCTCTCGTTCCTCTTCCCTCCGATTTCGTGCCCCTCCACCCCTTCGTCCACGTTGCACAGGTGGCACAGACTGCGTAGAAGAAGATAAATTATCAAAGAATGATTTTGTGGGGTTGTACGCTCGCTCCTCCTTCTCTTTCTGCTTCTCTCCGGAGGGCTCTTCATCCAAAGGTTTATCACCTTGCCGACTCCTTGGCCTTCTTGGGGGCCAAAGCAGCTTTATCAAAACGTGCGTTGGCACTCTGGAAGTCGAATTCAGTGTTTGGTACAGTCAACTCGCCGACCTTGGCATCTTGGCCATGATGACCTCGCCGGCCACCTCTACCATTGGGCGCACCGTTGGCCACACGCAAGTCACCAAGAGCCCGCTCAACCGTCTCCAGAGACGCAGTCGCAGTTTGGACAGGATTGTTTGGGCGGCGCGCGTTGTTACTCGAACTTGAACCATCGCTCACAGGCTGGATGTTTTGGGCATTTTGGGCCGGTGGTGTCTGGGAGACTTCTTGCGGAATGTGCGGTGATTGATGGGGATATGGCACAGGAGCAGGAGGTTGTGGTTGCGGAGGTGGCGGTTGGGGTACAGGAGGTTGCTGGTAAGGTGCACCATATGGTGGATAGGGTACCTGAGGGACACCGGGCGCAGAAGCCTGAACAAGATGCGTTAGGACGACTGCTGGTGATGATGGTGACGGCCAAGAAAGTCAGAAGGAAGGCAACGGAAAGATCCACATGGTTTTAATGCGCTCTCGGACACACGAGTCTGAGACTCGTTTTAAATCCGGATTGTTTTCAACCTATATTCGCCACGCAACAGGCGATGATAGAAAAAACAAGACTCACACCGAGTACGGCCGGATCATCATGAACGCTCCGTCGAGGTGGTGCTGGCTCATCGACAGCAAGGTCTTTCACTTCTGAAGCACGGAAGATGATGTACTGGTATGGCTCTTGAACAGGAGGGATAAATTCTGATGGTGGCCTGCATCAAATCATTATCAATACACGCTCAGTAGGGTGGGATGAAAATGGTCAGAAGGAAGGCAACGGAGACATCCACATGAGTTATGCGCTCTCGGACGCGTGAGCTAGTGCTCATTTACATCCGTAATAACTTCATCGTCTTTGTCGGCCACTCAAAAGAGAGAACACTCACTTTCGTGACTCCGTCCCCATGGAGTAGACTAGGCGGCAAAATGAGAGAAGAAAACCTTTGCTATACAAACGACAGACGTACCATTGGAAAGCTGGATGGTCGAATTTGCAGGATCAATACCAGCCAAGATACCGCGGTATCGTACATCAGAGTGAGAAATGAGTGAAATGGGTTTCCTGATGGTTTTTTAAAGAAATGACTGTCAAAGGAACAAGCACGGCACATACCCTATGAAACTGAGTGCCATGTTCGTTGGAATGAAAGTTCAAAAATGCTCTACCAACAAAGTCTGCAAGCGGTATCCCAATCCCGCGCCGCATAATTATAAACTCCGCTTGAATCTGACTACTAATACCATTTTCAAAAGCAACACACGTCCTAGTCCAGTGCACTACAGACATAAGAGTACAATACATGCAATGACATGCTCATGCCAGAAGCATATTAGCCGATGGTTATAGGGTGAAGAATCCCAGGAGAAGAAAATGAACGAATGCATGTCGTTGTAGCCGGTGAATTCGTTGCTCATCACGATCGCTCGAGACGACCAACGACTCCCTCTGCCTCTCCCTTGGCTTGACCAAAGTCTGTATCCAACGTGACCTTCTGTCGTGAGTCGCCAGATGCAATGACAACACCGGTAAGATGAGGGTCAATCGGGTCCGATGGTGGCCCAGATCCCGGCGTGGAAGTAGGGGTAGAGGTAGTCGCAGTCGCAGAGTCGCCAGCATTGAAATTCCGGAAAGGGGAGGGTGCAACTAGTGATCTGTGAAAACGAGCTCGAAACTCGTTAGCGTGCGCTTGAGAAGAGTCATTGAATGCGTTGGCAGAAGGATCATTCATATCGACGTTAGGAAACGGTGACCCAGAAGGCCCTGGCATCGAGCCGTCGACCGCCTTTGCAGCTGCTTGCTGTGCATAGTGCATACGTCGCTGGTGTAACGTCAGAGGGAATTAGCCGGTTCCAAACACCGACATACCTGATGATCCCATTGATCGAAAGCGTCTGCAATGATCGGTTCCAAGGAGGCCAATTCCTCGCTTGTCATAGAGAGGGTTCGTAGCAGGTGCTGCTTCAATAGGGGTGCACAAGAAAACGATAGGAGAAGGGTCGAAGCGAAGTTTTGTCCACCAGTTAGTGGTTGAGTGAAAGAAGGGTCTGGTGGGCTCAGAGGATGCTGATGAGGCATTTCGTGAGGCATAACCTGCTGGAACTGGTTTTCGCCGTTCACCCGGAATTGGACCTCCTCCATTCCCTGCAGCATCTCGCTTGTCATCTCCAAACCTAGCTCCCTCATTTTCCGTTGTTTGACCAAATTCCGATGCTTCCGTTGCCGTTCCCTGGCGGCAGCCCTAATTCTTTCCTTCTTCGCCAGTTCCTCTGGCGTCAATTCCTGACCTGCGAAGGTTTGCGTGGGCGATGGGTCCGGCTGAGGTTGCGTGGGAGGCTGAGGTTCTGCAGGGTGGGGATAAGCCATCGCGGCATTAAGGCTATTCACTTGACGATCACGCTCCCGCTTCCGACGCTGCCTCTCAGCTGCTTTCTCCCTCTTTTGCCGCTGGGCGGGGGTCTCATTCTCCCGTGAGCGCCTGCGCGATGCAGACACGGTTGTCAAGGTGCTCTGGGACGCGCCGTGGTGAACTACGGAATCCATTGCATTCATTTCTGTCCCGCCTTCTTCTCCGGGGTTGTGACCGCTGTTACGGCGTCTCCACTGGCAGCACACAGACGGGTGACGGCGGGTCGTGACAGAGAGTGACCAGGAGGCACACAAACAATGTCACACTAACTGGATAATAGACACCCGACCGTGGCGTGAGAAAGTCATGTACCAAAATTATTTATTTATTTATTCAATTCCTCTCCTGTCTCCTCAGCATATTCTCCCTACCAGGTCCAATACCAATCCACTCGACGGGTGTGTCTAGGAACGCTTCGATAAACTCTACGTACTTCTTGCAATTTTCAGGCAATTCGTCAAAGGACGCCGTGGACCTGATACAAGTCTTCCAGCCTGGGAGAGTCTCGTATACCACTTCTACCCGAGAAAGTACGTCCAGATCAGCTACACAATAGGTCAACGTACAGCAAGGAAGAAAAAAAAAGCGAAACATACCAGGGAAGTGGGAAAGCTCCTTCCCGTCAACGGTATACTTCACTGCCACTTTGATCTCGGACAAGTTGTCCAGGACATCCAGTTTAGTGAGGTTGAGGGAATCATAGCCATTGATCAGGCAGGAATACTTCATAACCACCAAATCCAGCCAGCCGCAACGGCGCCTGCGACCAGTCGTAGTGCCGTATTCCATGCCGACTTCTTGGAGATGCACCCCGACATCCTGCTAATGAATCAACAAGGGGCTGCTGAAACAGCGAAACGAGCCCTACATTGAGTTGCTCGGTGGGGAAGGGGCCACCACCCACACGCGTGGTATACGCTTTGATGACGCCAATGGTATGTCCGATGGCTTTGGGGGGAATCCCGAGGCCTGTGCATACGCCCCCGATGTCCGTAGACGAGGAAGTGACGTAAGGGTACGTCCCAAAATCGATATCAAGCATAAGTGCGTTGGCACCCTCTATCAAAACTTTCTTCTTAGATGCCAAAGCATCGTGGATATAGGAAACGCTGTCTACGACATGCGGCTTCAGCCGTTCCGCCAGATGCTACGACAGATCAGGTCTCCAGCACAATGAAATTACAAGGTGTTTACCTTGTAGCGCTCTATCTCAGCTTCCGTGTCATATTCGAAATGGCCATAACGCTTGAAGCGACCTTCTACGAGTTTTCGGAATTTCTCGGCAAAAGTACCGTGGTCGAATAGATGGTGCACACGAAGTCCCGAGCGGGAAGCTTTGCTGGAGTATGCGGGGCCAATTCCTTTCTTGGTAGTACCAATGCTGTAACGATGTGTTTGCTCCGGAAGACACCGGGATGAACGATTTACACATACCTCGAGCCTCCAAGTTCGACCTCCTTGAGACCGTCGACAATCTGATGGAAGTCGAAGACTAGGTGGGCTCTGTCAGAGACAAAAATACGGCCACTACATTTCAACCCTAGAAGCACTCGATTTAAGGACTGAAAATTCATGCACGGTGAAAATTACCCTGGCGTTCCAGTGTGTCAAGTTCTTCGAAAAATGAGGGGAGGTGAATAACGACTCCATTGCCTATGAGACCGACACATCCGGGGTTCACAACACCTGTACAGAGATGAGATCGAGTTAGAGGTATTCATTGATGACGATCTTCAATAATACCGCTCGGAAGTAGATGGAAGGCGAACGTAGTTGCGACCTTCTGCGGCCCCATAGGAGCGACGATGGTGTGACCAGCATTGTTGCCGCCGGCGCATCTTGCACAGATATCAAAGTCTGCAGAAAGGATGTCGACGAGTTTTCCTTTGCCTTCATCTCCCCACTGCGAGCCGAGCACAACGGTGACTGCACGAATGTCATCGGGTAGGAACTAGCAAATGGACAGTGAGAGACGCACGTACCACTCATCACCGATGCTTTCTCAGTTCACTGGACTTGGGCGCCTGAAACAGATGACAAGAAATGCCCGACAAGTGTGAAAGATGAGAGAAACCAATCTCGAAAGAGAATGACGGGACACCCCCAGCTAGATAAGGCAACTCCTTTTGGCCAATACCGACTGGCACCGACGACGCTTAAACCCAATGCCAACCTTCCAGTCGAATCCAGTCAACCAATCTAAACTAGCACGGACGATCAGGAGGTACCCGCTACTCTTTGGGGTACCGTTTTGTCTCATTATCGTCGGTGCTTCCTTCGGCATGCAAGCCTTTACCCAAACTAGGTACGACCTACAAGATCGGAAGATCAAACAGGTACTTCGACACGCATCGTGTCTTCCGTCTTCTTGACGTGTTTCGAAGATTTCCGATGAACAAGCGCTTGGTCTCGGCAGGGCCAAGAGGAAACTCGACATTCGAGAGGAATACTTTGTAAGTGGTCGCCCTGGCACAACCATTGAATACTGTTTCATTTTCTCGTGGTAGAAACTTAGTGCTGTGAATGACAACGATTGGGAGCAAAAGAGAATCGCTCGGCCGCCGGGGCTACCAGAGTGGGGTGTGCCACCCATAGAACCCACCGTACCCGAGAACGTCAAGTCATGAGAGTCCCGTTTCCTTGCACCGCCAGCAAGTTCTGACTACTCAAGAATGCCGACTTACACTGCATATTCTCACTTCCAACTGGTGTACAGGTGGACTGCATGACGAAGTACATGACCACGCCCGCTTTCGAAAACGAGACTGATAAACCTGAGGTCGAGGGTCCACTTGTGTTCCTCGAGCTACTAGTAGGATTAACTTAGTGCATCGGCTGAATCCTAGATTAATGTCTTGTCTAATACACGCGTTAGTACGCGTGTTCACGCCAGAACTCTCCCACTGTCATCTTCGCCTCCTCTCATGGCCATCTACAAGTGGCCAGTCGTTGAGGGTCGCCCCCGTCGGTGGTCCCGCGTTTACCTTCTCGTCTTGTGCGCTGCTCTGTATTACTATTATACCGGAAGCGCCGCATTCGAACTCGCTAATTACCGTCCGTTGGACCCAGCAACCTTAGCCGAACGAGAGCGTATCGTTGCTCAGTGCAGGTACACCAGAACCCCTGCGGGAGCCCCTCCCGAATTTCATAGTCGGGTCCAGTCAGATCGTTACGCTTCGGACACGAAGCCAACCCTCATCAAGAACGCCCGGATATGGACTGGGGCTGAGAATGGAACGGAAATCGTCCGGGGTGACTTACTCTTGCACAAGGGCTTGATCAAGGCAGTCGGAAACGTCCCTTTGCACTTCTTGGAGAACCTTCAGCTTGAGGTGATAGATGCCCATGGGGCATGGGTTACACCTGGTCTTGTCGATCTTCATTCACACCTCGGACTCAGTTCTGCCCCAAGGCTCAAAGGTATTTAATCACTTGGGAGATAGTACGAACGCTTTCCACTCACTCAAATATTAGGGGCTCATGACACAAACTCTCACAAGGCGCCAATCCTTCCTTGGTTACGGAGTCTCGACGGCCTCAACACGCACGATGAAGGTTACGAGTTGGCGCGTTCTGGTGGTGTCACTACCGCCCAGATTCTCCCTGGGAGTGCCAATGATATTGGTACGTTCGATACCACGGGTGCATCCCTGATATTGAACATGCTACGTAGGCGGGCAAGGATTTGTAATTAAGTTGCGACAAACCAAAGAGCGCTCCCCCACCGCTATGCTTGTAGAACCGCCTTTCACGCTTAATGGCAGTTATTTTGATCATGATCTACCACCCCGTTGGAGACACATGAAGTAGGTTCATCTCTTTTTTAGTTTTCTTGGTAACATCGACAAACTTATTTTGCAAGGCACGCGTGCGGTAAGTCAAGATGGTCGAGGGAAGATTGCCATGGAAGTATTCACTTTATCTGTAGGAGAAAACCCCTCCAACGCGTACTCCATGACTCGCATGGACAGCGGATGGGCGTTCCGTTCCGCATACGAATCGGCGCGCAAGCTTCGTGACGCACAGGACGAATTCTGTTCTAAGGTGGAAGCTGGTTTATGGTCTGGCCTCGGAGATTTCCCAGAAGATCTTCAGTGGGAGGCTTTGGTGGATGTCCTACGCGGGAAAGTCAAACTTTCCGTGCACTGTTACGAGGCGTGTATCAATTCACTGGCGAGATTGACGCTTGCAGCTAATGCAGGCCATAGGCTGTGGACTTAGACATGATAGTACGGGTCAGTTACCTGGGCTTCTGATCAGTTTGCAGTGCTTGCTAAGTTAATGCAGCTCACAAATGAATTTCGTTTTCCCGTGGCATCATTCCATCATGCAGGTGAAACTTACCTCGTCCCCGATCTTTTAGAAAATGCGTGGGTAAGTGATTGATCTTCCTCGTAGAGGCCCTGTACTGGGAATTCTAAACAGGGTGGCGCGCCGACTATAGCCCTGTTTGCGGCCAACTTCAGGTAGAGCCTCCTGTTCTGTATTTTTCCTCACCATTCAAATTACTCTTCTAGAAAGAAGAGAGAAGCGTACCGTGGATCAGAGTTTGCACCTCGCCTTTTGAACTCTCACGGTCTTTCTGTCGTTTTGAAGGTGAGCTCGGCATTACGCACCCCAGTCTTGCATCCAATGACATCCTACCCAGTCAGATCATTCGGTCATAAATAGCCGCTATTTGCTCAACGAAGCCGCTCTGGCACATTACTACGGACTTCCGGAAAATGTTGCACTCTTGTCCGTAACAGTCAATCCTTCGCGCGCGATGGGTCTTGACCATCGGCTTGGCCGCATCCAGGAAGGTGAGTTTTAGTCCTTCTCATCCTACTACAAGTCCTAAGAGATCTCTCCGTAAGGTTATGATGCCGGTAAGTATCGTTATCCTGAGAAGAGGTGTTATGATACATTTTGCTATCTAGATGTCGTCATATGGGACTCTCATCCTCTTAGTCTGGGTGCCACTCCTTTGCAAGTGTTTATCGATGGAATTCGACAGCTCCCGACGCCCCATGTGTCAGTCAAACCACCCTTCATGCAGCGCCGTCCCAATACACCCAATTTTGATAAGGAAGCCACCGAAGCATTCAAGTATGAAGGACTTCCACCCCTCACACCCAAGTCCGTACAACGCGCCATCTTTATTAATGTTGGAGGTGTATATACCAGATCCGACGGCGACCTCTCTCTCGAAGAGCATCCTGAAGTTGTTGTGGCGTATGGCGGAAAGATCATTTGCTCTGGTGCACGCCTGACGTGTTCCAAATTTTTAAGCGAGGACGATGATGGAATAGCAGTCATTGACCTCGAAGGCGGTGTGATGGTACCTGGATTTACATCGTACGGCTCACCTTTAGGGCTCACAGAAATCCATCTGGAACCGTCCACAAATGATGGACAGGTTCATAACCCACTTGCTCGTGATCCCCCTGCTATCATTGGAAATACCTTCATCCGTGCTATCGATGGCCTACAATTCGAAGGTCGTAACATGCTGTGAGCACGAAAAGCATATGTATGCTCCATCGTGATTACTGATTTGGAACACCATAGTCTGGCCTATCGTGGAGGTGTGACTGCTGGCGTTGTCGCACCCGCCGGAGAGTTCGTCCAGGGTGTATCAACTGCATTCTCTCTCGGAGCACCTCACCTCCTTGGGAATGCCTCCATACAAAGCAACGTTGCACTACACGTTACAATCACGATGAACGGTGCCCAGAGCGTGAGCACCCAGATTGCAGCACTGCGCCACCTTTTGTTTGGTACAGGTGGAGATGACATGATCGAAAGGGTGCGAAATGTAGGTACTCTTCACTTGTTTGTGCCGCTGGCTTTCCTGACGACGCGACCTACCAGGGACGGTCAACTCTTGTGGTGAACGTTAACAACGCGGATATCATGGCCACACTCCTTCATCTGAAAGCAGAATATGAGAACCATTCGTCGAAGACTCTCAGACTGACCTTTGCTGGTGCATCAGAATCTCATCTCCTGGCCAATGAAATTGCCTCTGCTGGAGTGAGCGTGATTGTTACGAAGCCCAAGCCGTACCCCGCCACATGGGACGAACGTCGAACGTACGTCTTCTCATTCTTGGGAACTCGCAACATTCGAACGCCCCTTAAAATAGCTTACCCGGACCGCCATTGACGGCTGATTCTCTGGTGCCTGTGTTGTTGGCTGCAGGTGTCAATGTTGGGGTGGGCCTGATTGACGAGTTTGAGGCACGGCACCTACGTTTCGAAGTCTCGCGGGTACGTTATTCCCATCAGCGATCGCGTCCTAAACTTAGAATCACGAATACGTGTTAGGTCTTTTTCTCGGCAAATGGGAGTATCGACCAGGCTACCGCACTAAAACTAGCTACTACGAACCTTGAAAAAGCTTTGGGAATCCATGGCAGAATGCCGCAGGACCTAGTCGCATATCCTGGAGGATACCTGTTTGGCTTTGAAGGGAAAGCCACTGCTGTGATTTCGGAACAGTTAGGCAGGATAGATCTGTTTGTGTAATGCCTCGCGGCGTAGTAATGTGATGCTGCAGTGATACCCCGACAACTGGTTGAGTGAAGGAAAGATTGGGGCACGACTACGGTTGCAAGATACTTTGCAGTTGTGGGACGAGTATTCGGAATGTACCATAAATCTGCATCAGAGTAGTGTGAATAAGCGACGAGTATGTAGGAGAACGACTATGTTACAAGGTTATCCCCTCGCCACCTACGGGAATACCTCTTGAAAAACCACCAAGCTGTGACCGGCCGAACGGTGTCTCTCAAACCGTTCCGGAACAATTCAGACTTCTCGGTAGAGCAAATCTGGGACCCGATAGAACCTGCGACCAACTCAGTGTTCACATACCTGTCCTTATCGACCATTTTGACTTCAAGGTGTGCACGCCCGCACGGAATGGCGCGTGCGTCGATACTAGGGTAAGGGAAACCGTCCAGCATGAAGTGGGGGTGGCGATCGCGGTGCATGTATACAAATGCGAATTGTGACGCTGGAAGATGGCGTGGATTGGCCGGACGCAGCAGCTTCCTGGGTTCATGATCACGCGTCCGTTCCTTATTCAAAGGATTACCCTGCCAACGACCGTGCTCTCCAAATAAACAGAACGCGGTAATCCATCCAGTAACGAACGGGGAATCGGTCGCGTTGTCGTAAATGATGGCCTTGTTCCAGAAGTCGAGATTTTCGGGACTGTTAGGATTATCGTATGCTGCAACGAAACGGCTGATTACAGGAATTAGGTGGTGATACCAGGCAATCGTTGGAATGCCATAATCCTTCAGTTTCTCCAACCGCATGAGTATGTTCTCCCAGTCTCTCTTCGTCCCCTCCAGAGTCACTCTTGCGATGCCGCAGAAGTTAGTGTTTTGAAGAGTAAGAAAATGTTCCTTCCAATCCCACTCTGCCGTTCCCAAAGCAGCCACCACACAAGCAGTGGTGTCAACAGTGGTGGACGTGGTGAAGCTGGACGCAACCCATTCCTGGAGCTCCCAACTTGGTGTTCTGTCACGCATCAGACTCATCATCTGGTCTGCTACAGTCGAGGGATCTGTAGAGTGGGGATTATCCCCTAAGTTGACCACGAAGGTTTCGTCTGTCGTTCGACCAGCATTAACGAAAGCGCTGAACTGCAGGAGGATAGCAAGCCACACGTCATCCGGGCGGATGATAAGACAGTGGTGGTTATTGAATGCCTCCATAATTGTTTTGACAAAACCGTTTTTCTGTGGGATGATATCACGAATCACGTTACGGTCTTGAGGAAGCGACGTCTGCAAAAGTAGCAGGCAATTGCGACTTTCCTCGGGGGCGGCCTTGGACAGTAGGAATAAACATGGGTTTTCATGAGACTTGATGTTCAATCTGTCATCCTCAGTAAAAGAGTCGGCATCGTATGCCGAAGTTACGAAGGACACGGAAGTCTGGTGATGATATGGCTAGCTTGAGCGTATATGATCACCTGTTCAAACAGTATCTGGGGAAATGAGTGGCGTACCAATAATGTACCAATGCTGGATGTCTCAGTTTCAGGTAAATCGTGTAGCGAGGCGGGTGTTTTTTGTGGAGACTTCTGCAACTTAGTCACGGCTCGGGGTTTCGTCCACGCAATTGTGGAACCCCGAGAAGCAACCTCGCTGCCAGAGTCGGAGATCCAGTAAGCTGAGACTTCGTCTTCGGTAAATCTGCTTCCGGAGGCTAACTGATATTGGAGCCCGGGAGGAGACGATGGTTTCGGTGGCGAATGTGCGCTATCCTTTGGTTTATGAAACATACGGCCAAGCCCAGGGCGGTTGGAGTGGGAGCGACGTAGGATATACTACCGATGATAACTGTTAACTTGAGGTTGAAGCGGTAGTGTTCAACACATAGATAGCGATTCCGCCGTGAGTGGAGTAGCAAGCGTCACAGCCTCAGTCTCTTCATGATTACAGTAACTGATTCAAAAACGATTAGTATACGGTCACCCGTGAAGCTGAAGTACCGATATGCCGACATTATTGATGCAATCAGGCTGTTCACGGAACTGATTAGAGAAGTACACAGATTTCGACCTTCCGGGACGGTAAATGTCATCCTCCCTCACTTAGAGTCTACCATAAATTTTATCGGACATCTCACCGTTGACGTGATCATCCACTTTGTTTTGTCTTCCACATTCTGCCCATCACGTCGTACACCTTTTCCCAGTCCCAACACACAAGCGTTCCGCCAACCCTGTCGACCTCAAAGTCTCTCAACATAAAGTCCCCCTCCTCCAGCGTGTCCGCTGCGTCACACAACAACGTCTGTCGCAGATAGTTCAGGCAGTGGTGCTGGTGCTCTCTTGAAACCAAGTTCGATCGTGGTCTATGGAACGCGCGCGCAAGCTCTCGCACGCAGTGCAGCTGATGAACGAACGTCACTGCAAGAAGGCGATTGTTCTCTCCGAGTTTTACGCGCCCAAGACCAGACGGATTGGCGAACAGTGTCCCCCAGGTCTTATCGACCGCGACGTCATCTACGTCTTCTAGAGCAAACCGGACAGACTCATGCAGCGTCATGGCCACCAGGTCAGGGTTTCCGACGTCAAGCATTATAGGGTAATCGAGTCCGACGTAACCTGTCAACTGTCCGTCAAGAATGTCATGCCCTGCGCGGAGGAGGACAACTTACTTGGTTTGCTAATATTCTCAGGGCTCCCCAGGCTAGTGGAAATGAAGTATCCAGCCCGCCAAAGGAGTATGCATCCATTGATCAACACCAGAGCTCCTAGTACGGAGTTACGGAGCATTGACATAATCGTGAACAAGGCGGGTGCGTTCGCCTTATGCCCTCATCTGCCAGGGGACTATTTGTGTCCTTTAGGCTAGTGCGCCCATCGCCAGCAGCCGTAAAGTTGGGGAGTGATTGCTTCCTAAAGTTTTACGGCTGTTCGAGACTACCATCATTTGATCCCGGAGAACTTGGTATCTTATACGAAAAGAATTTTTCGAAGTGAGTCCACGCCACTCCACCCGGTCCCCCAAACGGGAATGCGAGATAAGAGTTACTATTGGATGTTTGATACCATTAGTGAGGCCAAGGCTGAGCTGCCGAGACAAATCTTGATTCCTACAGCAACCCCGTGATCGCACTCAAATGTCAAATGTCATGTGCTCTGAGCCATGCACGGCGCCCCGAAATCATATCCACATATTCAGCCTTCCTGTTTCCGGCTCATCAGGCCCAACCTGTCAGGTTGACGGGTGTTGTATCAATGATATTCCTGTTAAAGGAAAGTCAGGATAATAGCACCCTGGGCACCTCGAAAAGATTTTCACCTGGATCTCCGCTGTCTTGCCACCAATCAACATAGCATTCGGGACTCTGACATTCAAGTTTGAACGTGAACACCTCTTCCATCCCACATGTGAAATTGTAGCTGAAGCTTGATGGAAGATCAATCACGGTGAAACCGGTGATGTCTTTCAGCGTGCGAGGTTGGGTGCGATGAGTAATGGTCTCTCCATCAAGTGGAAGTGACGCATCAAGCTGCGAGAGGTGCAGCATTATTGGAAGTTCTGGTATCCTGAAACTTGGCTCCCCGACTGCTCCCACTGAATCGTCGGGGGCAGCGTGATGGGCTGGCAACGATAGCCGCAGTTCGCAGGCTTCCATCCCATAATCGATTGCTCGGAATTGCAGGATGGTTGATGCCTGGGGTCACAGTAAGTGATACCAATGCTGTCAGTGGAAGAACGCCACTCACCGTTGAAGTTAATCGGATTCGATGATACTCAGGGGAGACGGTGCCAATATGTGTTCTGTAGGCTCGCTGGTCGACATTGAAGAATGATTTATCTGGAGTGGTCTCGTCGATGCGGGCACTGAGGAAGGGCTTGTTAATGAACGGCTTCGCATCGCTGGCAAGGTGACGATGAATTCGTTCGAGCCCGATAAACTGTGTTGGATGACGGAGTTTTGAGATCTCCTGTCTTGTCAAGCGTGGTGACTTAAGAAGAAATTCCACCGGCTGAGGCAGCGAGCGGGATGAGGAATACGAGATGTAGAGGCTTGCAAGGTTGGCGATCGTGCAGATGATACAGGCCACTACTACCCACTGGCACAGTGTTTTGGAAGATGATTCTGGTGAGACTTGCACCTTTTCCTCTTCATCTGAGGTACCGTTCCCCTCCAAATCATTGCGTGGCAGAGGCTGATACATGCGCGCAGGTAGTAGGATATGACCTACTTGTCTTCCTTTCCTCCAGGTGTCTAACTGAAGTGGGGCAGGTCCTGCCGTACCAGCGGCAACAGTTCTGGTTAGTAACTTTTGTGGCGATAGCTCTTGCAACATGCATCTATCATGATCTGGTGACCATATGATTCTGCTAGGACGGGCTTTCAATTTCGCACCAGTGCACGAGCAAAGCCATATTCTGGTCTTGCCACTATTCGTTCCTTGCGGCCTATCCCCGTGCGATCAATGATAACTGTCAATGGAGCCAATTGATTGATCACCGTGAGATACGGTTCGTGGTAGCCAGAATAGACCAGTCGCACAGCTGCTGCCCACATCAGACTTGGCAAGTTTTCTTTGCAATATGTTCACGTTTATACACAAGTTCGTCATGTTCATTGGTACTGCCGAAAGCTACGCTTTGCACTAAACCTCCACGCACATCATTTGGCGAATGCGCCGGTTTACACGCTTAAATCCTCTACCATGTTCCATAACAACCTTTGCCTTTGGGTTTGTGATTTGGCTCGTCAAGCTGCTGTACGACCTCGCTGGAGCGGGGAACATGCTACATTGTAAGCACTTCTTGAAGGTTGGGAAGCTCTGGTTACCACTACTCTTATTACGTTATACACAGATACGCTTACGCTTGATATCCCACCCAGTCTTCCAGTTGGGATGATCATTCATGGCACCCAGTTGTACGGCCTCACGCCTCGCGGCACTGAAGATTATGCGGCTCTCCTCCCGTCCGGTGGGCACGTAGTCCAGTTGGGCACTCCGCCGAAGAGCTACACTCCCACGCTCTTCCATCAGTTGAAATGTTTGGGGATTATCCATGCTGGACTCATGGATATCCCAGACACCGACAACGTCGCAATGCCAACACCGCTCATAAGTCACTGCTTGAACTACTTGCGCCAGACAATCCTCTGCCGACCGAACCTTCGCTTAGAATCTGTCATCAATGCAAACGCGTCATCGGAGAAGGAGTACGAGACAATTTGCAGGAATTGGCAGGCCGTGTATGCGGCTATTGAGCAGAACCAAAAAATTTCTCAGTACTTTACAAGTAAATAACATCTCACGTTCAGACCTTGGCAAGTTACATGTAGAATAGCTACTGGACATTTAAGTGTATCTTATTCTGGATGCACAAGCAGTCTTGCGATCCTGTCTGATCGAGGCCTGATTGTACAGGGGGTGGGCAACGCACGCCTGTCAAGATGCAGTGAGCAGAAAAGTCACCTGGATATGCGTTGTTCAACAATACCGGACAATTGATCTGCTCGTATATTTGAGTGAAGGAACAACTTCATTGCCTGCATCATCCAAAGCTTTTTCGATGTCGAAACACGTTAGGATGCTCGAAATCATGATGAAGAGCGCTGAGTATCCTACGTGGCGCCCAGGGCATGTGCTTCGATGAAATAAGGACCATGACACACAAGGGTCGATGGGCAGCGTACCGTCTTCCCCATCCGTATACTGTAGACTCGATGACTTCCCGTGCAGTGGCACTGCCTTCACTTGTGGATAAGAACCGGCACGGATCAAAATTTTCAGGATCGGGAAAGGTGATAGGGTCTCGTAAGATTGCCCTTGTGAAGTCAGAAGGTGGGCAAAGTACTGCACGGCAAAACATACCAGGTATTCCCCACCACCGTCGATCCTTTCGGAATCCGGTAGCCAAGATATTCGTCCTCTTCGATGACCATGTGCGGGAAACCTGCACCACGCCACATGAAAACTTGATGTTTTGGAAACGTAAGACCTTACCAAGTGGAGTTATTATGTTCCATCTGAGTGCCTCAAGGATGACACAGTCAATGAACGGCAGGGACGGGCGATCATCGAAGTCAGGTAGGCGACTTTGATCCAGCACCGAATCAAGCTTCGCTTTGGGCTCGGCGTTGTATATCAGGACGCAGGACCATGGCACCCAACAGTGTATACATTAAAGAGACAGTCTTCAGAGATGATTAATCGAAGTAAACGCATCAGAAACGAACGAATCATTACAGAATCCATGGCCGCGCCATACATAGCTGCAGCTGAGTCACGAATCACCTCCGTTTGATGCGATGTTTCTGGATCTTCGTCTGGCGGGAGCTGGCTCAACAGCGTGGATATGAATGATGCACTGGCTGTCCCTGTCGCCTTGACACGAACAACGTTAGTGTACGGTCGCAGAGAAGGCAGGGGGTTCACACCATTTTATCACGGACCATATTAAATGGTACGAGGCGGAGTCGTTGGCTTATTACCTTGGCTTCTGCGGCATCCTTCTTAAATCTTCCACCTGGCAACCAGCTAGGGTAATATTTTACTGCAACACTATTGAAGTTGGGGGGTTATATGAAGAGCATGTCACTCACGGATAGGGAAGACATCAACCAAATATGGGTGATTGCGTGGAACCTCCAGAGCGTCCTGAACGATCTTCAGGAGGACGTCGTTGGCATCGGTGACCTGATGTCCATAGCATATTCGTAGTACGGATGATGCAACAGCCCTGGAGAGAGAAAGATGAACCTGAAATCGACATATACTGAAAAAGAAATGTTACAGTTGAACGGACGAGGCCCAGTTGCCAGGATCATCAAGCAGGTTTTGAAGTAAAATTCGGCTGCTTTCTAGTTGGACACGCTGCCATTCCTTGAACTGTGCAAGGAAATAACGCTGAGCGACGGAACGTCGTTCCCTGTGTGGTTCTCCTGAGATAATACTGAGAACCCAGCTATTGCCCACGCTAACACAGTATTATCGCTTCAGTAACCTGGCAGTTCCGAAAGCCAGTGCTTACAGTTCAGTGAGCATAGGCATCCGCGGGCGGTGGGAGTAAATGGCCGCTCGCTTATCCATCAGATCGTTTGCAGCCTGCGCCGAGTTTAGAACTATCATATGCTTGCCAAAGACTTCGAGATGCATGATACTGCCTGTCAACTGTTCAGAACAACGGGCTCGCGGAGTCAAAATGAAGATGAACACCATAATCATCACGCCATTTCACATAGGTCTCAGCCATCCTTGCGTCGCCCTCCGGGATGTCAGGAAGATTACCAACCAAAAAGCGACTGCTCGGTCCTGGAGGTATACGTTTCGCATACCCTCGTAGGAAGTAACGGAGAACAAGGAGTGTTGCAACAATCACCGGAAGGTATACCACACGAAGCGCCATCATGGGAGAACGTTTGAACTTGGACTCGTTGGATGCCCAGTCTGGTGGTCGGAGCACACCAACTTCGGATACCTATATATACTTGATACAGAGACAAGAAATCACTCAGCATAACTACGTGCACGAGGTTGGCAAATCAGATTGAGCAGTAGATGCGTGGACATCAGTACATAGTACTGGCTTTCAGATTGAGTTCGATATGGCACCCGCCGAAATCGAAGTTCATATAGATGTTCAGGTGTCGTTACATAATCATTCGCCGAGTCGCTGTAGCAGTTCAAGCTTCAAGTTTATTAGCTAACCCAGTTTCGTGCCATACACAACGGACAAGACCCTCCTTCATATTGATATCCACTAAATGTCAGTTTTTTGTAGCGATGACAAAGCCAGTTCTAACCTTACGACTCGAGAGGCACACTCGTACCTCGACCAAGTACCTACTTCATTATTACAACTAACATGGGAACACTAATCGGTTTACTGAACTAGCATCCCCGAGGGAGGCCCTCAGTGCCTCAGCAACAATTGCTTCTACTTAAGTGCTTCGCGCAAGACCCTGAGGCACGTAAAGTAAGTAACGACATGTAGCTTTATTGGCTGGTTTACTACCTAACATTCCTCCCGTTTATTCTTGAAAAAACATGATGACGCTTCAAGGCCATCGGTAGCTGATTCATTGAAGCGTGTCTCAGTCTCGTAGAATGCATTCTCGAGCACTACTTACATTCAACGTCTCGGACCTGATTACCAGTAGGAACAGCCACTGCCAGCTGCGAGGCTGCTATCAAGGCCACAACAACAATACGGGAGAACAAGCAAAGCAGCATGCTTGTGGAGAAATGATGTCTGCTTGTAGAGGACCAAAAGCAGGTGGTGATATTCAACTCTTCGATGGACAACTCCAGGCTTTATTGATTACCCTCATCCTGTACTAATCCAATGTGAGTCTCTGTGCTCTGTGTCTGCATGGGGATCAAGATCAGAATCAGAAGCCAGGCACTTCGAAGGTGTGTAGGGAATGAAACTAGCTTCATTGATTATCTGTCCTGTGCTAAATCCAACTGCCATGTGAACGTTAGTTACTCTCCTCGGTATCCGCGTGAGCAGCATCAAGCCAAGAACAACGATCAAAATCAAAATTAGAGTTGGAAGCCAGGTAGTTGGAGGATGTATAGGAAATGAAACCTCCCTTACATCTTCCCTCACTTTTCGAGGGAAGAGAAGACATCCAAGACCTGCATGCCGTTCCTTCTGAAGTCCCGTATCACCCATGTTCTTCCTTTTCTCTCTATTTCCCCCCCCCAGTTTGCTGGCCCATCTTCGGGCACACGTATGGCTATGCAATATACTTGGCTAAAGTCTGCAGCATATTAGTCAGCTAAATTCAATTCCAATCTAGGTAGGAGCAAGGTACATACGGCAGTGAAAGCTGCGCGAGGATGCTGCTTTATCGTTACACTCGAAGAAGTCGGTTTCTATGAACAACGATCATCTCTTAGCATCTGTTGTTTCATCACGATGGCCAAGAAATTTCCATTTCAATGCGAGTTGCTATCCTCCGTGTTCAAGTTCAAGCTAGTAGGAGTAGGGATCAAGACCGGAATCGGAAGTCAGGCATCTTCGAGATCTTGAATAAAGCCAGTAGCTACTAGCCTGCTATGGCTGCCTCGAAAACCCCTTTACCGTCTTCTACATTCCAATGTCGGCATCTGCGAGTGGGCTATCCCATGATGTTCTCTACGCTGCCAGCGTTTCTCTTACTGCCGTGACTTTTGTGTCTGGTATCTCATGGGGCTTGATGACTACTCTGTATGTATTCTGCATGTACAGTCTCACCTGTAGCCTCCGGTCGACCCAGACAACCACGAGGACTCGGAGGACTGTCCTTCTTATGGCCTGGATCACTATCCTATGGGTTTTGTCAAGCCTTTCCACATTAGCAAATGCATACTGCGCTCTCTATGCATATTCATGGCAAATGGACTATCCTGGTGGGCCTATTGCCTACTTAACAGACGAATGGAATCACCCGATGCCAGCGCTGGCATATTGGACCTACCTCATGACCATGTGGTTTGCCGATGCCCTAATGGTGAGCTGTAACGTTGCCATGCAAACATATCTTTGTGTAAATGGTCTCGCACAGTTGTGGAGAGTTACTGTCCTTTACGATGGCGTTCAGCGGCTTGTGAGACTGTCAGTTGTATTTGTGATGTTGACAATCTACATTGGTGCTGTTGGTCAGTCCCTGGTCCCTGATCACATTATCTTATATTTGCATCACTTGACTCCTTCAATTTCAAGCCTCAGGTTGTTTCTCGTTGGCAATATTGAGCACGAATCAAACCTTCTTTTCGAAATACTCTCAGAAAGCTGGAATTCCGTGCTTTACGCTATCCGTGACCTTAAATGTCTTTGCAACAGCGTTGATTTCGATCCGCCTTCTTTCGTTCAAGTGGCGGACAGAGAAGTATCTGGGTATTCTATTACAACTTGTCATCATGTTATCACTGGTACTGACCACAGCATCGGATACAGGATGCAGGGAAACCTCACCTTATACGAGTGTTGCAGCCATGCTCATAGAGTCGTCCACCCTCTATGCGATATGGTCTGTCGTGTTTATCATCCTCTATGCAATCAACAACCCTGGCATGGACATCATGTTGATGACGCTGTGCAATGTCCAGGTAGGACAAACATTTCCATTTCCTCATCTACTTACCACCAATGACTTGGATGCATTTCATTGGCAGGTGATTGCACCCCTTTTGATTACTTTCCGTGTCTCTAAGGGATTAGCTTGGGAGCGGAATACATCTACGATGACTTCTACGCAGTTGGTTCCTGATGCAAATACTAGGTTGGACACAGTGCTCCAGCTGCGGGACGCACAGTATCAGTCGCAGGGAAAGTCGGTACTTGATGTGGGGTTCTCAGTTGCGGCATGAGCAAAAATCGAGTCTCGTGGTGAAGGATGTAGATAGTGGATGCCTGATGCATTGTGTGCTGCATAGCGGATTGAGATTTGCTTGATCTACGCTGTTGTTCCCAAATACTGTCGTAATTGCTGTGGTCCGTATATGTATCGTGACGAAGTTTAATTGCAGCTCGGGTTAGGATACTTTGAAGCTTACCGTTCACCGCTCACAAATAATGAGAGGAGGCAGTCATCCAGCTGTCCTGGTGGCAGCGCGAACGGCATGCCAACATCGACCGCGGCGGAAGCCAATGTCTGTCCTCGTTCGATTTACTACTTACCCCATCCCTCACGGGTGTCTCACAGCTTTCTACCGCTCAGCTATTGCCACATTCCTGATTGGATGTCGTTTGGCACACCACTTCGTTACTCTAGGTGTATCCTTGCGCGTGAGAGGGATGTGAAGGTACTTTTTCTTGCAGTCCCCTGTGACTTATAGTTCTCCGCACGCAGTAGAGGCACGATCAAAGATCGTCTTGGCAATGCAAAACTTGACCTCATCTTGAAGACTATGGATTCTGTCCTCAGACGGCCTTCCTCGTCAAGCCGAAATAGATTTCGACGGAGGAAGTGATACTCTCTGACGCTCCGGTGACGTGCTATCTGCAATCATTCGGGAAATCTCTACGTCTACAGACAACTCCAAGCCGGAATAGTAAAACAAATCCTGCAAGTCATTTTAGATCATCACTGGGTTGGCTAAGGGCACAGTATTTTCCAGCACCGTTATCTTGAGACCAAACCCTGGCCAGCGAAGGATTCGTCTGTCGGCTAATGACTAAACAATCACAAGTCAGTCGCTCATAGTCCCTTCTGTGTGTTGCAGTGTTCTTGGGGGTAGGCGCAGCGAATCGACGAATTCGCTGGTCCTACGCACCTGGATCTAAATACCTAGGAATCGGCGAGGGAAATCATTCGGGAATGCCTCATTAATATCACGCAACACAGTGTCTCTGAAATCTTTTCATACACTGCAAAGCTTAGTCGGCAAGCTCACACTTATCTCAAACCCTTTCGGGATAAATGGATGCCTGGGAGTGTCGAGCAAAGCTACACCAACGTGGCAAGGTGATTGTTGGAAATGCCAGCTTGCTCAGGTGCAGGGTTTTACGGGAACGGCCACGAGTCGTAGTGGTGAAGCGAGGCACTAAGTATCTCGATTGGTGGGGGGTGATCAGTTCCAGGTAAAGACAAAAGTTTTGGTCGTGGAAACCCACTTGTCCCCCTTCAAGTACCGAATGCCTTTTGGTCCGATCTCGACAGAGTTTTCGGATCTGGTATCCTTATGCCAGACTGGGGAATTTCATTCAAGTAAGAAAGTTTGTCGACTCCACAGCCACCACCCATTCTCACATTGCAATATCATACTTATGGGACATAAATCATTTGTTCGTGAGATGGGAAGGCAGAGAGGTCATGCCCCAAGCTTTGCGGGCCGAACAGCTCTATAAATGCGCATATAGTCCGTGGATCGGTCCATTTTGCATCCCGAGGAACGACATTCCAGTCAAAGTGGAGTTCAAGAAGATGGCGAGTATCCACCGTGCGCAACGCCCGTGCTGTCTTGTACTTTACCATTTGAGGAAGTTAAGGGTTTAAAGCTTCAAGTGGTTGTCAAAATTCTGGAGGATAACTGAGAATGATACGTAATGGCTTGTAGCAGTAGGACATCATTGTACAATGTGCACTGATTACTGGAGGAAATTACGATAATTGGATGCAAGGTACGAGTTGAACTGGCACAAGGAATACACACTAGACTGGACGAGTAGTAGTACCTACAAGTGTTCGATAAACCTCGTTCCCGATGCCGCAGAAAACGCCGAGGGATGCCGACAGTGAGTGTCGTCATCTTCGTCGACGTCCTCCCTGGAAGAGCTCATGGAAAGCGGAGAGGATGAACACACGATCTCCATGTCCCCAGAAGATGTCTGTGAGACGGGTGATCCTTCGTTGAATGGGTCCCGATAATGAGCAGAAATAAGACCATTCCCCAGATCAGACGATGGCGATTCAGCAATGCAGGCGGTAATTTCGATATGTTTTGGCACGGTTTGCATCTGTCCGCCGTTTATCTCCGATTCTGTGGATCTCATGTTCCCGTTATTTGAGGTAGGCTCCCAAGTATCACCAGAGCCTGCTTTCATCCAACCACGTCCACCTCGTCCTGTTCCGTAGCGGACCCTTTCCCATACCCGCTTGAATGTGTTTCCGAAAGACCATCTCGAGGGAGGGTCGAGTTCTGTTCTGCGCCTGCGACTCCGCTCTCGACGAATAGCCCGTTCCTGGTCGGTGGGCTCGTGGTACCGCAAGAGATAATATACTGCGCTGCAGCAGACTACTATTAATACACTGAGGAATACCACGACCCCAATGAAAGCTGAGTGAAGGTTGAGTCCAGTTATTACATGGAGACCAGATGGAGGTCGTACCGGCTTGCGAACCTCCAATTTCGGGAACTGCTCGGCGACGTTTGACGGGAATGTTGTGGCCGTTGACCATCAGTGACAATGTCAAAGAGATGAAGACTGTCGATGGTCTTCTAGTCAGAGAAAGTGCCATGTTATTCACCACCAGAAAGGGTGGGAGGGTATTTGGATGCCTCGCGGCACGCATGCATCGGATGGCTTAAAAGGGGTATTTCATATGTCGGCGGATGCCGCCAAGCTGTTAACCTAAATGGGTTGGCGACAGACAATATTCAAGGGCCCACGTCGCGACGCGTCAGACACGCCAGACGGGGGTGCGACGCCTAGGAGTGACCGCTGGAAGGTCAAAAACACAACAACAACAAAAAACATGGCAACCAAAGGGACAAGAGAGTCAGAGTTAACCCGATTCCATGCGAGTCACGAACGAGACAAGGGAAAGTCACTTCATTTGCCTCCTGGTCCCGACTTCCTTGTGAGAAAAACGAAACCAGTGCCTATCTTTCGACAGAGATAGGCTAGACAGGAAGGAGAGCGCACAAAATACATCACGAATGCAACCGCCGAAAAGCCTATGCGAAGTATGAGTGGTAATGTATCGGTGAGTTCACTTTCCAAGGGGCCAGATGTTGAATAATTGGAACCCACAGCAGATGTCGGCTAAGAGAAAAACGAGTAAATGAATGCCCAGATCTCTCGGGACAGCCGTTATACCGAGGGTGAAGTTTCCTCAGCGGTACTGTATACGCTGTTACCTGATATCAGAGCATCTATTTCGGGATACAATGTCAGGTTCGTTAATACCGTGGCGTGCCGCCGTGCACTTTCAATCGTAGTACTTCTGTGATAAAAGCGTTGAATTTGTTCGAAAATTGGGTTCGAGTTGTGCGTTCGACTCTTTTTGGAAGTTCCCCTGAATGCCATTCCTGGGTATTGTGCTTAGTCATCATCTCGCTTTCGCGTTGCCCATGACCACTGCACATCCGGCACACTCTACCGGAGCCATACTTGAGATGGAACTCCCCGTCGTCTGTGACGGACAAGTTCCTCTGGGAGAACTGTTGTCCAGGGTAGCGCAAGCAACTTATGCCGAACTCGTGGAGCTTGCTGAAACGTCAGTCCGTACTTTGGTCCATTATTGTTTAGCCTGACACGACCTCGTCGTAGCTTACCCAACATGTCAGATGCCGCACGAAAGCGGACACTAGCTGACTGGGTTGTGAAGACGAAGAAGCAAGTTGTCAAATTGTACGCTGTTATGAAGTGGGCGCGGGATGCAGACACCGTCCAGACATGCATGGTGAATTGCGATCGACGTTCTACCTTTTCTTCTGTATCTCACCTGCATAGAATATAACTGCATTTTTAATGAATCAGAATCAGCAGTTCCTGGATGTCATTGACCGCCTGACTTTCGCAAAGGAGAGTTTGGATCCTGCAAGGTATGTAGGTGCCACACGTACCTATATGGAAAACCCTCTCATTTGGATCCCAGACTTCGAAACCACGATCTTCTTACCTCTCTTGATGTGCTAACCTCGGGGACCTACAAGAGATTGCCGTCCGCGATCAAGGTTGAACACTCCCTATTGTACATGACATCTGAACTCATGGCACCGGGTGCAGGAGTACTTCATTCCCGTTCCCCCTCTGTCAGACGCGGAAGTATTAAAAACTTTGAACGCCATTGAAGATACGATCCGCTACCGCCTCCGAATGACCGAGATAATACCTGTTGAGATGTCTCAACACCGAATTGGTACAGTATTCATTGTGCACGAAGGCGAAAGTGTTTAAACTGCAGTTTAGCTGGTGGTAGGGTACATTTCAATGTGCCAAGACTATTCGAAACCTCCTTATGCTTGCGTGGCGCTGAAAAAGATGACGGGTGGTTCTTCGTCAGTGTAAAGTTTCTTTTCAAGGTGGGGGGTGACGCGACCGGAAATCGAGGTATGCTCGTCACGTCATAATGGCGCCGGTGCTAACTTTTGACTAAGAGTTTCCGCAAGAACCCGCCGGATTGCTGAAACAACATTTTGCCGATGAGGCTAACGCACGTATGGCATATTATCTACCCTTCCCAGAGACAGCAGGTGTTCTGCCAAACATCGAGAAACCCGAAAGACCCAAACTTCCGGAAGGGACAATCGACGCACCACTCGTGCGATTGTATAACTTCCTCCGTGAGTAACTTGTCACTTTGTTGTCAAGGCTGTTTGTTACTAGACTGCTACAGAAATGATGTCTCTGTCATACCAGCTTGAAATACTATGGTATCAGGTAAGTTTGACACGCCGCCAGCTGCCGAGCTTCTTGATAGCTCGAGTTGCAGGCGCACCGGATGCGCTCCTTAGGGTGGGCCGATCATCTCAAAGTAGAAATGCTCAACAACCGCAAGACCTTGTTCGTGTCTTATTGGTTGTAAGTGACATTCACTTGTTATCCATTCCACTACAGCGATCGCTCGGAAGGCGCCCAACCCCTCAAAATATCTCAGGACAGTCTCAAACGCAGAGTCGTATGAAATTGCCCCCTCATGGAGGTACTCTAACAATTTCCATTGTGGAAAGTCGGGCCACCCAACAAGCTGGGGGTGGACCTGCACGAACGCCAGTTGCACGTATGCTTGCAGACCTACAACAGGGAGCCAAGTCTGGTGAATTGCGTCCATCAGATGAAGTTGAGGGGTTGAAGTTTGATGTTCGGTGGGAACCTATGAAGGGGACTCTCGGTGTTACTGTTAACCAGGAGGAAGCGTTGGCTTCAGCAGGGCGTCTGGAAGTGGTGAGGCGGTGGAACGGTCAACTGACTCTGTTAACTAACTGATTCATTCCACTTAAGGACTCAGAAAATCTCGACTTTGAGGACATGCTCGTCCGAGTCATCCATGTACACACGAGGTCAATTCTCTTACATTTTCAGTCGGAATTGCGGCGCGGGCCGACGAGGAATGTATTTTCGCCTGAAGGAAAGGTTATATTGGATTCGCGAGGTGCTGTTTGTCTTGAGAGAACGAATTGTTTGCTGACGGCGACTTAGGCGACTATCACCAACTCCGAGTCCATTTATGTGCAGACGAAGTGGCTGTTATCTCCATAGACACGCGGACAGGTCGTATGAACTTGCGGGATACTGGTGACCTTGCTGCCGCTGGTCGCGGGCCTCGTTTTGCGACGATAACCGATAGCCTCAACGAGAATCCCAAGATGTTACTCGAGGCTCTTAGCAGACTTCGGCTACATGTGAGTTGTCCCGACTATGAATCCCTTACAGTCTGATGCCCCTCCACAGACGATCACTGATTCAGTAGAGCAGAAGGCAAAATACCTTGGTTTCCAGGTCTTCCGATATCGCAATTTTTCCAAGGAGGGTGTGTCATATTCCCTTCTGCCTTCTTTCCGCTAGAACATCAACTCTCTTCAGAAATCCAGAAATTTGGGCTCACTGCCAGGGGAACAATATACATCCAGCTGGCAAGGTTCCCAAGTCACTATCTCGTTCTCGTTATCACGGAAGAAGATTTCCGATATGCCCTTATTTCCGTGAAGGTCCTCACTGATAGTATGTTTGCTAACATGATCATGGAGGATATCGGCTGGTTAGATGTCAGACGCATACGTGGTGACCGAGGTCTCCGGACGCCAAGGGAAGCCGTGATAAGTCCCTTAAGTAACGAAGCCAACCAACAGAGAAAACCCCACGCAGGGGCCTCGGCTCAAGATGTACTAAGGGAAGACAGGTGAGTCCGCCGACTGCCACCGAAAATCAAACTTCAGTTATTTTGCCCAGCTTCAACTTGGACACCCAGACTCTGAGGGAACTCTATGCTTACTGTTGGTAAGCCACTTCAAAGTGAATGGCACCATTTGAACTGACATGGATCCCAAGTGCCCGCGTAGCTTACACGAGAGTTGAACTCCAACTTAAACGTCGTGGCATCCCCTACACTCATGTCAACCCCACAAACAGTCTTCCTCCATCTGAACTGTCCCACATTCAGTCGTCACTTGCTCACTCTGTGCCTGCTCTGTGTGTACAGTCATCAGACATTCTCTCTGGAGCACCTGCTGCTGAGGCGGCAATGCCAAACATCCGTGTCATACCCCTCAACTGGTGGTCAGACAAGAAAGCGCAGGTCGTCACATGTGTGAAGCTCAAATACGTCCAACAACCTGTCGGTAAACGAGCTGCCGCAAGAGCAACTAATAACATTATCCGACCTTCTAAGAGAATAGTATACGATGCTACGGAGGCCGTCGTGTCTTTCCTATCTGAAAATGTGGATGCTTGTGTAGACGAATTCCTCGAGGAATGGGCGCGGGTATCCAAAATGGTTGTGATCGCCCGCGAAAGTGAGTGTTTCTATTTCTTACATCACTCGGGCTGATTTCGGTGCAGTCGCTCGAATGGGGAAGGAAAGGAAGTGGCAGGACGTCCAGCTTCTCTCTTTCGATCTCCAAACGGTTGAATTTGCCTATGCAGCAGTAAGTGTGTCCTATGCTGGCTCCAACTATCGGAACTCATATCCGATCCAAGGATTACACTGTATCCATCAGTTGCACAGACCAGCTATCGCCAACCGGAGGTTCCTTTGAACTGCGCTTTTCACGCAGTGCTCCGACATCCCGTCCAACACAGCTAGCATCACTTGCGCCTCCACCTATGCCGGTTTCATTGCGACGACCACGAACCAACCCTCACGAAGAAGCAGAACCTTATCTGCGGCAAATCCTACGTCATGGTCCACTAGCGACGTCCTTGTATCGCCTGGTAGGACTGCTGCGTGATACGCTTCCAGTGGTAGTGGAGCTTGATCGCATGATCACGTCTGCGAGAGAGCAGGCCGGACAGGATAGATCCAACGCCATCTCTAAGAGCAGCATCGATGAACCGTGGTTCGACGCCTTTATTAAAGGCTTGGGATGGTGGAGAGTGTTATACGGTGATCTAAGGTAATGTTGTTGCAGGATGCGTGATTATCTGAGATTTCATCCACTTTTTTGCAGGCATGCCCTTGACCTCAGATTAATGACTGACAAGCGCGTCGTTGTTCTGGATGCATCGTGCTCACTCTTTCAGCGATCGTCTGGTCCGAGGACCGAAGAAGACACCGAGTCACTGGCATTCCAACCCATCCCCGATTTCCGTAATCTCGTTACTGAGGCTGTGCGTTCTGCACGACCACCAGGTGTTGTCAACAAGGAGCGAGTAGCAGTGATTGATATCGGAGTGGTCTGTGAAGGCGGATCAGTTGGACCTGTGTTGAGAGCGTTGCATGAGCGGGTGCTGAAGAAACTGAAAGAACAAGCGCTTGGGTAGATATTTAGTGTAGCAGCGGTCGACACGGACATCGATTTATTCGTTGGCTCGGTCAGTGCAGAGATTGATTGATGAGTTCCAGTGTGACCTGTGACAAAACGTCCGAACTGTCCATTCCGTCTCTCAAAGAATGCCAAACGGTCGGACAACCGTCGTATCTCGTCCAGATACTAACCCCCATATGTCTGTACTTGTCGTCGCCGATTGGCGAGCTGCGGGCGACAATGTTCACTAAAGACGACGTCAACGATTATCCGAAATGTCCGAAGACGTTCAATTCAGGGTACCGCGGGCAGCAGAGCTTCCCCTCCCCTGGTGCACTGATGCCTGAAACGTGGTGTCGTGTGCATATGTGAGATGGCATCAACGCCGCCTTTCCACGCCAAACATCGCTTGTGACAACTCCGTCCCACTTATTATCTCCTGGCAACAATCTTCCACCGTACCTCAACCTTCTTCTGTCCCCTTCTTCACATTTGTATTACATCCTGAACTTGTTGGAATGCAGAAAGCGTCGAGCTCGAGACCCCTTGCGCTGCACACAGCCGCAGCATCCATCCTTGCTTATGCCTGGTCGAGGATCGGAACCCTTCCTTTCGATGATTTGATCAGCGAGCAAAAGGGGGGGCATCTTCAGTTTCTTACAATTCAAGCGTATGTTTTTCTTGCTTTGTCCGATAATTCGCATCCAGAAGCACAACCTCACTGTGATTCCTTCCAACTCGATCAGACTTGTAGGTGCATGGGCGTATATAGGACTTTGTCTCGTTTGGGATCTTTTCCCTGGAGGTAGACACCTTACTCTTTCGTCTGCTATTAGGAGGCAAGCAACTGACTCGCCCGACCAGTTCGTCAACTTGGGTTGGTGCGCTTCGTCAAGAGGATGCTTCTCATGGTAGCTTTACCAGTAAGCTTGAAGTACACCATGCTATCCCTCGCACAAAAGAACCGACGTTTAAATTCTTCTAGCTCGCCTTCGTGGTGACGAGCATCTATTGGTCGCTCTACTTCTTCTTTCCGACACTGATTCTTCGTCCGGAAAATTCTTTCGCCGGCGCACAGGCTTCACCCTCCCTCGTCCCAAAGTTACTTCGCCCCCCGATACATGTTGACATGGCCATGCACGTTGCACCTTTTGCTACGGTCCTTGCCGACTTCCTTGCCTTCGAGCGAAAATTGAGCCGCTGGCAGCTGAATAAGTCTGCACCTATCACTCTCCTTCTTTACGGAGTCTTGTATGCTTGCTGGGTTGAATACTGTAGTTTCCACAATGGCGTTTGTGAGTATATGTCGTGGAGGCTGAAGGAGCATGATGTTAATGACACTTCCACAGTCCCATACCCTTTCTTGACGATCAACCCACCAGGACTCCGTGCCATGGTATATGCCTGTGTAACCATTTTGGCATTCATTTCCCTGAAACTCCTGAATTGTCTGCACGCATAACTACACACGTCTGCCTTCATATGGAGTGTGTTACACAACTTGATTGATACCTCCGCAGTATTTACCCCAAGGATCACGAACAGCTTTTTTGCGGTGTAATTGAGATTTCTTGAACTTTACTAGCCTCTCAAGTGTAGATAGGACGGGATCTGCCGCGGTTCCGCCCGTTCGTAGTGTCTGTAAATTGTGCACTGTACAACGAAACCAGTAAATAACCAAATGGCTATTCAGCTTCCTAGAAGGTATCTAAGCTTACGAGCGAGCCGTCCATGCGAATATAATAAAAGAGAGGCACGGGCAAGGAACGGCAGATAGATAGAAGAGGGTGGCCAAGCACATAATAGGTAGTCCAAATCAAGATATTAGCAGAGATATAATCAGAAAACTGAGACATAAAGCAATAACCAGGGCAAAACCTGTTACGTCTTCTTCGTGTTGTTCGTGACAACCACAGCCACGACGACACCAACGATAACGAGAATAAGAAGTGTAAGGAAAAAACAGATCCATCGTTTCTTGCGAGCGGAGCGTGCTGACACGACAGCCTTTTCGGTTTGTTGGAGACTAAACTAGGGTCAGGAGACGTTGAAGATATATTATTAACACAACGTACCCCGCTTCTGTGTCTTTTTCGACTCCTCCAGCAGTTGTTTGAATAGCGTTTATCGTTTCATCTTGTTGCTCTACCAAAACGCTCATCTGTGCGTCCACCATAAGTTTTTAGTCCAGCATCGTCGGAATGGAAACAAACATCATTGAACAACTGCGCAAGCTCAGCAATCGTCTGCTCAATTCGCATTATATCTTGATGCCGCGCTTGCACTTCCCGGTAGGCTGCTCTTGATTCACCATATCGGTTTGAGTTCATGAGCTAACGATAGGTAAGGATGTGCGGTTTAAGAATTGACAGCGGACCGCTTACAGCTTGACTGAAGATCTGTCCTCCGTGCTCGTCGTCAACCGCAGCCCGTATCTCTTCGGGAGTCGCATCCGGTTTGACTGGCAAGAACTCAATGAAGAAGTTCCCGGGCACATAAGGCCACACCCACCGATCTTAACCTGCCTCTCTATACGCTGCTTGTACTTTTGGCGATGCTGTTGTTCCACTTGCTGATAGTTCTGAATAGCATCTACAAACTTGGACTTCACGAGGGCGGTCTAGTTGGAAGAAAAATGTGAGTCCTTCTCCCCACCTGCTCCGATCTACGGATGGAGCCGGGCCCGAGACACACCTGCTGTTTGCGAATCTGACCATCCCGTCCACTTCCACCTTGTCTTTCGAGTGTTTGAATACGTCTCTTGAGTTGAGTACTCAACTCGCTCGTCTCGGCTACAAGTTGTTCCAGCTGCGAAACCACGCGCTGCTGCGCAGCATCGTCGGTATTGTTGAGCGAGCGGGAATGTAGTTCATCGATGCGCGACACGTTGGAGTTGAACGTCCTGAGGCTCTCTTGGATGGATGAAATCTACATATGAAAAAAAAAAAAAAAAAGGATTGATAACCGTGCGTAAACAGACAAATGAACGCCAAATCACAAACAAGGCACAGGTGACAGGGGGAGCTTTCAGCAATGTCTGGATGCAGAGAAAAAGGTACAAACCTCTGAGTAAAAGGCGTTCATATTATCCCGTCCTCCAGTCAAGTTTGTAGTGCTGTTAACTTCAGCCATCTCATAGGCACGGTCATACGGACTACCACGGCTACAATGTTATGCGCACGCAGGGTCAACGGGGTCAAAAATGCTGCGCTCAATCGAACCGCGCTTGCTTACCTGCCCTGTTGTTGTTGCTGGGCCTGTCAATGAGCGCGAAGAAAACATTAGCACTGGGGAGGAGTTGCAGAAACACGCGACTAACTCTCATTGCTGCGAGTCTATCCATGGCGTGTCGTCAAGGAAAATGGTAAATGGATGAAAGGGAAGCGTGTGTAAACTAAGAAAGGGCCGACGGTGACTGTGGTTTCTAACAAACGCTGCGAGTACCAGTTTGTAAATAAGCTTAGACCTGTGCAAGAAGAAATGTTGGAAGGAACAACTTGTTCACGCCACGGTCAACAGATGTTGATGGTGGTGTGCCGTAAACTGCCACAAACACCGCCGCATGCACTTTTTGTCCTGGACTCCGTCGGTGCTTCGCTGACACGCACGATCATAGTAGCTTTACAATGTTTGTATTGTTCAAGGTATCCTCCGTTACATTATACAAAATACCTCCGGCCGCTTCTACTGGAGCGCAGCACGGAGGACGGATATTTGTCTGTCAAGCGTCTTCCGACTGGGTCCCCCGATCGCCACTCGTCTCTCCACGCTAGCCTCGAAATCAAATACTTTGACAACATCGTCGTCAAATTTAGGGTGGAGCTTCTTGTAGTCGTCCACGCCTAGGTCGTTCAGCCGGCACTTGTTTGCTTCAGCCAGCGCAACAGCACGGCCAGACACGTGGTGGGTCTCCCGGAAAGGCACCTGCGGACGTTAGGTTTCTTCATCGCCACGGGCACCTAAACCGGCACGTACCCCTTTGCGCACAAGGTAATCCGCCAAGTCGGTCGCTAAGACGTCCATAGTCAGAGCTTGTCGCATCCTGTCGCCATGTACCTAGCAAGCATAAGGGTGTGACCTACTTAAGATGAACAAAGACTCACCTCCATCGTTGCAATGACGCCTTCGGCGATTTTTAGACATGCAGATATGTTGTCTACGGTATCGAACAAGGGCTCCTTGTCTTCCTGCAGATCCTTGTTATAGGTTGAAGGAAGGCCCTTGAGTGTCATCATGAATCCGGCCATCTATTCGCTGTCAGTTGGTATGAACCAATCCAAATAAGGGTATTTACATGGCCAAAAATCCGACCTGATTTTCCTCGAAGCAACTCGAGAGAATCGGGATTTTTCTT
The DNA here is from genome assembly GCA_024613145.1 of Pisolithus marmoratus. NCBI lineage: Eukaryota > Fungi > Basidiomycota > Agaricomycetes > Boletales > Pisolithaceae > Pisolithus > Pisolithus marmoratus. Next base: position 735,023 of record JANFAE010000009.1, read on the forward strand.
TTGAGGCATAATACTCGAGCCGGTACTTTCGCATCGCATAAGAAATCAGTGACTCTCCGAAAAAGGGTGGACAAACCAACCTGTAGGCGTCGCTCAACGTGACGAAGCCAAACTCTGCAGTCGAGTAAACGATCAAGTCTTCGGAGATACGACTCATGTGGGTCATCGTCAAACTGGCCCACATGAGGAACTCGGCGATGAAGTCGCGGTCTCCCACCCCCCACATGCTGTTCTCAGCCAGGGACTGGAAACCCAGCTCTTTCGCAAGGAATTCACGGTCGACGGCAAAGGGATTCCCAGCAAGTGCTCCACTGCCGAGAGGTAGCACGGAGATGCGAGGGATGAGTTGTTGGAGGCGCTCAAGATCATATCGGAATGACAAGGCGTGCGAGAGCAAAAAGTGCGACCACCGAATCGGTTGACCACGCTACAAAGGGTGCCCAGTCAATGTCTATATACAACTTGGTATGAGCTTGGCAGACGGACCTGCAGATGGGTGTAGCCAGGAAGCAGGATGTCGCGTTCCTTGTCCGCACGTTCGATGATGACGCGGATGAGAGCCTTGAGACTGGCTTGTATGTCCTCCACTTCGTCCAGCAACCAGAGACGCATATCAGTCGCGACCTGATCGTTCCTCGATCGACCAGTGTGGAGTTTCCCTCCAATCTCAGAGCCGATTAGCTGACCTGAGTCGTCTCTCGTTCGCAGTGTGGATGTCCTCGTCATCAAGCTCAGCCTTGAACTATACAGATTGTCACGATCTGGGCATGGAAGGGGAGTAACGTCGCTGACTTGCCTGACCGGTCACCCATTCCCTCTCGACGGCCTCGAGGCCTTGTATCATTTTTCTCTCCTCGCCCTCTGTCAGAATGCCAACACGAGTGAGGGCTTTCGCGTACGCGATCGAACCTCGGATGTCAGCCGCATGCATACGCTGATCATACTTGAGGGACTGATTGAACTCGTGCATGCTGTTGTTTGATAGTCAGTGCTAATTCGATTGCTACGGCCGTCTTACAGAGGGTCTGTCTTGCCAGTAAATCGACCGCCCCATAGCTTCTGTTTGGTGGGTTGATCAGACATGGCGAGGAGGCAAGAAGAAGTGTTTCCTTATTTGTATCTACCACACATTTCCCGACCACCACCGAGTACGATGCGCGCTTATTACCTGGACGACCTTCCGGGCGACCAACGTGCTCCACATGATAGCGGAGAGATTGTTGACCTCGCTGTTCTCGACAAGCTCGGAGTCCTCCACTGGCATATCCCCGTCTCCACCAACGGACAGTATCCTGAGATCGATGCCGTGGCGAGAGAAAGGGACTACAAGAACAGGGACGTCATTACGATTACGAAGGAAGGCCTAGGCGAGTTATACGAGAGCAAGCTCAAGATGTTCTACGAAGAGTGCGTGATGTGTGTGATATGTTATAGAAGTTAATTTGATCGGTGGAATGTTCTGCCCCAGGCACATGCATGAAGACGAGGAGATCAGGTACATTCTTGACGGAAGTGGCTATTTCGATGTACGGGGTACGTCCACGAAAGAACTCCTGCTAGGTGTTCTCTCATGTGCACGCAGAACATCCCACCGACTCATGGATCCGGATTGCGGTTAGCGCCGGGGATTTGATAGTCCTTCCAGCTGGTATCTACCACCGCTTCACGCTCGATCAACGTAATGTAATCAAGGCCATGAGATTGTTCAAGGTATGTTATGTCGTGTTTCACGATGACCTGGCTGAGCACCACCTTAGGATGAGCCAAAGTGGACCCCTTACAACAGAGATGCGACAACAGACGCCAATCCTCACGACAGCTTTATCTCAAGGCCATTTCTGTCAACTGAATTCTAACCCTCACATCGTAGATAGAGAGAGAGGGAAGATCTTCTAGATTGTGTACTGTGCCTTGTTATGTATTCTTGTCTGCTCTTACTCCGTGCTGTGATTTATCCACTGTCTAGCTCCAAGATAAAGTCCCAATGAAAGTGATATACGGAAACTGCTTCGTCTCTCCGAGAGAAGATTGTCTGCGTGTTGACCAGGTACCTGGCGTAGCATTCCATCATATGGGTGTAGGATTCGACCGACTACATAAACACTCACCATGTTCACCCGACTAGACACTCCCCCCCACCAGCTATTGATCCCTGGTCATGTCCCCGAACCCATTTGACTGGCCACAACGTCAGCATGCTCGGAGGGAGGTACCCGCGATGATCCTCTCATTGAGAACATATGATAATCGAAACACAAATGCATCGATGATTCCCCCTCGCCTTAAACACAGGACGTGCTGTATTTCTTCACACAATTGCTAGTAATAAATGGCGTCGCGAAGATCTCGGACTGGCGTACTCGTCGACGAAGAGGAAAACTGCGTCCGCTGTGACCAAACGCGGCGACCCCGGACTTGAGCGGACAAATCTATCACGGAAGGGAAGTCGATCGAACATGTTGCACCCGGCTTTGCAAGGCTTCCGTACAGCGCGAGCTGCATGCACACGCACCAGTAACAAACAGTTGGCCAACCCCATCCTCTACCTGTGAGTTAGTAAGACGAGTTGCCACGACGCCCTGTCCACTGCGCCGAGCCCAAGGCTGCGGTCAGGAAAGGGGTAGAGCAGGTACGTTCTCCCTACTCTCTGTTTGGTGCCGGCTTAGCACCCAAAGTCACTGTGCTCTGCTGCGCCGCGGATATCCCGAGGACTTGGCTCTCTTCCAAAGTATT